>CM072519.1:30561726-30836726 GCA_036898135.1 Oncomelania hupensis
AAGGACAGCCTGTAGATGTTCATAGAAATCCTCCACTTCGCTGTCGTCATAGTCTGATGTTGGGGCATAGACCTGGATGATGGTGATGTTGAAAGGATGGTAATGAGTCTACTGGAGACGGGGCGGCAAACCTGTACAGTGGCTAAAATGTCTTTGTGGACCAAGAATCCAACGACGTGTTCTTGCCTGTCATCTCTGCCGCAGAAATAAAGCTTATGGCCTATCTAGCGCAGTTCGCTGATACATAAGATGTTCCATCGATAGTGGTCCAGCTCGTGGGCAAGTTCTTCTAATTTTCCCTCCGCAGTTAGGGTCCTGACATTCCAGGTTCCTATGATGATGCTGTCTCTCGTGCGGATACTGTTAAGTTGTCCATCAGTAGCTAATTGCCAATATCGCGTTTCCGTACGAGTGTATAAATCTGCGACATAGAAAAACAAGCAAATTGCATTTAGTGGACATTGGATTAAATTGCGGTAAATTGGATGACATTGGTTATTTTCATTGGAATATTATATTTCAGTCCACTAGGACCACTACTGACAGTGACGGTAAAAAAACCTGTTATTTTCAAATTCCTCTCTCTCCCTCTCTCTCTCTGTGTCTGTCTCTCTCTGTGTCTCTCTCTCTCACACACACACAAACACACACAAATAACGACAAAAGCAAGATCATGATATTCAGGCATGGCGGATACTTGAGTCAGGATGAAAAGTGGTCAACCTCTAGAGGTAGTAAATAGCTATATCTATTTTGGGTACAAATTCACGACAACTATGAGTAGTATGGAAGCTGCTCAACAGTTTGCTCTTAAAAACAAGAAAGCTGTCTATGGGAAAGGACTCGAGATCGTTTTTTGTGATTTTTAACAATACGTGTATGGTGCAACCAGTCCTTGCTTACACAGCAGAAATATGGGGGTTACTGATTGACGCTAAGAAAGATTATGGCCATCAAGTTTTGGTGTAGACTGATCCATATGGATGAAGCCTGACTGCCAAGGCAAGCATACGAAATGTTAGTAACTCTGGACAGGAAAGGCAAAACAAATTGGGTTTCGAAGGTAAAACCGCTATTGTATAAATCGGGGTTTGGACATGTATGGCTACATCCCGGATTGGTCAACGTGTGATCATATTATTTTCCCCTTTACCAACAACTGGCCCGCTGGTGTCAGTATAAATCGGTCCAGTAGTCACCTATATGCGAAAGTGTCGTGTGACTATAATCTACAAACAACATATGGCTACATCAAGGACTAGGTGACATGTCGGGTTTTTTGAAGGCTTTCAGGCAAAGACTCGTGGATATGTATTTTCAGGAATGGAGTGCAGATATAAATAGTAGTGATCGTTTTGCTGTATACAGAGTTTTTAAACAAGGTTTGCATTTGGAGATGTACTTAGATAAAATTCCAATTAAGGCGTTAGAGACACACTGGTAAAAGTCAGACTGGGCATAAGAGTACATAAGAATAGATATGCCAAATCTGACCAACAACCGGACAACAGCTGCCCGTTTTGCCCTGGTGTATTGTACGATGAACTGCACCTGATGTATAGTTGTAGTGAGTACTGTCAGCCACGCCCAGCTCTCTTGCAGAACGTAGAACAATCAAAAGACAACACTTGGCTAATATGATGGGCACCAGTGATATTGGAAAGGTTCGTCAGTTTGCGGTGTTCCTGTACATATGCTTCCAAAAGCACGATCTGCATTGTGGGTAGTGTGTGAACCTCAAATGAAGATAGCTAGAATTGAGAGAGAGAGAGAGAGAGAGAGAGAGTGAGAGAGAGAGAGAGCAAATGAAACTTTAGAGAAGAGGGTGATGGCTGAAGAAAAGAAAAAGATATTAAATGATAATGAAGAGATCGAGAAAGAGAGAGAGGAGGAGGAGGAAATTAAGAGAGAGAGAGAGAGAGAGAGAGGAGGAGGAAATTAAGAGAGAGAGGAGGAGGAGGAGGAGAAAATGAAGTGACAATAAATCAGACAGAGATGAGTGAACATACAGAAAATTATAATAGGTGATAATAAGGAGAAGGGAGGGATATATATATATATATATATATATATATATATATATATATATATATATATATATATATATATATATATATATATATATATATATATATATATATATATATATATTAAATATGCATGTTAATTGCTTAATTAAATTAAGGAGTAAAATATAATAATTATAAATGAGCGATAATGCAATGGGCAAGTTAAAGGATGATATGACGTTGACATTTAAGAGACAGAATGTAACTGGAATGAGAGACGGTATGAATGAAGCGAGATTGCAATGCGCCTTTTCTTTATAGGCCTAAATGTGTAATTTTGATTTTCATTTAAAGTTCCCTTGTTGATTGTCAACCATGAAGTGGGCCAAAGGCCATTGTTCATTATTAAAGTGTCCAGTGTCAAGTGTTTCACACACACACACACACACACACACACACACACCCACACACACACACACACACACACACACACATACACACACACACCCACCGAGTTTACGACAGTGTAGTATAATTTACGGAAGAGGTTGGTCACTATCCTAGATAATTTTCCTATGAAATTTGGTCAGAGCCCGTTCCGTGGTTCCTGAGATATGGCGTGTAACGAACCGAGAGACCAACATTTTTCTCGTTGAATCTCGACTACTTTCAAAGTATTTCCAGATTTAAACTAATCCTTAACAACGAATAATTACGCACGTTTCATTATGCGATTTCAATGTTACACCCCTTCGCTTTTAAACCACTAAATCCAAACAATGCAAAAAACGCTCTATCTAATTAATTACAAAGGACATTAAAAACTACATCCGTAGTTGAAGCGGAGAAAAATCAGTTAGGCGCTTTAATGACTAATATGCTGCTACATACATTGCACATCCCTATTTCAATATTAGAAAATCATTTCGGTGGAGATTAAATCAACAAAGCATACTTTCTGCACGGAGTCCAAGTCATGAAATTGAATCAAGCTAAAACACCGTTTACCCATGATACACAGAGTTACACGCGATCAATTTTTTTCCTTCGGGGAGGCGGAGAGGGTTTATAAGACAGGTCGGAACAATGCTTAAAAAACTAACTTTTTCACGGTGCTAACAATTCTGATTATAAGGCTACATAAGGAAACTTTCCATAGTCGACAGGGAGCTTCTCCGACTTTATAACAGGTCTGTGACTCCAAACGTCAATCACATCTTTAACCATTTTTATAAGAACATTTTTATACCTTTTTTTCTTTGCTTCACCTTTATTGCCGAGTTAAAGCACAACACGTTGAGTGAATTTTAGAGACTCGGAGGTCTTGTAACAATCATACTCTTGGTCACTTTCACTATCACAGACACCTTCAACTTCCTTCCAGACTCACTGAGTAATCTCCGTGCTCACAGTCTCAGCATCGCTACTAAGTGTCTATCGGTTTGGTTAGAAAGTATCTCTATAGGTATCGCTACTAAAACGCCTCTAGGTATAGTCATCATAGTCTGCGCTGGAAGTGTACCTACAAACCCGCCGAGACTGATAAGCCTTCCCTAAAGGCATGCTGGTCTGCTCGCACACCATTGTTCAATGTCGAAATGATAGACTCTACTGCTTGGATGAGTAAAGCTGTACCGCTGCCAGGCCGGTATAACGCTAGTTATTACAGCAGCAGAAGTATTAATCATAAACATAATTTGAGAAATATAACAGCATCTAGTCCAGTATCTGTGGACAAACATGTCCAAGTTCGACAACAACTCCCACCAAACACTTGTAACGATCAATGTATTGATTCCGCGTCTATCTAGAAGAAGAAGAAGAAGAAGAAGAAGAGAAGGTGGAGGAGGAAGAGGAAGAAGAAGAAACATTATTAAGAAATTTCGACAAAGCATTATATATTATACAACGCGTCGTCTTCTGGTCGTATTGAGATGTAAACATTAAAACCAATCATATCCAATCCTATCCTGTCCCGTAACCCGGAGGTCGTAGGGGCACCACAGATGATCGTTTAACCAGCATACTCCATCTTTCTCTGTCCTCAGCAGCCCTGATGGCTTCGCTCAGTGTCAAACCAGTCCATTCTCGAATGTTGTCCTCCCACCTATTTTTCGGTCTCCCTCTTCTTCTACCTCCTTGCACTGTGCGTTGCAGACTGGTCTTTGCAAGGCCTGATGATCTGGTGACTTGGCCATACCATCGGAGTTTCCGTTTCTTCACCACTGTGAGCAGGTCATCGTGTTGTCCAATGGCTTGTGTGATGGTCTGTCGGACTTCGTCATTGGTGACGTGTTGGGAATAAGAAATGCCCACAAGTCTTCTGCAGCACCTCATCTCCATGCTTTGTATTCTTCGTTGGAGATCTGCTGTGATGGTCCATGCTTCGCAAGCATATAGGAAGATGGAGATGACAAGGGAGCGCAGCAGTCTTACTTTGGAATGTAGACTGATGGTCCTGTCTTTCCAAATGGGCTTCAACCTTGTCAGGGCAGCAGTTGTTTGTGCGATCCTGGAGTGGGCTTCCTGTCGGGACCCATTGTATGTTACAATGGCTCCTAAATATTTGAAGCTATGCATTGTGTTGAGGGATTGTCCTTGGACTTTGACGTCCGTGTTGATGTCATTGGTGTTGCTGGTCATCATTTTGGTCTGCTCTGCACTTATTTCCATTCCATAAGCTCTGGAGGTGGTGTCAAGATTCTGTACCAGCTGTTCAAGTTCTTGTTCCTCTCCAGACAATCCATCAATGTCATCCGCAAAACGAAGATTAGAGATTGCTCTACCCCCTGTGCTGACTGTGCCTTCATGATCTGCAAGAGCATCTGACATGATACGCTCTAGGAAAATGTTGAAGAGTGTTGGAGAGAGTAGGCATCCTTGACGCACACCGATTAAAACCAATAGGCGCACGAGTAAATTCATGTAATAACCAAAGCATCCAATATGTACACAACAATTACACGGGTATAATGGACACACTGCAAACAAGCTTTGACACGAAGCATGGACAAACGATTGATTGTTTAAACAGTATGGAAAGTTAGTGTGGCATCAAGACTTTTATTGTATTTTGACACATATACAAACACACACATAATCTCACAGGTGCATCCAGATACACATACAAACACGCCCGCACGCGCACCAACTCACACACACAACCACCAACACGCACAGACACACACACTCCCTTGATGTTTTGCTACATACAGGTGTGAACGATGTGAAACAAGGTGTAATGGCCTGCCTTAATTGGAAGGTTTGTGGACGGTTAGTGGAGGTTAACATACCTGTTTTCGAGGTTCACAGATCCAGAAGCTAGGTGCCTTGATCTTCTCCTTTTTTTAATGGAAAAGGTTCAGGAACCTAGTTTCGGGATCAGAGAACCTTGAACAAAGTTTCGTGAACCCCCACGAACCTTCTATGAACCTTTCAATTAAGACTGCCCATAAGGGAGATAACAGTTAATGCATTTTATATTCATAATTATACTTTAACTAATTCCACGCCAAAGGTAGTTCTCCACTTTTAAATAGGCAAGTTTTGAAAGTTTGACAGTGAATGTGTATAGCGCTGTGGCCAAGTGGGCTAAGGCGGGACTAACTTGCCTTGTCCACAGGCCAGAAACCAATGGCGCCTGACAGGTGTGGGTTCGATCCAGCATCTGGGCGTTATGTTTCTCCGAATATTATTTACTTTCGACTCGGGCAGCGTCTCGGGGGTTTTCTCCGGGTACTCCGGTTTGCTCCCGCAGCAAAATTTCAAAATCACAACTAATGTTAGGTAGGTTGGGTTTGGGCGCGCCACAGGCTGCGACTACGCTTTCCCCAGGGGAGGCGGTCCAGAATTTCCCTATGGAAAAAGGGACAGGAAGGTAAATAAAATTAAAAAAAAATATAGTGTATTGTATTTATTGTATTGTATCGTTCGTATCGTATGGTAATGCATGGCCGCCTCGCCTCTCCTCGTATCGTATTGCATTTTATTGTATTGTATGGCATAAAGTTGTATGAAGATCTCGTCTGTACAGATCACAGCTACAGCTGCCCAGAATACAAAAAATATAGGTAGACTATGTCCTAAATCCTTCTGTGTGAAAAAGTAGGTAGGTCTATACATAACATGACCATTGCCGCCAATTTCCCCGCCTACAAATGGTGGAAAAAAATCCATTGTTCGTGTATCCAATGACCACAACAGTGAAATGACGTTTTCTATTTGTAAGGCAAACAAAGCGGAGTCTCGCAACCAGTAACGCCTTTTCAGAAACTGAACGTCCAAAAGGCTGCATACAAATACAAATTTTGGGATAACTTTTATCAGAATAGGAAACCCAACGGCCATACAGCACATTGTGAAAATTGTCATAATGTTAGTTTTGAGACCAGCAAGTTTATTGGCCACGTAGGCTACTACAGTTTGACTTTGATTGAACAAGTCAAATTAGGGTCACCTCGCTTCTTCTCTGTATTGACCATTTACACTGATGACTAAATGGTGATGTCATTGTTAGGAGCTTGGAGTCGAGTGGATTTTTGAGCTGGTATGAGCTATATAAAAGCCATGATGTGTTCAATGATGTAAACACTGTACTTCAGTGATATTTGATTGGAATACGTTTTAGGACGTATTTAACAATGCAGTCGCATGTCGACCAACCGCCGTAGTGCGTTCCCCTGGCACACCGATGACTCGGGTTCGATTCTCATGGTGGGCAAGATAAATATGGTCACACACACGCACGCACGCAAACACACACACACATACACTGTATTTTATTTTCTCTCTGTTAATAAAAACAAATTTGAGTTTAAAAAACCAAACAGTATGATGCATTTAAGAAAGACAACTCAATACTCCCTACTGTAGTCTAGGAGGGGAGTTTTTTTTCTCCCTTGTGGCCCAGTTGTGTGTGTATGATGGACACAGGGTGTCAACGGTAACAATAGGGGCCACTGGGCGCTCTTTTGTTATCATCACTTACCAACAGTCACTCTCTTCTCCAAGACTAGGCATTGTGGCAACACAAAGACTGGACAACCAAATGGCTTGCTGCTACTCCTAGAAAACAGTTTATGGTCTGACTCCTCTTCGTCTTCCTCCTAATTCCTACTTCTTCTTCCTCATCCTCCTTCTTGCTCTCCTTCTTCCTCTTCCTTCTTGCTCTTCTTCTTCCTCTTCCTTCTTGCTCTTCTTCTTCCTCTTCCTTCTTGCTCTCCTTCTTCCTCTTCCTTCTTGCTCTTCTTCTTCCTCTTCCTTCTTGCTCTCCTTCTTCCTCTTCCTTCTTGCTCTCCTTCTTCCTCTTCCTTCTTGCTCTTCTTCTTCCTCTTCCTTCTTGCTCTCCTTCTTCCTCTTCCTTCTTGCTCTTCTTCTTCCTCTTCCTTCTTGCTCTCCTTCTTCCTCTTCCTTCTTGCTCTCCTTCTTCCTCTTCCTTCTTGCTCTTCTTCTTCCTCTTCCTTCTTGCTCTTCTTCTTCCTCTTCCTTCTTGCTCTTCTTCTTCCTCTTCCTTCTTGCTATTCTTCTTCTTCCTCTTCTTCTTCTTGCTCTTCTTCTTCCTCTTCCTTCTTGCTCTTCTTCTTCCTCTTCCTTCTTGCTCTTCTTCTTCCTCTTCCTTCTTGCTATTCTTCTTCTTCCTCTTCCTTCTTGCTCTTCTTCTTCCTCTTCCTTCTTGCTCTTCTTCTTCCTCTTCCTTCTTGCTCTTCTTCTTCCTCTTCCTTCTTGCTATTCTTCTTCATCCTCTTCTTCTTCTTGCTATTCTTCTTCTTCCTCTTCCTTCTTGCTATTCTTCTTCTTCCTCTTCCTTCTTGCTCTTCTTCTTCTTCCTCTTCTTCTTCTTCCTTCTTCTTCTTCTTCCTCTTCCTTCTTCTTCTTCTTCCTTCTTGCTCTTCTTCTTCCTCCTCCTTCTTCTTCTTCTTCTTCTTCTCCTTCTTCTTCTTCTTTCTTCGACACCTGCTCTGTCTTCCTCCCTTTCTTCCCTCGTCTTCTTCTTCTAGTGGCATGTTCATTGACAGTACCTGTTATTCCGGTGTGACATCGTCAAAGTTCCTAGTATCTTATTTGGACTGGGAGCGACTGGGAGCATTCTGATTGGTCGACGCATTACAAAATTCGACGCATGTTCACAGTGCTATCGTAGTCTTAGTAAGGATTATGGTTAGGCTTAGGGTTTGGGTTTATGGGTAGAGTTAGGGTTACGACGCCTAAAAACATCGTAACAATGCCGGACAAACTTGACCTAGCGCATGCGCAAAGCACTCGACCAAAATATGTGACCCGGAACTTTGACGATGAGACACAGTTATTCCTCTCTTCTTCCTCCCATCTTCTTCTGCTTTATATCCTCCTTCTTTCTCTGTGTCCATTTTCCGCTATTCTGGAGCAACTTCTTTTTCTGCTGTACTTCTTTTGTTGTTGTTGTTGTTGTTGTTGTTGTTGTTGTTCTTCTTCTTCTTCTTCTTCTTCTTCTTCTTCTTCTTCTTCTTCTTCTTCTTCTTCTTCTTCTTCTTCTTCTTCTTCTCTTCCTTCCGTCTTTCCTTCTTCTTCGTTGTTTGTTTCCTGAAAGTGAGAACGTAACAGTGGACTAAAGTACAAAGATCACAGGCATGCCTTTACGGGTTTGTCTGGAGGGGTTGAAGGGTGGCCTCAAATTATTTTCAGCTGACGACCAACTACTGCGTCTTTCAGATGCGTCTAGTACTATAGTATTTCCAGATGTGTCTAGGCCAACTAGACTAAGCTTACTACCATTTGCAGATGAGTCTAGACTGCCGACCTCACAAATACAATCACACGATCCACAATATATGCTAAGAGGATGTATCAATCACGCATTCTTATGTAGATTAAATATACACTATTTCAATGTACCTCAGAAAAAAATTGAATGTTAAATAAACAATCGCTTTGTTCGTTTGGTAAGACCTTATTTTTAAAAAAATCAGAAAAAATTCAAATGTTAAATAAACAATCATCTTGTTAGTTAGGTAAGACCTTAACTAAGCGCTAAGCAGGTTTTTGTTTGTTTGGGAAGAATCTCTAGCTAAAAGATATAATACCTTTTAGATAGCTATTCGTGTGACGAATAAACCAAATAAAAATCTAATGTTAATAACCAACTTGCTTCATATTTTGGTTATTATGAATCAATACTTTTTTGCTGTACATACTTTTTAGATCTATTGTACTTACGAGCTTTCTTAGCTAGTCGTTCCAGCTTTATCAAAGATGCTTTAATTAATAAAGAGATAACTAGTTTCAGCTTAAAGTCTCACCACAACGTGAAATTATCGGTCGTAATTATCGTTGCGGCGACCGCCTTCTCCAATACAAGAGATGTCTCCAAAGGAAAATCTTTCCGTGCCCTTAAGACTTAAGTGCATATTTGCGCACTGGGCAGTTTGAGTTAAATCCTGATTTAAACCAGCGCCTTCAGCATTTTTTAGTTAGTATGTTGCGCTATATAAAAAGAATGCATTGCTTTCATATTTTTCCTATTTCAGAACAATTCAATTCTTTCATAGATTTCTATAGAAGAACAATCCATTGCTTTCATGTTTTCACATCTCGCAGTGCGACGTGTGGCGTGGTATTCTCCTGGAATTAAGATGTAACCTATCAATCTGTCTACGTTTGATATGGCATGTAATAGTGTACGTGAACTTTGGGATGAGACAAGACTTCAGATTCGCTTGTCAAGGATGTCTGGTGTACTATGAAACGTCATATTATTATCTCCCAGGACTATAGGAGCACAACACACGGTTTTTGCGTGTGATGTGCCTGTGATCTGAAGCCTTTCCCAAATGTGCCGGCCTTCTGATTTCTGGTTTTATTAGAAAGCAGATTGAATGCACGTGTATATGCGCGAAGGCGCATATTCACACACATGCATGTACACACAAGCATATCCACTCATACTGAAATACGTAAACGCATACCCACTCACACTCAAATACGTAGACGTATACACAGAACAAAACAGAAAATGTATTGCCATTTCAACCTGGAGGCTAAACGACCCTATCATGACTATTTCAGTCGCTATAACACTTTCTAGCATACATTCTTGTCAAATGCAACACTTGTGTCATCGTTTCGGTCTTTCGGAATGTGTTGATTCAAGCCCTTTCCTCCTTTCCCTTTACAACCCCTTCATCTTCATCACCCAAACTTTGCTCTCTCGCTTTGGGAAAGGTTTCCGTTTTCAAATCTCCAACAGACTTGATTACCTAGTACTAAAGGGTCGTTGAAGAGGCGATGAATGTAGCTGAACTGCTTGTGAATTTAAATCTAATGCTAATACTTGATATTTCGATTTCATTTTCAAAGTGGGCGCAAGCAGATTGGCCTGAACATCAATAAAGCAAACAAACTGAGGTCAGGTCTAAGTCATCACCGACCATTCAAGACTAGCACAAGTTTCATAGCATTTATTTATGTAGAATATCCGCTGGACCTAAAGCAATAACCATGTAATAATCATGTAATGTAATGTAGAATATGGCAAAAATAACAGCATTCTAATATAAGAAACAAGTCGCGAATCTAAAACTATTAATTCTTAACCATGGCCCGCGCTCGAGTTCTCTGTCAGAACGCACACGTGTTAAAGGTTTGCGCTCTGCATAACGCCGATAAGGAATCTCAACCTAAGGATGGGAAAGCAGAATAAATTAAACAGAAATATAACACAGAAAAACACACAATGAATTGAACAACAACAATAATAATAATAAAAATAAAAATACTACTACTACTACTACTACTACTACTACTACTACTACTACTACTACTAATAATAATAATAATAATAATAATAATAATAATAATAATAATAATAATAATGGATGCAATATACGCGCTTTTCCCCAGATCACCAAGCAGGCTCAAAGCGCAGCGATCTGTGCCAAAATACACGCTCACAGGTTTCACCCACTCACACACACAACAAACACACATCATTCAAACATGTTTTGAAAAGGGCAGGGAGATCTCTATTATAAGACGAAAAGGAAAATCGCAAATTTTACATTGATCTAATACTATTATTGAAGGGAGGGAGGAAACCGGAGTAAGCGGTGAGAACCTTGGGTGACCTCAATAGTCTCGTACCTAAGTCACACAAGTTCGCCCCTTGCAGGAATAGAACCCGCGACCGACAACTTGAGGATAGTTCAATCAGTGTAGAGAACCAAAACTAAACTCAAGTCTTGTTAGGTCTGGCATTCAGAGAGCACCGTTCGAGGCCGGGCACCTCAGTTAGGCCTTAAGGTTGTTTAAAGCTAGTGTTGCGGGGCGTGGTGTGCCACAATAAATGACAATATTACATGAACCACAACGCATGGAAGAGATGTAGGCCTTCATCTATGTTGAAGAATCCAACAGCGAATACAGTAGTGTTTCCGATTCGAAGCTATCTTTTATGCCGTAAGAGCTGTCAACACTATTAGACAGGAAGTTCACATTTTATAATATTTAGGTGTGTTGTGTTGTTGTTGTTTTTTTTGTTGTTGTTGTTGTTTTACAAATGAGTTAAACAAATAATCAGGAGAAAGGCACTATAAAAACGTAGTAGGGATGGTGCTGTGAAATTTGTAAGAAAAGCAACTAACCCATCCAAAAACTACACACCATCTTTAAAACTACTAATAATGCTGAGGTCCCGCGACCAACCAGTTCTGTATAGTAAGCTACCGACAATTCCATTTCCATTTCCTTCCTGTTGTTATTGATTATAGTACAATGGGCGATGGTCAGCTCCCACACAACACCTAACACCCCCTTCTTTTCGTTTATCATGTTTTCTTTACGGTGACGAGATGACGGATACAGAGTTAGGTTTTGTAGATTATAGGATGAGGCAACGTTTTAGTCCCACACACAAAAAATTGAACATCCCATTCTTTCTTTTAAGGTTATTTGTTTGTTTGTTGTTGTTGTTGTAGTTGTTGTTAAATAATGATGTTTGGTCATTGAGTGTTAGGAAGGTGGGGCTGGAGAAGGGATGGGCAGGGTTGGGGATGGGGGGAATAGGCAGATAAAGAGGTAAACTGCAGATTTGGGAGTGAAGCAACTCCTAAACAAGAAACACTAAACACACCATTCTTCCCTTTGCGATCTTTTTGTGAATGGGTCAGTAAATGGAGAAGGGGAAGGTGGTGGGAGTGGTGATGAGACTACAGTGAAACACCTCAACAGTCATTTTACGATCATCTGCTTCTCGATAAAGTGGTTCAGTTGTGTAGGTGGGAACAGGAAGAAGAGCGGTAATGAAATCCACTATGGATGGTATATATTTGTTTTCTGTTATACATTTCAATTTAGTCTTTTTCGATTATTGGTTGCTAGTGAAAAGCATATCAGAGTACGCTAATTCTCCTTGTACAACAATGAATAGTTTTAAAATCAATACCGTTGTTTGTCTTTGCCAATTGCTATTTACCAAAGATGAAGATGGACAAGTTGTCTGGTATTGAATTTATCACTTGAGAGCATTGTAGGGAAGTTATTTGGTCTAAGAGGAATACAGAGGCTCTAATATAAGATTATATTCCCCAGTAGATGACTGTGCCTTTATTAGTACAGCAGACCTGATTCTACGTTAACTATGACTATAGTACAAATCCTATCCTATCCTATCCCGTAACTCGAAGGTCGTTGGGGCACCACAGATGATCGTTTAACCAGAGTACTCCATCTTTCTCCGTCCTCAACAACCCTCATGGCTTCGCTCAGTGTCAAGTCAGTCCATTCTCGAATGTTGTCCTCTCACCTCTTTTTTTGTCTCCCTCTTCTTCTGCTTCCTTGCACCGTGCCTTGCAGGATGGTCTTTGCAAGGCCTGATGCTCTGGTGATGTGGACATACCATCGGAGTTTCCGTTTCTTCACCACTGTGAGCATGTCATCGTGTTGTCTAATGGCTTATGTAATGGTCTGTCGGATTTTGTTGGTGGTGATGTGCTAGGTATAGGAAATGCCCAGAAGTCTTCCTTAGCACCTCATCTCCATGCTTTGTATTCTTAGTTGTAGATCTGCTGTGAGGGTCCATGTTTCGCAAGCGTATAGGGAGATGGAGATGACAAGGGAGCGCATAGTGCGAAAGAGGAAGCTAATCTTTACCCACTTCCGTTGTCTTTGTCATCATCGTCAGCAGTAGCATCGCCATCATTAGCATCCCCACCACCACTATCATCATCATCGTCATCATCATCATCATCATCATCACCATCACCGTCATCATCATTCACATAGTCGTCGACATCATCGGCCATCAGCACCATCACTAACACTTCTCCCCACCTTTCTTCCGTGCCAGTCAACATTGTTTTACTCCTGCAGATCGATCATAAATATGCCGTTGTCCACAAAGCCAAACAGGCAGTAAGTTGAACGATTCACTCTTAATCACTCAGTATTGGAGTGTAGACTTAATTAAAAGGTACTGCCGGCCCGGTTTTATCTGTTCCTGCTTTAGCTTGTTATGTCTCATTTCCTTGCACTGTAATACTTCATTTTCTTCACACACCCACACCCACCACATTCATGTTCACACTCACATACACAACATACACAACATACACACACAAACACACCCACACACACTGAACACACATATACTGGATGAGATCGTGTCGTACGCAGGCATACGTTGTGGAGAGTTGAAAAAGACATTAGCAAGAAGTCTTTGTCCAAAACTGACTTTTTTTTAAAAACATTCCCTTCCTTAAAACTTATAATGCCCGGGAGGTTTATTTCGTGGATGAAACACTTAAAACTGTGAAAACTAACGTAGTGGCAGGAATCTCGCGAGACTACGAGATTACGCTTAATATCCGCCGGAAGTTTGGCCAACTTCGTGGAAACCTTGAACTTTTGACCTTGGCGTAAAACATGGAGTACTCGGCGCATCCTGCGGCTACGCCTTCTAATCTGTTTTGCAATGATAATATTGGTTCTGGGATGGAAGACAGGATGGAGAAGATCTTATGAGAGGGAGGGGATCTTTGGGGAAATGAGAATGAAGCATTTCCATGAATGATGGTATTCTCTTTTTTTTTACTCATTATCGCCACTCCTCCTGCTGTCCTTCATCTTCCTCCTCACCTTCATAATTTCATCATCATAATCATCATCATCATCAACATCATCATCATCATCGTCGTTGCAATCATCGTCTTCCTAAACCTCTTTTTCCTCCTCCTCATTATCATATCATATCCTCCTACTCCATCATCATCATCATCATCATCATCATCATCATCGTCAGAATCATCCAGAGCCGAAGATATGAACTATAATCACCAATACCGCAACTCTGACGAACTTTGAGGTCTTGCTTCCAATGTAGGCCTAGGCGCAAGGATGTACATGTTAGCTAGCCTCTAGATTACCTTCAATGACAATGAGAAAAGAATATTGCCAACTATGACGACAATGACAATAATAGCAGCAGCAGCAACAACAACATCAACAACAGCATTAAAAACAACGATGACTGCCACTATCACCGCCGCCGCCGCCGCCACTACCGATAATACCACTATTAGCACCACCATCACAACCATCAACAACAACAAGAACACCAACCACAACAACAACAGCAATAGCAATTTACCTGTACACAGTTTAGCCAAGCATTTAGTGTAGACACTTACTGAAAAAAAAAGAGATTGTTCTCTATCCAACCACCGGTTGGGAATAAAATTAATAATCCTTGCATGCCAACTTCGCCACGTTTCTAAGCTTTCTGGTTTTTAGAAACCACTGGACCCAAAACTAAACTATAAACTGCGGCAAAGGGTGGCAGAACATCTCAGTAGTCTGAGAGTGTGTATGTGTCTGTGTGTGCGTGCGTGTGTGTGTGTGCGTGTGCATGTGCGCGTGGGTACGTGCGCGCGCATACGTACGCGAGTGCGCGCATGCCGGTCGTGTGCATGTGGGTGCGTCCAAAGTACAATTTGGGGTGAAAAAAATCGTTTTCGTTAATTGACATTTGTTCCTGCGCATGCTCGTATTTTTAAATGCCCTTCTCTTTTGTTAGCGTAACACAATGTTTTTATTTTGTGGACAAAAACTATCTGTGTAATTACTTTTATATAATTGAACACTCTTATCTTACGCCTGAACCTGTCTTGTTTGCAAAGGATTCCCTTATTCTCTTTCTTACTTTCTCTTGAAGTGCACTGTTCAGCGTTGTCTTGCGGCATAAATAATTATCGTTTTAGCAGTTCGAGCTGGGAGTTGCATGCACAGCAGTGCCAAAACGATAATGTACCACTGGCACGCAACGTATTATAAAATATTTTGGAACCTGCTGTTGACAATTAATTGTAATTTTGACGGCTCTAGGCTGATCTGTTTTTGTGTCGATACAGTGTAATTTTGTTGCACTTCTAGATTGTTTATGCTTACAAAAATTCCTCTTCATCCCGCATAAATTGTGCAATGTAAGCTTTTTAGCCAACATGTATGTCTCGCACTTTTTATGTAAAATCTACAAAAAGGGTGAGCAATTTACTTAGCTGTCTCCTCTGTTTACCTTGCGGGTGGATTATTCTGTTCAAATTTCATTAAACTCGGTTCATATGTACTACTACTGACACGCACTTTTCCCCGACTCCTTCACGACATCATCACTTTTCGACCATGCTTTTCTGCCAATTTTCTATGAACAGACGCCTTATAAGCAGCAGCACCACCACCACCACCGCCACCATCCTCATCATCATCATCATCATCATCATCATCATCAGCAGCATCATCATCATCATCATCATACTTCTCCATTAAACTCGTCATCATTATCATTGTCGTCGTCGTCCTCTTCCTTATCATCATCATCATCATCATGATCATCAACATCATCATCATCACCATCATCATCATCACCATCACCATCATCATCATCATCATCATCATCATAATAATAATCATCACCATTATAATAATCATCATCATACCAAGTCTGTTGTGTTTTCAGGAAGCATTTATATATTTACATATTCATTTCTTATGTTTCAGCGTCAGCAGCTTCCTCTGACGACATGATCAGACTACGCCGCGACGTGCTGTCCAACTACAGTCGTGGAATCGTACCCAAACACAACCAGAGCCAGGCACTACATGTCAACATGTCCTTCTTCCTTATCATGATCCACAATCTGGTGAGCAGAACGTCATTTGTAATACACAACTACATAAAGGATAGTGAATACAAAGCAAGACAAGAGGAAAATAAGTCAGGGCTTGTCCAACAAAAGGTCATTGAATCGTGCTTAAGACTTCAGTCATCCAGGCTCCACAAGTCAACATCTCAATTTTCCTCATCATGATCCACAAGCACTTTGTAAACTATCGAAATAGCAGTAATTTAAAAACAAATTTAATAGATGAATAAACTAAACGAGGGCTAATTTAGTTATTAGGATTAGATAAGACAAAACCATTTAAATGCAAAGTATTTAGCTGAACTCTTTCCATTATTGTTTCCTGTTTTCATTCCATGTAATGAAATACCAGACAGGATACGAGCAGTTACAGTGTTAAAGGGGTAGAGGCCGAGGGAGGTGGAAGGTAGACAGTGGAAGCTAGGGAGAGAGAGGAAGTGTGAGAGGGGGGAGAGAGAGAAATGGAGGGGAAGATTGTGTGTGTGTGTGTGTGTGTGTGTATTGCGTGTGTGTGTCTGTGTGTGTTTTGGGAGGGTGGAGAGGTAGGGGGGGGGGGGGGTTGCGTGACGGTACTATTGGTGAAATTTTGAAAGTTCAGTAAATAATTCTGCACGGGTCCATGCAGAGGACAACCAGCATACTGCAATTACTGTTTCTCCAATTACGAGAAATCAGACTAACTAAGATAACCTCAATAGACAAAGCAAGATAAGAAGAACTTCACTAACCCCTTGTAGAATTTTGCCGAACCTTGCACCTAAGTGTCTATCAAGTGTAGGATATATTATCCTACGGCATTCCTGTATCGATTTTCATATAAATCTTCTTCCACAAACTATACAGGCTTTAAAAAAAGACTTTTTTCTTTTAAAGTAGGGGTCGCTTGAACCCAGCACGTTAAACCTAGGTATGGTACTTAAAATTTACCCATCCTGAATTGTGACTTCTCAAGCCTCGCCTTGCGCTGTTCATTGAGGTGATAATTGCGCTTTCTGTATGAGAAGGTTAAAGGGTTCCAAGATAACAAATTTCAGCGGTACAGATCATTTTCAAGTTCACAGTGAGTGTTGCCCCACCGGAAACAAGAGATGAACCGAAAAAAATCGTTTATTTCAAAGGTATAGCTTTTGATAGTCATCGATAAAGTCATTTTGTTAATGTGCCTAATTAATATCATCAAGATTGATTCTAAAAATAGCACTGCAACGAAAGTTGTTCGATTACATTTTTAAAAAAAAAAAAGAAGAAAAGAGACCCCCCTAAACTTCAAAGCGTATTTGTTGGTTTTAAGTAACAATTATTCTTAATATCATCTTCTAATGTGACAAAATGCAAGTTCGGAAGTAAACTGATTGTCACAATGAACAAACATCCTTGATACCCTGACCTTTTTAAAGAATACTTTGGATAACCTATTTCGCACGTCCGCCATAAAATGTTAGGGAGTGTGCGTGTGGAGGGGTGTGTGCGTGCGTGTATCTGCGTGCGTGTGTTTGTGTGTGTATTGACTAGCATTTATATATTTGCCATTTTGTACAGTTCATCTGTTTTATGATTTTTAATCTTCTGATCCTTTTATTGTGATTAGCTGTCAACTTGTTCACTATGTTTTATGTGTGCTTTTGTGTGTGGTGCTGCAACATTGACCAAATGCAGTGTATTATTCACTTGGCAATAAATTATCTTGTATCTTGTTGTATCTTGTATACAACATGGGGCACTTTCTTTCTTTTGGGCCCCTTTTTCTGTGCCCTCTCTTCCGTCAATTATATGCGCAATAATGGTCTTCCCAAGTCAGTGAGCTGATTACCTCTTTCTCTACCTAAACCATTGTAAAAATATACTAT
Organism: Oncomelania hupensis; assembly: GCA_036898135.1. Classification (NCBI taxonomy): domain Eukaryota; kingdom Metazoa; phylum Mollusca; class Gastropoda; order Littorinimorpha; family Pomatiopsidae; genus Oncomelania; species Oncomelania hupensis. Next base: position 30,579,751 of record CM072519.1, read on the forward strand.
TTATTAAAAACATATACTATAATTTATAAACTCATAAGACTGCTAAGAAGTGCGAAGGGAGCAACAGCTTTGTGCCAAGCGAGAGTGTAGAGGTTTCTGCCATCCATTTACACCTCAGTGGAGCTAACAGGTTTTTACCCACTTCATCTCTAGCTGCGCCTTCTTGTTGCTTGTCAAAACTTCAAATTGCCAATGTCCGTTTTCCTCTCCTGATTTGTGGCCAGCCAGCTCGCCACGAGTATCACAAACCGCCTGAACTGCGTTACAACTATTTTTCAGTCTTTGTGGATGCAGACCGATGCTGTGTTAAGTCTCTGGGTGCGTGCCATGGATGGACAGTGACAGTGTGCAACAGTGCCTTTATGAAACGTAGGCTTACCATAGATGCTTGTATATGTGGATGTGAAAAGCCTAGCCTGTCGCCTGTAATCTATATATATAAATTGCTTAGCCGGAAGTCCTTCTTCGCCTCTACTGTAAAGTTTGTCCGGTATGGACGCTGATCTGGGCAGGTGTTGGGCGCTGCGGATCGACCTGCTGTGCGCTCAAAACTCGCGAAATCGTTATAGCCGACATTTCCTTACAGAACGTTTAACCGTTTCTGAGACAAATAAATAAACAAAATGTCCACAAACTGCAATAGCCTCATTCCGCGCGCTTCCATTAAAAATCGAATCGAGGTTTCAGCATGTTTTTATGGGGCGCCATGTGTCCATTTATTCTATGTGACTATTCTATACATAGAATAAATTCTATGCACATAGAAAGCATTCTATGCACACAAAAAGCATTCATTAGTTGAAATTCCATTTATAAAAAAGAAACCAATATTGTAAGTCATAGAATAAAATTCTTTGTATAGAATAACATTCTATAATATAGTGTAAAATTCTATGTCCATAATACAATTCTATGTATAGAATAAAATTTTATAATAGAGAATAAGATTCTATGTATGTAATACAATTCTATATTATAGAATGCACTTGTATGCATAGAATTGTATTCTATAACATAGAATGAATTCTATTACAAAGAATGAATTCTATAACATAGAATTTATTCTATGTGCATACAATTCATTCTATAACATAGAATAAATTCATTAACATAAAATAAATTATATGACATAAAATGAATTCTATGTGCATAGAATAAATTGTATAACATAGAATGAATTCTATAATAAAGAATGAATTCTATATGAATAGAATGAATTTTATAGCATAGAATGAATTCTATGACATAGAATTCATTCTATGACATAGAATGAATTCTATAACATAGAATGAATTCTATAGCATAGAATGAATTCTATGACATAGAATTTATTCTATAGCATAGAATGAATTCTATAACATAGAATGAATTCTATAGCATAGAATGAATTCTATGACATAGAATTTATTCTATAGCATAGAATGAATTCTATGTTACAGAATGAATCCTATGTCATAGAATTCATTCTATGCTATAGAATTCATTCTATGCTATAGAATAAATTCTATGTCATAGAATTCATTCTTTGCTATAGAATTCATTCTATGTCATAGAATTCATTCTATGTCATCTTATTCATTCTATGTTATACTATTCATTCTATGCTATAGAATTCATTCTATGTCATAGAATTCATTCTATGTCATAGAATTCATTCTATGTCATAGAATTCATTCTATGTCATAGACTTCATTCTATGTTATAGAATGAAATCAATATATACACTTTTTTTAAATAGTAAAAACTGGGGCACTGTCAAGGTATAGAGAACATTATTTATGGCATGGGACTGTATTGCAGAGAGATATACACATTGCCACATCCAATTACCACACCACATCACTCTACATCACACTGCACCACAAATGTGATGGGTAGGTGTGGTGGAGTGATTAGGTTATGTGACGATGTGGTCTGATTCATTGCTTTTAAGGCATAATAGAACTGTATTACAGATACATACATACACATTACCACATCACATCACCACACTACATCACTCTAAATCACACCACACTGCACCACAAATGTGATGGGTGGGAGGGGGTGGGGTGATTAGATTATGTGATGTGATTCACTGATGCCATGATATGTGCTGTCTGCTGCAATGTGAAGATGTGCTGCTGCTGTGATGTCGGCTGATGTGATGTGATGATTTGTTGATATGATGTGATTTTATGTGGTGGTGCGTTTTCATGATGATGGTGATGAAGCAATGTGATGCAGTGATGTGATGTGATGATGTGATCGATGTGGTGATAATGCAATGTGGTGATGTGTCATACAATATCTTTTTTTAAATTCTAAATTTTGTTACAATTTATTAGTTGTGTTTTTTTAATTTTATGTGAATGAAATGAATTATATGTATATAGAATTAATTGTATAACACAGCAAGAATTGTATGACATAAAATTCATTTTTTTAACATAAAATGGATTTTATTCGCAACACTGAATACATTCTATTTTCATAGAATTGTTTTTTAACATTTGGTGCACATAGAATGCATTCTATGTTATAGAATGTTCATTCTATAACATAGAATGTTCATTCTATAACATAGGATCCATTCTATAACATAGAATGTTCATTCTATAACATAGAATGGTCATTCTATAACATAGAACTCATTCTATAACATAGAATGGTCATTCTATAACATAGAATCCATTGTATAACTTAGAATGTTCATGCTATAACATAGAATCCATTCTATAACATAGAATGTTCATTCTATAACATAGAATGCTCATTCTATGGGCAACAAGGTCATTCTATGTGAAGCGAGGCTGTGACGTATAAAGACGTGGAGCCTTGCACGCGCGCTCTGCGGCTTTATCAGACATCATAATTTTGTGAACAAGCATTTAGGTTTCTTGATGCGGACGACTTCGACAGTATAATTAGTGTGAGTAGATCGCTTAGCAATAAAAATAATTGACGTCATACCCTCCCCCCCCCTCCGCCCCTGCGTGCTTGCTTTTTTCATTACAATGTGCTGAGGTTCTGTAAGGGTTTATAGTGACAAAATCTAATTAAATAATCAGTTCTTTTCGCTCAATACCGAAGAAATAACCGTACTGTACACTCATAAAAAGCAATAATTAATATATTTAAAGGTCGAATATTGCTATACAACTCTGAGACATAATAAATGAAAGGTTCCTAAAGCTGAATATTGCAAAAAATCTATTTCACCCCAAGCGGCCCCCCAGGGCGCTATGCACAAAGGCGTGGCGGCCACGTGCTGCGGAAATAACACAGCGTGATCGAGTTTGAAAATGGTGAAGTACTGTGCTGTGTTTGGATGCTCTAACTCCGACGTAAAACCTTTCTGCAAAGAAAAGAACATTTTCTTTCATCGATTTCCACTTCGAGCGCAAATGATGAAGCACTGCATGTCGTCAACTCTAAACTGAATGTCAGTGACAAATCGCTCTGTAATCATTATTGCACGAGTGTGCTATGTTCAAAACATCACAATATCCCGAAATGTTCTCTAAACCTTGACAGTGCCCCAGTTTTTACTATTTAAAAAAAAGTTTTTATATTGATTTCATTGTATAACATAGAATGAATTCTATGACATAGAATGAATTCTATGACATAGAATGAATTCTATAGCATATAATGAATAGTATAACATAGAATGAATAAGATGACATAGAATGATTTCTATGACATAGAATGAATTCTATAATATAGAATGAATTATATAGCATAGAATGAATTCTATGACATAGAATTCATTCTGTAGCATAAAATTCATTCTATGCTATAGAATAAATTCTATGTCATAGAATTCATTCTATGCTATATAATTCATTCTATGTTATAGAATTCATTCTATGTCATAGAATTCATTCTATGTCATAGAATTCATTCTATGTCATCTTATTCATTCTATGTTATACTATTCATTCTATGCCTATAGAATTCATTCTATGTCATAGAATGAATTCTATGTCATAGAATTCATTCTATGCTATAAAATTCATTCTATGCATATAGAATTCATTCTTTATTATAGAATTCATTCTATGTTATACAATTTATTCTATGCACATAGAATTCATTTTATGTCATATAATTTATTTTATGTTAAAGAATTCATTCTATGTTATAGAATGAATTCTATGCGTATAGAAATAATTCTATGTCATGCAATTTATTTTATTTTAAAGAATTCATTCTATGTTATAGAATTCATTCTTTGTAATAGAATTCATTCTATGTTATAGAATACAATTCTATGCATACAAGTGCATTCTATAATATAGAATTGTATTACATACATAGAATATTATTCTCTATTATAAAATGTCATTCTATACACAGAATTGTATTATGGACATAGAATTTTACACTATATTATAGAATGTTATTCCATACAAAGAATTTTATTCTATGACTTACAATATTGGTTTCTTTTTTATAAATGGAATTTCAACTAATGAATGCTTTTTGTGTGTATAGAATGCTTTCTATGTGCATAGAATTTATTCTATGTATAGAATGGTCACATAGAATAAATGGACACATGGCGCCCCATAGTTTTCCCATATAGACCAAAAAATTGATGGTTTATACGAAGCCTTGGTAGCTCACTTAGTAAAACATTCTCCTACCGTGCAGGCGACCCGAGTTCAAATCTCCTGAGGGCCATATTTTTTTTAATGTTATTTATTTTTTTTACACTACAATATGGATATTTTTCATTTTAATTTAGGCTTTTTACTTTTAACTTATTTATTATTATTATTATTATTATTATTATTATTATTATTATTATTATTATTATTATTATTATTATTATTATTATTATTATTAAACTAATAATAATAATAATAATAATAATAATAATAATAATAATAATAATAATAATAATAATTATTATTATTATTATTATTATTATTATTATTATTATTATTATTATTATATCTTATACCAAATTTTATTTTAAAACCTTGGTGTTTTTTATGATTTCTATTTGTATTATTCTATATTCAATATTATTATTATTATTATTATTATTATTATTATTATTATTATTATTATTATTATTATTACCAAGGATCGGGATGGGGTGGTACGTGTAGGTAAAAGGGGGCTACGTGTAGGTTTAAAGGGGCATGGGTAGGCATAACGGGGATACGGGTATATATAAGGGGATATGGTGATGGTCGATTCCTTTCATCCATACCTGCGAAACGATCAACGGGGAAGTATCAAGGAGGGTACAGGTAGGTTACAAGGGGGGTACGGAAGGTATCAAAAGGGTATGGGGAGGTATCAAGTGGGTTCGGGGAGGTATCAAGGGGGTATGGTGAGGCATCATGGGGTGGGGGCGGGGAGATATCAGGGTGGGGGAGGTATGGTAAGGTATCAAAGGGGATATGGGGAGGTATCATCGTCCAAATGAAACTCGCAGACAACAGTTGTCTCTCTGTCTACATTTTAAACAGCAACCTGTGTACCCTGGCTTGCCAGGGTACAAAACCACTAGTCCTTTTATATATCTACTGTTAGCCTGTCGCACTGCCGTAGCTCAGTGGTAGAGCGTTCGACTGGCACACCGATGAACCCAAGGGCAAGATAAAAAGTGTTAATTTTCACTGTCCCTCTTTGCAGTACGATTGCTATGATGGTTCAGTGTTCAACTGTTGATTTAGGCCCCTACCCCCTCTTCCTTGGTATAGTTATCCCCGTCTGCCATATTGCCAATGGTGGGTGTAGACGTTAAACCTCAAAGTTTAGAAATTCACAAAAGTTCGGCTTCTCTTACATCCGAGATACGGGCGCCTGTGGGTTAAATGATTGGGTGGCGTTGTGCATATCTTGTAAGTAGTATAGAGTAGACACATTATTACTGTATGGAAGTTGTCCACAGACGTTGAAAACATTTTTTGACTTTTTCTCTCAGGGGTAAAGGTGATAGTAAAGTATATTTCTTAAATACCTTTACCCCTTTCCAACCTTTGCACACACAAGAAAACAGCCTCAAGTTTAAAGATACCAGTAGGGTTTCTGCCCATGACTCTTCCCACGCAATGTATGGGAGACCACTGGGAATAGGAAGTCAGATGAGATTCCTTTCCCCTTCTTCCGACCATCTCACGTCTTCTCAGTTTCTGTACAGTCTCTTTCGTAGGTACTTCAATTTTCCCGTGTGGCCGCAGCGTCACGTCAAAGAACCGGGCCATTATATAAAAGAGCGCAGGTGACGTGATAGGCTCAAATAAACACGCTTATATCTATAGATCCGAACCCTCTGGAACTTCCAAAGGACTATTTGACCACGTGGACATTAGAGAAGATGTTGAGATTTGGCTCAACGCCATGAAAACTTCCATTGGCAAAGGAAAAGGCAAAGGCAAAAACAAGAACAAGAATGACGTCACAGACAAGTCTGGAAGTGATTTAATTGCCACCCGCGTCACAGAAATGCTTGTTCCACCTTTATCTGCCTGTTTAAAAAAGCTTCTGGAGAAGCACCTTAAAGCACAGGCTGTGATCAACAACAACTGACGATGAAAGAGCTGAAAAGGTAGAATTTTCTGCTGAAGTGGGATCTGGATAGGCAGGAACAATATTCCCGGCGGAAGTCTGTCAGAATCACTGGCGTGCGGGAGGAGGGAGGTGAAAACAACTAGAAGAAGGTCATTGACATTTTTCAGTCTGTTGGGTGTCCTATCAAGCTTGAAGAGATGTCGCAGTGGGCAGGAAGGCAAAGTGCGATACTGGAGAGGACTTCCTGTCGGGACCCATTGTCTGATACAATGGCTCCTAAATATTTCAAACTATGCACTGTTTTGAGGGATTGGCCTTTGACATTAATGTTCATGTTGATGCCATTGGTGTTGTTGGTAATACGCTTGGTCTTCTCTGCACTTATTTCTATTCCATAGGCTCTGGAGGTGGGGTCAAGCCTCAGTACAAGCTGTTCAAGTTCTTGTTCCTCTCCGACCAATCCATCAATGTTATCCACAAAACGGAGGATGGAGATTGCTCTACCCCCTATGCTCACTGTGCCTTCGTGATCTGCAAGGGCATCTGACATGATGCGCTCTGGAAGATGTTGAAGAATGTTGAAAAGAGTAGGTATCCTTGACGCACACCGATTGTTGTTCTGAACCAGTTCCCGATGGCGCTGTTGTGGAGGACTGCAGTGGTAGCCTTGTCATACAGGCTTTTGATGACTTCAATAATTTTATTGCTGATGTTATACACTCTCATGGTTGCCCACAGAGCTGCATGCCAGACTCGGTCAAACACGTTCTTGAAGTCTACAAACACATGATATAGATGTTGTTAGTGTTGTAGGTATTTCTCGCAGATTATTCTGAGGTTGAAAATCTGTTCAGTGGTACTTCGCCCTGCAATGAGTCCTGCTTGTTCTTCAGCTATGATTTTGTTCAGCTTGGGGTTTCAACCTGTTGAGTATTATTTTCAGGAGGACCTTGATGAGGCTGATGGTGCGGTAATTTTCACACTCCTGAAGGCAGGGATGGGCAAACTACTTTTGAAAAGTAGTCCGCTACACTACAGTTACATTAGTCTAAAAAAGTAGTTCGCTACTTTACAATTACATTTTGAAGGAATGTAGTTCGCTACTTTTACGCTACTTTAAAAAAAAGTAGCTAACTACTTTTGAAACTACTTTTTTTTTTTAAATTGTAATCACAACTGGGACTGCTAAGTATTTTTAAAATGTAAGTAATTTTTTTTAAAAAGAAAATAAAACAAAAAGAAATACTTTTAATGATATATGCTCTTCATCAGATTACAAAAAAAGGATACAAAATATATTACAAAATTTGTTATTGATAACATTGCAAGTCAAGGTCATTATATAGGAGCACACTTAATACATTATGTATGGTATAAATATACCATTTGCAAAATACAAAAAAATATATTATTAATAATAAATTAATAATAAAAGTAAAAAATAGAAGAAAAAAAGTGATATCTACTCTGTTATGTCTGATACAAAACATAAATACAGCCTTAAGGTTGTACAGGCAGTTGAGAATAAATGGGCCAAATTAGTTTTAACAAAATAAATACACACAGACTGCAGTCCAACTAATCATTCAATGAATCAAGAAAACACTGACACTTCCTTAAAAACCTTTCTTAGAATTGTACTCAACCAACACTTTTGCCTCAAAGTTAGAATCAGTAACTCTGGTTCTGATCTTAGTTAAAATAAGTCCAGCCTGACTAAACAAACGCTCAACTGCTGCACTGTTGGGCAATGAGGTGTTCGTCCTCAGGAAGACAGCCTTGACACCAGGGTACTAATTGTCCAGTTCATCCAGAGATTTGGCCAGTCCCTCTAAAATTTGTGCGTTCTGTGCTTGATTTGCCCGAACAAAGATTGAGATGATTGACGCGCGCTTTTGAAAGTCACGTGGCTGGCTTTTGCTTTCAGCCTATCACAATCATGCTTCCGTTCGCTGAGCGAGCGATCAATCTCGCGTGAGATAGCACTCGCTTTGGCTTGACTGAAAGTGCAAGTCACACGGCAAGGAAAGTAGCTTAGCGAAAAACACATTTTCGCTACTTCGCTACTGACAAATTAGTATTTCGCTGCTGTTACACTCGGTTTGATGTTGGTGTTTTTCTATCAGTGATGATTCAGCCCCAATGCTGAAATACTGATGAGTGTAGCTCAGATTCGTTTATCCACGCAACCCGTCCAAACAGCATACAAGTCACAAAGTCGACGTATGAAGTTTTCCACTTTTTATTCAGCACACATCAACAACTGCATACAATTCTCAACTCAACTTAACAGCTTTCAACAACTATCTCCTATTTTTGAAACAGCGCGGCACTTAAATAGTCTCTTGATACTCCCGAATAACCTGGATCAATCTCGTTTGACGCAATTTAACCAATCGCTTCTAACTTCGTCATTACTGTCTTACGTCATACATATTCCGGAACGTCCTCTTGCTTCGACATGTATCGGGAAATTTCTATCGAGAGTAAACACGCAGATCCAGAAAATTCGCAAATCATCAACGTTATACAAAGCCTCTCCTAACAACAATGCAAACTCAAATCAAAGGTAAATAAACTCCATTATTGAATACTTTGCAAAACGAAACCATTAGATCTATCGTGCGCGTTTCCGACGTACTACCATTCGCGTTTCAACGTAACATAACCCCCCACTCAAGAAGAAATTTACCCAATTTCTTTCAACAACGTTAAAACGTAATGCACAAACAAAGTTCAGAATTAAAACTTATTTCAGACTGTCTGAACACTGTCAATGTTCTCAGCTCATTCACACAGAGTCAAATGTTTCTCATCTTCAAATCTGTCTGGATATTGTCAATGTTCACAGTTCATTCACACAGAGTCAATGTTTCTCATCTGCAAGTCTTCCTGGGTACTGTCAATGTTCACAGTTTATCTACACGGTCAATGTTTTTTACTCACACACTCTACTGAGGAAGTCTGCACCAACATTGTCTGATCCTTTGATAGATTCTACTCACATGTTAAAGTTCTGCAAGTACATAGCCTATCTCATGATTCGACTGTTCACAAACTTGGCAGAGTTCAAGTAAGTTAGCGGCTTGTGATCAGTCTGTAACACGAACTTCACTCCTTGAAGGTACAGTTCGAACTCTTGGCTATGGCGTGAATCCCGGCTTGGCCCCCAAAATGTTACACTCGGTTTGATGCTGGTGTTTTTCTATCAGTGATGATTCAGCCCCAATGCTGAAATACTGATGAGTGTAGCTCAGATTCGTTTATCCACGCAACCCGTCCAAACAGCATACAAGTCACAAAGTCGACGTATGAAGTTTTCCACTTTTTATTCAGCACACATCAACAACTGCATACAATTCTCAACTCATCTTAACAGCTTTCAACAACTATCTCCTATTTTTGAAACAGCGCGGCACTTAAATAGTCTCTTGATACTCCCGAATAACCTGGATCAATCTCGTTTGACGCAATTTAACCAATCGCTTCTAACTTCGTCATTACTGTCTTACGTCATACATATTCCGGAACGTCCTCTTGCTTCGACATGTATCGGGAAATTTCTATCGAGAGTAAACACGCAGATCCAGAAAATTCGCAAATCATCAACGTTATACAAAGCCTCTCCTAACAACAATGCAAACTCAAATCAAAGGTAAATAAACTCCATTATTGAATACTTTGCAAAACGAAACCATTAGATCTATCGTGCGCGTTTCCGACGTACTACCATTCGCGTTTCAACGTAACAGCTGCTTTACAACTACTTTTTTACAATATGTAGTTTGGATCGTTACAAACTACTCCAAATAGTAGCGAAACTACAAAATGTAGTCGCTACTCTCGCTACTTGCCCATCCTTGCCTGAAGGTTACCATTTTGGGGAAGAGTGATGACAAACGACTGGGTCCGTGGTTTAGGCCACTGTTACTCTGTTTTTACTCTGCCAGATCTTGTATCAGACAATGGTATTTATCTTCACACTTTGATAAAATTTCGTTTGTTCACATCATAAGTTACAAATAGAATTAGAAAGGCGGGAAGGTGTAAAAAGGAAAGAAATATTTTGTTGGAACTGGAATATGGGTTCTATTGGGGATGAATTTCACTTTATTTTTGATTGTCCAAAACACAAGCACATTCGACAAATGTTTATTTTGAGAAAATATTTATAGTGCAAGTCGATGTTTCAATTGTTTGATTTGCTTTCGGGAAAAAAAACAGGTGTTACTAAAATTGCGTAAACGTATAAAAGTAGGAACTGGCTTACACCAATAATATTAACAGTATTGACAGAGTGTTATTGTTCTGAATGTTAAAGTTAGAATTTTAGTAATGTTATTGTTATATTTTGCAACTGAATTATGATTGTTACGTAAAGGGGCGAGTAATGGAATTAAGCCTTGAATCTTGAATCCATCAAGGCGGTTCTGTGGTCCGGGGGGGGTTTGACATTGCGCTTGATTCCGCAGGTTCGCTTCTTTGCCGGCTTCAGAAAGATCCTATTTTCGCTTAGCTTTAGCAGCTCTTTGGGGTGGTAAGTGCGCTCTGAAAGAATAAACAATTTCGACTTGATCTAGCGAACAGGCAGTTTTGTTATAAGGAATAAATTTAGACCCTGATAAACGGACAACTGCTGTGCTCACCCTCTCTGTCCATCGCCCTCCTAACTCAGGGCTAGAAAAGAGCATTGTGGGAATAGAGAGAGGGATGTAGAAGGACAATGTTCTTGGATGAATAATGTGAAACGCTGTCAAGCCTAGAGACACAACAGGTCACCAATACATCCTCCTCCCCCTCCATCACACACACACACACACACACACACACACACACACCCACACACACACACACACACACACACACACAAAATCAATTTTTAAAAATGTTACCTTCTGCATGTTTGGCCCATGCCCCGAGAGATATTCTTTTTGACAAGAAAAACGCTGTGAACAAGGACAGTTTAAAACTGATGCTGCAATTTTGTTGTAGACTCAACAGAAGAAAGACAAAGAAAGAAACAAGGAAGGAAAGAAAGCAGACATTTGGATCCTTTGATATATGTCCACTTTCACACTAAAAACGTTGTTTAAAGGGACTACGTTACAAATATATGTCCGTGTACCATTAAAAGATCTTTTTTCAACTTCACAGTGATTGTTGTCTCTCTACAAAAATAAGAATCAACAAAACGTTACCTCTTTTAAAAAGTACGAGTTCGATATAAGTCGATACATTTGTTGGTTCATATGCCTATTAAGAGCATCAAGATTGGCTCTAAATATAGCACCGCAGCGAAATGTATAGAGCAGAACAGTTGTTTGTTTACATACCAAGGAAGAGAAGTTGAAACTTCAAAGCTTAGCGGTGGCTTAGGTGCATGCCGATTATAATTAATATATTTTCACTCCCAGGTTAACTCATTGTCATGATTTGAACAATAAACAAAACTCTCGGAGACCCTGGCCCCATTTTATTTTTATGCTTCGAAGTTGCGTACGTAGAATATAAATTACTTCGCTGGATATAGAAGAAGGAGAAGAACGTCGAGAAGGAGAACGACGAGAAGGAGGAGGATGAGAAGATGAAGATCATGATGATGATTATGATGATGAACATGATGATGATTATGATGAGATCATGATGATGAATGTTCAGATGTATGCGAGAAAGTGTTTGATTTTAGAGATTGTGTGAAAATAAGTAGAACGTCGATGGCAGAAACACAAATAACAGCAAGAGTATTATTAAAAACAAATTTGTTTTAAATTTGCCTGAAAAAAAAAGAGTAAGATTTTTTTTTAAAATTCGTTTGTGTTAAGCCTATTACCTTAGAATTTTGCCACGATATATGTAAAGAAAAAATGCTACATCAGACCTGTCATTGGTATAGACACATAGAAAATAAGGAGTAAATTGCACTATGATACACGTAGGTCCAGACAGAGCTTTTTAATAGCACCATTTATAAAAGAAGAGGATGATGAAAGACATAATTATGTATGTACACCTATAATAACACTTGCGTACACAGGGTTTAAACATAATCATGATTCAAAAAGATGGGGTTTAAACGGTATCATAATGAAAGAAGATGATGCTAAACCAGGCAGAGTTGGAAGGTTTACCCGTAATCTCCTTTTCTCATGCGAGTTTCCATCAAAAGCGGTGTAGAAGAAGATGATCGTTGAACAGTATCATGGAAAAACGAAAACGACAGTCAAGACAGTCAAGTATTAGGTTACGGGTCATTGTAGCGCAAGAAGTGATCTCCGATTTTGCATTCGCAGCACACCTCTCAGCCGCAGACCGAGTTCAGTCCCTCGGAGACTACTGTGAGAACTAGTGTTTGTAATGTAGTAGTACCCCTGACATGCAAAAAGTCAATGGAATGTCCCTCTCTTCGTTTCCATAATAAATAAGATAAGATAAGACAACTTTATTATTTTTTACAAGAAATTACATAGTGGTGTACAATTACAGTCAACAAGGAATAAACATCACAATAATAATAGCTATCTAGCCGCGTTTTCTCCTACATCGTACTTAAAACGCGGCGATCTGTAACCAATATAGACATACACACACCTGTTCAAAACACCCTTATATACCCAACAAAAATAACATTCATCACTTAAACATGTGGTGTAAAGGTAGGAAGATCGCTATTTTAAAAAAAAAACACGGAAAGTAAATTTTGAAATTTAGGTTGATCGCATCCAATTTTTGTACATTATGTATCCATTTCACACAAGGCAAGCGCCGCCTTCGCTCAGTTGCAGTGTATTTTCTATATTATTTGTATCACTTGTCCCCGAATCCCATTCTAAATTTAAAATAGTAGACCTATAGACTGGTAAGGAATGAAAACATGGAGGGTCGCAATGCGTGATAGGACGTAGTCACCATTTATTTACACCTGAGTATGCTTTACCATTAGGTTGTGGATCTTAAAAGGCATTTTGAGGACTCGGACTTCCTGGAAATTTATTTTACACTCTCTCTCTCTCTCTCTCTCTCTCTCTCTCTCTCTCTCTCTCTTTCTCTCTCTCTCTCTCTCTCTCTCTCTCTCTCTTTCTCTCTCTCTCTCTCTCTCTCTCTCTCTCTCGCTCTCTCTCTCTTTATCCAATACGCGCCGCACACCCTCTGTTTCTTCCTCCCACAGTCTCACGCCTACCACCCACGTCCTCTCTCATCCCTAACTCATTCCCCTCCATAACCTCACGCCTACAGCAAACTGTTCTCTTTGAACCTCAGTTTAGCCGATGTATCTTCCTCCATCCCGTTCCTAATTACATGTATGCACTGACATGCTCCAGTAAGTCTTTTGTCCACTTTTGACGTCCACGTGAGACGTACATGTCAATCACTGCAGGACAGTATGAATATTGGTTATTACGACTTTTATAGATCCCCCTTTGCATAATTATGCTTTCATATTCCCTCTGTCTCTCTGTCATATTCTCTTTTATTTTCGCTCTGTGTCTATCTCCGTCAGTCTATCTATCTCCAAGTAGTATCCCCCCTCTTCTCTTCTCCTCTCCCTGCCTGTGTCTCTAGCACTGACTCTGTCTGTGTCTGTCTCTCTCTCCCTATCTCTCTCCCTCTATTCGAATGATGATGAAGAGGAGGATGAGGATAATTGCAGTCTCGTTATGCACAAGAATTAAATACTCAATGCTGACGAATAATATCTTGTATCTTATACGTCCACGAGAGAGTCCTGTAATAGCGATCTTTTCAGAGCGCCGCGCTTTGAGTTCGACTGAAGAAAAAGCGCTGATAGCATCCTGTAATAATAATAATAATAATAATAATAATAATAATAATAATAATAATAATAATAATAATAATAATAATAAAATTAATAATAATAATAATAATAATAATAATAATAATAATAATAATAATAATAATAATAATAATAATAATAATAATAATAATAATAATAATAATAGTTCCCGAGCAGTAAAGCTGTAGAAACTATTGTTTTTGGCTTTGTCCGTTCGACCGGCGTCCGGAGATGATATTTGCGCACTTTTCTCTGAAACTAATAAAGGAATTTTTTGAAACTTGGTATTTATTTAAGAAATTGTTGATCCGACCAGATGACATATCGGGTGATGTCATCATGCTTACTTCATAATTTGTTGTGTTTTTTTTCCTAATCCTATTTTCTCCCAAACTATTCGAGGGATTTGGTTCAAGTTTGGTACGTAATTAGACTTTACTTGTTCCTCCAAGACCAAACCAACTAATGCAAATAGAGTGACGTAATCATCGTGACGTCATTTAAATTTGTTTTTGTTAATGTATTTTAAAATTTTCTATGTAATTAGAGTGTACAGAGGCCTTGAACCTTAAACAAAAATGGTGACGTCATTTTTATTTGTAATCCTTTTTTCTCCCAAACTTTTGGAGGGATCCTGTTCAAGTTTAGTATATACTTAGACTTTATCTGTGCCTCCAACGTAAAACCAAACTTATGGAAATCGAGTGACGTAATCATGCTGACATCACCTTTTAATTAATTTTGTTTTACATTTTCTTTAAACTTTGTATGTAATGAGGGTTTACAGATGCAATGAGCCTAAGGCAAAATTTATAGATGTCAAGTGACGTCATCGTGGTGATGTAACATTTAAATTTTCATTTAGTTATTTATTTTGCACACTTTTCACTGAACCTAATGCACGGATTTTTTTTAAACTTAATATTTAGTTACAAAATGGTGAAACCAACCAGATAACAAAAAATTATGCATGTCGAGTGAAGACATCACGGCGACGTTATAATTTGTTGTGTTGTTGGGTTTTTTTTTCTTCTAATCCTATATTCTCCCAAACCACTGGATGGATTTTCAGTTCAATAGCTGCTCTAGGCAGTGGCTGGTCGATACAGAATCTAACTCAAGTCGTCCACGGCGCTAGCTTGTATTCTTAGGCGTATCGTCTAACGCCTTAATCGTCGTATTTATGTGGGTCTAACTGGCGCTCATCCGCTTAGTTTGTATTATTATTATTATTATTATTATTATTATTATTATTATTATTATTATTATTATTATTATTATTATTATTATTACTCTAGGCATTGGTTGATACAGAATTTAACTTATGCTGTCAGAGGCGCCAGCTTGCATTCTTAGGCACATCTTCTAACGCCTCAATCGTCGTATTTATGTCACTGGCACTCACCCGTCATGAGCGACAATATCTTTAAAATCCGGGAATAGTATCCCCATAATCCTCCTCTTCCTCCAACTTTTTCTTTTTTGTCCTTCTTCTGTATTTTCTAAAATACAGGGATGTGTGCGCGCGCGTGCGTGTGAATGTGCGTGTGTGTGGGTGTAAGAGAGAGAGAAAGAGAGAGAGAGTGTGTTAGAGACAACACACCCCGGAATTCTGCACCCGTCGTGGTCCAGCACTTGTTATTATTATTATAAGTAGTAGTAGTTGATTGATTGATTGATTGATTGATTGTTGCTTTAGGTCCAGCGGACTCTTCCGAGCCAAATCAGGACCGGACAACCCCCGATCCGCATAAAAGATCTGCCGAAACAACCCTAGTGGGAAAATTGAATGCCCTCCACCGGCCAGTCACTTTACAATAAAGACATCCCACGCAGGGGAGGGCTGAGGCTTTACCCCAACTACTCGAACCCCCGGTTACAAAAACAAAATAGAATACAAACATCATTATAAAGTATCAACAAAACACATACATATAAAATGCCTATATTGCTAAATAATATATAACATCATAGGAAGCCCTAGTGACCACCCGGCAGAAAGCGTCCAATACTCCCAAGCTGATCCAACATACCTCATACACAAACAAGGAGTCTTGTCCAGGAAGAGTGTTCAAGAAAAAAGGTAGGTCATTGATCTAGCGAAGAAGAAGATAGTATAGCAGAGTGATAGGACAGAGCAGGAATGGGAAAGAGCAAATGAGGAAAACAGCGACAGTGGGAATTTAAAGCACTAAATTTCCAGAAAGTGGGGATACTATTTATACTGAAACCCCCGGCACTCCAACGGGGGTACTGTTGCCGCAGTGAATCGGTCATGCCTATAAAGGAAAGACCGGTTTTCAACTGGGGCTTTCACTTTTCCCTTTATAGGTTAGAACAATCTACAGTGGCAAGATTGCTCATGACCCCAAGGGGGGGTAGTAGTAGTAGTAGTAGTAGTAGTAGTAGTAGTAGTAGTAGTAGTAGTAGTAGTAGTAGTAGTAGTAGTAGTAGTAGTAGTAAGACTGTATAGGAGTTATTAATTCGAATTTTAAAATATTTCTTAAAGCCCACCAGCAACGTTTTACCATACAGAGTATCAGCCATTCACGTACGCTAAAATTGCATGTAATGAGACAATGTTGTGAGATGCTCTGTGCGAGCGACGATGCGAAAATATGGACTCCTGGAAAAGCGAATGAATGGCAAATGAAATATGATCGAACGGGCCCCTAACATGCCACGACTCACACTCCAAGGAAAGGTCACATCTCCACATCTTTCTTCTGTCATTTCCTAAATATCTACATCCCACTCACCCACACCCACACAAAACTTCTCCCCACCTCTGTCTCTCTGTCTCTGTCTCTGTCTCTGTCTCTCTCTGTCTCTCTCTCTCTCTCTCTCTCTCTCTCTCTCTCTCTCGTTTGTTTGTGA
Organism: Oncomelania hupensis; assembly: GCA_036898135.1. Lineage (NCBI taxonomy): Eukaryota > Metazoa > Mollusca > Gastropoda > Littorinimorpha > Pomatiopsidae > Oncomelania > Oncomelania hupensis. Next base: position 30,596,933 of record CM072519.1, read on the forward strand.
GAAAGAAAGAACAAGTAACCACCCTATGAAAAATCACTCACCACTGTAAAAGGAAATTGCTAAATACATATCAAAACTTAAACAACAAATCGGCGGCAAATCCAGATGAAATAAGCAATAAGATTTTCAAAAATTTCTGTGCATTATATTATGAATTCCCTTCCATACATATTTATTGTATGCGTTATTAAAAACGTATTTCAAGCTACATGGAAACAAGCTAAGGTTATTCCCCTTTCTAGCGGCCAATATCACAGTTTTCTACACTTTCCAAGATTCTAGTACGACATATACACACTCATCTAACAAAATAGGGTCTTTTTCATCGTCTGCAAATTGATTTCCGTAACCACCATTCTTGCACTACTGACCTCGCTCTTTTAAATGGGCCTCCGCTATGAATAAATCTACTTTGTAAGGAGCTGTCCTTCTGGATCTTTCCAAAGTTTTTGACCTCGTCAATCACTACATGCTGCTTCAGAAACTTGAACTGTACCTCAGTGACTCAGTTGTTTAAATTGTTTTCGTTCCTATTTTAATCAACAAAATTAATTTGTACACATTCATGGGATAATCTCCTCTATAGACTACGTGATGCGCGGGGTTCCTCAAAGATCTGTTTTAAGCCCGATCTTATTTTGTATTTATATTAATGATTTACCATTATATCTCTCAGTTAATTCTGTTGAATGCTATATGTAAGCTGATGACACGACATTGCAAAATCAAGGGAAAAACATAGGTGAAATTCAGCTACAAGGTGCCCTTAGCAATGTTGCTGACTGGTCCTGTTAAAACCATATGTCTATGAACCCGGCTAAATCAAAAGCAATGTTAATAACAACTAAGATAAAAGCATCAGCAAGCCCCGCTTTATCTTGATTTAGTCGCGAATTAAAAAAATATCGAACAGGTTGAAAGTGATAAACTTCTAGGCGTAATCGTAGACAACAAAATCAGTTGGCATTCAGTTATAGAAAGTTTTTTAAAAACTCTCTCAACAAAATTATTTATACTGATTAAGAAGCTTCAATCTATCATAACCGCGGATGCCAAAAACGTTTTTACAATGTTCATATGAAACCTCCCCTGCAGTGATGCCTTGTTTTTAAAAAAAAATAATTCTATTAATCGCAGAGCTGCAAAATTAGTTATCCCCATCACTTTCATCAGAACTGATGCAAAATTAAAAATAGATGGCATGCTCCTTCTTAACAAACACCTAACGTACATTAAATAAAAATCATTTGTTCATCAGAAAACTGATAAAAGGCATTGATGTGTTAATGCATTTTATTTGAAGTTAAGAAAACAAGATTCTAACGGAAACGGGTACACATATTGTTTTTATGTGCGTAAAAGCTTGTTTGTTTAATTGTTTGATTTGGATTTTTTTTTGTTGGGTGGGGTGGGGGGAACCACTCGTTCGCTGAGTAATCGATTTAATTTTTTTTTCTAAAGATCTCAAGAATTATTTCGCACAGCCCTTGAGAAAACAGGAAAAAGAACCTTCAGTTTACGCCCTGTAAGCATCTATTCACGATATATTACTAGGTATTGTTTCCAAATTAAGCTTGAACTCTTGGAGTACTAAATATGTCGATGGTGTTCGATGTGTATGCATTGACAAGAAAATATCCGTGAAACATGTTTGGCCAAAATGTTCGATATTAACAAATTTGTGTAAAGCCAATAATTTTCAATATGATATAAATAAAATAGATTATATTTTTTTCAGTGCAAATGTTTTTATAGTTGTTATTATTTGATTTTAAATAATTTAAAGGTAAAATCACTTAGATGTTAAAAGGCTTTAAATAAAAGATTTACATGTATATAGTTCCTACCGTCTCTTAAAAATAATAATTATTATTATTCTCTGTTGTGCTCTGTATTTACATCCCACCCTTTGCTATTTTTAAATCAGTTTCTTTGCATAACAATCATTAAGCCTACTTAACGTAGAACACCTTCCTTTATAAAGTTTATATATCCTATCCTATCCTAACCTTCCCCGTAACTCGGAGGTCGTAGATGATCGTTTAACCAGCGTATTCCATCTTTCTCTGTCCTCAGCAACCCTCATGGCTTCGCTCAGTGTCAAACCAGTCCATTCTCGAATGTTGTCCTCCTACCTCTTTTTCGATCTCCCTCTTCTTCTACCTCCTTGCACTGTGCCTTGCAGGATGATCTTTGCAAGGCCTGATGATCTGGTGACGTGGCCATACCATCAGAGTTTCCGTTTCTTCACCACTGTGAGCAGGTCATCGTGTTGTCAAATGGCTTGTGTGATGGTCTGTCGGACTTTGTCGTTGGTGATATGCTGGGTATAGGAAATGGCCAGAAGTCTTCTGTAGCACCTCATCTCCATGCTTTGTATTCTTCGTTGTTGATCTAATGTGAGGGTCCATGCTTCGCAAGCGTATAGGAAGCTGGAGTTGACAAGGGAGCGCAGCAGTCTTACCTTGGAATGTAGACTGATGGTCCTGTCTTTCCAAATGGGTTTCAACCTTGCCAGGGCAGCAGTTGTTTGTGCGATCCTAGAGAGGACTTCCTGTCGGGACCCATCGTTGGATAGAATGGCTCCAAAATATTTGAAGCTATGCACTGTGCTGAGGGATTGGCCTTGGACTTTGATGTCCGTGTTGATGCCATTGGTGTTGTTGGTCATCATTTTGGTCTTCACTGCACTTATTTCCATTCCATAGGCTCTGGAAGTGGTGTCAAGCATCTGTACCAGCTGTTCAAGTTCTTGTTCCTCTCCAGCCAATCCATCAATGTTATCCGCAAAGAGAAGGTTGGAGATAGCTCTACCTCCTATGCTGAGTGTGTCTTCGTGATCTGCAAAGGCATCTGACATGATGCGCTCTAGGAGGATATTGAAGAGTGTTGGAGAGAGTAGGCATCCTTGACGCACACCCATTGTTGTTCTGAACCAGTTTCCGATGGCGCTGTTATGGAGGACTGCAGTGGTAGCCTTGTCATACAGGCTTTTGATGACTTCAGTAATTTTAGGGCTGATGTTGTACACTCTCATTGTGGCCCACAGAGCTGCATGCCAGACTCGGTCATACACTTTTTTGAAGTCCACGAACACACGATATAGATGTTGTTGGTGCTGTAGGTATTTCTCGCAGATTATTCTGAGGTTGAAAATCTGTTCAGTGGTACTTCGCCCTGCCCTGAATCCTGCTTGTTCTTCAGCTATGATTTGTTCAGCTTGGGGTTTCAACCTGTTGAGTATTATTTTCATGAGGACCTTGCTGGGATGGCTGATGAGGCTGATGGTGCAGTAATTTTCACACTCCTGAAGGTTACCTTTTTGGGGAAGAGTGATGACAAGCGACTGGGTCCATGGTGCAGGCCACTCTCCACTCTGCCAGTTCTTTTTACAGATAATGGTGAGGGCGTCAATCATCGTTTCTCCTCCTGCTTGAAGCAGTTCCGCAGGCATGTTGTCCTCTCCTGCTGACTTCCCTTTCTTCAGCGATTACACTGCTGCCTCAACTTCTTCTCGGAGAAATGGGAGAATTTCTTCTTCTCTGACCTGGGGACATGCTAGAACTGATGGGTCTCCGTTTGGTGTGTGGTTGTAAAGGTCAGAGCAGTACTCTGTCCATCTGTACAAAATTTCTTGTTCTTCTGTAAGGCATATGCCAGACTTGCTTTGGATCGTATAGACCTTGGGCTGTTTAACACTGGTCAGCCGCTTCACAGTCTGGTAGGCCTTCATGCTGTTGTTCTTGTTCAGACTGTACTCTATTTCCTGGCATTGGTCTTCTTTCCAGTTCTCCTTTGCTGTGCGCATGCCTTTTTGGATGTCATTGTTGATGTTTCGGTAGGCATCAGCTCCATGTGAGGTGTTCTTTTTCTTTTTCATCTCTCTTCGTTTATCACACAGATCCAAAAGTTCAGGTGTGATCCACGCCTTCTTCTTTGGCCGCTGCTTGCCAAGGACCTCAGTGGCGGCATCTGTCACAGCTGAGTTGAAGATGGTGGTCATGGTGTTGACATCTACTTCACCAGCTCCCAAAATGAGCAGTGGTGCAAAATTTCCCTCCAATTGTGGCCTGAAATATTTCTGCCACTTCCGGGTTTTGCAGTTTGTCCAGGTCGAACTTCAGTCTAGTGCACTTTGCTGTGTTTACTCTCTTCAAGTAGAGCCGTAAAGACATCATCACGAGATCGTGGTTACTTCCGATGTCTGCTCCTGGAAAAGGGCGTTTCCTGCCAATGATGATGCTTGATATGAAGCGTTTCTTGACCATTATGTAGTCGATCTGGTTGTGATGCTCCCCGCTGGGACTGTGCCATGTCCATCGTCTGGATTTTTTGTGGAGACCAAGCGTGTTTGCAAGTATCAGATTGTTGTATCTGGCAAACTCCAAGAGTCTCGGTCCCCTGTCATCTGTCTCGTTGTTGCAGTGGGCTCCACATGTGTCTCCCCAGTTGTGGTGCGCATCTTGGCCAACCTTGGCATTCCAGTCGCCACTAGTCGACTATGTAGTCCACTATGACTATGTCCTTCTTCGGTACTTGGTCAAGGACAGCCTGTAGATTTTCATAGAAATCCTCCACTTCGCTGTCGTCATAGTCTGATGTTGGGGCATAGGCCTGGATGATGATGATGTTGGAAGGGGCTGCTCTCAGATGGGTGGTAATGAGTATACTGGAGACTGGGCGGCAACCCATGACAGTGGCTAGAATGTTCTTGTGGACCAAGAATCTAACGCCTTGTTCGTGCCTGTCATCTCTACCGCTGAAATAAAGCTTGTGGCCTTTGTCGGTCGTTGTTTCACCTAGGCCTTTCCAGAGCAGTTCGCTGATATCTAAAACGTTCCATCGATAGAGATACATTTATAAAGATAGGCAGGACAGAAGCGCTGCAATTGTTGTTAGGCATCGTACACGAAAATAGTTCACTAACCTTCTACTAGCTCTTTTACTAGTATATAAATATATAATAACATACTCACTCTTTCCTTGGAGTGGTTATCCCCGTCTGCCATATTCATATTGCCAATATTGGGTATATGCGTTTAACTTCCATGTTCATTGTCTAATATCACCTAAATGTGTGAACAGACATTAAATGTCTAATATCACCTAAATGTGTGAACAGACATTAAATGTCTAATATCACCTAAATGTGTGAACAGACATTAAATCAAAGATTGATTGATTGATCCATGTTCATTCAATAACAAAATTGTGTATTTATACAGCCAGTAACACTCATAGGACTCAAATTTCCTTCAATTTGTCGAAAGATATTAATGTTAATATTATATAAAACACCGGTACATCGTATTGACAGTGTTAGACAGTTTCTTAAACAACATGTTGGTGTTTGTTGCAGGATATGAAAAACCAAGTGCTGACGGCCAGTGGATGGCTAAAAATCGTAAGTATCAAGCTTAATTTTCATACGTTTCATACTGTGCTATATAAATCCACAGTAGTAGTAGTAGTAGTAGTAGTAGTAGTAGTAGTAGTAGTAGTAGTAGTAGTAATAGTAGTAGTAGTAGTCGATACTTACTTTTGTTCGGTTTAATTTGGACATCGCCTCAATCCAGAAAATCTCTTCTCTATATGAATGTCCATCGGTCTGTTTGTCTGTCTCTGTCTGTCTGTCTGTTTCTTTCTCTGTCTGTCTGTCTGTCTGTCTGTTTTTTTTTCTCTCTCTCTCTCTCTCTCTCTCTCTCTCTCTCTCTCTCTCTCTCTCTCTCTCTCTCTCTCTCTCTCTCTCTCTCTTCCGTTCCCAATTTACTATGTTGGTGTGGTTTTTTAACTAAATAAATAAATAAACACTGAAAAAGACGCGCAAACCCGATGTTGGCATAGCGATTCCCAATCACCTTTTCCCCACAACATGATTACTTTGCTTTTTGGAAATCTGAGATTGGGCTGAGTGAAGAGCGGGTCTATGGGGATGGCGGGGGTAGGTTTTTCTTACTCGCGAAGTTCTCTGGGAAAAGTTCATTTTGCAATTTAAACATCGTCAGATGTCCGTCAGAAAATTAAAATAAAAAGGTAAAACAAAACCAAGAAAAATAAATATTTTTTTTTAAAAGCAGACCTTGCACGTTAACAGAATTTATTTTAAAGCTTAGAAATCACATACTTCTGAATATAAATAATCAGTAATGAAAGAACAATAAAGGTTTAGCACGAAGAAAGGTGGGTAACTGCACTCGTTTTCTGCGGAGTGGAGACTTCCGATTGCGCGTTTCCTGTTGCACAGGGAAGCAAAAGGCACGTAATTACGGAAAGAATCAGTGGAATCAACGACCCTGAGCAAAGAAAACAGCCAATCCACCGAACTCTTTCATTTCACCGCTCATTGTCCAATGAAATAGCCCGTTGTGTTTTCTTCTTTAAGACTCGTTCTTCTCCTGATCTTTTATGCCAACTAAGAAGACTGTGAAATGTTTGTGTGGGTGGGTGTGTGTGTGTAGGGGTGTGTGTGTGTGTGTGTGTGTGTGAATGTGTGTGATGGAAGCCCTGGCATCTTATGCATACCTTCGTCTTATTCATTCTTTTTTCAATTTTGATGGAACCGCGATTAAAGTTTCCAATCGTTGCTTTACTCCAAACATCTCCCCCTCTCCTCCTCTTCATCCTCCTCCTCGTTCTATCACTTCCTCTCTCTCTCTCAATATTAAATGAAAAAGTAGCCTATAACGTGACCCTCCAGTTAACATTAATTGGAAACAGAACTGTCTCTCTTACTTACAAAGCAGCCATAATAATGAGTAGACAGTGCAGTCCAAACCGCGGTGGAGGAAGTACACTTGTCGGTAATTTCAAGCAGTTCATCCATGTAATTCACCTATTCTGGCATAATTTTGATGTCGATAATTCACTTACATGGACAATTTTCTGTTGTCAGTCAGTACACTATGTACCCTCTCCTCAGACATGAAGGAAGCAGACGTAACTCTTCTTCGTCAATGAAAACACCCTTGGTCCGCTCAGTCTGAACTGGTATAGCCAGAGTGCGGAGAGCTCGTAAATACCCAAATTGGAAAGCCATTTCGGGCATACCGACTTTGTGCGGGATGGGATGAGGCCTCATAAAGCTAGGGTTATTGGAAAGGCATTTCTCGCTGAAAGGAATTAACCGCTATGACACATTGATCTGTTGCCCAGATCACTCCTGCGCAGGCGTCTACATTTATCTACGCTGCATCTGGTGATGGTTTAGCGAGAGAAAGTTAGTATGATTTTATTTCCGCGAGAAATGTTTAGGAAAGCCAGAAATTCCAATTTAGTTTCGCCCATTTATAGACCTGCGTTTACTCTAGCATCTCATTGCTTTACGTGCAGCGTACAGTGTGTATTTAATAGCCAAGAGAAAAGGTTCAGGCAATAGCGAGATATTTCAATATAGCTTTTGTACGATGAGATTCTCGTCACTTGACCTGCGTTGACAGTTATGTTCTGTTGGCCTTGAAAACTTTGCATGTAGGCCTACAGTACATGTACTCTCAGATTTGCTCCGCAAATAACGAACAGGTCGGTTTTAAGCTACACAAGTACATAGAGCATGAAAATAAATAATTGCCGTCAAGTATTCGGAAAAAAATTTACAACAAAAATCATCATCTTCGACCTCATCATCTTACTTGTCGTCTTCATCATCAGTAGCAGCAGAACAAGCATTGGGATATATAGGAAGGCGTTAATTCATACTTCTCAATTCCACAACACCTTTGCGTGGTCTCCAGCTGTTACCCATTAACATCTTCAAGGATTGGTTTTGCGTTTCTACGCCACAAGCTTAATTATCCTCAAAGGACATGGAATGCTGTGGTGCATTAGAATTGGTCAGCATCATCATCGTGGGGGTGGGGGAACAGGACCTATATAGTCCATGCTGAGTGTTTCTGGCACTCACCCGTCTTGGACATGAGCGTCGGGATCATTAAAGTTCGTGCGGTGCGGTGGAATGCACACGTACACAGATGAGACCTCGGTTTATAATTTCATCCGAAGTAGTAGGTGACCTGATAACGCCTCCTACATGTATATATAATTATTTCGCCCCCTGCGAGAATCCACTCCACGCTCGTTCGTTTTAGCACTGGAAGCTTCGGCATTGGAGACCTGCATGTTACCGCGATGCTAACAGGCCTTCCTTTAAGGAGCTGCGAAAGACGTTCCACATCGCGATCATTTTTGAGAACAATTCTAACTTACTGCACAATGGAATGACCTTTTGGCACACAATTGCCAGACAACCCCAAGACAGAATCAGTATACGGAAGACAACATTCAAGATTAACTCCCCCCCACCCTTCCTCTCCTCCCTCCCCCTATCCCTCAGACACTCCCTCCCTCGCCCCCTAAAGCAGAATAGTATACAGGATCGCTTGTAGACGTCCTGGCCACAATAGTCCGCCACAAACAAGAACCACGTCTAGCATGCAAATGATGTGAACTGGAAAGACCGGATGACATCAGTACTGCCATGCAGCGTAGCTGAGACTTGATCTTTATCCAGTGATAGAGGGAGCAGGTATTGTCAAGTCCCAGCTAAGCTGTATGCAGTACTAGGTGTGGATTACATTCATTGTGTATTTGGAATAAGACCACACAGTATCGACCGGTAGTGATAGGAAGAAAAGAACTGATTGATTGATTGATTTATTATTGCTTTAGGTCCAGCGGACTCTTCCGAGCCAAATCAGGACCGGACAACCCCCGATCCGCATAAAAGATCTGTTGAAACAACCCCAGTGGGAAAATTGAACGCCCTCCACCGGCCAGTCACTTTACAATAAAGACATCCCACGCGAGGGACGGCTGAGGGTTGACCTCAACTACGCGAACTCCCCGATTACAAAAACAAAATAGAACACAAACATCATTATAAATCATCAACAAAAAACATACATATAAAATGCCCATAGTGCTAAATAGTACATTCATAGGAAGCCCCAGTGACCACCCGGCAGAAAGCGTCCAACACTCCCAAGCTGATCCAACAGACCTCATACACAAACAAGGAGTCTTGTCCAGGAAGAGTTTTCAAGAAAAAAGGTAGGTCATTGATCTAGCGAAGAAGAAGATAGTATAGCAGAGTGGTAGGACAGATCGGGAATGGGAAAGAGCAAATGAGGAAGACAGCGACAGTGGGAATTTAAAGCACTAAATTTCCAGAAAGTGGGGATACTATTTATACTGAAACCCCCGGCACTCCAACGGGGGGAACTGTTGCCACAGTTAGAAAAGAACTAATTCGCCGTGGAATTTCTGCTGTTGTACTTTGTTGTTACCATGTACTTTTTGTTGTTGTTGTTGTTACGTTGCTTTTGTTGGTGGTTGTACGGTTGTAGTGTTGATGATGATGATGATGATGATGATGATGATGATGATGATGATGATGATGATGATGATGATGATGATGATGATGATGATGATGATGATGATGATGATGTCCACTTCTAAGGTGAAACAACGGCTTGGTTTAATCAGCGACAGAAGTTCGTGTCATTGATTTAACCCCGTTTCGTCGGTCCAGCACAGTTTACTGTAAATGTCTTGCACAGATAAGTTCGTACTTGCTTTGGTTTAACCCCGTGGTTACAGGGCAGTTTCTTCTATGCTTCGTGAGGGCTTTACTTGCATAGCGAAAAACTTAACTTCTAGAAAGTCACCATTTCCAGTCTACGCTCTAGGTATCCCCCATCGTGTCTGCCCTAAGTTGTTACCAATTTAAAGGGAAATGTAGCACTAGGAAAGTTTGAGGTGGAACCTCCCGATCGAACAAGTACTATGAAAAGTTTGGTTGGTACTTCCCAAGGAGTACTATTAAAGTTAATCTCTTCTAATCTCAAGAGCAAACCCTGTAGGCGAGCTTTGCTATTGGAAAAGTTTGTGGTTCTAACTAAATTGCTCTTCACCGGCTGAAGGGACTGACATGGTTTGTCGTTGACCGAAATTAAGTATGATAGGTCAAAATCTTCTTCCTCGTCGACGTCATCATCATCATCAACGTCGTCGCGTCTTCGTCTTCATCATCATCATCATCATCATCATCATCATCATCATCATCATCATCATCATCATCATCATCATCAATCATCAATCATTATCATCTATATCATCATCGTCGTCGTGTCATCATCATCATCATCATCATCATCATCATCATCATCATTTTTTCTTCCACTTGAGGGACCACAATCAAGTTGTCGATTATTCGTATTATTCTGGCGCCTAAAACTAAGGTGTTTACCATAGCGATGTTTAAAGGTCGAATAATCTATCCGTCTCTGCTTGGCGCGACTTGGAAGATATATTCACATACACAGTCTTAGTATTAAAACTTATAATACTCACTGGCATTATGGAAGGAGTAGAAGAGGAGTATGCCCACGCGTTGTCATGCTGTCGTGAATGAATGAAACTTTCAAACTGCATATTCGGCGGGACCCTTTTTTCTTGCCTGTGTCATCAGGATTGCCTTACAGTGACGTTGACTGAGTGCATAAGAACCATGAACTGAAGTGTCAAAGCTTCATTTCACGGTTTCATACTCTGTGACAGTAGTGGAGTGACTACCGATAGAGAAAGGAGGCTGAAATACACACATCCTAACCTCATAGACATGCCGAAGACGAGAATGACGTTACTAAAATGCTATGGATCGAAGAGTTAGGGGCGAAACAGACCTCTCAGTATTCGGACGTTCACGATATTTTAAAGGCGATGAAATTAGGCGTTGGTGAGAAATAAAATTGAGCGATGATGATCAGCCTCTTCAAAGCTGTCGGTCTCTGCAGCGCAAACATTGAACTCTCGTCTTTATGCAGACCGCGGGACACGAGCAATGTTAACGCCGCTTATCGCCAAACCGTTGATTAGAGTACCAAGGCCCTTAATGGCGAAACTGATTCTCGATATACTCAGTTTCTCACATGTCATTCATTACTCTTACTTGACAGCAATCCTCTCCGCATCAAGAGGCCTTGCTATGTAGGAGCGTCACTCCTTCTTCTATCAAGGTCGCAGTTCCATTGGCGCTGGCATTGGTCACTTAGCGGCCAAACTTGTTCTATTAGCCAAATCAGAGGGACGCCGCAAAATAGACCCAGTACACTCAGAATCACAGAGTAGCATACAGAATCTTGAAGTAATTCCACTGAGTCACTGCACTGGGTTCGTTTGTATTAGCATTTTAAAATATCTAAAACCTGACAGATGCTCTTGCAGATCATGAAGGCACAGTCAGCATAGGGGGTAGAGCAATCTCCAATCTTCGTTTTGCGGATGACATTGATGGATTGGCTGGAGAGGAGCAAGAACTCGAACAGCTGGTACAGAGGCTTGACACCACCTCCAGAGCTTATGGAATGGAAATAAGTGCAGAGAATGATGACCAACAACACCAATGGCATCAACACGGACATCAAAGTCCAAGGCCAATCCCTCAACACAGTGCATAGCTTCAAATATTTAGGAGCCATTGTATCAGACAATGGGTCCCGACAGGAAGTCCTCTCCAGGATCGCACAAACAGCTGCTGCCCTGACAAGGTTGAAGCCCATTTGGAAAGACAGGACCATCAGTGTACATTCCAAAGTAAGTCTGCTGCGCTCCCTTGTCATCTCCATCTTCCTATAATGCTTGCGAAGCATGGACCCTCACAGCAGATCTCCAACGAAGAATACAAAGCATGGAGATGAGGTGCTACAGAAGACTTCTGGGCATTTCCTATACCCAACACATCACCAAAGACGAAGTCCGACAGACCATCACACAAGCCATTGGACAACACGATGACCTGCTCACAGTGGTGAAGAAACGGAAACTCCGATGCATGGTATGGCCACGTCACAGATCATCAGGCCTTGCAAAGACTATTCTGCAAGGCACAGTGCAAGGAGGTAGTAGAAGAGGGAGACCGAAAAAGAGGTGGGAGGACAACATTTGAGAATGGACTGGTTTGACACTGAGCGAAGCCATCAGGTCTGCTGAGGACAGAGAGAGAGATGGAATATGCTGGTTAAACGATCATCTGTGGTGCCCCTACGACCTCCGAGTTACGGGACAGGATAGGATAGGATAGGAAAACCTGACACAGTTAAACGTACATAGTAATACCTGTATGTATAGACATTTGGAGAAATAGGCGCTAAAGGCGTACTACCTTGAACTAAATTGTAGCATAATAACAATGAGATGGGGTGGAGGTGGGAGGATTGCGGAGATCGAGTGGGAACTATGAGGTCACTCCAGAATTCATCACCCAAGATTTGAAGTTCAACATTTGACTATTTGATTGCTGCGTTCATTTCCAAAATCCATAAATGCACACGCGTACGGGTGAAAACAATAATAATTTGGAAGAGATGGATCATATGTACAAGAGAAAAAATATTATGAAATGGCGGAAACAAACCAATGTAAAAAGCAAAGCGCGAGGAAATAATGTCACGAAGATGCTGCCAAGCAAATAATATGCTTTCTTAAGGAAGAGCAAGACGGTTGCTATCAAAACTGTTTCTTTTTAATTCTGTTCCTGTTTTGTTTCCATCTGCCCGTCTGATGGACGCCAAGCCAATGGTCGCAAAGGTGGCAACGCTTCAAAAGGGGAGGGAGGAGAGTGGGGGGAGAGGAGGCGCGGGATGGTGATGTGGGAGGGAAGAGGAAGAGGTGGTAGAAAAAGAAATAATTGTGCGGCGGTAGTGGTGGTGGTTTTGGTGGTGGTGATGATGATGATGATGATGATGATGATGATGATGATGATGATGATGATGATGATGAGGAGGAGGAGGAGGAGGAGGATGAGGATGAGGATGATGATTGCAATCCTTTTAGTGGTTGAACTCCCTTGCTTCAGGAGAACGGAGAGAGAGATACGGAAGGAAGAACAAACGGAGGCATACGTATTCTTTCGCGTGTTAAAGAATATCGTTATAAAATCGAGCATGAAACATTTTAGTCAAGTTAATGAGTAATATTCCCTGGAAAGTAATAGCAGTAATTTGCATTCAGCGAAGAAGTGAATAACGAACTCTTGAAAGGAATAAATTACATGATTTTTAATTGCTACGATATTAAAGTTCTGTTTTATAATGCGTGTACATCGCCAAGAAAATAAAACGAATTATTGAAATGAAAAAACAAAACAAAAACAAACTAGAGACTTTGGACATTCCTAAATATTGTTTTATACCGCCTGTATTTACATTGCCAGAAAACTTATTTCCTAATCCCAGACTTGGCAGACGAACTTCGACCTCCCATCGAAGGCCTGTCTGCACCTCGGCCTCGGTGTCAAATCAAGGGCGGTAATTGTCTTGAGGCGTGCCAAGAAGGTTATGAAGAGTGCATTTTCTTTGGCTACGCACAATTATCGCGGTTATGTTATGGCCCGTTTATGTCTTTGTTTCCTTGTTGGATGGGGTGGTTTGGACTGGGTATCTAGAGTCTGCTGAAGCTAATGCTTGGAACAGGGTTAGGCTTTGGCTTTGGCCTCGGCAGGCACTGATACTGAGTTTGAGGCTGAAGTGGTCTTTATTTCTTGAGTCTCCTGACATCTTTGCTTCAGCCCCCCCCCCTTCCCCACACCCCCATCCCACCCCTCTCCAACCGGGATAGTTCCTTCTCTTGTTATTATTGTTTGCAAGTCTGTTGATGATGATGCCGATACTGTAGTTGTTGTTTAATACCTGAATAATATTCTTGTGAGCCCACTGAGGTCAAGCGTAGTATTAATGAAAATAGACAATATTATAAACCGGTGCATAGAATTGGGCACGCATTCCATTGCACGGTCTTTAAAGATCCTGACGCTGATGTCTTAGACGGATGAATGCCAGCTACATACATACGCCATGCATGCACTAGGCCCCTTCTCCCCTATTCACAGTCACCCGGGACTGTGCTCGCTGGTCTGGGACAGAAGACGATGCTCCTACAGGCAGCAGGTGGGCACCTCGGGCGGCTTGAGTTAGATTCTGTATCGGCCTTGAGCTAGATTCTGTATCGGCCTTGAGCTAGATTCTGTATCGGCCTTGGGCTAGAATTGGGCACGCATTCCATTGCACGGTCTTTAAAGATCCTGACGCTGATGTCTAAGACGGATGAATGCCAGCTACATACATACGCCATGCATGCACTAGGCCCCTTCTCCCCTATTCACAGTCACCCGGGACTGTGCTCGCTGGTCTGGGACAGAAGACGATGCTCCTACAGGCAGCAGGTGGGCACCTCGGGCGGCTTGAGTTAGATTCTGTATCGGCCTTGAGCTAGATTCTGTATCGGCCTTGAGCTAGATTCTGTATCGGCCTTGGGCTAGAATTGGGCACGCATTCCATTGCACGGTCTTTAAAGATCCTGACGCTGATGTCTAAGACGGATGAATGCCAGCTACATACATACGCCATGCATGCACTAGGCCCCTTCTCCCCTATTCACAGTCACCCGGGACTGTGCTCGCTGGTCTGGGACAGAAGACGATGCTCCTACAGGCAGCAGGTGGGCACCTCGGGCGGCTTGAGTTAGATTCTGTATCGGCCTTGAGCTAGATTCTGTATCGGCCTTGAGCTAGATTCTGTATCGGCCTTGGGCTAGATTCTGTATCGGCCTTGAGCTAGATTCTGTATCGGCCTTGAGCTAGATTCTGTATCGACCTTGAGCTAGATTCTGTATCGGCCTTGAGTTAGATTCTGTATCGGCCTTGAGCTAGATTCTGTATCGGCCTTGAGCTAGATTCTGTATCGGCCTTAAGTTAGATTCTGTATCGGCCTTGAGCTAGATTCTGTATCGTCCTTGAGCAAGATTCTGTATCTGCCTCGTCGCCTTGAGCAGCTCTTAAGCTAGAAAAGCGCTATATTAAAACGCTATTTAGAATCAAATTGGCGCATTGGTGATCGTTTTGTGAATATGTCAATTTAAAAAATTGCGTGCAAGCTCAAGCGAACTGGGAAGATAGGAAGAACGCTTCTTCCTGTGACGGTTTTTTTTTTTAAACATTCTTCAAGTGACCAATTTTCTTCCATGTTTTTTTTCCCTTGTAACTTTCTTTCTGTTCAAAGCCTAGATCTGATACAAATAAAAGCTTACACACACCTCCTTTTTCCCGCATCTTGTTTTCCATACTTAGAAATCCCGAAAGACCAACAGCGTGAAAACATACGCATGTCCACTCGAACTTTCCGTTGTTCTGTCAAATTTAATCAGAGTACATGTTTCCAATATGCATATAATATATCCTCCTATTTAAGCTGAATGACGCCGTCAGCATTACTTTATATAAATTTTATCAAGCGGCTCCCTTGTGTATGTGTGTGTGCGTGTTTGTGTGTGTGTGTGTGTTTATTTAATAGTTGTTGTTTTTTATATATAGGGCTTTTCCATATCAAGAGCTGCTTAAGGTGCTGGCCGATACAGGATTTAATTCAATCCGCCCGAAGCGCCCACTTGCAACTTTTGGGCGCATAGTCTGTGGCCCAGGCGAT
Organism: Oncomelania hupensis; assembly: GCA_036898135.1. NCBI lineage: Eukaryota > Metazoa > Mollusca > Gastropoda > Littorinimorpha > Pomatiopsidae > Oncomelania > Oncomelania hupensis. Next base: position 30,612,406 of record CM072519.1, read on the forward strand.
TGAGCACCATTCTGGTTGACCAAAGATGGGGATGAGCGACCTAGTGTGTGCTTGGTGTATGTGTGTAGCCGGCACTCTCCCGTCAAGGATATGAGCGTCAGGATCTTTAAAGTCCATGCGTGGAATGCGTGCGATTAGAACTTGGTTAATAATCTTATCCGAAGGAGTATGAGTGTGTGTGTGTGTCTGTGTGTATGTGTGTGTGTGTTGGTGTCTGCGAGCACGTGTATATCTTGTGTAGTGTCTGTGTGTTCCGTGTACGTTTTTTCTTTCACTCTTACTACAGATTTTGATGATGTAAACGTGAACTCTATCTATCTATCTATCTATCTATCTATCTATCTATCTATCTATCTATCTATCTATCTATCTATCTATCTATCTATCTATCTATCTATCTATCTATCTATCTATCTATCTATCTATCTATCTATCTATCTATCTATCTATCTATCTATCTATCTATCTATCTATCTATCTATCTATCTATCTATCTATCTATCTATCTGTCTGTCTGTCTATCTATCTATCTATCTATGTTTGTGTGTCTGAGCGTGCGTGAAAAAAAGAAAGACAGAGAGAGAGAGAGAGAGAGAGAGAGAGAGAGAGAGAGAGAGAGACAAAGAGTGAGAGACGGAGAAAGAGAGAGAGAGAGAGAGAGAGAGAGAGAGAGAGATTAAGACAAAGAGAGACGTGCAGACAGACTTACAGATGGAGAGTTAAGTTATATTTTGAGCTGAGTCTGTTAGATTTTTTTTTCAAAGTTCGACACTTTTTATTTAATAAAAAATTGATATGCTGCATCTGTCGGTCTTCTTTATTTTGATTGCCACCATTATTTTTGTATGTTTTTCCCCCTTTCTTTAAGTTTAACATCAGACAAGACACAATGATGTATCATGAACTAATTACCACAGATGTGTCCTTCTATGTGCACTCGACGTACTGTAGTGTTCCGTGTGCGGCAAACACTGTTTCTTTTTCAGAAATAAAAGTGCATATATGCATCGGGATGATGATGATGATGATGATGATGATGATGATGATGATGATGATGATGATGATGATGATGATGATGATGGCGACGTCGAAGAAGAAGAAGAAGGAGGAAAGAAGAAGAAGAAGAAGAAGAAGAAGAAGAAGAAGAAGAAGAAGAAGAAGAAGAAGAAGAAGAAGAAGAAGAAGAAGAAGAAGAAGAAGATGATGATGATGATGATGATGATGATGATGATGATGATGATGATGATGATGATGATGATGATGATGATGATGATGATGATGGTGATGCTGATGATGACGACTTTTGTCTACAGGACTGGGTGGACGAGTTCCTGGTGTGGGATCCGTCTCAATACGGTGGCATAGACGAATTGATAGTTTTCCAGAGAGAGGTTTGGCTCCCAGATTTGTTTGTGGAAAACACGTAAGTATGCCATTATTTGCAATTGCTGTTATTTCAGTTTACAATGTATACAGGTAGAGCAACAACGGTCTTCGTCTGTATTGTCTTTTCTGCAAGTCTGTTTGTCTGTCTCTTTGTCTGTCTGTTTCTCTGTCTCTCTCTCTGTCTCTCTCTTTCTCTCTCTCTGTCTCTCTCTCTGCTTCTCTCTGTCTCTCTGTCTCTGTCTCTGTCTCTCTCTGTCTCTCTCTGTCTCTCTCTCTCTCTCTCTCTCTCTCTCTCTTCTGTCCTGACAAACTCTCTGCTCCTGTCACGCATGCACTGCACTGTACATGAACGTACTCGATCTCTTCATCTTAGCCTCTCGTAACTTCATCTTCAGTTTTAATAAGAGGACCTGTGTATTCATCCGCAGAAACTGAAGGAAATGGATTGAGAGCTAGACCAAAAAATAAGATGGAGGAAGAAGAAAGGATGGAAGGATGGCGGAAGGAAGAAACAAAAATCAATGTTCGATAATCACGATATTAAAATGTGTAGAAGCGCTCCATTTTTCATCATTAAAGAATCTGGCCTAATGAATAAAGTGCATGTTTTGTGTGTGTTGTCCCCCCTCTCCCCCATCCCTCCCAAAAGAACACACGCACATTCACTCACACACACACAAACAAACGCGCGCACGCACGCGAACACACAGCGTAAAACAAAATCAATATTTTTATTGGGATGAATAGGAAAAGTGCGAGCATTAACTACATTACTTAACTTAACTTCTTAAGCAGATCACCGAGTGCACATGAATGCGTCTCTTTGAAAAAAACAAACAACGGAAACCGGGAACTTTTAAGTTCCAAATGAGATAAAATAGTATTTAGACTGTCTGCTGTTACGTTAATTGGTACCTAAGTGTCTGTGAAAGGGATACGCCTTCTCTGAAGACCTATTTATACCCTTGGTGGTTTGATAACTTTTTTTCATATCGTATAATCCCGCAACCCTTCATTTTAATTACTTTCAAACAGTAAATAAGAAATTAGAATGGATTACAAGCTCTTTATTTATTTATTATTATTATTATTGTTATATTTTTAGACTTATCTTATTTTAAATAATCTGTCGGTCTGTCCGTCCATTGGACGCAATATCTCAAGAACCACTAAACGGATTTTGACAAAACTTCATAGGAACATTATATAGGTTTTTAGCCTGTCTCCCTGGCCACCATATTTTCTTTTCATCACAAATTCATTTTGTTGCTAATCCTGTTTTGCTTACTATCTCGGAAACGGAAGCGGTGTTGTTTTGAGGAAAGTGTATTTAGTCTGGTACTGCTATTTTAACAAACAGTACTCCTTAACACTGGGGTGGAGGTGGTGGGAGGGGGGGGGGAGAGTTACAAAAACAAAAGGATGGAAAAAGGTACCTGCACGTTTTGCATACAGGCACTGTTTTTATATTCCATTAATGGTTTCACAGTAGCAGCAGAATGTATCACACTTACGCGAACATTGCTCAATCATTTATAGATAGCTCTACGTGCACATGCAAATTCTATAAATGATTATTTATACGGAGAGTTCGCATTTCTATCGGTCTCTCTCTGACTCCACATCTCTGTCTGCCTCTCTTTCTCTGTGTTTCCATACCTGTCTACCTGTCTGCCTCTGTCTATCTGTTTCTCTGTCTCTGTCTCTGTCTCTGTCTCTCTCTCTCTCTCTCTCTCTCTCTCTCTCTCTCTCTCTCTCTCTCTCTCTCTCTCTCTCTCTCCCTGTTTCTCTGCGCTGCATAATCCAATATTAACAGTAAAGACTGTGTTATTCCGTTTTCATAATGTGTGGTTGTACGTGTGAGAGTATGAGTGCTGCCAAAATGACTTATTCACCACTTTAATGGGGACACACACATAAACACCACAGTAGTCCAAAATACCCACTTACTTGTTTGTAATTGGCGCGTATGAAGGAATCACATTAGAAGAAGAAGAAGTGGAGGTGGGGAGGAGAATCAAGAAGGAGAAGAATATAAATAGAAAAGGTAAGAAGTGTAATATCTGTTGTTGTCGCTTGGCAGAATACATTCTGTAGTCTGTATTCCATTGACGACCAGACTTTAGAAACAAAACCAACAGCAACAAAAAAAAACACAAAACTTACAGTCCCTAGAGTGTCGAGTCTTTGTCCGTTTTACGAGACTTCCTTTCCAGGCACATATTTATCACACCGTTTTTCCTTCAACAGCAGACGACAGTTTCCCAGTCTCCATGACCTTAAGTTCACACTACCGATTGATAGCGCACGCGCGAAAAGTAAGCGGAAGTGGTGGTTTACACCGTAAGGGTCATTGCGCATGCGTGAAGCAAGCGAAAGTGGTGGACTACAAAATAACGGAGACTACAAAAGGAGTGGGGATAGCGGAAGTGACGGCGGATTATCTGGCAAAGAGAGTGAGGCTTGAATTTAAATCAGTTGACTGACATGCTGCCTCTTGTCCATTCATGACTCACAGATTTCCGACTCATTTACATCTACAGTATTCATGTTTTATTTTAATGTAACAGTCAAACGCGCGTTCTTACACACACACACACACACACACATACACACACCAACACACACACATACACACACACACACACAAACTTACACATTCGAAATATATATATATATATATATATATATATATATATATATATATATATATATATATATATATATATATATATATATATATATGACAGTACACCACATCACCCCTCATAGTCATATACATGTGCCCACACATAAAACAATAGTGGGCTATCAGTTCAAAGGAATCAGTTTGTGCTTAGATAGACAGCATTGTTGTAAACCTGATGCCTTTGACACAGCTTGTGAACAGTGCATCTTATTCCTTCATTTGTTGCCTGTACAGACCGCAGGGTGATTTATTGACCAAACTGGAAATGTGTGGAGTCTTTACTCTTAGTGGCTATTTATGTTGTGCCGTGCAATACACAGTATTTACTACGTCTACATAAAAGATATTAACAGCATGTACGCTACTATGAACAGGTCATTCAGTTCAACCTTGTTTGAGCCGGTGTTAGGAAATAGATTTGTTGTTCGATGTTTTACTGACCTCATCCACCACTGACCAGCTCAGTTAATTCAATGATATCTTGCATTCAGAATCCACTGGTGCTGCCTTGAAGTACTACGTACGGTTTGCTTGTCAACTACTATGTTGTCCGGAAATAAGTTAATTGAATTAGATCTTAAAAGAAAAGAGTTCCTGCCCTGTGTGTATGTCTTGATTGGTGTATGTGGGTGGAAGGTGAGGTGTGTGTGTGCGGGTGTGTTTGTTTGACTGTTTGGGTGCGTGTGTGATTGGCTGGCTCAGTGTCGGATCAGCCTTCACCATGTGCGTTGTTTTAATCAAGAATCAACCTAGAATTATAATTATAGAATCAGAATATTGGATGTTTGGAGGGGTTTATCATTAGTACACACATTGTATGTGATCTGTTTAGTTTATGGTTTATGTGTTTTACCATCATGCACCCACCCACCCACACTCACATCCCCGCCCTTCACCTCTCCCCTCACCCCTAAGAACAATGATAACTGTAAGATCCGAGGAATCAAGGCACGCACATACATTTCTGTCATTTAAAATCCAAGGGTTTCAATCCAGTTGCGTGATGCTTTCCCACTCACCCCAGTTCACAGCCGGTACCCTCAACCCCACGCTCTATCGCCCGCCACCCTAACCTCCCACCCCACACCCCATTTCTCCCCTCTCCCAGCTACCTTAGAGAACACAATATTGTCAGAATGAACACGAGACAAAAGAACAAGCAGAATATAGGATAACCGCTTTAAAATGAGAGTGAGAGAGAGGGGGGAGGGGGAGTGTCACAAACTGGCTAGTTTTAACTCTGCTTGTTGACTATTTAGCCATGTGTAGTCTTTGTAACTTTAGAAGTTAGACTATTACACAGCAGCAATTAAATTACACAGCAAACCACACACAGCGAGCGAGCCACCCACATCGCAGTGAGTCAGCACTTGAGCTTTGAATCGGACCGTTTTAACCAATCAGAGCAGGCTCAGTGGGTAGAGCAGTATTGACTGTGTCAGAGCCTAACACAGTTTGAATCAGTCGGTTGTGAGACGAGGTAGAGTCAACATCTCCACAGCTAGAGAAATCTCTACACTCATAGACCAGGAAGCAGGACTTAGGAATCTTAGAATTCTCTCAAGTCATCACGGGCCTGAACTTGTCAAACAGGTAAATGAACACCCTTCTGTTTCATCGTGATATATTTATATTATTGTTGAAATTATGTTTGAAGAATTTGCTATGCATAAATGTGAATTATTAATCCGAATTTGCCGTACCACGTGAAAGAGCCGACCACGAGGCGAAACACGACCGGTTGCGCCGCCATGTTGTATCCCGTACGGAACCACTGTTGTTTAACTTATATGTATGTTTGCAGACCAGTGGCTGTACCACTGAATGTTTATAATATTATTAATTCTGTATGTGTATAGTTAGACACGATTTATATTTATGTATGTATAGGAATTTAGAGTTGAGATTCCAGTGGAACCCGGAAGTAGCAGAATGTTCGTCGCTTATGTATAGAGATGTGGAGCTATCACTGAGGGCTACTTTGGCTTTCAGTGAGACGCTCTGCACAAACCGATTATTCAGGGTTGTGCAGAATTTCGTCTCTTATATTACAGACGAGCAGGCGAGCTATCCCGAGCTATCCTGTGCGTCCCACTCCACAGAAACGACTAGTTGGTTGAGGAGACTCTACCGCACAAGACGGAAAGAGCTACCTGAAGAAACACCCTGTCAGACCCCACAGCGTGGCAAGGGAACCCAACTACACAACGACAAAGGTGTACCAGAAGCTACCTCACAGAAGGACTTCGAACACCCCACACATGAGTTAAGTGCATAAGGCGAAGGTGCACTTAAACTGATCATAACAGGACCACAGTAGTCCAACTCTTCAGAAACTGTAAAACGGACCACAGTAGTCCAAATCTACATGAAATATACTAGCAAAGTGCCCGAGGAAGAAATAACAGCTGCCTAGACTATCAGCGATCGAACTATTAGCATTGAAAGAGACGTTTTAAGTTAGATTAGTACTTAGAGAATCTTGTATAGAGTAGAAGAAATAAATGTGTGAGTTTAACTGTTATCAAGTGGCTGGACTACATATGATTTATAGCCGTGTGAAAGCTAGTGTGACAGTATTCTTTTACCATTTTTCTATCTATTTCTGTACCCCAACCTTAACACAGAACGAGCTAAACAAATAAATTTATTAAAGTAATTCATAGGGTGACTTACTAGCAGTTCCCACCGAATAAACGTGAGGGTCCATAATTCCATTGTGCAGAGCCCATAAACCCCACGTGACACTTTAATTGGCGAGCCTAGCCAGGATCTGTGTATAATAGGAATTGGGTATAACCGGACCTAAGTACAATAAAATTAGATAACAGTAGAAGTAGAATAACTTAGAATAGTGTAAGGGTATAACACTGATCAGTTGTGGTGCACTATTCTTTAGTTAAAAACTTTTTTGCTTCAATTCTTTTTGTGTCTGTATGTTGCATTGTTCTTTTGCAGGTTTTGCTTAAATAACTGTTGTATGCCATTTGACTCTTGTTTTATTCTATTATTGATTACGAATTGTATGGTCTTTGCATTGTTTTTATTGAATTGCAATATTGCTAGTGTTTTGGTATTCCACGTGATTCAGAGGTTGTTCATAGACACGTTTGGCAATGTCGGACCCAGTGGCCTTGAGATTGCGCTTCAAGGAATTGGGAGAAGCTTTACACTTAGCGGGGGGAGACCTAATTGCGTATATAAATGCAGAGGTAGAGAAACAGGAGGCTAAGGCAGAGAGAGCAGCAGAGAGAGAGGCGAAGAAACTCGAAGCGGCAGAGAGAGCTGCAGAGAGAGAACAGAAAAAAGCAGAACTAGAAGCAGAGCAGAAGAAGCTAGCATTAGAAGCAGAACAGAAGAAGCTCGAAGCAGAACAGAGAAAAGCAGAGTTAGAAGCAGAGCAAAAGAAAGCAGAGTTAGAAGCAGCAAGAGAACAGAAGAAATTAGAATTAGAAGGAGAACAGAAGAAGGCAGCATTAGCCGCAGAGAGAGATGCAGAAGTTAGGAGATGGGAGTATGAGAGGGCAGAAAAAGAAAAAGAGAGGGCGGAAAAAGAAAAAGAGAGGGAAGAAAAGGAAAAAGAAAGACAGCATGAGTTAGAGCTAAGAAGATTGGGATCAGGAGCTTCAAGTTCTTCCTCAACCCCTTCCCACTCAGATCAGCTAGAGGTAGCATCCAACCCTGTACAAGGAATGTCATTTCCACTGGGAACATTCAATGAGAGAGAAGAAGGTTTAGATCTCTATCTGACTAGGTTTGAGCGTCTAGCAACAGAGTATAAACTAGATCCCACTCATTGGTCTTTTAAGCTTAGTCAAGGGCTTAGAGGAAAGGCTTATGACATCTACAGTAAGCTACCGACTGACAGAGTGACTGACTATCACAAAGTAAAAGAGGCACTCCTAACGGGATTCGAACTAACAGGAGAATGCTACCGGCAAAAGTTCCGCACCAATCGGAGAGTGAAAGGAGAGAGCTATGCGCAGTTCGCGGATCGGTTGTCCACAATGCTGGATAAGTGGATTAGCCAGTCAGCCACGGCTAAGACGTATGATGGACTGACAGAACTGTTAGTATGGGAACAGCTACGGGAAACCATGACCCCCGAGCTGAGAACATTCTCAGTAGAGCAGGGCGCGGAAAGACTGGAAGATCTGGTCAAGGTCGCAGATAGGTACGTGGCCGCACACGGAGAAGCCAAGAGCTTCAGGCGAGACCTAAAGCCTAACGGGAAAGAGGCACAGAAACGAAGCCCTAACCGGGAAGAGCGCACCGCGAATAAGCCGAATAACCCCAGACCGGGGCAAAATAAAGGACCCAACGCGGAATTCGGGAAAAGAGGTCCCGCAGAACAGAGACGGTATTGTTCGTTCTGCAACAGAAACAATCACTCCACCGCAGAATGTTTCAAGTTGGCCGCTCAACGTAGGGAGGAGCGCGAAAGCCGGCCAGCGCACAGAGTTCTAACTCAAAGCAGCGGTAACAAGCCACACACGATCGGAGATCACCCATCGGTGACAGACACAGTCAAGGTCAACGGAAAAGAAGCGAACTGTCTGTATGACACAGGTCTATCATACGACGCGATAGTTAGCGAATCTCTTGTATCGCGCGCGGACTTGACAGACAAGACAGTCGACTTACAAGGAGCGGACTTGACGAAACCGACGACTACTTGCCCAATAGCATGGATCGAAGTAGAGAGTAGGTACGTCACAGGAAGAATCCAAGCAGCTGTTTTAAAGAAACCCCTGTATGATCTAGTGCTAGGTTGTAGGTATGTGTTTTTAGGCACGCCCCCGAAAACTGTAGAGATAGCTGCAGTGCAAACCAGGGCCCAAGCTAAAACCCAACCACCCCAGCCCGAGTTCGCTCCGAATCCAGGACTCGAAGAGATCAAAACAGCACAGAAAGAAGAAACCTCGATAGCGAAGTGCTTCCAGAAGCTACCCAAGGCGCACACACCCCCGCACAAGGGAGACTTCTACATGGAAGAGGGAGTTCTACATCGACAAGGAGATGGAGATCACACCCAACTAGTACTACCAGCCACCCTTCGAGCCCAAGTACTAGAATTAGGCCACAGCATGCCACTCAGCGGACACATGGGAATTGGAGCCACAGTGCAGAGAATCAGCGCACACTACTATTGGCCAGGAATCACGGAGGATGTCAAGCGCTACGTGAAATCTTGCCACCAATGTCAACGATATTCCCCGCGACATCACACCGTACCAGTTACCTTAGGACCATCAGTAGTAGTCGGCGTGCCATTCCAGCAAGTCTCAGTAGACATAGTAGGACCACTGCCCATGACCAAGAAGCGGAACAGATTTCTACTCACACTCGTCGACGCATGTACGATGTGGTGCGAAGCAGTCCCGTTGCCAGCGATCGACACCAAGAAGATTGCAGATGCACTCATCGCCATCTTTACCAGAGTCGGATTCCCGGACAGCATTAGAACGGACAACGGATCTCAGTTCACCGGCCGCCTGATGCAAGACGTGTTCGAGTTGATACAAGTTCATCACATTCGCACACCACCATATCACCCAGCCAGCAACGGACAAGTAGAAAGACTGAATGGAACCCTTCTCACCATACTCAGGAAAGTCGCCGACGACAATCCAGAAGCGTGGGACACCTACGTGAATGCGGCACTGTTCGCATACCGAGAAACGCCCCATGCAGCCACAGGCTACACCCCGTCAACATTGCTATTCGGCAGACCTCTAGCAGGACCGCTAGAAGCCCTACGCAGAAGTTGGACGGAGGCCAAGATAGACGACACACCAAGAGGTGCCACCAAGTACGTCGCAGACCTGCAGGAAACCCTCAAAGCAACGTGGAAGAAAGCTGGTGAAGCACTGAAGAAGGCAAGAGCCCGTCAGGCGAAGTACTACAACCGCCACGCGAAGGACAGAGAACTGCAAGTCGGCGATCAAGGGCTACTCTTACTTCCAAGTGGAACCAACAAGCTGGACATCGCTTGGAGAGGACCGTACCGGGTGACTGCCAAGAAATCCAAGACAGTCTACCAAGTAGAGGTGAACGGGAGAGCCCGATACCACCACATCAATCTCCTCAAGAAGTACACGGACCGACCAGCGACCCCCAGCACTCACAACTTGTTAGCCATCGCCATCGCGGAAGAAGGAGAAAGCATGGAGACCAATGCAGTAGAGTATCCCCTGCACTCCAAAGAAACCTACAAAGACGTGATACTCAACGGAGACCTAGCCGCTAAACAGCAACAGCAAGTACGACAGGTCATTCGACAACATCAGACTGTGCTCACAGACCGACCAGGGAGGACAGACCTCGTCGAAGTAACCTTAACGGTGACCGACCCAACACCCGTCCGCCAGAAGCTCTACCCGATGCCACTGTCACAGCAGCGAGCCATCAAGGAAGAGATAGACACCTTACTGGCAGCCGGAATCATCTCAGAGTCTACTTCACCCTACAGCGCAGGCACGGTATTGTTGCGAAAACCCAACGGAGAGCATCGACTGTGCATCGACTTCAGACTCCTGAATGCGGTAACGCAGTTCCAGCCAGAGCCACTCCCGGACCAGACAGACCTATTTGCCAAGCTACAGCGAGCAAAGTACTTCTCACGCATCGACCTCAGCAAAGGATACTACCAGATACCAGTGCAACCACAAGTCCGAAAGTACCTAGCTTTCAGCACTATGGAAGGACACTTCGAATTCAACGTGCTTCCATTCGGACTCCACAACGCACCCAGCATCTTCAGTGCCATGATGCGAAAACTCCTGGCACCCCTGAGCAGCGAGCACCTACATTCGTTTATGGACGACATCCTCATCGCTACACCTACGTGGGAGCAACATGTCACGCTCCTACAACAACTACTCGCCCGCCTCAGAGACACGGGATTGACGGCAAGACCCACCAAATGTCAGGTTGGATTCACAGAACTAGAATTTCTGGGACACACCATCAGTCAAGGAAGCCTGCGACCGGTAGAAAAGACAGTGAAACGCCTACTCGACGCTCCTAGGCCCAAGACCAAGAAGGAAGTGCAGTCGTTTCTAGGACTCTGCGGCTTCTACCAGAAGTTCATCCCCAACTACAACAGCATCGCCGTACCACTGACAAATGGAACCCGGAAAATCGCCCCGGACAAAGTCGTATGGACAGCCGAATGCGAGACAGCATTCCAAACACTCAAAGACAGAATGACATCGGCGCCAGTACTCCACCTACCCGATTTGACTCAGCCATTCGTTCTTCGCACCGACGCAAGCGACTTAGGCCTCGGAGCAGTACTGCTACAGCGCGACCCCAAGAACACAGACACACTATTCCCTGTCGCCTACGCCAGCAGAAAATTGAGACCCGCCGAGACCCACTACGCCACGTCGGAGAAAGAATGTCTTGGACTAGTCTGGGCCATACAGAAATTCCAACTCTACCTGTATGGGACCCACTTCACAGTTCAGGTGGACCACCAACCACTATCGTTCCTGGCAGCCTCCAAGTCTTTGAACTCTCGCCTGATGAGATGGGCACTCACCCTTCAGGCGTACTCATTCCAAATCGAGTACATCCCCGGCAAAGAGAACCACGGAGCCGACTACCTCAGTCGCCATCTCGTGGAGGACACAGCAGCTGTCGCCCACCCAACACAACTAAGGGCCACAGCACCAGAATTCGTCCCCGCCCAGTAATACCCTGTCACTAGTGTCCATAGCTACCTGGCACAGCATTGCAGCTCAGGTAGAGCAACTTAACTAGTGTGTAAATAGGACCCTAGGATAGTGCAGTGTTAAAACTAGGCTCTGTAGTAGAAAAAGGTCGAATCCAGTAGTCATCGCCTTTTTTCAGTTGAGGGAGCCTGTCACAAACTGGCTAGTTTTAACTCTGCTTGTTGACTATTTAGCCATGTGTAGTCTTTGTAACTTTAGAAGTTAGACTATTACACAGCAGCAATTAAATTACACAGCAAACCACACACAGCGAGCGAGCCACCCACATCGCAGTGAGTCAGCACTTGAGCTTTGAATCGGACCGTTTTAACCAATCAGAGCAGGCTCAGTGGGTAGAGCAGTATTGACTGTGTCAGAGCCTAACACAGTTTGAATCAGTCGGTTGTGAGACGAGGTAGAGTCAACATCTCCACAGCTAGAGAAATCTCTACACTCATAGACCAGGAAGCAGGACTTAGGAATCTTAGAATTCTCTCAAGTCATCACGGGCCTGAACTTGTCAAACAGGTAAATGAACACCCTTCTGTTTCATCGTGATATATTTATATTATTGTTGAAATTATGTTTGAAGAATTTGCTATGCATAAATGTGAATTATTAATCCGAATTTGCCGTACCACGTGAAAGAGCCGACCACGAGGCGAAACACGACCGGTTGCGCCGCCATGTTGTATCCCGTACGGAACCACTGTTGTTTAACTTATATGTATGTTTGCAGACCAGTGGCTGTACCACTGAATGTTTATAATATTATTAATTCTGTATGTGTATAGTTAGACACGATTTATATTTATGTATGTATAGGAATTTAGAGTTGAGATTCCAGTGGAACCCGGAAGTAGCAGAATGTTCGTCGCTTATGTATAGAGATGTGGAGCTATCACTGAGGGCTACTTTGGCTTTCAGTGAGACGCTCTGCACAAACCGATTATTCAGGGTTGTGCAGAATTTCGTCTCTTATATTACAGACGAGCAGGCGAGCTATCCCGAGCTATCCCGAGCTATCCTGTGCGTCTGTGACGAGGCGGACAATTGCATCCCTGAGGCCTGGCCGCAACCATTCGACCAACCCCGCACAGCCAGCGACGATCGCCTCAGACCTGCCGTCATTCCTCTTGACCAGCCATCTCTACCTAGCAAGCTCGCACAGTCTCTTAAGCCCCGCCCCCGAGGGCGCCCTGCTTAAAGTCTGCTACTGACCAAGACCTAGTGTCAGATGCTAACTTCCCTACCTCGAAGCCACAACCTGCGAATCCACGCCGCCATCACCGAGCGACCCCTGAGTTTCGTCAGTATCCTTGTGCTTCCACCCGTCTTAAACCAAGGTAAGAGAGGGAATTTACTCCTTGTCATATAGCAACCCCATCACCTATCGTTCGCCATCATGTTCATGCGTCCTGTCAGTATGTATGTTCATGTTTATAATTTTGCCTTGATGTATTGCTATGACTTGTATTTTCTCCCTTGCACATACTTTCTACCTTGTATATACCTCATGTCATGTTTGAATTTATGCTCGTATACTCCGTTACCCCATGTATGATATTCCATGCCATGCAAACCCCCCCCCCATATAGATTAGAATCCCAAGTACAGCCCAGACCTACATCCCATTTGTCCTGTACCCTTATTATTGCCTTCCACCATGCTTCCCCAATGTATAAAGATTTGCCCTGTTGCCAAACCCATCCAATGCGCCGAATGTATCTTTTTACTAGTGGCTGCCCATAACCTCCACTTTGCCCCAGTAAATCTAGTAGCATTGTTTGACTGTTGGTATTTGCACCGGCTCCACTCATGACCGGTCAAGCCAATTTGAATTCTGATAAGGGTGACTATAACCACAGGCCCAGAATTCGCATTATCCCTATCCCCAGCTGATACAGCGTCTGTACACGTTGCAGACGGGTTCCTGTGCCGGACGCATCGCCCCGGACTGGAATCATCTCCCAATCTCTGACCCGCTGCAGGCCCCCGACAACCCGGGAGGTCAATGAGACGCGTGATTTGGGACTTCGCTATTTCTGAACTGACTAGCAACGTAAGCCAAGTTCAACGCCTGTGCCACAACAAAGACAACACTACTTGCACTCGTGGTCAGTGAGTCATCTTCGCGTGACCACTGAACAGCATCTTGCACCACCACTGGCAAGCCATCCAGAGGATCCTGGACAACCCGCCGCACTGCAGTCCCCAGCTAAGTGCCTAAGCCTGAGAGACCCCCCACTCGCCAGATTCTCACAGAAACTCTGGCCCCCATACAGATACTCTCTCACCCGATGATGTGATCAGTCTACGATAGCTCTAGTACCCATAAGATTGACTTTCCCCAATATCACCAGACTACTCAGTATTAGAGACGCCACGCCGATGAATCACCCCAGAACAATCTGACCGGGACTCTCCCTTTTCAAATTATTAAAAGTAGATAGTTACAGAAATCGCAATTTCCTTGACTGGCCTTTGACTGTGTATTTCTTAACTAGTACATTTACTTTCCATCTCGTCTTTACTCTGTTTATCACTTATTAATTTGGCCTTGCTTTAGTCTCTGGAATGTCATCGCACGTTGATCTATCAAAGGAGATAACACAGCGCTAGAGATTAAGAGCTTACCCCCTTCCCCCAAATCCCTTTCTTCGTGACATTAATTTTGGCGACCCCGACGAGACCAAAGACTTAGGTTTCCCCCCTCCAACCCGACAAGACAAAAGACTTAGGCTCCCATCCCAACTTGACTAGACTTAGGACTTAGCTAGATTTCCACCCCAGCCCTCCAAGCTTAGTAGTAGTTAGCACAGCCCATAGGTCCCTTACTGGTTTTCCCGAGTGGTGATCTCTCAACAGGCTTTTTTCTTGCATTCATTTTTGCGATTTTTTGATTGATTGCATTTTGTCTTTGTGGTTGTGTTGTATTCGCCCCTTTGCAGTTTTCATCGTAGCTCATCCAGCCCACCCCCCTGTTTTCCGTCAGTGTACCCCTTGTGTGTGCCCCTCATCCCGGTTAGGACCTTTTGCAGGGTAAGCTACCTCTCTTACCATGGCCGACCGGGGAGAGCTTGCTCTTAAGTACAAGAGTATTGGCGAGAGCTTAGGGCTCGCCGGCACCGAACTTAAAGACTACGTCTTGGCGAACGTGGAGGCTGACGTGGCAGAGGAAAAGTTGAAGAGGGAGGAGAGGGCCAAAGAGCGAGAGGCGAAGAAGGAGGAAGAGAAAGAGCGCCTCGCCGCGGAGGAACGGGCCGCCGCCCGGAAGAAGGAGGAAGAGAAAGAGCGCATCGCCGCGGAGGAACGGGCCGCCGCCCGGAAGCTTGCAGAGGAGGAAAAAGCCGCCGAGCGGAGAAGAGAGGAGGCGAAGGATAGAATAGCAGAGGAGGAGAGAGCCGCCGCAAGGAAGAAGGAGGAGGACGAGAGGGTCGCGGCACTCGAAGAGAAGAGAAAAGACAGGGAGCTCGAACGGCGCCAAGCACTCCTCCAACTTGAGCGCGACCGCCGCGACTTAGGGATCGCATCACCCGCTAGCGAAGACTATTCGCTCCTCGCCCCCAGTTTCGCCACCAGCACCGGAATACCCGCACCCCCCCCCCCCCCGCCGATTCCGGGGATGAACTTCCCCCTGGACCCATTCGTCGATCGGGACGAAACAATTGAAGTCTACCTCGCCCGATTCGAGCGAGTCGCGAGGGAAAACGGTCTTGACTCCCAGCACTGGTATCGCAAGCTCAGTCATGGCCTCAAGGGAAAGGCCTATGAGATTCTAGCCAAGACACCGACTTCCGAGGAGGGAGACTATCCCGCCCTCAAGAGAGCCCTACTACATGGTTTTGAGCTCTCAGGTGAGCACTATCGCAAGAGTTTCCGGAACTCCCGGAGAGAGAGAGGGGAGAAGTTCACGCAGTTTGCCGACCGTCTAGCTACGCTACGGGATAAATGGATTGAGCAAACTGACGAACCCAGGACCTATGACGGATTACTAGAGTTGATGCTCGCCGAGCAACTTCGAGGCACCATGCCGGCGGAACTCCGGACATTCGCCGCCGAACAAGGCGCCGCTCGCCTTGAAGACTTGATCATCGTCGCGGATCGATACCTCACCGCCCATCCCGACGACAGACAGCCTCGCCGTGATCCCCCAGCACCCTCGTCGCCAGATACCCGCCACCAGCCTCGCCGGCCAGTCCCGCCGACGAACCACCGTCCACCGCCGCCCAAAGGACGCCCAACCCTCACAGCAGAGCCAGGGAAGCGGAGCACAGAGCTCTTCTGCGGCTACTGCCAACGCAGAGGACACACCCGGGAGAAATGTTTTCGACGCATCAGCGACCAGCGTCGCAAACAAGGTACCGTACTAGCCCTACGCCAAGTTACCCCCGACGGGACCCCTGTCACCCCCGCCGCTACTCCTGCCGATCGACCTGCCGTCACCGAGCGAGTGACAGTCAACGATCGCCCAGCCCACTGTCTCTACGACACTGGACTTACCTTCGACGCCGTCGTCCGCCGCTCGCTCATCAGGGAACAAGACCTGACCGGCGAGACTATCACCCTGAAGTTGGCCGACGCGTCCCAACCCAGCACCACGCTCCCTATAGCCCGGATCCAAGTAACCAGCCGGTACGTAACGGGGACCATTCAAGCTGCAGTAATGGACCAGCCCCTGTACGACTTAATTTTAGGATGCCGATACGTTTTCTTGGGGATGCCGCCCCAGCCTGTGGAATCGATGGCCGCCGTCCAGACGCGCGCACAGGCGAAGACAGCCGCGACTCCACCCCCGATCCCCAACCAGATGCCGGAACAGATCCGGAAAGCCCAAGAAAGCGACGCCACCCTCCGCAAGTGCTACGGAAAACTTCCCGCCGCACGCACTCCACCCAAGTCCGGGGACTTTTTCGTCGAAGACGGACTCCTCTTCCGCCAGAAGGACGACCATACACAACTGGTCGTACCTGCGACACTTCGCCCCCAAATCCTGGAGCTTGGCCATAGCATGCCCCTAAGCGGACATATGGGCATAGGAGCGACCACTCTACGAATCAGCGCTCAATACCACTGGCCCGGGATGACCGATGACGTGAAGCGCTACGTCAAGTCCTGTAGCCAGTGCCAACGATACTCGCCCCGCCACCACACCGTACCAGTCACTATCAGCCCCACCGTCGTTGTCGGAACGCCCTTCCAGCGAGTGGCTGTTGACATTGTAGGACCCCTCCCGCGGACCAAGAAGCGGAACCAGTACCTACTAACCCTCGTCGACGCCTGCTCGATGTGGTGCGAAGCCGTTCCCCTCCCGAAGATCGACGCCGCCCGTGTCGCCGACGCGCTCGTCACCATATTCACTCGAGTCGGATTCCCGGACAACATCCTGACCGACAACGGGTCCCAGTTCACCGGAAAACTTATGCAGGAGGTTTTCCAATTACTCCGCATCCGCCATATCCGGACTCCACCCTACCACCCCGCTAGCAACGGACAGGTCGAGCGCCTGAACGGGACACTTATCTCGATCATCCGCAAGATCGCCGACGAACAGCCGGAAGCGTGGGACACATACGTCGCGTCAGCGCTCTTCGCGTATCGAGAGACCCCGCACACCTCCACCGGATACACGCCTTCCACGCTGCTTTTTGGAAGACCCCTTTCCGGACCTCTAGCCGCCTTACGACGTAGCTGGACCGACGCCAAACTGGACGAGGCACCGGTCGACGCCACAAAATACGTCACGAAGCTACAAGAAACCCTCAAGGCAACCTGGAAAGCCGCCTCCGCCAACCTGAAGAAGGCGAGAGAGCGACAAGCCCGCTACCACAACCGCCGCGCCCGGGACCGAGAGCTACAGGTAGGAGACCAAGTCCTACTGCTTCTCCCCAGCGGCACAAACAAGCTAGACATAGCTTGGCAGGGACCCTACCCGGTGCTCGAGAAGCTCTCGCGCACCACCTATCGCATCGAGGTAGGCGGAAAACCCAGGACCCACCACATCAATCTGCTCAAGCGGTACCTGGAGCAACCTGCACCCGCCCCAGACTCCCACTCGCTACTCACGGTCGCGCTGGCCGTCGAAGTGGATGGCACAGAGACCGGCGTCGCCGAATTTCCGCTCAAAGGGAAGGAATCCTTCCGGGACGTCTCTCTGGACCCCTCACTCCCCGCCGGCCAGCAACGCCAGCTACGCGCCATCGTAGCAGAGTACAGGGAAGTCCTCACCGACATCCCTGGGAGGACGGACCTGGAAGAAGTTCGACTCACCCTAACGGACCCCACTCCCGTCCGCCAGAAACCGTACCCCGTCCCACTATCCCAGCAGCAAGTGGTAAGAACGGAAGAAGAGGCTCCGCCAACAGCCGGAGTCATCGCTCCACCCCGCTCTCCCTACGTCTTCGACAGAACGCCGCCACGCAAGCCCCGCGGGAAAGCATCGCCCCGCGCCAGACTTCCTCAGCCGTCACCCCGCAACCGACTCCATCGAGTCGCCCCTGAGGGCCGACGCCCCAGCCTTCACTCCTGCCGCCGCCCACTAACCGTAGCCGTAACCCTGCAGCTCCGCGGACCCCAGCCTTGGGCATCCGCCACCGTACCCGGAACCCTGCATCGCCCGCATCACCCGGATCATCGCAACCCATCGTCGCACCCGGCAGCCGACCTCAGAGCTGATTGGCCGCGCCTTCGTCGAGTCCTACGTCCTCGCCTTTTTCCTTGGGGGGGCCTCTGTGACGAGGCGGACAATTGCATCCCTGAGGCCTGGCCGCAACCATTCGACCAACCCCGCACAGCCAGCGACGATCGCCTCAGACCTGCCGTCATTCCTCTTGACCAGCCATCTCTACCTAGCAAGCTCGCACAGTCTCTTAAGCCCCGCCCCCGAGGGCGCCCTGCTTAAAGTCTGCTACTGACCAAGACCTAGTGTCAGATGCTAACTTCCCTACCTCGAAGCCACAACCTGCGAATCCACGCCGCCATCACCGAGCGACCCCTGAGTTTTCGTCAGTATCCTTGTGCTTCCACCCGTCTTAAACCAAGGTAAGAGAGGGAATTTACTCCTTGTCATATAGCAACCCCATCACCTATCGTTCGCCATCATGTTCATGCGTCCTGTCAGTATGTATGTTCATGTTTATAATTTTGCCTTGATGTATTGCTATGACTTGTATTTTCTCCCTTGCACATACTTTCTACCTTGTATATACCTCATGTCATGTTTGAATTTATGCTCGTATACTCCGTTACCCCATGTATGATATTCCATGCCATGCAAACCCCCCCCCCCATATAGATTAGAATCCCAAGTACAGCCCAGACCTACATCCCATTTGTCCTGTACCCTTATTATTGCCTTCCACCATGCTTCCCCAATGTATAAAGATTTGCCCTGTTGCCAAACCCATCCAATGCGCCGAATGTATCTTTTTACTAGTGGCTGCCCATAACCTCCACTTTGCCCCAGTAAATCTAGTAGCATTGTTTGACTGTTGGTATTTGCACCGGCTCCACTCATGACCGGTCAAGCCAATTTGAATTCTGATAAGGGTGACTATAACCACAGGCCCAGAATTCGCATTATCCCTATCCCCAGCTGATACAGCGTCTGTACACGTTGCAGACGGGTTCCTGTGCCG
Source organism: Oncomelania hupensis (assembly GCA_036898135.1). Taxonomy (NCBI): domain Eukaryota; kingdom Metazoa; phylum Mollusca; class Gastropoda; order Littorinimorpha; family Pomatiopsidae; genus Oncomelania; species Oncomelania hupensis. Next base: position 30,631,836 of record CM072519.1, read on the forward strand.
GACGCATCGCCCCGGACTGGAATCATCTCCCAATCTCTGACCCGCTGCAGGCCCCCGACAACCCGGGAGGTCAATGAGACGCGTGATTTGGGACTTCGCTATTTCTGAACTGACTAGCAACGTAAGCCAAGTTCAACGCCTGTGCCACAACAAAGACAACACTACTTGCACTCGTGGTCAGTGAGTCATCTTCGCGTGACCACTGAACAGCATCTTGCACCACCACTGGCAAGCCATCCAGAGGATCCTGGACAACCCGCCGCACTGCAGTCCCCAGCTAAGTGCCTAAGCCTGAGAGACCCCCCACTCGCCAGATTCTCACAGAAACTCTGGCCCCCATACAGATACTCTCTCACCCGATGATGTGATCAGTCTACGATAGCTCTAGTACCCATAAGATTGACTTTCCCCAATATCACCAGACTACTCAGTATTAGAGACGCCACGCCGATGAATCACCCCAGAACAATCTGACCGGGACTCTCCCTTTTCAAATTATTAAAAGTAGATAGTTACAGAAATCGCAATTTCCTTGACTGGCCTTTGACTGTGTATTTCTTAACTAGTACATTTACTTTCCATCTCGTCTTTACTCTGTTTATCACTTATTAATTTGGCCTTGCTTTAGTCTCTGGAATGTCATCGCACGTTGATCTATCAAAGGAGATAACACAGCGCTAGAGATTAAGAGCTTACCCCCTTCCCCCAAATCCCTTTCTTCGTGACAGCGTCCCACTCCACAGAAACGACTAGTTGGTTGAGGAGACTCTACCGCACAAGACGGAAAGAGCTACCTGAAGAAACACCCTGTCAGACCCCACAGCGTGGCAAGGGAACCCAACTACACAACGACAAAGGTGTACCAGAAGCTACCTCACAGAAGGACTTCGAACACCCCACACATGAGTTAAGTGCATAAGGCGAAGGTGCACTTAAACTGATCATAACAGGACCACAGTAGTCCAACTCTTCAGAAACTGTAAAACGGACCACAGTAGTCCAAATCTACATGAAATATACTAGCAAAGTGCCCGAGGAAGAAATAACAGCTGCCTAGACTATCAGCGATCGAACTATTAGCATTGAAAGAGACGTTTTAAGTTAGATTAGTACTTAGAGAATCTTGTATAGAGTAGAAGAAATAAATGTGTGAGTTTAACTGTTATCAAGTGGCTGGACTACATATGATTTATAGCCGTGTGAAAGCTAGTGTGACAGTATTCTTTTACCATTTTTCTATCTATTTCTGTACCCCAACCTTAACACAGAACGAGCTAAACAAATAAATTTATTAAAGTAATTCATAGGGTGACTTACTAGCAGTTCCCACCGAATAAACGTGAGGGTCCATAATTCCATTGTGCAGAGCCCATAAACCCCACGTGACAGGGAGGAAGTGACAGTTCGGTTTAAAAAACAAAACAAACAACTAAATAACAAACGATGAGTGAGGAGAAAAGTTGACGGAGGGGGTGGGGATGAATGGTATGGGGGAATGAGAGGAAAAGAGGAGGTGGGTGGCGCATGGTGGCGTACGGCGTGGCAGAGAGGAGAGTTGCTGAGGTGGGGGATACAGACAGCAAGCCAAAACGGATGTGGTCCGCATTTGGGTGTTAAGTTTGTTTAAGGTGTGGGTTCAAAAGAGCGCGTTTGTTGTCGGTTTGTTACTGATTAAAACTTTCTTCCTCGCAGCTGCGCAAGACAGGCATTTTTCCAAAGAACGGTGGTTGGCCAGTAAATAAAAGATGGGTTTACGATCGGGTTGTAAGGATGTTAGTAGACCATAAGGCCCGAGGGTAGAAAAGAGAGGAAGAAGAAGCCTTGTGATTTATTTGTGTTCTTCTGCCAATCTTTTTATTTATTTATTTATTTATTTATTTATTTATTTATTTATTTATTTATTTATTTATTTATCTGATCTTCTATTTAGTTGTTTATTTATTTATTTATTTAGTTTTAGTGTCGGTAGGGCGGGGATGTGCGGGAAGAAGGGTGGGGTGGAGTGGGGGGTTGAGATCAGGAGCCAAAGTTTTATGACTCTTTCGCTTCTTCAGAATCTTCTAGACATGGGATTCGGCCCTATGTTGGCTCTACTTCGAATATCTCCTCGTAATGTATAATCACCATGTTATTGCTTCTCAAAAAAGCCCACTCTCCTTCGCATTTCGCTGTTATTATTTAATATTTTCATTGAGCCTCGACAAAGTGTAAAAAAAGGGATTTGCAGGCAAAAGTAATGTGATAAGGAGAAGGTAGGAGCTGGAAAAGAGAAAACAATCAAGAAAGAAGGAGGGTAGGGTAGAGGAGGACGAACAAATAAAAAAGTATTGATTAAATACTAAACAATAACGTTAAAATTGCAGACAAATCTTAAGTTGAAAAGAGAAATGAGGGAGGGTAGATGGAGAAACACACGTCAGAAATCCTAATGAAACAAGGCAGATTGATTTCATAGATTCAAGACAATGTGTTTTGTGAAGTATACAGAATTTAATAAGTTTTGTTTTTAAAAAGAAACCGCTCCAAAAAGAAAGGGAGTGCAGACGAATGCATGCAGGCAAATAGGATGAGGTGGGATTAAACAAACAGAAGAAAATGGGGGAGGCGATGTACACGAAAAGAAAAACAAGGGTAAAGGCTTTCCTAATAGTTTTCTACAGCTGAGGAAAGAGGTGACCTGGACCTGCCTTCTCTCTGAGTCTTGAGCTCATTATTTTATGCATGTTGGATAGCAATGGCCGCACTCTCAATAAGAGTGTCTCTGAGCTTGTTAGTGTGCTATATAAGATTAATCTGTGTGGGTTTTTAAAACCATCACTGATGCTTGGCTTAGTTATGTGTCTGGCATAGGAGCGCGGGCGATACCCACCACACTGCCGCGCAACACTGTTGAGACACCTAAGAGTTAATAACGTAAAAAAAAGAAAGAGGGCAGATGGATCTAAAAATGGCGAGACAATGACATGGAATAGAGGACTGGAAAGTGGACCACTCGAACACGAGGTAATTACCGGCTGATTAAAATTTGTTTTCCCACAGAGCCAATAACACATTGATCGATTTAACCTCTTTTTTTTCTCTCTTTTTTTTCCTCCTCGGTGCTCTCCTCTGAATGAATGAATGAATTATATTGCCCACCACGGGATTCGAACCTGGGTCATCGGTGTGCCAAGCGAACGCTCTACCAATTGAGCTACGGCGGTGGGACACGCTCTCCTCTCACTCGCCCGTCGTCCTTTAAAGCCCGCTCTGAGAGAAAGGGGGTCGCCATCCCGCATTCCCCCTTCCCCGACCCTATCCACTCGTTTCACCATATTTTTCCACCCTCTTCAACATATTTTCTCCCATGCATTAAGGAAATCGTGGATTTCGGCTCCGCAGCGACAGTTTATATGTGGTTGGAAATATACTATTGTCAGATTAATTATTAGGAAACTTTTTTTAAAATAATTCCATAAATAAGACTTTAAGGTTTGCATTTTATAGTTTGAAATACAGTGTTTTATAAAACAGTGAATATGCGTAATATTAGAAGACAGATAATTAAAACAACATACTGTAACAATGTGAACTTCATATATAATGAAACTGTATCTTTGAAGCCTGTATTACTTGAATGCAGTCATAATCGACAATTTTTTTTACGAACTGATTTACAAACTATGAGTCCTATTGATAATATCAGTTTTGAGGTGATCGTTAGGTTAGCAAAAGCTTTCATTGATTCTGCAGTAGCTATGTTTATTGATTATTGTTTTTAATTTAATGTGTGCGTGCGTTCGTGTGTGCATGCGAGTGTGCGTCTTATCATTCCGATGAAGAAGACGTTAATAAAACTAACAACAACAACAACTACTACAACAAAACTGATTCTATGTTACAAATAGGGCAAGAGGAGGAAGAATGGCAGGAGAAGAAGGAGGGAAGATAACGAAGAGTAGAAGAGGGAAGGGAGAATGCTAGAGTAGTAGTAGTAGCAGCAGCAGCAGCAGCAGCAGCATTAGTAGTAGTAGTAGTAGTAGTAGTAGTAGTAGTAGTAGTAGTAGTAGTAGTAGTAGTAGTATGTAGTAGTAGTAGTAGTAGTGGCAACAGCAGCAGACGCAGCAGGAAAATATGAAGTATAAAAGTGTTCGTTCTTTGTTTAGAGTTAAGACCCTGGCTAACCCATATTACAGTGCGTCTTAGGCACATACCCTACTTGCTACTGGATGAGCCTTTGGACCACTGTGCTACCAAAATTGACCAACTGCAGCAACAGCTGTAGGAGGAGGAGGGAAAAGAGTAGTTCGAAGAGGAGGAGCGACATTCTGATTTTCAGAGCTGTCTTTCTCTGGTACAGACGTAACATCGATGGGTGGCCATGATGTAGCAGCAGCAATGGCAATAGTAGTAAGAGTACAAAAGGCATTAGTGGCGTAGTAACAGCAGCAGAAGTTAAGAGCTTTGTTTCTATTAAAAAATAGTTTTTTTTTAAAGAAACGGGGAGGCGAAGGAGAGGGGAGAGGAACCTCCGCTCAAAAATGGACAATAATAAGAACGCGGCTGGTAGCGAAACTTAGATGTTATCGTCAGAGCCTCTCTCTCTCTATAGTCAGCGAAACAGCAGACGATTTGAAGAGATAGCAATATGAAGAGCATTGTCCGTTAAGACAGAATCGATCAGATGATTGTCTCAAATAATAATCTGGCCGTTTCCACCTCCTTATGAAGTAGGGGGAGTAGGTTTACAGTGTCAACAGATTCTTAATCGAATCTTTCCTCTCTTCAACACTTGATCTTAATTTGAACTTGGGGGAAAAGGACAGGGCCCGAACTAATATTAACCCAACCCGCTAGTTTCACACCGGCACCTCTGCTAGCAAAGTGGGAGACGAGATTTGATGATTAAACGAAGAGCTAGAGAGAGAAGATCGTTAGCAGAAAGTTGTCTTTGATGCGTTAATGCCATAATGTATTTTGCAAGTTTGTTTTGATTTAAATTTCAACTTTTAATTTCAATTGGGAATAAGATACATCTACAACAGAGTTGTCATTGCGAGAAATTAAAAACAGAAATATTTATCGGCATAGTCATAGTGAAGAGCGAAATATTATATTGTTTGATAAACAGATGTTATTTATTTAACAATTAAGCTTTTTAATATTCTTTTTGTTCTTAGTTTCATATGGTTTCAAATGTACAATAATCGAAGCAATTGGACGAAGATTTTGAACGCGCGAGCGAGCTTGTGTGTGTCTGTCTGTTCCACTGTGTGTACGCATATGGGTGTGAGCGTGTATATGCGGATGTTTGTAAATGCGTGCTAGCGCGGGTTTTGCCCTTTTTGACAAAGTGGATGAACGTGTAACACTTGACTTCATTTTCCATTCCTCCTACTATTGTTAAGCCGAGAACTGGGCGAAACTAACGCGGCTTACGTTTCCCGCCGCCAAACATACGGAACCGGAAACTCGGTTATGCAAATTTCCTGTAATCGTATCAGCCAATAAAGCATTCGATTTCAACGGAAGTCCTGTTTACACCAGATGGTGCCTTAAAACGACGATGGGTTTTATCACGTAGGTGATGGTTTGCAAGATTCCTGGGTCAGACCCTTCACTAGACCCACCAAAGTGAGTTAGAATGGTGATAGAGGGTTGCGGCTTCTACTTCTTGTTCTACCTTGGTCTCTTGTTGCTGTCTGCAAGGCAAATCCTTCCGCCTTCCGTGTCACGGAAGCTATAATAAAGGCGTGTTATCGCGGAACCGCGTTATGGAGAAAGTTCTGGCTTGTCTGTGGACTGATGCACTGTTTTGTAAAGTTTGTTTCTCGTGTTTTGCTGTTATGTCGTATCAGTGTGGTTGCGTGCATCTCTCTCTCTCTCTCTCTCTCTCTCTCTCTCTCTCTCTCTCTCTCTCTCTCTCTCTCTCTCTCTCTTGTATTTTGTGAAATTACCATTGTTTGCGAGAGAAAGAGTTTAGACTTCAGACTTTCAGATTTTCAGATTTTAATGCATTTCACGGCCTTGGGCCCATATGCATACCAAGGAACAGAGGGTAAGGGAGGTCATTCTCTCATGAAACTCGCAAACAATGTCTCTGTGAGAGAGAGAGAGAGAGAGAGAGAGAGAGAGAGAGAGAGAGAGAGAGAGAGAGAGAGAGAGGATAAGATAAGATAATAATTTTTTATTGTAAGGGTACAAGAGTAAGCGCTGGTTGCACTTTTTAAAATCCTGAGAGAGAGAGAGAGAGAGAGAGAGAGAGAGAGAGAGAGAGAGAAAGTGTGAGTGTGTGGGTGTGTGTACGCGCGAGTGTGTGTGTGTAGTGCCTACAGACGACATAGCTTGGGCACTTGCATTTGCATGAAGCGTAAAATTAAGATTACTTTCGTTCAGTTTTTTCTTCTTTCTATTGTCCCTGTCTTTTGACCTTTACCTATCTGACTCCAACACTTTTCGTATAGCTCAACAGTTTTCCTCTCTGGGCTTAGGAAATGTAAGCTCTTTCTTTGGCTCCTTCTTTGTTACTTTCAGTTTTATGTGTACTTTTTAATATGCTGCAGCATTGATGTATTCCTCGTGGATTTTCTTGGCAACAAAACATGTTGGATCCATCTATATCCTTGTTTCGCACTTGTTTATTTACTTTTTATTTGTAATTAGTGTATTTCCATGAACGTCTTTTTTGTTGTTGGCACTATGAAAATACAATTGAAGCGTGTGTGAAAGTTAACACTCCGTGGTCACAATTGTCAGGCCATATCGGATGAAGGAAACCCCGACATTCAGTAGCTTCTAATCCATACTGAGTGTCAGACCGTAGCTCAGAGGTAGACCGTTAGCATGTCACACGAATGATCCAGGTTCGAATCCCGTAGTGCGCAAGATAAAAGAGTTTTTTTTCGCTGTCCATGTCAACAGTATGATTGCTCTGGTGGTTCAGTGTTGATTTAAGTCCCGTACCCCCTGTTCCCTGGGATTGTTATTTCCGTGTGCCATATCGCTAACGGTGGAAGTAGACGTTAAACTTCAATGTTCTCTCTGTATCCTCATGAGGTAATGGAAACTTCTGGGGCATGGTGTTCACACCTGCATCGGTAGCTTGATAGGTCTCTGCACATTCACTGTTTCAATGCCCAATCAGTCTCTGATGCTCAGCATGGTGCTGACCAGCAGCTGCTAATTAATTGGCGAGCCGGGCTTTGATCACGACCACTGTGTCTTGTCCGATATTTCACGCCTGGACTCGACTATCGCTGCAGGGCACAGGGTGGAAGGGATGATCGATTGAGACCATACAATGGTCAGCACAGATTAAGAGGACAATGAGACTGACAATACAGCAGTTAATATAAACTATAATATACCATAGCGCTAAAAGTAATTCTTCGTACATTGCGCACTATATTTTTTTTGCCACAGTGATCGGGCTCTTTAACTTGCCGCTGAGGCGACACAAGATGGGGTGGAATACGGTACAGGGGGAGGGAAGGTGGAGGAAGGAGGTAATGGGAGAATAGAGAGCGAAAAAAAATTATAAAGAATCATTATGGAAAGTCGATGCCTGTGAGAAAACAAAATACCCCGCCACCCCCGAGAATGGAAACCCGACATCTTGTACGCCAGGCGGGCGTTTACCGATTGAACTTTCTATCGTCTTTTTCTCTTTTTATGATTGAATATTTAAGAAGAATTGGTCAACAATACAATAATAACTATACAGAGGTTTAGTTATCAGCTTTCATCTTTTCCCAATTGTTTCTAGTGGCTTTGATGTCTTATATGCTTTACTGCAGTAGTGTACCAAACTGTTGATGCATGTGTAATGTGTATTGTGATAGTGCATTGAACTATTTTATTTGTTCATTAAACAGTGATGGAAGGCACGATCACACGAGACACAAAAGACAAGACGTAGGGCAGAGGTACGGATTTCAGAGGTACACAATAATACCAGTTGGCTTTGTAACTCCCGAAGACGCTTGTAGCGAAATATGTGTGTAGAAAACAATTTAATCTGCTGCATCTGATCTCCTATGGCTTTGAGCTGTGTCTCCTCTTCAATTAGAGAGAAATTAATTACAGTGCAGCTGACGCATCTAACATCGTCTATAGTCTTATAACCTTTAATTGTCCTAAAACAAACATTTGATTTACTTATATATTCTTGGAATAATTAGACCTACTATTTAGAGATCGCCAACTCATGTGCATCACTGGATCCTACCCATTTTCCTGGACCATTACAAATCGTACAGTATCTTTAATGTAAATGTAAACTTCTAGTTATTTTCTTTTTTTTCATCAGAAATGACAGTTAGTTCTTTAAGTGTCCCTTGCATGTTCTGTGTGCAAATAACCTAATCCATTTAATAATAATAATAATAATAATAATAATAATAATAATAATAATAATAATTATTATTATTATTATTATTATTATTATTATTATTATTATTATTATTATGATTATTATTATTATTATTATTATTATTATTATTATTATTATTATTATTATTATTATATAAAGCGCTATTCTAAACTAAAAATCTGCTCAAAGCGCTCACACGCACTATTACTCTCACACAAGCTCTCGCAGAATAAGAGACTGTATAATACAATAAAACATGTAGCAATACAATTACAGGTACTAAGTAAACTCAATACATCCAAGATGTCCATTTCAATAAGTACTTTTCATTAGTGGTTTTTTTTTTAAATTATGGAATTAAATACATAATTTAGATGCTGATGATTAGAATGTATTTGTAAATTCCCTAATCAATTTCAATCAGCATCGTTCACTAGTTGTTTTTTTTAATGGAATTAAATACATAATTAAGATGCTGATGCTTAGAATCGTCCCTGTAAATCGCCTAATCAATTTAAATCAGCATTGTTCATTATATTCTTTTTTTCAAAGAGGGTCTGGAATTAAATACATAATTAAGGTGCTGATGATTACAATCTTCTCTGCAAAATCCCTAATCCATTTCAATCAGCATTGTTTCAGGGGGAGGGGAGGGGAAAGGAATGTAATAGGCCTACATAATTAAAGTGCTGATGATGAGAAACCTCTCTGCATTGATCGTTAGCCTTAAAAATGGAATTCAGTACATAATTCAGGTGCTGATGATTATAATCTTCTCCTTACTAGTATCGGGCCTGAAAGCAGAACACTGCAGAAACTTGCAGCGGTGTTCCACAGATCCGTGTGCAAACTATAGGGTCCAGCAGCCGGATGCACAACACGCTTCTAAATCTAAAACTGTTTTAAAAAGCTGGTTTTAGAAACGTTCTAAGTTAGTACGCTTCTAGCAACCTTAGATGGTATGCACAAGTGATTTAGAATCGTTTTTAGTGCTTAAAACAGTTCTAACTTTAGATCTGATCGGACCTGTTTTAAAATCACTAAAACTGATCTAAAAGTCACAACAAAATGGCGGCCCCCGTTCATCAGTTGTATCGTGAACTGAATAGGAGAAGAAATCGTTTGTACAGAGAGAGACGGAACCCTTTGAACGAATACAGTGACGAGGAAATTTTCAGGCGCTTCCGTTTTAGACGACCAGACATTCAGAGGATTGTGGACTTTATTGGACATGACTTGGACTTTGTATACAACAGGAAGGGTAGCCTCTCTCCAGTGGAGCAGATTCTAGTTGCACTCCGATTCTTTGCCACTGGTTCTTTTCAGATTGTTATTGGCGACACAGTCAACGTTCATCAGTCCACCGTTTCCCGTGTGATTTACAGAGTGTCACAAGCATTAGCTCGACGTGCTCGACGCTACATCAATTTTCATCCGCAAAATATTGCAGATCGCCAGAAGAGACGTTTTTACTTGCAAGCCGGATTTCCAAATGTCATAGGCTGTGTCGACTGCACTCATGTCAGATTGAAAAGGCCTACAATCAATGAGCACGAATATGTGAACAGGTGCGGTAAGCACAGCATCAACGTGCAGGTCCTCTGTGATGCACAGCTACGCCTGCTGAACTGTGTAGTGAAGTACCCTGGGTCAGTTCATGATTCCCGCATACTGCAGCAAAGTAGCGTTTGGAGGGACTTTGAAATGCAGCCACCACTGCTTGATGGATTTATTTTAGGAGACAACGGTTATCCACTACGAGACTGGCTACTAACACCGTTGATGAACCCTCAAACACAAAGTGAAAGAAGGTAAGCAGAAAATATTGTGTGGAATTGTCTAATAACACAGTGGAGAGAGAGAGAGAGAGAGAGAGAGAGAGAGAGAGAGAGAGAGAGAGAGAGAGAGAGAGAGAGAGAGAGAGAGAGAGAGAGAGAGAGAGAGAGAGAGAGAGAGAGAGAGAGAGAAAGAGGTACATTATTTTGATCTAGTTTTGTGTTATTGCAGGTGCCAAGTTGCCTGGGTTACTTGTGAGATTTTATGTAGAATATGCCTAAGTTTATATATAGTCATAGATTTAACAAGCAGACACATAGGCACCAGTGAGGAGAGTGGGGTAGAAGGGGGAGAACAAAAGAGAGAGGGTAAGAGAGAAAGAGGTACATTATTTTGTATAGTTTTTTTGTTTTTACCAGATATAAATCTGCCTTTGTAAGGACAGGGATTATCAGTGAGATTTCATGTAGAATAGGCCTAATGTGTATAGATGCAGAATTAATAGTCAAGCACACATGAAGCAGTGAGGGGGGGAGGGAGTCTAAGATAGGGGGCAAAAGAGAGAGAGAGAGAGAGAGAGAGAGAGAGAGAGAGAGAGAGAGAGAGAGAGAGAGAGAGAGAGAGTATTTTGATTTAGTGTTATATTCGTCTTTCAGATACCAAGATGCCTTCGTAAGGACAAGGGTTACAGTGGAACGCTGCATAGGAGTCATCAAACGCAGGTTCTATTGCCTGCGAACCGAACTCCAGTACAGTCCCTCTCGTGCATGCAGCATCATCTCCGCTTGCCTCGTCCTGCACAACATGGCCATTGCTTTTGGCACGCCTGAAGTTGAGGAGGAGGAGGATGACAATGATGGCGAAGATGATGGTTGGAATCAGTGCAACATTCCACCAACACTGACATCAAGGGCTAAGAGGCAGCATCTTATTCAGACCGTGTTTGGTATGCACTGAAGTGAGTCATGTTCATCTTTGTGTTATACTGCAAATGTATTATTTTGAATTTGTAAAAATAATCCAAGAGCATTTATAAACATTATTTGCAGTGGTAATGCACACTTACTATGCCCTGTACAACAGACAACATGCAGCATCAAATAGTTCTTTTTATACATGAATGTTAGAGAAAAAGGTCATACATCATCTAATTATTACAAATTTCACACACTGAAAAGCACAGTTCAATTTTCATTTTGTTTTAATTACAATATTGTCTGAAAACACAATAGCGATAAGGGAAGCACTTGCCCCATTGCTTGTTCAACGCTTGAAATTTGTGAAAACAATGTAGTACTGGCCAGATTAAAAGTACACGGACACGTGTAGAACATAAATTAACAATATTTACTTTGTAAAGTTTGATGAATGAACATAAAATTACCATCCTAAGGATGCACTTTCTCCTCAGAGCCAGTGTATGACAATGTGTCCAACACTTACAGGTTTACACTGCTAGCAAAGTCCCATTTGTTTAGTCATTTACTTTACCTAATAATGATGTTTATTTTAAGTAAAGTTGGTGATGTTATTTATTTCAATTAGGCATTCACTTATTCAATGACATATCAATATATCGTATGTGATGTTATTACTCTTCTTTTTTTATACATTATAATTTTTGTGCAAGAAACAAAATTATTTATTGTTATTTGCTAAACAAGACAAGGCCAAACGGCCTTCACTCGGTGCTCAGTTTCTTTTTCATACACTCAATCTTCAATGAAACCAGTTCTTGCTCAAGTTTCTTTAATTTGATAGATTCTTGCAAGTATTGGTTGTATAGCTCATTGGTAGGTGAGCTAGCAGTAGCCTTGGTTGCAGATTCTGTAAAGGAACTGGTGACTGAAGTTTTCCTCGTGGTTTTTGCAGGTGCTTCTGCTGTCATGCTGGTGGTTGCAGCGGCAGATCTCGCCGAATCAGAACGACAGTTTCCAGCATCGAGGGCAACTGCCACCGGTACTGAAGCTGGTCGCGTCGTTGGCTGAGCGGAGAGGATGCAGTCCTCACCCACATAGGCTTCCACCACCTTTACGATGGCATCATCGTCACTGTAAACTGACAGAAAAGAGTGTTAAATTAATAACTGTGCAAACAAACACTCGGGTTTTATTATATTGTATAGTTTTGTAATTCAATTCATTATTGAAATATGTTTAAATAAATCGTTGAAATAATTACGAAGTACTTATATTGATTAAAAAAATGTTTTTAAAAATAATTAACATTTGTATAGCGCCTTTCCTCACTAGAGCTCATCGCGCTTTACAAAACGCTCTAACTCTCATTCATATATGATATATCTATATACCTATATTTATACATTACATTACATACACACAACATACAAACGCAAACACTTGGCGGCTGTAACTGGTTGTAAATATGAAGGATAGTTCAGGATTGAGATTTATGGAAAGACATTATTTCAAATGTGTGTTTTCAGTCCATAGCGAAAAGAGATGATTCAGCAGAGCACAGAGTTAATGGCAGAGATTTTAAAACTGTAGGGCCTGAGAAGCAGAAGTTTTTGTTTTGATATGGGGGAATGCGAATCTGGCGACTGTTGTAAGACCAACACTCTGTCGCAAGCACAAATCAACTGTTATCACCTATGCGCAACTCCCAGCCCTTCCAAAAATCATATTACCACTCTGATAAGATAACAATAAAATAGAAGGGCAAAGCCCATATGACTCACATGCTCCTTATGGAACTTGAAAGTAGCATGAAAATGAGTGCCCAGAAAATACAACATGAAACAGTGGAATTTCAATCTCTTGACCTTGAGATGACCTTGACCTCTGGTTCCATGTACACTCATGTACTATCAAATAAACTATAGGAAAAGTTTATTATGTCAAAAAAAAACAGTGATGCTGGGATGACCTTGACCTTTCGTGACTGTGTCTGTGGTGTTAGCCCTTTTGCTGGGCAAGGGATGAATTAATGAATACAAAACTTTCGTGTACCTTTACATGAATCATCCTGATCCAAAGTCATGGTAAACTCAGCATCTGAAAGAATCCGGAAAAAAATTAAAAAAATTGGTTAAAAAGGATATTTAAACAACGTAGACACACCGTGCCGCTTAAAAATCTTATCACACAAGTATACTCTGTACATATATATTATATATATTTATATTTCATAGTTCTTATATAGCGCTTTTTCAGCTCAAGAGCTGATCAGGGCGCTGGCCAATACAGGATCTAACTCAAGCCGCCCGAGGCGCCAACTTGCAGCCTTTGGGCGCACCGTAATAACGCTCCAGACAACTGAGCACAATCCTGGGCAGCCAGGGATGGGGAAGAAGGACCTAGGTGCATGCTGGGTGTGTTCTTGTCACCGGCACTCACCCATCTAGGACATGAGCGTCAGGATCTTTAAAGTCCGTTATGATGGAATGTCATCAGTGTCTCATCAGTACAAACTTACAATGCCAATGTTCTGTAAGGTCATGCTGAGTGTTTGATTTATTGTACAGTACACAAATTTTAGAGTTAAAACATTGCATTGATTAGTATTATTCTCACCTTCTTTTGCCTCCTCCGTGGAGATTGTCAGCGATTCTAAATAAACAAAAGAAAACAAAAGGCTACAGTTTAAAAAAAAAGCAATGACTGATGAACATATCTATCTATCTATCTATCTATCTATCTATCTATCTATCTATCTATCTATCTATCTATATGATCTATCTATCTATCTATCGAGAGAGAGAGAGAGAGAGGGAGAGGGAGAGAGATACTTTCTCTGACACCACAATGCTCACGGGAGACTATACAATTTTCTAACTTTGAGATTATTACAATCAGCAGAATCATCACTGTTTGAATTATAAATTAATATATCAATTAAAATGTGGTAGCATTTAGTACATACCGGTGTCACCAGTGTCCATCCCTCCTCCTCCAATGCCGTTCACTAAGGCAGTGTTCTCCCCTAATATGTCCAATACCAGTGGAACAAACCAAGGCTCCGGTTCCTGTGGGCCTCCGCCAGTTTGTGGATATTTTTTTATTCTCAAGCATTTCTTGGCTTCTGTTGACAGTCGTTGCCACTGTAACAATAATTTTGAACCATGGGGAAAAGGCTGCATGTCGTACAATATATTATTTCAACAACAAAAAATAAATAAATAAATAAAAGATTACCCGGACAATGCAACATCATGAGTGAACTTACATCATTACACCTACATGGCTAGACTCAGATCTGCATAGGCCTGCCTAGATGTTAACCATGCGGCTATTTACCTAACTTTGCAACGCATGTGGATCACAGCTACACGTAAAAGCAGCTGTTCGATAATAAATGACACTAGTACAAAAAAAATACACATGCAGAACGCGCATTTTATTCTTTGCTATAGGCCTACCGGGCAGTGGTTTTGAAAAATATCTTCAGTGGCACCCAGTAACTACCTTTCGTCTTTGTAACCTTATTTTCCTTATTTGTTTTCCATTTATTATATTATTAGTTATTATTATTTAATTAGCCTAGATCTAATTGTTTAGAGGGCATTTAAACAATAGACCATCCTAAAGTATAATCTATATCCTTCATAAACAGACAAAGTATAAATTTACCTTTGATTTGCACTCCTCAATAGTGCGGTTGACAAATCCTTTAGAATTGACAGCCGTCGCCACCTCCTGCCAAGCCAGGTGTTTACGTTTTACAATTTGTGCACATTTCTTTTTTCCTTGCAATATGTCTTTTCTTGCAATGTAGGCCTCCAACAAGGCCACTTCCTCACTATGGCTAAAATTCACTTTCCTATCACGTTTGCTGGGCGCAGCCATGATGGAGACTGACGAATTGTGGGATGGTTTTCATGACGTGTATGCGTGACGTCGTTTTTAGTTTCGCTAAATCAATTTTAACTTGCCCTAAAACTGTTTTAGTTAAAACTGTTCTAAATATTTTTAGAAGCGCGTCGTGCATTGCTTTTAACTTATTTCTATAGAACAGTTTTAACTAGAACTGTTTTAGGGCTAAAACCTTTCTAGTTTAGAAACGTGTTGTGCATCCGGCTGCAGGGTTAGTTCAGCTACAGTTGGTACAAAGACCGCCACCCTTTGCAACTTGATACGTAACAAATATGGCGAACAGTACTTTTTTTTTAAAAGGGTAAACGTAGTAAGATAGGTAGTTTCAAAACAACAGTGCTAAAAAATTTGGAATGATAAACAAAGTTAGTAGTGTAAAATCCGATAAAAGAGGTAAACATCGCGTTAACAAACCGTGGTACAATTATGTTGCACAGAAAAGAGATGAACATTTCTCCGCGCTAAAAATAAAGCTAAACGTTTTCTTAACGCTCAAAATGAGCAGGTTAAACGTGCGGCATGCACAGAATATAAAAAGTTATAAAAAGAGAAGCTAGGAGGTACCACAAAGATTTCATTAAAACAAAAATTACACTTACAAAGTAACGAGCCTAAAGCCTACCGGAATCTGTTAAACCAAAACAGGAAAGCTAAGCCGGACTTCAGTGCTCCTCCAGCTTTAAAAAAAAAAACAACCTTTAACAGTATGTAGGATCCTATTGATGACGTCGCCGAGACATATAATAGCCATATGTTAGAAAAGAATATTATGGAATTAGTGAATTATTTAATGCACCATTCACAACTGACGAAATTGTTAATAGTTTAAATAAACTAAAGAACAATAAGTCTTGCGGTCATGACAATATAATTAGCGAATTTCTTAAAGCAGCTGGCGAAAAAACGCTAGACGTATTTGTTAATATGTTTAATGTAGGCCTACAGTGGCGCATAGGCGAAATCATTCCTTTATACAAACAAAAAGGTTCCTCATCAGATCCTACTCACTATAGAGGAATTCCAATCCTTAGCTGTTTTGGAAAACGTTTCACTTCTGTATTAAATACAAGATTATCTGCGTTCTTAGAAAACAGTAATACGTCAGGTAACGAACAAACGGGTTTCCAGACTGGATTCTCAACATCAGATAACATCTATTTAAGTAAGAAAAGAAGATTGTTTTGTGCATTTATAGATTATGAGAAGGTTTTTGATAAAATCAAGCGTGCATTGTTATGGGAGATGCCTCTTAAAGCGAAAATTAATTGTGATTTTGTTAGCAGTTGTTAAGAATATGTATTCTAAAGCAAAACCGTGTATTAGAACATCAAAGAGCGGTTGGTCGGATTATTTTATTATTTCCTGTGGCTTTAGGCGAGGAGAAAACTGATCGCTTCTCTTTTTTGCTTTGTTTCTTAACGATTTAAAACACAACCTACTTCAAGGTGAACACATTAGGATAATTATTTCTCCATGTGCTTAGTTTAGCCACGATGTATGTAGATCAAGAGAAGGAGCACATTGGTGTTGTATGTAGGACTTAGGTTGGAGATTCCAGTGGACTACGGACTTAGAAGAATGTTCGTCCCTTGTTGGTATAAGTGAAGCTATCACTGAGGGCTGTTTCTGCCATCAGTGAGACGCTCTGCACACCCTTAGTATACAAGGCGTTGCAGAAACTCGTCTTATGTTTTGCAGACGAGCAGGCTTGTTGGTCCGACGTTCGGCCTGCAGGGGAACATCGAGCACTGAGCTCCGACAGACCTATAGTCAACAACCAAAAAGGAGACACCATCAACACACCTCAACGATCCAGCTATGTGCCACAGAAAACACACTGATCTAGAAGGACTGTGCGGTAGTCCACTCTCCTGAAAACCAACATTAGGCCAACCAGAACAAATAGCCCAATGATGAGACATTAGCAAATATCAAGAACAGTAGCAGCATAGACCCATCAAAGAACGAACTATTCGACGTGAATTTGGACATTTAAGTGAATAGAGGGTTTAGAGAATTAGGTTATGTATAGAGTAGAGGAAATAAATGTGTGATATTTACTGTTAACAAGTGGCTGGACTATGTTTCATAGCCGTGTGAGAGCTAGTGTGCCAGTGAATCTTTTACCATTCCCCCCCCCCATCTCTACAACCCTATCCGCACACAGACCGAGCAAAAAACATTTAAGTGTATTAAGATTAGTCATAGGGTGATTAAACTAGCCGATCCCCGCAGACAAAGACGAGTGGGTAATAGCATTCCATTGTGCAGAGCCCAGTAACGATGGACCCACCGTCACATTGTTGTCGTTGTGCATATGGTTTCTGTTCTATCCGTTTATCATTTGACAGTGTTTGGCCTGTTATCCAGCATTATGCTATGTCTGCGTCTTTTGGGGCTATTGCCCACAACAACAAAAAAACCACATTATTTCTTGTCTGTGTTAATTATCCTTTGGAATATTAATTTGAAGCTTATAGTTTTAAAATGTATTATCATTCCATCAACGTTATTTGCAGTAAACCGCATACAGCGGGAAGGAGCATTATTTTTGTTGCTTTGTTTTTCTCTATATCCGGTTTTCCACTGTTTGCTTTAAATATCAGTTATTGGTATTTGGATTATTTTGAACTATATTTATTTGCAATGCTGTGGTTTAATTACGTTGTTGTTGTTGCGTATTGGTAATACTTTCTGCTACACGTGTGAAACAGTTTGTAGCCTACTCTATTAGCCCCCACCCCTCATCTCTCTCTCTCTCTCTCTCTCTCTCTCTTTTTTTTTTTTTCTCACACAAAATGTTAACCTTGACCTATTCGCTGATGATTCATCCCTTCATACTCATAATAAAAATCTACAACAGGTAGAACAAAGTCTTCAAATAAGCATAAATGAAATTGATAACTGGTGTGACAACAATAGAGTGAAATTAAATCCTAATTAAAGTAAAAGTATGCTTCTCACTACAAGACAAAAACGTCAAAATTGATCTTTTTGCCTTCATCTAAACTTAGGGTCGTACAGTATTGATCAAGTTCGTGAACATAAAGTGCTAGGCGTAATCATTGATGATGATTTTAGCTGGCGGTCACACATTAACCATATCTGTAAAAAAAATTTCTAAAAACCTTTTCCTTCTAAATAAACTTAGACATTTTGTTACGGTTGGTGCATTGAAATCTTTTTTCTATGCCCACTGTATGTCTCATTTTAATTGTGCATCAACTGTTTGGTGTAACGCGCAAATTAAACCGCTAAACAGTCTTCATAAAAGAGCAATCAAGATACTTTATAAGGCTTATAATATAAATACAGATATTCCAACTACTGAGAAATACATAGAACTCCGAATACTCCCACTTCAAAAACAATTTGTATTTAATACAGCTATCCTTATGTTCAAAATCACACATGGAAAAACACCTGCATATCTTGATATATTTTTTACTAAGCCAATTGTTGGGCATAGACTTTATAATTATAAACTACCCCTCCCTCGCATTGATTTATACAAAAATAGCCTATCATTTAATGGAGCTGCTGTATGGAACTCTCTTCCTCTGGAGTGTAAACATTGCACCACAATATTTTCTTTCAAAAATAACCTATGCAAACATCTGCAAAATTTATTATAAAACTGATATTTTGTATATTATAACACAGTTTTTCATGACATTGTAGTATGATAGTAATAGTAATGATGATGATAATAATAATATTAATAATAATAATAATTATTATTATTGTTATTATTATTATCATTGTTGTTATGATTATTGTTATTTGTATTATTATTGTGAGGGTGAGGGATAGGAAGGGGGTGGGTGGTTGCCTAACATTGTTTAAAGATAATGATGAAGATGTTGGTGTGATTGTGTGTGCATGTGTGTGTGATTTCTATGATTTCCAAGTTAATGTTAAAGGTTATTTACTATGTTAATTTGTTAAGGGACAGATTGGAAGATTAGACTTCTTATTAGTCTAAAATCTTTATCCCTAATAAAGAAATTTTGAGAAAAAAAAAGTTTCTCTCTCCCCTATACTGTGCTTATTTTGTTTTTAAAGTATTGTTCTGAGATTTTCTTATTCATGGTGCTGTTTTTTCCTTTTCGATTGCCACTTTGTCTTTAATTTAGTTGTATGTTTTTCTTTGTTCCGTTTGCTACCGAAAGGGCCTAGAATTAAACTCTTGCCTTGCATTGCCTTGCCTAGTATCCTCTCCATTATTTTGTCCGAAGGTAGAAAACTACAGAGAGGCCAGACAATGCCCATAGTTCTAGATTCGTGTGTGAGCTGTGGCCTGTGTTACATTCATTAGTGTTCAAAGAAACAGTTTCTATGGAAAGTTGATAGGCCCAAGACGCCAATGATTAGGATGATATTGTGGAAAGTAGACATCACTAAATAAAGAAGAAAACCAAGCACACAATACTAGCTAATCATCAAGCGACGTGCATCATTCACAAGTGAATTCCCGCTGAAAGCCTACTTTCTTATTCTTGTATTCTAAAATAATCATTATTACACCCCCACCCTTCCTCTCAGTCTCTGTCTGTCTGTGTTTGTCTGTCTCTCTGTCTCTCTCTGTCTGTCTCTCTCTGTCTGTCTGTCTCTCTCTCTCTCTCTCTCTCTCTCTCTCTCGCTATCCATGGTACCCTCCGTATCAGCAAATGCGCGATGCTGGGCACCATGGCAACCGCTGGCCCACGTCCTGGGGCCATCCCTATTGCAACGGGTGGTCCCCTCCGTATCAGCTGACGCGCGACGCTGGTCAACATAGCGACCTAAGGGGTGGTATTCATGACCGTTGGTTAAGGCTTAACCGATGTTGGTAAAATTAACGACGTTGGTTAAGCTGGAAATTTTAAATTCATGAGGCCTTAGCAGAGTTAACGACGGTTGCTAACCATGGTTATTTTAACGGAGGGGGGACCACCCGATAACCAATGGAACACTGGTTAAAAATGGCGGCCATCGTTTGGTGGCAACTTCGACAGAGACGAGCTCCGAGGAGAGAGAGAGTATTTCACGACAGAAGTAATCCACTTGACAAATTTGATGATGTGGAACTGGTATCAAAATTTCGTTTTCGTCGGCATGATATCATCACGTTAACGAACGCGGTAGACAGACTGAAACAGTGTGATCGGCAAGGCGTTTTGTCACCACTTTTACATGTGTGTCTCACTCTTTGTTTTTATGCCTCTGGCACCTTTAATAATCTGTCATATTAATAAAACGGGTTAATATTATTATTATTAAAATATTGTTGTTGGATTTTGACTGGTGATGTGTAGGCTTATTGTGTATCTGTATAGTTTATACTCGTAGGGTAATGCAACCCTACGAAATAAAGACAACATTTCAAGTTCCAAACTACCCAGAAACGGCAGAAATTGAACCTCAGTCTAAAAACAAAATGTAGGCCTAACATTACAAACTACAAAGTGATCAAAAGTGATTTCTCTCCTTTCACCCCAACAAAAAGCTCGCTCTCCTTGCTCACTATGATATCCAGCATGCTGTCGGTAGGCTTGCTAATCACGCCACCATTGCACGAAAAAATTGCTTTTCTCTTTGCCATTGGCACAGCCATTTTTATAGGCCTATTTTGTTGACGAAAGAAGGAAAACAGCTGCTTGAATTATGCCCCCTTACGGATATTCCCGCACAGCCCAAAAATAGCCTTGGTTAAGTAACAATGGATGGACATTCGCTCATGAATAGCGATCTGCTAAACGATGGTTAACGATACCATTGTTGGTTACAAAACCAATGTTGGTAACGTTAACCATCGCCTATAATTTAACGGGCCATGAATTCCACCCCTAGCCGGCACCTACCAGCATCAAAAGGGCCTGCCACTGTCTCATCCATACAATGGACCTGCACACCTCCCTCTTCCACATTCTCGATAACAATATATGAATTGTGAACTGTAACTTTAAGCAGACTTTAATCAGATCATGCACAGTAGTTTGTGTCATGCGTGTGTGTTGTATGTATGTGACAATTTGGCCTAGCGTATTATTAGCGATCAATCAATCAATATTTCATTTATTGTCTGTTCACACATTCAGGTGATATTAGACATTAATTAAGAACAACAACAATATAAATAAAATCACAATTAAGAAACCTTGTAACAAAATGGAATGAAAGGGGAAGAAGGATTTAACACCAAACTATAAAAGTCTACCAATAGGAGTCTGTGCAATAATTTTCACAACTGCTGTTATCTGTGAATGATGTAATACATCATCTAAAGAATGTCCATATTCAGTCAAATGATGTCCTTGGTTTTCATACATTGCATTTAAAACTGGACATTCAAAAAAAATGTGGTAAACTGATATATTTTTGCCACACATACACTGGATATCTGCCGAATATTTAGTATTCCATGAGTT
The DNA here is from genome assembly GCA_036898135.1 of Oncomelania hupensis. Taxonomy (NCBI): domain Eukaryota; kingdom Metazoa; phylum Mollusca; class Gastropoda; order Littorinimorpha; family Pomatiopsidae; genus Oncomelania; species Oncomelania hupensis. Next base: position 30,653,207 of record CM072519.1, read on the forward strand.
CATTCTTAACTTGTATATTAATTTTGACAACTGTCGTGAACAGTTCGGTATAGTAACCTTGTTAATGCTAGTATCTTGACATACTGCTTTTTCTAATAAGGAATACATTTCATGACAACACATACTCAAATTGTTAACAGAAATAGAATCTAATGATCTTAGCGCTCCCTCTTTGGCTAACTTGTCACATACTTCATTCCAATGAATTCCACAATGTGCTGGAACCCAACAGAAATCAACAACTATACCTCTAGAAAAAATACAATGGATCATATGTTTAATTTCATATATGAATTCATTTCTTACTTTGGAATTACCCTGTTTCAAAGCATACAAAACATTAGTAAATTCAAATGCTAAGTGGTTAATAATGGGGGACTTTAATGCGCATTCGCCGTGGTGGGAGCCAGGTTGTACTATAGTAACAAGTAGCCGTTTTGTTGAAAATATTTTGGACTCTAAATTATGCCTCTTAAATGACGGTCAGTATACAAGAATCCCTGATGTTTCATACCACAGGCCCACGGCAATTGATCTGTCATTTACAACACCTGACTTAGCAATAACTTGCACTTGGTCTCCGCTAGACGATTGTCTAGGAAGTGATCATTTACCAATTATTATTAAGCTCAAGGATGTTGATTATGATAAAGATGATAAAACAGAAGACATCATTCCTAAATTTAAATATAAATTTGCAATATGGGAAGATTTTCAAGCACATCTCAATGCCATCGATACTGACAGTATTATTCATGATGATGTAGATGTGTTTTATTCAAATTTTAGAAATAATATATTAACAGCAGCAGAAAAATATATACCAAAGTGTAAATCTAAGAAACTAAATAACCATTCTGGAAATTCTTGGTGGAACAGTGAATGTGAAACAGCTGTAAATTTTAAAAAAGACTTATATAAGCATTGGATTAAAAATAAAACTGAAGAAAATTTCACAAAGATGAAATATGCTAAGATACAATGTAATAGGGTTATAGCTCAGGCAAAAAAAACAGTATTGGTCTGAATTTTGTGTTAAAGAGGTTTCAGAGTCAAAGGATATGCAAAAGGTATGGAAAAAAGTAAAAGAAATGAAAAATGGATTTAAACTTCAGTCGTATCCAATTAAATTAAGCAATAATAATTTTCCAAGTGCTAAAGAGAAGGCTGATGCTTTTGTAAAGATTTTTGCAGAATATTCTTTATCATCAAGTCTTGATCCATCAGTACAACAATTAAGAAAAGAAAAAGAAAATGAGAAAGAATATGAAGACCCTTTGCCAAATAATTCTCATTTTATAAATGCCCCTATTGAATTTGAAGAGTTCTTAGACTGTTTACAATCATTTTCATCAAACAAGACTGCAGTTGGGATTGATGGAATGTCATATCAATTATTAACGCAATTGCCTTTGAAATGGAAAAAATTACTACATTCATTATGCCAACAGTGTTGGCAGAGTGGAACTCTCCCTATTATCTGGAAGAAGTCAGTAGTTATTCCAGTACATAAGCAAGGTAAATCTCGTTCCTCAATCCTTAATTATAGACCAATTGCATTGAACTCACATGTAGGGAAAGTATTTGAAAAAATAATTCAGAAAAGAATAACATATTTTTGTGAAAAGAACAACGTAATTCCTAAAAATCAGGCAGGATTTAGAAAAGGTCGATGCACAACTGACCATTTGGTGAAATTAACTAGTCATATTAAAAAACAGTTTGCTCATAGAAAAAGTACTCTTGCTGCATTTTTCGATGTCAAAAAAGCATATGACAGTGTGTGGCATGCAAGATTGTTATATAAGTTAAAAAATATTGGAATAAGTGGTCATATGTATAATTATATAAAAAATTATTTAAATGGCAGATCTATATGTACACGAGTAGGAAACACTTATTCATCTTATCATAACATTGACATGGGAATTCCTCAGGGCTCTATAATTGCACCATTATTGTTTTCAATACTTATTCACGATCTTCCCACTGTTATTTCTAATCCATTAAATGTTGTTCAGTACGCTGATGATATTGCCATGTGGATTAATACATCTCTTCGAAAACATACAAAGCAGAGAGTAATAACACATGTACAAAAACTGTTTCAAGAAGAACTGAAAAAACTTAATCTCTTTATGAAAAATAATGGTCTGGAATTGTCATCTGAAAAAACGTTTTTAATGCTTTTTAATAATGGTATTAATCCTAAATGTTTACCTGTTTTAAAATTAAATGATGAGATTCTTATATACAAGAAACAGGTTAAATTTCTTGGTGTTCAGCTAACTTCTAAATTAAACTGGAAATTACATATTGAACATTTAATAACAAAGGCAAGAAAATCCCTAAATTTATTAAAAATTATTAGTGTACAAAATTGGGGTCAGGATACCAAATCTCTCTTACATTTAGCAATATCACTAGTCCGTTCAAAGCTTGTTTATGGTCAGGAGGTGTACTTTTCATCAAACAATACATTATTAAATAAATTACAAAGCATCGACAGTAGAGCTATTAAAGTTGCATTAGGTGTTCCAGTTCATGCTAATACAATTAAAACATACCAAGAAGCTGGAATATTACCATTAAACCAACAACGTCAATTAGCTACTTCAAAATATGTATTAAGATGTTTATCTGTCCCTAATTCAGTACAGGAAGAAATTTTTATAGATGCAGAAGACTATCCAAAAAGAACTAAACATATTAATAACTTGAAGCCAATTAAGAACTATACAAAAGATCTTTTTGAAAAGTGTAACATTGATATCACAGCAATTCCCGTTATGCCATTAATATCACCTATTCCACCATGGGAGCACAGAAATGCAAATTTTAACATTGATTATAGTGTAACTAAAAAAGATGACAACACTAATCTCTTAGTTACTGAGGTAAAAGAGCATATTGAAAATAATTATTTAAACCATTTGAAGATTTTTACAGATGGTTCGGTATTAGATTCTTTAGATAGTGGATCGGCTTTTATCATTCCTGCATTAAATGTAAGACGCTCATATTATCTAGGAAAGGGGTTTTCTATATTTACGAGTGAGCTTTATGCTATTGTAATGGCTCTCAACTACATTATGACTTTACCGTTAGAGCTCTTTGGTTTACTGATTTGTGTAGATTCAAAATCGGTTTTGTATTATTAGCGAATGTTTCCTTTTATAACTGTATTTCAAACTTGAAAACTCATCTCAAAATAATAATTAAACTGAATTTTTCTGTTGTATTGCCACCTAAATTTGTATAATTTACGTACGAATCATTTCCGCGTCTCGATTATTGAAGCGCACCTTTAAAAGCTTGGACTTAAACGATATGTACTTAATAATTGTTATTATATCTTGTTGGTTCTCATTATCAGGGTTCTTGCGCTCCTTACAATTCCTTGTGCGTAAGAGCGTTGTGTTGGCAAAGAACCTACGTTTCGTGTGACTATAAAGTATAAGCTGTGTGTGTCATTAACAGTATACTCATTATTGTGGACGCTGCTCGGACCTTCTAGGCCGCACAGACTCTCATTTCCGCGTTTCGTTGTGAGTTTCTTCCTGAACACTCTAGTTGTCAGTAAAACTGTGACTCTGGCACTCTGTAAATTGAATTTCGTGCTCCGAACTCTGCCCTAAACTTAGTGGCCTTCTTTGGTTATATCTCTTGTTTTAACATTTTGCCGTTTTTCATGTACTTGTGTTCTTTATTTTGTTTAAATAAGGTGCTCCTTATTTTATCTGTTTTCGTTGTTGTTTTTCTGTAACTATCGGTACCGTACATTTTAAGTATGTTTCGTGTTGGTCATTTAAACATTTTTCATCTCTATAGCAAAACTGCGGACCTGTGTACATTCTTAACCAAAGCCGCGCCGTGCTATCATATGTATGGCATTACTGAATCCCGCTTAACCTCTAATATGTTGGATACATCCATCTCCATTCCAAATTATTCTATAATACGACGTGATAAATGCACTCAAGGTCAAACAGGTATTGCTGTCTACATTCATAACTCGGTGTACAACTTTGTGTCTCGGCGCCAAGACTTAGAACCCCCCTCAATAGAGTGTATATGGTTAGAATATAAACCTAATAATAAGGCGTCTACATTTATATGCTTTGTCTACCGCAACCCCGATGAAGGTCGGGATTGGTTTAGCTCTTTCGGTGACATGATGGATACTTTTTATAACACTAATACCGATGCCGAAGTGCTGTTGCTCGGTGACTTTAACATTAACCTGCTAGTTCAGCAACCACACTGGGAATATTTGTGCGAATCACTTGGACTCTCACAACTTATCGAATCACCAACCAGAGTTACTGCGTCTTCGTCAACACTGATTGATCATATCTATAAACAACCCTAAATCAATTTCAAAGTCATATGTCGCTGATCTCGGCGTCAGTGACCACTCTCCCATTGGCTGTATCAGGTATCATAATGTATCTACAGGCACCCATAGCACTAATTTTTGCATACATTTTCGTTCCTTTAAACACTTTGACCCCATTGCGTTCTGCAGTGAACTTCATGCTGCACCATTCTCTAAAGTGTATGATTTCACAGACCCAGACATGGCTTTGTGTGTGTGGTACAGGACTCTCCTCTCTATCATCAACAGACACGCCCCTCTGAGAACTAAACGCGTAAAGCACCAACAACTTCCTCCATGGCTAAATAAAACTATCATAGAAGCCATGGCCAAGAGGGATAAGTTAAAAAAGCAAAAACGTTTCGAAGAGTTCAAAACGTCCAGAAATCGCGTGAAAAACCTTGTAAGAAATGCTAAAAAGGACTATTTTAATAGGTTAGTGGAAAACAACACAAATACTTCCCAGTTATGGCGAGCTATTAATGCTCTGACAAAGGGCCCTAAATCAACTAAAGCGAAAATTATTCCACAAACTTTGACAGCGGAATTGTTTAACGATTACTTTGTATCTATCAGTTCCAGTTTGTCCAATAAACAAGACCCTCTTCCAGCAAGTGACTTATACAGATGCTCCGATGAGCTGAAGATATTCTGTCAAAAGCGCACTGGAGGTACTGCGCCCTTCACTATTCCATTTATTGCTACTTTTGAGGTCGCTCAGTACATAGCGCAATTACAAAATAATAAATCAACAGGCTGTGACAATATTAGTAGTAAATTACTAAAATTAGCACTACCATACATAAGTGATACCTTAACTCACATTTTTAATCTTTGCATTGAGCGAAATCATTTCCCACACTTGTTTAAAACCGCTAAGGTTATCCCATTACCTAAAAGCAAAGACACGTCTTTACCCGCCAATTACAGACCTATTTCTCTCTTGCCAGTCATCTCCAAGGTCCTTGAAAGGCACATTCATAAGCACCTGACTCAGTATCTTGAAGAGCGATCTCTCTTTCATGAACTACAGTCCGGTTTCAGAAGCAAACATTCTTGTAGCACTGCACTTGCCAAAATGACAGACTGCTGGCTATCCGCCATTAATAAATCAAAAATGTCTGGAGTTGTATTCATAGACTTAATGAAAGCCTTTGACGTGGTAGATCATAACATCCTTCTCGCAAAATTGTCCTTGTACTTGAACGCCTCACGCTCACTCCCGTTCTTTATATCCTATCTTTCTTGTAGAAAGCAGTATACACATGTACATGGATTATCTTCAGCTGAGAGGTGCGTTAAGTTTGGCGTCCCTCAAGGGTCTGTATTGGGTCCCCTGTTATTTTGTATATTTATAAATGACCTACCACTCTCTCTTACAGATAAATCCATTGAGTGCCATATGTTAGCCGATGATACCTCTATATCCTCATCTAATAAGACCGTACCTCACATTCAACATTCACTCCAGAAAGGTCTTGATGATATAGTTAGCTGGTGTCGCTCCAATCACATGCACATCAACACATCAAAGACAAAGAGTATGATAGTTACCACCCGCCAACACCACCAGTTAACACATCCTAAATTACATCTACGCCTAGCTGATGCCACTATAGAGCACGTCACGGCACATAAGATACTTGGTGTCACTATAGATGAATCCCTGCGTTGGCACGTCCATGTTGACAATGTGAGCAAAAAAGTAAGCCGTAATATATATTTACTTTCACGCCTTCAGAATATTCTGACCTTGGATGCAAAGAAGTTATTTTACTATGCTCATATTCTGTCACATATTAATTACGCTTCTGTGGTGTGGGACGGGTGCAGCGATAATATCCTGAAGAGTTTGAACAGCCTACAACGTCGAGCTGCAAAACTTATTCTCCAAGACCCTTCTCTAACCACCGATCAAAAGATTAAAAAAATAGGAATATTACCACTGAGCCAACAGCTCTTGTTCAACAAATATGTGTTTTTGTTTAAAACGTTAACCATTGGCGGACCCATATACTTAAAATCTCTTTTTGTGCCTTCACACTCACCTTATAGCAACTCAAGGAATAGCTTTGTATGTATCACACCCAGGTTAGATCTGTTTAAAACTAGCATTTCCTACTCTGGCGCATCGCTTTGGAACTCCCTGTCACAACATTTAAAATATGCAAACTCCCTGTCCTCGTTTAAGGCTGGTCTGTCTGCCCTAATTCAGAACTAGCTTTAAAGTAAAAAGCCTAAACAAAATTTCGAAGACACGATTATGTATTCTTTCTTTCTCACATGCGTGAGTATGTATGCCGCATATCTCATGTATATGTGCATTTGTATTGAGATACGTTGTACATTGTATATATATATATATATATATATATATATATATATATATATATATATATATATATATATATATATATATATATATATATATATATATATATATATGTGTATATATATATATATATATATATATATATATATATATATATATATATATATATATATATATATATATATATATATATATAGTACTTTTATTTCAATTTTGTGAGTATGATTGCTTGTGTGTATGCGTATGTTATCCTGATAGTATTCATGCTACTTATTTGTAGTTCATGTATGTTGTTACAATGTACTCACATCTATTATATATTTGCATGTGTTAAGGACTAGCTGGAAGAAAGGACCTCTGGACCTAAAGCTACTATCCTTATGTAATAAACGTTTTTCAGTTTCAGTTTCAGTTTCAGTTTCAGTTTCTCTCTCTCTCTCTCTCTCTCTCTCTCTCTCTCTCTCTCTCTCTCTCTCTCTTTTTATTACTCCCAACGCCCGCGATAAGCATGAAGCTCATGATTCTCATCAAATACTGGAGTGCTGCGGTACCTTGACCTGTTTCAGAGCTCAGAATTACGTGGAGCTGGGGAATGACGCAATGCTAATCAGCGTCAAGAGCACGGGAGACATTATTTGGGAGCCTGGCATCGTCACACAGACCAGCTGTGCCGTTAACATAGGTATTGGACATGAGGATGATGATAAGGATGTTGTTGATGATGATGATGGTGGTGGTGGTTTGTGGTGACGGGGGTAGTAATGATGATAATAATGATGATGATGGTGGTGGAGGTGATGGTGGTTGTGGGGTTTTTTTTGTGACAATGGAGGCATCAATGATGATGAGGAGGAGGGGTGTAGGAAAAAGGTTAGGAGAAGAAGGAAGTTAAGGAATGTGTGGTGTGGTGTGGTGTGGTGTGGTGGGGTAATCCTAATGAACAAAAGGATAGCTGGATGTTTGTTTCGTGCGTGGATGGTTGTGCTGCTGGTGGTGATGATGGTGGTGATAATGATGACGACGCTTATGATAATGACAACGGCAGGCGATGATGATGATGATGATGATGATGATGATGATGATGATGATGATGATGATGATGATGATGATGATGATGATGATGATGATGATGATGATGACGATGATGATGATGATGATGATTGTTTTAATGCTATTGCTATTGTTGCTGTTCACAGGTAATTACCCTTTCGACACACAAGAGTGCCACATCCGCTACCTAACGTGGATGCATACCAACAGAACGTTGACAGTAGCACCTGAACACGACACCATCAACCTGGAAGCTGAGCTGCTCAACGGAGAGTGGGATATCACCACTGTAAGCATTTCTTCTTCTTCTGCTGCTGCTGCTAGTACTACTACTACTACTACTACTACTACTACTACTACTACTACTACTACTACTACTATCTTTCTACTACTACTACTATCTTACTACTACTACTACTACTACTACTACTACTACTACTTTTACAACTTCTACTACAAGATATAAACCCTGAAGGAAATAATATCACACATTCTCTAAATCGCATAGTCTTTGTGCATAGTCTTTACCTTTTCATAAACTAACAACAAATAAACTTGTAGTTTTGTACATGATTATGTGATTGCGCAGACGAAGGCGGAGCACTACTCTTACCCCAGCACGTACAGGTTAAACGCGGAACACACGGGGACTACGTTCATCGTGCACCTGCGTCGCAAGCGCATCTTCTACATCCTCAACACCATCATCCCCGTGGTGATGTTGTCGTTGCTGAACGTGCTGGTCTTCATCCTGCCCGCGGACTGCGGCGAGCGAATGGCGTTAGCGGTCACCGTGCTGCTGTCCTTCACCGTCTACCTCGGCATCATCTCCGACAACATGCCTAAGACTTCCGACAGTCTCTCAACGTTAGGTGAGTCGCTGTAGCAATATGGGTGTGTGTGTGGGGGGGGAGTGTGGAGGTTAGGGGGGTAATAGTAAGGATGTATGTGCGTTTGTTAGTTGTTACATTAGGGCCCAGCGATCACTCATTTCAAATTTACAGTGAATGTTGCCCCACACAATATCCTCTTTCAAATGTACGGGTTTGATATAAATCGAAACCTGCCTTTGTTTATGTGCCTATAAATGGCATCACGCCTGATTCTCAAAATGGCACCCCAGCGAAAGTGTGTATAGAAAGCACAGTTAAGGTGTTTGCTTACCTAACAAGGAAAAGGGGCCTACAATGCAAAGCATAGCGCCAGGTTTAAGCAATGATTGCCAATTATATTATCTCTTAATGTGACAACAACGCATTTTCCCAAGTAAACTCATTGTCACGAAAAATTAAAAAGAAATATTTGTGATATTATGTCCCTTTAAGGTATTAACACTAGTGTGTATGTTAGTTTTTTCTGTTTATTTACTGCAATATACAAAAATAAGTGTGCCATTTGAATTTGTGTATTGTTTGACAGCGGTCTACCTTACTACCTTGTTATCCATAAGCACGCTGTCTGTGTGCTGCGCCGGGTTGGTGTTGAATATTCATCACCGAGACCCTCGCCACCCTGTTCCCGCCTACCTCAAGTGCCTGTTCAAGGTGCACACCTATCCATCCAACTGGGTTCGAACCTCCACCCTGAAGAAACGACCCCCGACCTTCAGGGCTTCCAACAGCTACTCACCTCCACCCGCTGCTGATATAGCTGGTGCTACTACTACCACTACTACTACTACCGCTACATTCCCTTCTTCCGCTGCAGGTTTGTGTAGTGTGAACTTGGTTATAATCAGCAGAACTGTACATTATTTTAGGAAGCAAGAACTTAAACTTTTGTAAAGAGTTTGTTCACCCAACGACCCACCCACAAACATACTCCGTCACATTCTTGAAGATCAACCCCCAATATTTCCGTTATTTTCTGTAACAACTGTCCATCATTGAGCTCTTAGATTTTAGGAATGGACGAAAACTTTAGCGTAGACGGTAAAGTGTTAACAAAATTAATGTAACTGCTAAATCAAAACAGCATATCAACCTCCAAAATATACTCGCACAATTGAGCGATTAGTGCTTGGAGCGGCACGACGGGATTTTGTTAAAATTAATTATTAGGTCTAATTGGAACGTAACACTACAGGATGAACAAAAACGTTTCCTTCCGAGGTTAGTAGACTGTACTTTGATGGGTGATGGCCAATAGTCCTGTAATAATGACCGTTAACGTATGCAATGTGGCATGTCATTATTGTAAAGAATGAATGTGTTACTTGCCACCTCTCCCCCCACTTCCATCACCACCATAATCCACCACTCCCGCGTTTCCACCTCACCTTTTAAGTTAAATGATACATTTTGGTTTCCTGCTTGGTTGCAGTGGGGATAGTGGACGTTACGGAGCAAGCTCACCTGCAGGAGTTGGGGTCAGCCGGAGAGCGCATGGCGGACCACATGGAGCAATTCAAAGAGCTGCAGGTCATGTGCGACACCAAGGTCAAGGTCAGGGAGAACGGCGAGAACGAGGTGCAGCGTTTCCACGGCAATTGCTCCATGAGGCGGGACCGAGCAGGCAGCAGAAGGGAACCGCGAGCGGGCGTCGGCAGGTTCAGTTTCCACTCCGGAACTGGCGAGGACGACGTCCTGGGACGAGCAAGAGGAGAGGTGGGAGGAGTGGGAGTATCAGTAGGAGTAGGAGGAGTGGTGGGAGACGGTGGCAGCTTGCGTGGAAGCGAGAGAGGGGAGCGAGCAGAAAGAGGCGGTCGAGGTAGATCCACGTCACGGACTCGTTCAACACCTCGTGAGTGCCAGAGACTGATGAAGAGCTCCTCTGTGGTACGAGCGCCGGAAGTGACATGGCACGAGATCGGCAAGTCTCTGGACAACGTGCTCTTCTGGATCTTCTTCATCATCACCAACACTATCACCACCATCGTTTTGGTCATGTTTACCGCCGGCGTTTAACCCACGCTGGACGCGACACCCTTGGGTGTGGAGACTGAAACCGCTATCGTTTGTGCAAGGACAGACTGTATTTATGTAAACTTATCATGGTGCATCATCGTTGGCCTTGCTGTTTGTCTCCCTGTCCGCGCGAGACTGCTGGTGTATTTTTTTTTAAATTACAAAGACTATGAATGTATACACAGTCTCTCATAATAGTCTTGGCTATCACGTACGTTACCATTGATTCGACCCACACTGAATAGCAGAAATCTATCAGGCCAACAAGTTGCTGAGTGCCTGTTCCGACGTCTGCAGACTGATCTATTTGTGTGTGTTGGATCTCGGACGGTGGCCTTGCGCCTCAAATAAACAGCTCATTGAGCTGGGATGAATGTGATTCCTAACAACAAAAAGTAAAAAGACAAGCAACCAGCAGCGTTGCCCGTCGCATTAGCACGTTGCTACTAGTAATGGCAAGTAATTGTGACAGGTCTTCAAGACCTCGTAATATAAACACTGGGATTTCTACTTTCGTGTGATGTTTCTCAGCTTCCTGTTTTCCCGCCATGCAATAATTTATTCTTGTGGGTTGTTGAAACTGTACAAAATCGGGTATTTCTGCATTTGTTATTGAGTGATCAATGGGACATTGATGTGATTACGAAAGCATTGACCACATTGTTGCACAAATGTTCACCGAACTCGAGGTGCGGGGAACATTTTTTCTTTCATTTGAGAAAATGTCTGAAACGAACCTGGACAGATTTCTGTCTAATAGTCTATCTTGTTGATTTTTCCAGTGTGATTTGAGGAATTTTGTTGTTCACAAGTTACACAAACATGTTTTGAAATTTCCTGCATGTTACCCCAAAAATTGTTTGAAGTCTTTTCATGAAAATTTATGTGAAGTGGTGGGAGAGGGTGGAAGCATGCGTGGAAGCGAGAGAGGGGAGCGAGCAGAGAGAGAGGGTGAGGAGATCCACGTCACGGACTTATTCACCACCTCGTGAGTTTCGCAGACTGATGAAGAGCTCCTCATTGGTACGGGCGCCGGAAGTGACTTGGCACGAGATCGACAAGTCTCTGGACAACGTGCTATACTGGGTCTTCTTCATCACTACCAACACTATTCTTGCACTGAACAATATGTATCCAATCATAACATTTGTTTTACAGGTTTAGCTAATTACAAGCTGTACTATTTCCTGTTTGACTGTGAATTCTCCGTATTATCTTGGGCTTCCGCGCGTAGGAAACTATCTGGGAAATATGGCACACTCCTTGCATCTTACATTTGTTACTTGTTTGCTACTTTATTTGATTGGGAGCAAATTGTGATTTCTGCCTTTAGTTAGTCTCAAATTATCCTACTGCCTGCGTTGCAAAAATTGTGGTTTCCGTATTTACAGTAAATATTTGGCGTTTTGCTTGCGGTAGGACTGAAGTGTTTATGTTGACTGCTTTGATATTGTTAGTGTATTGAATATGGAATGAGAGATGGATTGAAATTTCCGTTGTAGTATATGTCGCTAAGGGGATGAAGCGGAGACAATATTGTGTGTGTGCTGAAGACATTATTTCAGACACCAAATGCTTTGGAATAAAACAGAGGATTGCTAGCATTCTAAAGTTACAATAATAAGAAACAAATGTGTACACCAGCCAAAGGAATGCTAATGTCGACAAAGGCAAAAACGACCCAATGTGTGTAGGGAGTTTGCTTTGCTTCAACACCTCTTTCTCCCCCAACCCCTATCCCATATCTCCGTGTACTCTGCCCTTCCCAATGCTTTTAAACTTTTCTTTCATTTTTTTTCCTTAAACGTATTATTTTGTACACTGCTGCATTTACTTTTAATCTTATGCTCTACTCAGTTTATTTTGAAACTTCCATTTCCTTGAATATTTTGACTACCACTCACCCATAACAATATTGATTTCTTCTTCTTGCCTCCTTTGTAAATATAATTTATTTCTTGAAGTTGTGTTGGGAAGTATTGTTTTGTTGTCCCTTGTGCTTTGTCCGCCTCAAGAAGAACTTAGCTCGTCAATTTGCATTGTGTCGTTTTCTCTTGTTTTTATCCAAATTAGCATTTCTTTGGCTTGTGAACATTTAAAAAAAATCCTACCAAATGCTTTTGAAAAGCAAACTGACGTCTTCTCAAAAGAACATAATTATTTTTCCTTTGAAATAGTTTCATTCACTAAGAGTTTGGAGTAAGATCTAATATTGAGACTGGTGTAAAGATTAGTCATGCTAGCTGTGCAGAGTTAAAGGAGGTACCGTAGTCGTTGTCAAATCTTGTCAGTTATGGGCATTTTTATACAGAATTCTCTCTTCTATCCAGTTCTCCTTTGCTGTGCAACTGAATAGAACTGGATAGAAGAGCAATGCCAGGAAGTGGAGAACAGTCTGAACAAGTACAACAGCAAGAAGGCCTACCAGACTGTGAAGCGGCTGACAAGTGTTAAACAGCCCAAGGTCTCCACGATCCAAAGCAAGTCTGGCATATATGCCTTACAGAAGAACAAGAAGTCTTGGACAGATGGACAGAGTACTGCTCTGACCTTTACAATCACACACCAAATGGAGACCCATCAGTTCTAACATGTCCAGAGAACAGAGAAGAAGAAGAAATCCTCCCAATTCTCCGAAAAGAAGTTGAGGCAGCAGTGCAATCACTGAAGAAGGTGAGTTCAACGGGAGTGGACAACAAACCCGCGGAATTGCTTCAAGCAGGAGGAGAAGCGATGATTGACGCACTCACCATTATCTTTAACAAGGTCTGGCAGAGTGGGGAGTGGTCTACACCATGGACCCAGTCGCTTGTCATCACTCTTCCAAATAAAAGGTAACCTTCAGCATGTGAAAATTACCACACCATCAGCCTCGTCAGCCATCCCAGCAAGGTCCTACTGAAAATAATACTCAACAGGTTGAAAACCCAAGCTGAACAAATCATAGCTGAAGAACAAGCAGGATTCATGGCAGGGCGAAGTACCACTGAACAGATGTTCAACCTCAGAATCCTCAGAATAATCTGCGAGAAATACCTACAGCACCAACAACATCTATATCATGTGTTCGTAGACTTCAAAAAGGCGTTTGACCGAGTCTGGCATGCAGCTCTGTGGGCAACCATGAGAGTGTACAACATCAGCCCTAAAATTATTGAAGTCTGTTACACTCTGTTTGATGATGGTGTTTTCTATCAGTATCTGATTCAGCCCCGATGCTTGAATTCCTGATAGTTGTGTAACTCAGATTCGTTTATTCACGCAGCCCGTCCAAACAGCATACAATTCACAAAGTCGACGTATGAAGTTTTCCACTTTTATTCAGCACACATCAACAACTGCATACAATTCTCAATTCAACTCAACAACTTTCACAGCAACTTTCCAAATCACTATCAACAACTTTACTCTCTCAACAGCAACTCGGCACACGATTAAATAACCTCTCTCTCTTCCGGAAGAATTTCGAATACTGTAGAAATGACGTACTGCCACCAATCGAATAAAAGATCGTCATCACTGACTTACGTCAATACATATTTTTATTTCTTCCGGAACGACCTCTTGCTTCGACAATCGTCCCGAAACTTCGATCGATAGTAAACAAGGAAATCCAGAGTATTCTCCGACAATATCGACCAACGAAAATTATCCACGTTATACAAAGCCTCTCCTAACAACAATGCAAACTCAAACCAAAGGTAAATAAACTCCATTATTGAATACTTTGCAAAACGAAACGATTAGATCTATCGTGCGCGCTTCCGGCATACTTTCGTTCGCGTTTCAACGTAACATAACCCCCCCACTCAAGAAGAAATTTACCCAATTTCTTTCAACAACGTTGAAACGCAATGCACAAATAAAGTACAGAATTAAAACTTATTTAAGACTTTCTGAATACTGTAATTGCGCTCAGCTTATCTACACAGAGTCAATGGTTTTCATCTTCAAGTCAATCTGGGTACTGTCAATGTTCACAGTTTATCCACACAGTCAATATTTTTCTTCTTCAGAAATGTCTGAACAATGCCAATGTTCTCAATTCACCCAAACACAGTCAATGTTCTTTCATCCGCAAGGAAACAACGCCCTCGTCCGTTACCGTCGTCATCGGCCCAGGGTCAAAGACGATGATCACGTGGGCTCTCCTGGAGTCAGTGCACCCTCCGTTGTCTCCTTCTTCCGTCGGATGTCCGACGCAGTCGACGTTGTCAGCTCCCAGGATGCATTTGCTGGGTCCCACGGTCAGGTTGGCTTCTGCGAGACGGTGGAACAGCTCCCTCAAGGTCTGCAGATGCTCCTTCCAGGTCTGGGTGTGGACTTCATGTTCGACCAAAGTCGTAGAGCCTGGGACATCATTGAAGTTAGGGGGAAACTCGCCCATAAGGTCCTTGAGCTCCAACGTTTGACCTTCCGTCAAGCTCGGTCCTAGCTTAACATCATCGATGCCTTCTTTGCTGTGGAAGTCTCCCAGTTCCAACAGTTCTTCGCTGTCAAAGCTGTCGTCGGTCACAGCTGCTGTGGCTGCGTGCACAGTCTCTGATGGCCTTTCCACGTACAGCTTAAGGAGGTTGGCGTGGTATATCTTGGAATGCTGGCCGACCTTCACCTTGTAGTCGTTGATTCCCACCACGGTCTCCACTTCGTACGGGCCTTTCCACTGCATCAGCAACTTATTGTGATCGGTAGGTAGCAGCACCAGCACTTTGTTGCCAGGCTTGAACTTCCTGTTCACAGCCCTACGGTCATAGTAGTGCTTTCCACAGTCCTGGGACTTCTTCAGGTTTTCTCTGGCTATCTCGAGAGTCTGCTCCAGCTTCTCCCGTAGCTCAAACACGTACTGGTAGCTGTTCTTCACCTCTGGGGTGTCTACTTCTTTCGTCCACAGTTCTTTTAGGATGTGCATCGGCCCTCGGATGGTTCTTCCGTACAGCAGCTCGAACGGAGAAAAGCCGGTGGACTCCTGCGGTACTTCTCTGTAGGCGAAAAGTAAGGCGTTGATATAGCGATGCCATTGTCTGGGCTGCTCGCTGCACAGTTTCTTCAGGGTGGACTTCAGCGTAGCATTGAACTTCTCGACAAGCCCGTTGCACATCGGATGGTAGGGTGTCGTAGTCAAATGCCGGATGCTCAGCAGTCTGTTGACCTCCTTCATGCAGTCAGAGACGAACTGCGTCCCGAGGTCTGTCAGGACCTCTTCAGGCACTCCAAGTCTACTGAACATGTCCACTAGTGCCTCTGCAACAGTTTCAGTGTCAATCTTCTTCAGTGGCACTGCTTCTGGGTACCGAGTCGCATAGTCCACTAAAGTCAGTACCCACCGATGACCTTCTTCACTCGGAGGTCTTATTTCGCCGATTAAGTCTAAGGCCACCCTCTTGAAAGGTCGGTCGATCAGAGGCATCCTCTGCATAGGCACTTTCGGGACCCTTCCTCGAGGTATGGTCTTCTGGCAAATGTCACATGATCGGCAGAAACGGCTGACGTCCGCATGAAGTCCTGGCCAGTAGAACACCGCCTGGATTCTGTCCGACGTCTTCTTGATGCCCAGATGACCTCCCATGATTGAGTCATGCGCTACTTCCATCACCTGGCGCCTTAGGGGTAATGGTACCAATACTTGACGTAGCGGTTTCCCTCCGTTGACCCTCGGGTGCTGGAAGATTCTGTACAGGATCTTGGCCTTCACCTCGAAATAGACCGTACCACTGCCTTTGGTCACGTGGTCTTGGCGGTTCCTGTACTTGTTTAAAGTGCTATCAGCTTCCTGGAGCTGGATCAGCTTATCTCTGTCCACGATGGCAGCTTTAGAGTTGTCGGCGACCTTCAGTGGCGTAGACGTCTTGTCTCTCTTGGCCTGGGCCCTGGTTGTAACAGCACCGACGATCTCTGGTCGGCAGGGCTGAGCTGGAGTAGCCACATTGTCCCGTAGCAGCTCTGTAAGGTCTCCATCGGGAAACGGCAATGGATCCTCCTCCACAACTTCGACGCGTTGGGTTGAGGCAGGACTCCACTCTGGATCGGGGTCGTCGGGTCGTCTCGCGCCGTCGATATTCCCGATCATCAAATCATACAGCGGCTTCTTCAGGCAAACCGCTTCGACTTCGCCTATGTAGAAAGGGGTGTTGACATGAATTTTTGCAACTGGCGCTTTCACACATTTGCTGTCGGCCATAAGTGTCCATTTTGAATCGCCAGTGAACTGTTCTTTGGCGATTAAATCTTCTCTGACGATGACCCCACTGCAGCCAGAATCTCTTAAGACAGTCACTTCATGATTTCCGACGCGTCCCTTTGAAACAGGCATGTTCTGGACGGTCACAGCTGCGCTGGCGACGACGGGGATGGATTTTCCGTTGGCAAGGAGAAGTTGGCCATCGGTCATGCACTCTTGCACGTCCGCAGGAGTAGCTGTGCGCTTGGTCTCACTCGGAAGAATGACGCTCCCGCCGCACACTTGATGGTCAGATCTACTGGTTTGCCGTTGATTGGAGAAACGTCTCTGTCGGTTGCCCACCGCTGCACTGTCCGTACTGCTCCGCTGTCCGCTACTTTTGTTTTGAGGACAGTTAGCCGCTCTGTGGTCTGTAGCGTTGCAAGTGAAACAGCCTCTTGAATGCCCTTCCCTGGGAGTAGGCGTGGAGTCCGTCTGTTTCTGGTTCGTCTGGCTCCCCTGGATCTGGTTCACATGGTTTCCAGTCTTCTGAAAATGTTTCGTCGCGCTGGGTGGCCCCAGGGTTTTCCCATGAGCGATGAGATATCTTTCAGCAGCCTCAGTCACATCTTTAAGCGTCTGCAGCGTTTGTTCTTCTAAGTGGGTCGCTAGGTCCTTGTGACAGGCATTGAGAAATTGTTCCTTCACGATCAGTCATGGAGACTGTCGTAAGACTTCGTTTCGCCTGATAACTCCACCCACTTGTGTAGATATGACGACAGGCGCTCCACAAACTGCTTTGGCGTCTCGTCTGACTTAGGCCGGCATTCACGGAAGCGTTTACGGTAGCCCTTCTCTGTAAAGTTGTAGCACTGCAACAGGGCCTCTTTCAAGACGTCGTAGTTTTTGGCGTCATCGTTCGACAGTCTGGTGTAAACTTCGAGAGCTTGCCCCGTCAGAAGTGCACTCAGTCGAATTGCCCAGTCTTGAGGTTGCCAGTTAGAGCTTTCGGCGAACCTTTCGAATCTCGCCAGATAGCTGTCGATCTGGTCCTTTCCGTCGACGAAAGCTGGCAATTTTGGAGCCGTATGGTCGTTGGTGACTTGTGGCGCATGCTGATTGTTTTGGATACGCGCCAACTCTAACTGGTACTGACGCTCACCTTCAAGACGCTTCAGCTCGAACTCTCTTTCTTCACGGCGACGCTGCTCTTCTCTCTCTTGACGTTGCTGTTCAATTTCTAGACGCTTCTGTTCTAACTCTATTTCTTTTTCTAGACGCTTCTCTTCCAATTCTCTTTCTTCGCGCCTTCGCTGTTCTTCTCTTTCTTCACGCAATATTCTCTCCTGGCATTTGACGTACTCCGTCAGCTGTTTGCCTTTTAGATTCAGTTGCATCCCTTTCTGCCAGAAGTCAGCCATCTTGATGCTTCTGGAAAGTTCTTTTCTGGAAAGTTCTTTTTCTAGAAAGTTCTTGACTGTAGAGTTCTTTTTTTCTGGAAAGTTCTTGACTGTGCTGTACCTTTCTAGACTGTTCTAGAACAGCACGCTTTCTGCAGTAGCGCTGATGCTTGTCACTAGTCGCCTTCGCTGACGCAGGCCCCGCTGTCCTCGTCGTATGCGACGCTGCACCACGCTGGTGTTGATGTACACGTTCCTGTGCTGAAGTAGACGCGACCTCCGCTCGTCGCTCTCTCTAATACTGGCGATGTAGCTCCGAGACTGTCCCTCGACGTAGTCTTACGGCAGCCACGTAGTCCTGATGTGTTTTTCGCTCACGAAGCAACTCTTCAGCGACTACACGCCCTTGCAGTCAACCCGAATCTATCGGTGATGTAGTCCCAGTATGTTGGCCCCTCTCGACGCAACTCGTTGGCGGCTACCCTCGATGACTGCCTCTCGTAACGTTGACTCGTTTGTTGTAGCAGTTGAACCCTTGGCTATGGCGTGAATCCCGGCTTGGCCCCCAAAATGTTACACTCTGTTTGATGATGGTGTTTTCTATCAGTATCTGATTCAGCCCCGATGCTTGAATTCCTGATAGTTGTGTAACTCAGATTCGTTTATTCACGCAGCCCGTCCAAACAGCATACAATTCACAAAGTCGACGTATGAAGTTTTCCACTTTTATTCAGCACACATCAACAACTGCATACAATTCTCAATTCAACTCAACAACTTTCACAGCAACTTTCCAAATCACTATCAACAACTTTACTCTCTCAACAGCAACTCGGCACACGATTAAATAACCTCTCTCTCTCTTCCGGAAGAATTTCGAATACTGTAGAAATGACGTACTGCCACCAATCGAATAAAAGATCGTCATCACTGACTTACGTCAATACATATTTTTATTTCTTCCGGAACGACCTCTTGCTTCGACAATCGTCCCGAAACTTCGATCGATAGTAAACAAGGAAATCCAGAGTATTCTCCGACAATATCGACCAACGAAAATTATCCACGTTATACAAAGCCTCTCCTAACAACAATGCAAACTCAAACCAAAGGTAAATAAACTCCATTATTGAATACTTTGCAAAACGAAACGATTAGATCTATCGTGCGCGCTTCCGGCATACTTTCGTTCGCGTTTCAACGTAACAAAGTCATCAAAAGCCTGTATGACAAGGCTACCAGTGCTGTCCACCACAACAGCGCCATCGGAAACTGGTTCACAACAACAATCGGTGTGCGTCAGGGCTAGGGATGCCTACTCTCTCCAACACTCTTCAACAACTTCCTAGAGCGCATCATGTCAGATGCCCTTGCAGATCACGAAGGCACAGTCAGCATAGGGGGAAGAGCAATCTCCAACCTTCGTTTTGCGGATGACATTGATGGATTGGCTGGAGAGGAACAAGAACATGAACAGCTGGTACAGAGGCTTGACACCACCTCCAGAGCCCATGGAATGGAAATAAGTGCAGAGAAGACCAAAATGATGACCAACAACATAATAAACACCAATGGCATCAACACGGACATCAAAGTCCAAGGCCAATCCCTCAACACAGTGCATAGCTTCAAATATTTAGGAGCCACTATATCAGACAATGGGTCCAGACAGGAAGTCCTCTCCAGGATCGCATAAACAACTGCTGCCCTAACAAGGCTGAAGCCCATTTGGAAAGACAGGACCATCAGTCTACATTCCAAGGTAATGCTGCTGCGCTCCCTTGTCATCTCCACTTTCCTATTCGCTGGCGAAACATGGAGTCTAACAGTAGATCTACAACGAAGAATACAAAGCATGGAGATGAGGTGCAGTGCTACAGAAAACTTCTGGGCATTTCCTATACCCATCACATCACCAACAACGAAATCCGACAGACCATCACACAAGCCATTGGACAACATGATGACATTCTCACAGTGGTAAAGAAACGGAAACTCTGATGGTATTCCACATCACCAGAGCATCAGGCCTTGCAAAGACCATCCTGCAAGGCACAGTGCAAGGAGGCAGAAGAAAATGGAGAAAGAAAAAGAGGTGGGAGGACAACATTCGAGAATGAATTGGCATGACACTGAGCGAAGCCATGAGGGTTCCTGAGAACAGAGAAAGATGGAGTACGCTGGTTAAACGATCATCTGTGGTGCCCCTACGACCTTCGAGTTACGGGATAGGATAGGATAGGATAGGAAACAAAATTTATCTTACACTCGTCGGTAAAAAAATAAGCACACCAAAATTTTCTTCTTTTTTTCTAATTTCTTAAACAATACGGGAATGTCGTTAGCAACAGGTTTTCTAAGCTATGAATAAATACTGTAATTGTTTTGCATGCTTTATATAATTTGTTAAAAAGTGGAATAAAAATCAATGTGTTGTTCTTTGCTGTTGTTGTGGTTTAGTTCTGATTGCTTCATAGTAAGTGTTGTTAGGTTTCCTGTACAGTTCTGTAGCTAGTTTCATTATGTATTTTAGTGAAGAAACTTTGCCGTTCATGTCGTGCTTATTTGTCAGGAATCGATTTGGTCAAAGTATCCTACTGTCCACATTTATTTATTTATTTCACAAGTATGTCAACTAGTTGATATACTTGTGTTTATTTATATGTTTATATGTTTCGTGTAAAGAATAATTTTCTGGACTATGGCTGTGTTTCGTCAGTTGAAAACGCAACATACAAAAATAAAAACCGACAAAGTGTGTGTGTGTGTGAAAGAGTGAGAGAGAGAGAGAGAGAGAGAGAGAGAGAGAGAGAGAGAGAGAGAGAGAGTGTGTGTGTGTGCGTTGAAGACAGGATGGTGTGTGAGAACATTATTCAAATCATGCTCTCAGGATGCCCTTCGGAAGCAGTTAAAATGTCATTATAAAACATTTTTTCTTTCACTGGTTGCTATTGTTCGACAATTGTATGAGCTATCTTTCAGATCTTTGCATTGTTTTACTGGTATTTTCTCTAGTTTATAGTGGACTCCACTTCGTGATTCTTATGATAATTTGTGTTTGATTCTTGAGACTTCTTATTCCTGTATTATAAATCAAGGTCATCAATTTGGTGGTAGCCTGCTGTGTTTATGCATGAATGAAAACGTTTGCCCCAGAGTGTTCTGTAACGCCGAATGTAGATAAAGTATCACTGTATTTAGACATAGTCTGTGTCAATACTTTACTGAATGAATTTTCCTGATTTAATTACACGTTTTGTTGTCTTTTGTTGTTCCGAGTTGGTGTGAGTGTGAGGCCGAAATGAATGTAACCTATCCAGTATTTTCTTTTTGCCCCGAAAAAGCCGCAAGCTTAACGGTTCAATATCTGTGATGAAGGATTCTACTTCTTCTTCTTCTTCTTCTTCTGCTTCTTCTTCTTGTCTCTGTCTTTTCTTCTTTTTCATCTTCCTCATGATCCTCCCTTCCAAATGGAATCACTCATAGGCTACATTCTAGGATTTGGGCGCCATCACTAGGAGCAGTTCTTAAATTGGTGAAGCTCTTCATAAGAACAATATAATAACAACAATTACTGCTCCTACTACTCATACTACTGCTACTACTACTATTACTACTACTACTACTACAGCAGCTGCAGCAATAACAACAACAATAATATAACAGCAATAACTACTACTACTACAGCAGCAGCAACAGCAACAACAACAACAATTATTCTTTTCTTTTTTTTAATCCTCCTTCCTATTCAAAAGCATAGTTTTATTTCTCCCCTTTCCTGTATGTTTCATCTTTCTCCATTCTCTTCTTTCTTCCCGTTTCCCTTCCTTAACTCTCTTTCATGCTTTCCTCTTATAAATCACCTCCTTATCCTCCCTTTTATGCTTTATCAAGTGCGCCTGAATTCTGATCGTCAGCTTTTTTTTTTCACTGAACTTTTGTTTGATGGATAGTTCTTGCCTACACTTACAGTCAATCTGAGACAAAAATAAAACATTATGAAAAAGACTCATTTACGTTAAGAGGTTACTACTCATTTTCGCACCCTCTCTCCTCCCTTCACCCCCCCCCCCACCCGTCTCCTTCCCCCCTCCCCTCGTCTTCCATAGTATTTAATCTAAACTTCGGGACTGATCGTTCACAAGTTCGCTTGCTATAGCAGTAAATGGCTTATCGCAAAGGTGCCCAAAAGACAAAGGCAGCGGTATGTGACGAACATGCCCCAAGGCGTTGTGAATTAAATAACCGAGCGGGAGCATTGTGAGCCTGTGGTATTGAGTGAGGCGTATTGACTGTATCGATGAGCCCTTTGCCAGACTTTGCGAGAGCCGCCTTAAGATGTCTCACTTTATGTTCGTTCACATTCTTAACATATTTTTTTTATTTTTCATGCCCGATACTATTTGCTCTTCATACATCGCCCCATCGATCAAATACTCCCCGAACAGACTAAAATATAAAAACTCCTCCATCATGTTTCGCCCTTTTTCCATTTTAGATCTAAACCATTGTCAGAATACCAGAGCACGATGGTTTATGCCTTGAAACTTTTTCAAACTTAGCTGATAGATCTGTATTTTGAAAGAACTCAGTATAATTATGAGTACCAAACACCTTCCTTTTCCAAGCACATATTAAACATGCATAATGCAGGATACAAGAGCATGCAAGTTTACGCCCTGAAACAGTCTTTAGCGTAAACTTGAAAGATCTTTGAGATACACAGTATGACTTAAGAGCGCTGTGTACCCTTTATCGCCAATCCCCACCCCACCCCCCCCCACCCCTACCCCCCCCCCCAAAAAAGTTTTTTTTTTAAAATTTACTTCCTTTTAAATTTGGAGTTATTGGCCTTGACACGTAAGAGTTATGAATCGTCCCTTCCACCCTCCACCACCACGCTCCTCTCTCCACCCCATCCCCCTCTTTTTTTTCTTTTTTTCTTTTTTTAAAGTGTCAACCATTGCTTTGTATATTACATATCATTGTATTGCCAATGTAAATGGTTGTGTTTTGTTTTGTTTTATCACTACTTCTCGTAGATATTATAACCTTACACTGTGAGGCAATGTTTGTCGACTTATTGTCTCCCTTTATTTGTCAATGTTTGTCTACTTTTAACGAAAAGTAATTGTTCAGTTCAGTTCTTTTATTTAAAGTCTATTCAATATTTCAATGATTTTACACACTTTTCTTTAATATTTATTCATTATTTCAAAAAATTTACAAATTCACTAATTCACAGACACACACACGCACACACACACACACACACCCACACACACACACCCACACACACTCATAATACATAAAACACTATACTTTTTTAAATGTCTTAAATCAGTACTAAGAATAATGTAGGTTATTTTTTCTATTAATATCTTGTTGTACAATATATCATTAACATCATCGGTGTTTTTTAACATTACATTTTTTTCTGTGTATAATGGCTACAATCACTCAAATAATAAAGTATTTATATCAACTTGTTGCTGGCGTATACATGTAATGCCTTTAATATATTTTGTAATCCACAAATCCAAGCGCATTTCGTAAAAATGTTTTTACAAATATTTCTTGAACAGGACATCATATTTTGTTTATTCACCAATTTTTGAAAATGTCTTTCTACTAGTAAAATGAGTTCGTGACTAGATCATTTAAGTATATAATTGTTTATCGATAATGAGATGGAACCCAACAAAAATCAACACCGATCCCTCTACTAATAATATCGTGTATTAAGTATCTAATCTCAAATACTAAATCTGATCTAGCATTATTCTCTCAAGTTTGTTAGGACTGTAGAATTGATTTTGAATCAACACAAAGTAATATGTTAAATAAATCCACAGATGTTTTAAAACTGTGTTGTAATGCCATTAAAATAGCATATAATTCACGAGTAAAAAATTTAAAATCCTTTTCCAGTGTAAGCATAATAAGATTCGATCCACTGTCAAATGACTCACGTACTGAGCCATTTCGAAATATTTTTAGAGGAAATTGATATTTTTGTTTAAAGTGTTCTTTTAATTCACAAACAAGAACATTAATATGTTCGCCTTTAGTCACTTTAGAATAATCTATATCAAAATTTGCAGACAAATGTTCCCAAAATGGTATATTTAAAAATTAGTGGTAAAATAGATATATTTCAAATAATATCAATGTTACATTCATTGTTTGATTTTTTTTAATTGGCTGAATATAAGGAATGTTTTCTGAACGTTTTGGATATTCTTTAGATTCAAACAAGATTTCATTAGATTTTGAATTATTCACTGATAAACTTCGAATTACATATTTGAAGCATAACTGTCTTTTTTTCCTAATTTATTCATGTATTTTTTTGGTTGGGCCTTTATTGTTTTTTATTGAGAAATTCTGGGTTACCTCCCCTGGGGAAGGCGTGGTAGCAGCCTGGCCTGTGGCGCGCCCAACTCTAACCTACCTAATATTAGTTGTTTTTAAAGATTTTGCTAGGAGAGAAAACCGGAGGTACCCGAAGAAAATCGCCTAGACGTTGCCCGAGTCGAAAGTAAATAATATTCGGAGAAACATAACGCCCAGAGGCGGAATGGATCTGTCAGGCGCCATTGGTTTCTAGCCTGTGGACAAGACATTTAGTTAGTCCCGCCTTAGACCACGCGGCCACAATGCTCGCTTTCTTTATTTAAAGATAATATTCCCGCCTCTTTATAACTTTTAATTGTATTTGTGCTTACTGGAATCTCAAGAGCTAATTTTACTGCTCTGCAATCTAATCTTTGAAGTTTCTTGATATATTTCTTTAAAGCAGCAAAATAAACTTCTTGACCATAGGATAATATAGATCTAATAAGAAAAATAGCTAACTGAATTTGTCTTTGTATCATTTCCCCATGCGTACGCGCTTACAATTTTCAGAAGATTAGTTCGTGTTCTTTCTTTTGTAATTAAATAGTCAATGTGGGTTCGTCAATTTAGTTTTGAAGTCAAATATACTCCTAAAAACTTAATACTTTCTTTATATTGTAATTTAATACCATCCAATTCTAATTTTGGTAGTCATTTTGGGTTATGACCATTATTATTAATTAACTAACTAGTTGTGTTTTTTGTAATAACATTAGAAATATTCTGCGTTTTTCAATGTGTCGCATTATAGTTGGAAGCAAGTTTGGACAACAAAATAATTAATGCATTTTTTTACTTTATATGTTTAGCTTGGTTTCTGGCCCCGAGCCAAATAGGACCAGTCGAAACGTTATCCTAAAAGTTTCAAATCTAAAAAACAACAAGTCTTAATTTTCAAACAACTTTCAGCAACCTCTTGGCTTCTTTAATATGATATTAAAAGTAGTTCTTTTCTTCAATCAAATCACTAAAATCAATTTTCAATAATCCAATAATCAGGCGTTGATTTATATGCGATAAAACAGACCAACATCATGTAAACAAACATTATTTTAATTTACATGGCTATTGCATTGATTGATTGATTTATTGTTGCTTTAGGTCCAGCGGACTCTTCCGAGCCAAATCAGGACGGACAAGATCCGCATAAAAGTCTGCCGAAACAACCCTTTAAAATTGAATGCCTAGCCAGTCACTTTACAATAAAGACATTAAACGGCTGATTGACCTCAACTACGCGAACCCCGGTTACAAAACAAAAATTGAATACAACCATCTTATAAATCATCAAAAAAACACATATTAAAATGCCTATAGTGCGAAATAATACAATCATTAGCCCTAGTGACCACCCGGCAAAAAGCGTCCAACACTCCCAAGCTGATCCAACAGTCCTCATACACAAACAAGGAGTCTTGTCCAGGAAGAGTTTTCAAGAAAAAAGGTAGCGATCATGATTTAGCGAAGAAGAAAGAAAGTATAAAATGATAGGACATTACATTAATGGGAAATTACATGATTACATTACATTACATGGCTATTGCTTTAGGTCCAGCGATTAATACATATGCGTTGAAGACACCATAATATGAATCAAAACGTTTTATGTAATTGGACTATGTCGGTCAAGGTAGTCAATAACTATATAAGGCAAGTCCAGTTTTAAAGTGTTTTAAAATCTTAAATGAGTTTAAAATTCTTATGTAGGCCTACTTTGGTTTACTTCTTATTTAAACACAAGCGTTCGCAAGCCAGTAGCTAACGTAATTGAAATAAAAATGATTTGCCAATTGCTTTGGTACTGAACTGAATCTCCAAACCAGCCTGACGTACGATACACATATACACATACACATACAAACACACACAAACAAACACACACACTCCATCACCTCCACCCCCATCATAATCATCATTATCCTTCATCTCTCTCTCTCACTCGTTGCTCGATTAATTGGAATAACAAATATCCGATGTAAAAGATACGCCAGACTCTTGGGTACTGGGGCAAAATTCTAAAGCCAAACAGCCAGCCTGGTGTTAATTTGATTTCCGGAAGTCAAATGCCCCTGACCAGACTAGTCAAATAGCGATGAACAAGTTTTTATAGTAGTAAAAGAACATGCCTTTTCTCTCTCTCTCTCTCTCTCTCTCTCTCTCTCTCTCTCTCTCTCTCTCTCTCTCTCTCTCTCTCTCTCTCTCTCTCTCTCTCTCTCGTTTTACTACCATCTTCGTTTAAAAAAGTTCGAAAAGTGCCTTCGGCACTTCCTTATAATCTGAAAGTTCATTATGCCTGCTTCGCTTTCTCTGTCTCTCCTTCCTCCTCTCTCCCTCGCACTCAGCATGGGATTAAATAAAGTGTATGTATTTGGATTACATCAAGCACATCTGCGACCACCAGATTTCTGCGCAGAGCAGACGCGAAGCAGTGTGTAGCACAGGCGCTTGTATCTGGACACGCGAGCGCCTATGCCTCTGACACGTCGCCCTTTGGTTATCACTGGCATAGGCGCTCGCGTGTCCAGATACACGGTGATGTGTAGTCTGCGTATCTGTTAAAAAGAAAAAAGACTTCGGTATATTGCATACTCTTGTGTGCGTGTCTCTGATGATAAGCATGGATGGTGCTAGCAGTTGATTGATTGATAGGCTATTCAATGTGAATTAATGCTGAGCTGAGGGCTGGATGGTGAGGTTGAAGGTGGTGCATGATAACAAAAGGATGGGTGGAAGTTCAGCATAGGAGAAGATAGATGTGTTGTTGTTTGTAGATTATAGTCACACGACACTTTCGCATATAGGTGACTAATGGACCGATTTATACTGACACCGGCGGGCCAGTTGTTGGTAAAGGGGAAAATAATATGATCACACGTTGACCAATCCGGGATTCGAACCAGCGACCTTTCGGTTACTAGCAAGACGCTCTTACCAACTGAGCTACCCGACCCCATGAAGATAGATGAAAGTGGGCGAGTTTGAGTACCCTACTTGGAGTGTCCGACACTTGTCCGATCTCCTTTGGGTTTAGTTGCAGCCAGTTTAATCCATCTTAAACGGTATTGAAAGACAGGACACATTCTGAGATTATGAGACAGAAGAAACAGCTCAAATGGACTTAACTCATTAAGAAAATGGGACTTAACTATTTGAGTATCTGGCTGGGACAGGGCTGTCTATCAGAAAGGAGGCGGAAAGGAGTTCTAATTAAACCGGGCTGGATGCCCATGCAATCATTGGTCCTGCTGGCCCAGTTAAATCTACCTCATCGGATTACATGACCCGGGTTTCGCTGAAGCGGCCACTGCTAGCAGAAAGTGAGGTCTATAGTTGTGAACGTGATTTACCGGCCACCTATGCCCGAAACTGATTGCTAGTGGTGGATGTGATTTAACAAGGGATAGTTAATTTTATGGCCCAGTGAGGTCACACAGTAATGCATCATGGTCCACATTGCACTGCATTCAAAGCAAAACGTGAGTTAAGAGATCTCTGCTTGTTCTTGCCTACGTTTATTTTTAATATGTTTCTCTGTGTGTGTATATCTGTGTGAGCCCCTGCAGGGGTGTGTGTGTGTGTGTGCGTGCGTGTGTGAGTGCGCACGTGATTGGTTGTTTTAAGAAAAATTAACAATTATAAAACTGTACTACTTTTGCCATAAATATCTACCAAGTAAGCATCAAATTCAGACTCAGGCATGCTCGCAGACCCAGACCATTTTATCGATACCTACATGTAAATGATACAGGGAATTTGTTATAGCTTACTTCCCAATAATGCCTACAACTTATACGGCTGATAGTTAAAGAAAATTATTCCCATAGTACCAGGAAAACAAGGGGTATATAATGGCGTCTTAATTAAAAACAGACTAGAATTACAATCCGCGTCCAAGTTTCGTGTACATTTATTATTATAAGAAATCCCGACTACATCCTACTACTATCAATCAATAAGGCCACGATTAAACTAATTAGTAAGAACAATATGTTTTTATTGAACAGAAAGTCGGAGAATGAAAACCTCTTTCCCTCCCCAGCAACCATACCTAATTAATATTTCACTCCACACACACGACCCTGTCTGTCTGTCTGTATGTGTCTGTGTCTGTGTCTGTGTCTGTGTCTGTGTCTGTGTCTGTGTCTCTCTCTCTCTCTCTCTCTCTCTCTCTCTCTCTCTCTCTCTCTCTCTCTCTCTCTCTCTCCCTCTCTCTCTCTCTCTCTCTCTCTCTCTCTCTCTCTCTCTCTCTCTCTCTCTCTCTCTCTCTCTCTCTCTCTCTCTCTCTCTCTCTCTCTCTCTCTGTGCGTGGATTAACCAGGGTGTAGAATGTGAATCTGCTTTGGTTTCGATGTTGAAAAAGAGAATGATGGACTAGTAGTCTATTCTCAAGAATGGAAAAGCTCAGTGAGACAAAGATAGGCCTATTTATAGAACATACAATTTATTGAAGTCAAACTGATGCTTTAGAGACGGTCTTGTAAAACTTCGCATCGGTGTACTAAGCTTACCTATTAGCGGGTCATCTTTTAAGTGGCATATTTATGACAATGCTCATAATTTGTGCATCATATGAAATGAAACTGAAGATGAAGTTCATTTTATTCAGAACTGTTGTTTGTACGGAGATATTACAATGAAATACTTACACGGTATTAGCGAACATTACACGGCTGTATTACGCAATGGATCCACTGAACCGATAGGTAAATTGGCTTTTCATGTTTTCTAAGCATTGCGTCAAATGCATTCGCATACAGAGCATATTTTTTTAGATCACTGTATGTAAACATTACATGTAAGTTGCCGTAATTATGACGCTTTCCAGGAACAAGAGACAAGGATTGATGTCATATCGTCGCCATGACTTCGGACTTTTGGTAATTGTTCTATTCGAAATAGGTTTGGCATTTATTGTTTTCCATGTACTGTATTGTAGCCAGTGCCTTCAGGAATTAAACTTTTGTTCGTTGTTCTCTCTCTCTCTCTCTCTCTCTCTCTCTCTCTCTCTCTCTCTCTCTCTCTCTCTCTCTCTCTCTCTCTCTCTCTCTCTCTCCTTCTTTCTTTCTCTCAAATTGAGAACAGAACAGAACAGAACAGGCGCGAAGAGAACAGAAGAGAAGAGAAAAAGAGAGAGCAAAAGAGAACAGTACTTACAGAACAGAAGAGAAGACTTGAAGAGGAAAAACAAGAGGAAAGGAGGGAAAAGAACATTTTTCAAGACTAGAAAACGCTCAAGATTATATAGAAGAAAATAAAAATTAAAAAGCGAAAACGTTCCAGAAATGTCCTGAAGACTTGTAAACTTGTGTCCGCAATCAAACCTAGCCCTTAAGGCCTACAGGCTTGAGAAGAAGAAGAAAGTGTTTCCACCGCCCTTAAATGGCAGTTTTGCGGGTTTCTGCACAGAAACATACACGAAGTGTGACCCACAATTAGCAAGACAAGCTGCTGTCGTTTGTTAGCCCTGCAGCCACTCTGCCGTTCGACACCGAGTCGTTCTGGAACTTTTGAGGTGATCAGGTCTGATGAAATAGAACATAAAATCGCAATTTCCTTTTGGACTTTTTAATTGTTGGATAATAACTATTGGTCACCCTCGCAGATAAGATTCGAGTTGCTCTATCAGCTAAAGCACGGCTAGCACAGCGCAGCGCCATCCAAAACTAGGGGGGAAGAGGACCCTATTAACTCCCATCTAATTCATGTAACAGCAATAAGATGGCCGGTGCATGCAGAGCCACTCCATGTAGCACTAGATTGAATCTGAAGCTCACAATTAGTGCTCAATTCAATATAGGACGTGGGAGATTGAGGACTTAAGATAGCAGGCATTGAGATCAGTGTTGATATTGTAGGCTACCTGTAGTAGAGTTCTCCAAAGCAAAATAATATGGCACAAATAATGAAACGGTTCGAAGTAAAATATTGCGACAATATTCTTTGACTGTGACGTCAGGTTTTAATAAAAGGAAGCATTTTAAAAAATATCTAATATTTCTTATTCTACACTATTTTATAACAGCATCTGGGCATATACTACTGAATTGCCTGTGCACGAAAACCCGCAATTAGTGAACAAGCCCCTGTTTCTTTGCCACTTCAGGCAAATAATATTAAAAATAGACTAAAAATACCTTAGCTTCAAGCTATGCGCCACTTGAGTCTTCCATAGCCAGGACTAGGTTTCATGAAAAGGTACATGCTGCATCAGTGAACGACTTTTCAATGAATATTGGTGTAATATCTTACTGATGGCGACCCAACACCCTCTGATGATCGATAGGAAAACAAAGGATATTTTCAAAACTGATACAAAAAATATTGCTTGGAATCTGATTCAGTCTAATCGTGGCCATCCTTAATTTTCAATTTACCTATCTTGTCTTCCCTGGTTAAACTCTTTCATGTTATTGTCTCCATCCACATCAGCCTTCAACAATCTTACTTCGCATTTAGTGTACGAGTGAGAGCGAAACATTAAAAATTTCTCGAAGTAGTTCCGTTTGTATTTTAAATTATCTACGTTGAAAACTATTCTGTGGTTATTTGATCTTTCCATTTTATGGAATATCTAAGATTTTTGTACCAATAAGTCTTGACTAAGTGAGAAATTTCAAACGAAAAACAAAATCCTACTGTGCGCTGAACTAGTCTGGACAGTCTATCCTATCCTATCCTGTCCCGTAACCCGGAGGTCGTAGGGGCACCACAGATGATCGTTTAACCAGCATACTCCATCTTTCTCTGTCCTCAGCAGCCCTCATGGCTTCGCTCAGTGTCAAACCAGTCCATTCTCGAATGTTGTCCTCCCACCTCTTTTTCGGTCTCCCTCTTCTTCTACCTCCTTGCACTGTGCCTTGCAGAATAGTCTTTGTAAGGCCTGATGATCTGGTGACGTGGCCATACCATCGGAGTTTCCGTTTCTTCACCACTGTGAGCAGGTCATCGTGTTGTCCAATGGCTTGTAGTATGGTCTGTCGGGGTTCGTCGTTGGTGATGTGTTGGGTATAGGAAATGCCCAGAAGTCTTCTGTAGAACATAATCTCCAAGCCTTGTATTCTTCGTTGGAGATCTGTGAGGGTCCATGCTTCGCAAGCATATAGGAAGATGGAGATGACAAGGGAGCGCAGCAGTCTTACTTTGGAATGTAGACTGATGGTCCTGTCTTTCCAAATGGGCTTCAACGTTGTCAGGGCAGCAGTTGTTTGTGCGATCCTGGAGAGGACTTCCTGTCGGGACCCATTGTCTGATACAATGGTTCCTAAATATTTAAAACTATGCTGGACAGTAGTTATTTCAAACATATTATTATTATTATGAACTGTACAATATGTTTATAAATACCGAACATTAACTTTGATTTGGAGTACTGTATCAAAATTAAAATTTAAGTATTGGTTAAATTGTTGAAGTATTTGTGAGTGTGTGTTTTTTTCTTTTCTTTTTTTTTCAGAGCATTTCCTCTCTCTCTCTCTCTCTTTCTCTCTCTCTCTCTGATTAAATCAATTGTTTCACCACGAAGAAGTATTGATACACGTGTAAGCCTATTAATTATTTTTCTAGCACTATGCAATTTCCTTCTTCATAAAGCTGTTTTTCAACACATTGACATTATCCTATCCTATCCTGTCCCGTAACTCGGAGGTCGTAGGGGCACAACAGATGATCGTTTAACCAGCGTGCTCCATCTTTCCCTGTCCTCAGCAACCCCGATTGTTTCGCTCAGTGTCAAACCAGTCCATTCTCGAATGTTGTCCTCCGATCTCTTTTTTGGTCTCCCTCTTCTTCTACCTCCTTGCATTGTGCCTTGAAGGATGGTCTTTGCAAGACCTGATGATCTGGTTACGTTGTCATACCATCGGAGTTTCGTTTTTTCACCACTGTGAGCAGGTCATCGTGTTGTCCAATGGCTTGTGTGATGGTTTGTCGGACTTCGTCATTGGTGATGTGCTGGGTATAGGAAATATCCAGAAGTCTTCTACAGCACATCATCTCCATGCTTTGTATTCTTTGTTGGAAATCTGCTGAGGGTCCATGTTTCGCAAGCATATAGGAAGATGGAGATGACAAGGGAGCGCAACAGCCTTTCCTTGGAATGTAGACTGATAATCCTGTCTTTCCAAATTGGCTTCAACCTCGCCAGGGCAGCTGT
Organism: Oncomelania hupensis; assembly: GCA_036898135.1. Taxonomy (NCBI): domain Eukaryota; kingdom Metazoa; phylum Mollusca; class Gastropoda; order Littorinimorpha; family Pomatiopsidae; genus Oncomelania; species Oncomelania hupensis. Next base: position 30,685,981 of record CM072519.1, read on the forward strand.
TGTTTGTGCGATCCTGGAGAGGACTTCCTGTCAGGACCCATTGTCTGATACAGTGGCTCCTAAATATTTGAAGCTATGCAGTGTTGGGGGATTGGCCTTGGACTTTGATGTCCGTGTTGATGCCACTGGTGTTGTTGGTCATCATTTTGGTCTTCTCTGCACTTATTTCCATTCCATAGGCTCTGGAGGTGGTGTCAAACCTCTGTACCAGCTCTCCAGCAGCGCCAATACATCATTGTCATCCGCCAAACGAAGGTTGGAGATTGCTCTTCCCCCTATGCTGACTGTGCCTTCGTGATCTGCAAGGGCATCTGACATGATGCTGCTATGAAGATGTTGAAGAGTGTTGGAGAGAGTAGGCATCCTTGACGCACACTGATTGTTGTTCTGAACCAGTTTCCGATGGTGCTGTAGTGGAGGACAGCACTGGTAGCCTTGTCATTCAGGCTTTTGATGACTTCAATAATTTTAGGGCTGATGTTATACACTCTCATGGTTGCCCACAGAGCTGCATGCCAGACTCGGTCAAACGCCTTTTTGAAGTCTACGAACACATGATATAGATGTTGTTAGTGCTGTAGGTATTTCTCGCAGATTATTCTGAGGTTGAAAATCTGTTCAGTGGTACTTCACCCTGCTCTGAATCCTGCTTGCTCTTCAGCTATGATTTCTTCAGCTTGGGTTTTCAACCTGTTGAGTATTATTTTCAGGAGGACCTTGCTGGGATGGCTGATGAGGGTAATGGTGCGGTAATTTTCATATTCCTGAAGGTTACCTTTTTTGGGAAGAGTGATGACATTGTCATTATAATAACATGAAATGTGTACATTGTTACTAGTATACTGAATTATGTATTTGTAGAATAAGTTGTAGATCTAATATGGTTTTGTACATATTGAACAGTGCCGTTGATTGACCCAAAATGGTGTGGTACATATTGAACAGCGCTTTTGTAAAACAATGATGTGTTCCTCCAAAATGCTTTGGTATAAACTGAAAATAATGATTTGTTGAAACAAAGAGGTTTGTACATGGCACATACTGAAAAAGAAAAACGTTTTTTAAAAATACTTTGTTGAAACAAAGTGGCTTGATAACTAATGAACTTGATATTGTCAAATAATACACCCACAGTTGATTTGTTGATTCTGATTGGTTTGACACATACTGAATACATGTAGTGGTTTTGAACATTGTATTAATACAGGGTGGTTTTATGCGTATGATAATTATAATGAGCAAAGGATTGTTGATTTATTTGACACAAATTAATAGTAAAAGAATTCAATTTGCAAGTTTGCTACTTTGTGAATTATCAATAAAGATTTAAGTTCAACCTAAATTTTTCTTCAGTGTTAGTATATTGTACACAGAGATCTGAAGGCTGTATATGTTATGTAAAATACAGTTTTAAACTTAGGTAGGCTTAAACTGTCTCTTGTAATGGTCTGGTAAATATGTATGATGAGGGCTTTTTAGCCCAATTTTATTGTCCTTAACGCTCATGCAATAGGACGTTAAGCATCGTTTTTCGTTCGTTGTCTCTTGTAGGGCAAAGTAGTATGACCAAATTGTTGCGAAAATGAAGAGTTTTAGGTTCTTTGCTTTGCCTGGTAAGCAATAAAGTACTGATAGACTCAGCTGCTTTTCAAATCATATTATTACACATAATAGCATAGCACAATGAGTTGAGCAAATATTATAAATCCAATTGTTGGAGGAGTGTTGATTAGACCGTCTTCAAAAATGGGAGTAACTTGTCTTTGTTTTGTTATTAGCTACCTAGAGTTATCCGGATGGATATCTTATCTCAGAACACTATGAAAGCTACCCCGAGCTGCACGTTTTTCTTCGGGAAAGGGGGGTGGCGGTTGCCTGGCAGTGCAAGGCCGAGCTCGCCAAGATTACAACTGAAATCAACCTTTCGGCTGACCCGGAAAGTTTGATAGAGGACAGAGCAGAAATGTATGCGAGAAACCGTATTCGTTTGCAAAGGATGTTTACCTCAACGTTAGACAACTCTGGCGCAAAATGTGGGCAAGCCGGCCAAAGTTGTTTCTCCTAGTATTTCCGAGCATGGTCTATTGCACATCTTTTTCTCAACAACAAAACAACTCAAAACGCATTGTCAAAAAAGACAAAACGCTTAAAAAAAATAAATTCTCCTCCTTTTATTTTAACCCACAACACTTGTTTACACAATATTAAACTAGCACTAATTTTAACTTCACAAACATTTTATTACATTCAACACTTAGGAAATAATTCATATATGTGTCTACAACAACAAAGCTAAGACACCTCCAAAAATATGCCATAAAATAAACTGGCAGTTTATTTATCTAATATACAACACACAATGCAAACTTTATCTCAAATTTTTATTCACACACATCTTACAACGCAGGCAGCCTATAACATAAAAGTTTTAAATATTACCTGCATTTGCTCCCCAAATCGATGATCAAGTCATACCCAGATCACATATACACTTACCACTCAACCGACATAAATGTAACTCTCATACAACCAATACAAACATAACTCATCAACTGCAGGCAAACAGCAATAAACATAGGTGGATAAAGCAACAGCGCTGTTATTTTAGACCATAACAGAGCTAGCTGCACATGTCAAATAATGTAAGTATGCAAGTTCACGATTGGTACATTTTATTTTGAGATTTCCTTTGACAATGGCTTATATACGAAAGCAATTAACCATAAAATGTAACTCTGACCCCCAAAAACTACCCCCACAGAATGTCACGTTCTATATGCACTGTATATGATTCTTCTTCCCTCCTATCTATGCTTCATCTACTTGTTACATTTCAATGCTTCTCATGGTGGCAATGGTGTTGGCCAGTCTTTGGGGCATCACTTCTGCTCTATCAGAAAATTCCTCTGGCGAAGATTTCAACAGTGTTTCGATCTGGGTCAAGGTCTCCGATGTCTGAAGACCAAGGTCATCAAGGACATTGGTGAGATACTCTGTGACAGAAATTATGGCCAATGAAACACACTTGGCAGGTAAAAACACGTTTAAAAAAATCAGAGAACTGAACTGAATGGAACAGAGTTGAATTGAAAATAAAATTGGTTTGACATTAAATCAGATGTAAGATGGAAGATAAATGTAGGGTTTCAAACTATTTTGCATGCAAGATTTCCTTCCTTTGAATCTAGGAACAGGGCAAAAACCATTTAACATTGCACATAACAATTTGTCAATAGTTTTATGTATAAACATAACAGCAACCGATGGAAAAATGCAGAACATAGCACATAATTTTACCAAGCCCTTAGGGTCACAAATGAAAAGAACTATATTTCACCAATGTCAGTAATAAGTTGCTTGGCTCCATGTGAAGAGAGTTCATTGATTTTTAGCATCTCTTCACCAAATACATGCATTGTCCCACGGGCCACAGACTCCAGCCACAAGTCTGCCAAATGCTCTGGAGGTTCTGTAGGGAAAGTAAAAGAGATTAATGGTGAGTGTAATATAATATGAAAAGAGAACAATTAGTGTTAGTATTAATTTTTAGTATGTGTATACAGCAATACAAGCTATATCCAAGCCTACATAATTCCGCAGGCAGCAAAGAAAAATTTGCTCTTTAAATAGCCATATCACTGTGCTACTAAACTACTATTGCTCAAATAGTTATGACAAGCATAAGATTCTGGTTTGCTACTGAACTCGAAGAATAATACTCACATAAAAATCATATGCTTATTGATGTCAAATATATTACACAAATGAAAGTCACATATAATAATAATGAACTTAAATGCAAAGATTGTATTTACTATGTACAGCAGTCCATAACTGAAATGCGAATTTGTCACAACCGTATGTATCCACATCGACAATCCTACTTACAGAAGTTGCTAATACTGAGATATAAAAATTGAAAACATATAGGTAAATATTATAACACTATGTACATCAATACTGTTTCTTCTTTTTCGTTGTCATTTCCTATTCAGTAAAGTGTTCAGCATCAACATCAGCATCAGTGATCATCAACATGGACATCAAAGTCCAAGGCCAATCCCTCAACACAGTGCATAGCTTCAAATATTTAGGAGCCACTGTATCAGACAATGGGTCCAGACAGGAAGTCCTCTCCAGGATCGCATAAACAACTACTGCCCTAACAAGGCTGAAGCCCATTTGGAAAGACAGGACCATCAGTCTACATTCCAAGGTAATGCTGCTGCGCTCCCTTGTCATCTCCACTTTCCTATACGCTGGCGAAACATGGAGTCTAACAGTAGATCTACAATGAAGAATACAAAGCATGGAGATGAGGTGCTCAGAGGTGCCAACCCCCTAAACTTCTTGTCAGTATTTCCGGACCCATTTGTCAGTATTTTTTAACACTTGTCAGGATTTTTTTCTTGCAAAACCCAGCCTATGACACTATAAAGTAACGACAGGCTTCTCTCTGAAACAGCAGGCTATTTTCAGTCCTCTAAAATCACGATGAAAATCAGCTTGTTGAACACCACACTTGTTTTACTCTAAAATCACCATGAAAATCAGCTTGTTGAACACAGAGGTGTTCAGTGAGTGCAGGAGTACTATTCTGAGACCAGAAACCAGTACAGAAGCACCGCTGGCAAAGATAAACAATCGGCAACTTCTCCTCCGTATTTTTATAAAAGCTACCGTATTTCCGTATTTAATTCACTTCGAAGGAATTAAATACGGTCAATCCGTACTGGTTGACACCTCTGGGTGCTACAGAAGACTTCTGGGCATTTCCTATACCCAGCACATCACCAACAACGAAATCCGACAGACCATCACACAAGCCATTGGACAACATGATGACATTCTCACAGTGGTGAAGAAACGGAAACTCTGATGGTATTCCACATCACCAAAGCATCAGGCCTTGCAAAGACCATCCTGCAAGGCACAGTGCAAGGAGGCAGAAGAAGAGGGAGACAGAAAAAGAGGTGGGAGGACAACATTCAAGAATGAACTGGCATGACACTGAGCGAAGCCATGAGGGTTCCTTAGAACAGAGAAAGATGGAGTACGCTGGTTAAACGATCATCTGTGGTGCCCCTATGACCTTTGAGTTAGGGGATAGAATAGGATAGGATAGGATAAAAAGTGTTCAGAATTCATTGCTCATTTACCTTGCTCACTGGTGTAAGGTAGCTTGCTGCGTTTCAGGGCTACGGTCAAGGCAGGACTGTCTTGCATGGTGAATGGCTCCAGATGCTGTGGTAATGTCATCAAATACTGACCAATCTGAAAAAAGGGATAGGAGCATCATCACCAAATCATCTCACGATTTGGCAAAACAGAAAGGTTCTGAAATCTGGTAAAGGTAATATAGTCATACAGATGATTCAAAGGCATTTTTCTTCTTAGCAGAACCTTAGACAATGATCTGGAAAACGCTGCAAGCATTGGACGGTAGCTGATTGCATCAAACATAAGAAGGTGGAAAGTAAAGTCAGAATGTCTTGTCAATCATAAACAGTGTAAAGTCAATAGGTGTAGAAGCTTTAAATTGCACTGAATATTCACAACATGTAGAAGCAAACCAACATGAAAACTCACCTTTGTTATATATTCTTGGGGTGCAAGGCTGAAGGTTGGCAGGTCAGAAGTCAAGGCCCCTCCTGAACTCTGAGACGTCCATATCTGCGAGGTCAATCAATCAAGAAGAAAATGTAATGCACAGGGAGAAATTCAACAATAAACCAACATACACGGTCTATTTGACTTCTTATTATGATTTGCCGACAGCAGTTTAAAAACATGCATTGTTGAGAAGTGGTCACATTGAAAAACTTACCTCCATGGTAGGGAGGTCAGACAGATAATTCTTGAGCTGAGCAAAGACAATCTCAAAGGCAAACTTGTGAACTTCTTCACTCAGCCGTCCTAGGTCTGACATCACCTCTGTCAGCACTGATGGGGTGTCACCTGCCAAAATATTAAATAAATAAATTATAACAGAAAAACACATCAAAACAGTTTAATAAGCACATTTGAAAAGCACATGCATTCAATTATTGGAAATTAGGCGGAAAGCTTAAATAACATAAATCTGAAAAGCAAAGTGCAAGCAAGAAATACATGATATCTGCAAAAAAGTGTATTAAAGAAGAATAGCACAAAAAGAATGTTCTGGTTATTATTAACATAATATCAAGAATAACAGCAGTAACACTTCACAATAAATACACATATAAATTATTATTCCATGTCGGTCGAGTATTCACATTAATGGTCATACCATGAGGTTAAAAAAAAAAGTCTTTAATTATAAAAATACAGTATTTTAAATTTTTAATTTACTTTTTTTGTGTCTTACATGGAACTGATAATTTACTGTCTCATTGTTGTCGTGCATCAGCAACATTATTTACCTTTTAACATTTATATATTTATTTATTTATTTTAAAGAAATAACTAAAAGGCAAAACTGGAACCAGCTTCCCTGCAGGAAACAAACACCAAAGAAATAGAAACACGAACAAGAAGCAAACAATGTTGCAAATAATTGAAGAATGGAAATTAATTGGGAGGTTGAATAGAAAAAGAGGGAAATGAAACTTTGAATTATTTGTTATATATTGAACAGACATTTGTTGAACCCTGCTATAAAAGGAAACAAGTCAAACTTTGAATAAGGGGTCTGGGGATGGTGGGGGAGGGGATAGGGATGTTGGATGGAAGTGGTAGAGTTGGGGAGGAGGCCCATCAATAACAAATGGGCAAAAGCCCCAAGGATCACCACAAACATGAACAGTTACTGATCACTTTGTTCTCCTCTATTTGAAAATGTACCCTTTGAATAAAACATGTGCTTCTTTGCATTGGTAAAAATGCAGTATAGTGAGCAAAGCAAGCTTAAAATCCAATTCACTTCAGAATAATGAGAATAGAGGTATTGCAAACTATTACAGGAACATTGGGATAAGGAAAGTTTTCTTTAAATATTCCTGCCTGTTATGAACTGCTCATGAAAGCTGACAGCTGAAACATAAGATTAACATTTTTCAACTCTTAATTCACACTGTCGACATAGACTGTGCATATTGTCAGTAACAGAATGTTACATTATCATGGAAATATTGTAGTACAGCCATAAATGACTAACCTGATACAAAATTTTATATTTCTATCAAAATTTACAGTTGTTTACAGTCAGGGTTCGTAGCAAAATTCTATCATAAAATTCACAAACTTTTCACAGACCTTTTTGCAAACTTTTCATGACTAAGTTTCGTGACGGTGTGTGGTTGATTTAAATGTTCTAACACTAAAAACACAAGTAATAAACATAATAATTTTAGTTTTTAAAGTTATGTCTTACATTAGAATATGGGAATAATAATGCCACACTACTTCAAATAGTTCAATTTAAAATTATAAAAGGGATATAGAAAAACTTTCACCTAAATTTTATAACCTTGTCTGTTGTCATCTTCACTTTTTCTCAGTCCTTTCAACTTTCTCCAATATGGTAAAAAAAAAATCAATAAAACATAAAAATGCTGAAAAGCTATCAAACACATACATTTCATCATATGCAGTTCATAAATAGTTCAATTTAAAAGGGATATAGAAAAACTTTCACCTAAATTTCATAACCTTGTCTGTTGTCATCTTCACTTTTTCTCAGTCCTTTCAACTTTCTCCAATATGGTAAAAAAAAAAAAAATCAATAAAACATAAAAATGCTGAAAAGCTAGTATCACTATCAAACACATAAATCTCATCATATGAATGACCTCTGTCTTCACTTTTTCTGTCTCTTCAATTTTCTTCATTATGTCTTTTTAGTTTTTTTTTTGTTTTTTTTTTTTATGTTAAAACTGCAGATATTCATAAGCTTGTAAACCTTATAATTACAGTGATGTCCCGAGGCCTCGGACATCGGTCATGGTCCGATTCGTTTGGAAAATGACCGAATGCAAACACCTGTGTCCCGTCAAATGTCCGATTCTATTGCGAAATTAGCGGTCATTGTCCGATAGTATTATGACTAGAGCGGTCACTGCAAGAAACATCTGTACAAACTGGAGTGTCAAAGCCGTTAAAACGAGTTTGAATAGTGGACAATGCTAGACTATTAACACTCTTTAGTACATTCCGTCGAACAACAAAAGGGCCGCAACTCTCGACACTTTTGAAAGGGAAATAACCGACACCATACTTCCTCTGCAACGATCTTAAAGAAGCACCATTAATCGGTTCGCTTCACAATCTGAATGTCCTATTGCTTTTATGTAGTCAGGACATGATGTCCGATTAGTTTTATGATTTAGGACATTTTGTCCTATTGCCCTCTAATCCTAGGAACACCACTGTAATTATATACATCTAATCAAAATGTTAATTGTAGGACAGGTCTCTGTTATTACTTTTTTACAGTCTCTTCAATCTTTTTCATTATGCTTTTCAGATCATCTTGCTTCTCTCTTGCTCTCTTATGGAGTACGGAGGGCATTGGACTGTGTTATAAGTTAAATTTTCTGCATCTTCAGCTTTCTGATCTGCCAGTTCTGTGAGACTCTTGATCTCCTGCTCAGTTTGTTTTGCTTTCTTCCTCATCTGTTCAATCTCATCATCAATTAATTTTCTTTTCTGGATTGCAGCATCTCTCTCCTCTTTAACCCTTTGCTCTCACAAGTACTCCTTATATTTTGCATGAGCACTGGAGGCATAGCAGAGCAGTTCTTTGGTTAGTTCTACCTTTGTTGACTTGAAAAGTAGCCTACATTGTAAACTTAGTTTAGTTACCTTTCATGTGACTTTTCAGTGCACCTTCTCCGATCGCAGCAATGTGAATTGTGGCTTTACACACGCTGCAAAAAGCCTCTCTTATACATGTACGTTTCTTAAGCCATCGAGAATATTCAGGCTTCTCCAACCACTCCTCACGAAAAGAACAACTGCCAGGCATTTTACCAGACAACGTGGTATAATTTACAACCAGGTGAAGGAAACGGAAGTATAATTAAAGACAGGTGCTTTTACTTTTCTTTTCAGGTTTCCAAAAACCTAAAAATTTGCATTTCACAAATTACTCAGACCAACTGCAATAACACAGTTTTCACAAACTTTCACAGACCCGGTCAAGTTTGGTTGATTTTTACAGACTTTCACTGACTGGAAAACACTACCTCAATTTTCCCAAACTTTCACAGACTTCACTGACCGCTACGAACCCTGACAGTGTAAATCCCAGTAATTTGACTTATTCGATACATGAAGAAAAAAAAAACACATCCTACCTACTTGATTCTGCAATAAACAAGACTTGTATGCTAGAGTTTATAAAATGTTTGTTACCTTCCTCCAGTTTGATGATAAAGGATTCAAGAGCTTCTATGTCATTCTTGCTGCTCAGAAACAATGAGGCTTGGAATGTCAAGGTCTGGGTGCGGCTGTTCACTCTATGCACAATAGTAAAACAACATTAAAATACACAGTGCTTGCACCCTGAACGTTACTCATCATGCAAAATGCACAAGTATAACTTCAATGTAGTGGTTGTAGTTCAAAAACTGAGAGCAAATGAGGCTTTTGTAAATTAATATAAATATGTAGGCGGAATACAATAAAAGAGAAAAATTAGATGTAATTCTGTGGTTGTGGTCTCCATGAACAGCACTACTATTAACTCACTACACTACCCACATATACACAACATACCTACAGCTTCAAACACAATCTTTGTAAGAATGAGAGATAAAAACACTGACTTCTTGTGTTCAGCATGGGAAGAGATGAGGTGAGCCAAGGCCTGAAGCATGGAACTGATAAGATGTTTGTCCAAATCTTCTGTATGCATCACCAGAAAACCTGAAATCACAGGCCAATCATACGATCATTAACAGTGAAAAAACAAAACAACAACAAAAACATCCGTCTTTACCTGAAAATAATCAAAAGAGACAATGTATTTCTTACATTTGAATTCGAAAATGAAAACAATTACAGTAACAACATAAATGAAAACAATAATTATTCACATTTTTGTCCACAGAATAACTAAATGGAGAATCCTTTGCCTGTGTGCCTACCTTTGGAATTAGAAACTGAAAACAAACACAGCTTGACATCAAGATTTTAGTGTTCAATGTGAATTGTTATGCTTGATGACAAAATTGTGAAATGAAAACTTACCGCATGTCTGAATAATTCTGAGAGCGTGCTGAAAATTGGACCAGTCTTCAGAGTCCTCACTTCGTCCTGATCGGCATTTTTCTCTGATGTTTACCACTACTCTTCTAAACTCTCGCGTGTAGCTGGAGAAGAATGTCTGCAACAAATATAAATTACGATATACATTTCTCTATCTACCATAAACATACATCATGTTACACGGCTGTATCAGCAACAAAGATACATCATAATAGCCATTTCTATTATCTGCAGCAAACATATCATGACACACACTGCTATGTCTGCAGCAAATATACATCATGATACACATCTCTATAGTGAAATTCCTTCAAATTAGTACATGCATCACACAATTTAAACATAATTGTAGTCCCTGCACAAAAATAAAAATTAAAAATTGGTTTGTTATGTTGAATATTTATGACAGAAAGTAGAAGGTTTTAAGATTAACTTGAACTTTTCACGAGAAAGTCGTGACATTTCTACAAAATAAATAGCCATCATTAAAAAAAACTAAGTGACAACAAGTGCTCATAGGAATCAGATTTCCAAATATGTGAAAACATACTAAAAATGCCCCACAAAACAACAAATATTTCCAAATATATAAACAGAAATAAATTGCCTAGGCTACATTTACCTTGTAGGCTTCCAACAGTCCTAAATAGCAGCAGCCATTAGACAAGTGACGACACCGCTCACTGGACTGTTTATCACGACAGAAACACAAAAAACTGATTGTTAGTATAAAATCTTATTTTCATTCTCCCCAACCCTGACTATCGTGGTGAATATAGAGTAAGCGTGAACAGCCGCAACAACAAAAATATCTATATCTATAAATATTAATATGAAGCAGCAAATACATTTTTCACTGTACGGAATTTCTTAAAACATTAAAGAACCCATATTACTTGTTAGAATCTGTTCATTTTCTGCCCCAATCAAACCACAACAACACTCTGAACAGACAAAAAAAAATTTACTTACCACATTTGCAGCACTAAAAATCTTGCTGACAGACTCAGACAGAAGTTGTACGGTGTCGAATACCTCCTCATGATCCTGTCATGATAATGCAAAAAATATCATAATTTAAAAAAATAGATAAATAAATAAGTCACTATGACACAAAACCGTCAAAATACTAAATCAATACACACATTATATGATACACCAGAGCCTTACCTATAGCCACTTCTTCAAACCTGCAAGAACAAACAATCAAAAATCTTACTATAGCACGTCATATCTGCACTGAACGTTTCACATTTCATTTGAAAAATGAACAAAATAAGTGCTTTAGCAAGCATAAAAAAACATACTACCCACCAGTTTGATGTTGTCAAGTGCCTTGCTGAGAGCTACCTCTTCAAATACTTTGTACTTGAGGAGGTAGGGTCTGTATGGCTGGTACACTGCTTGAAGTAAACGTTCCAAACTTACGCACTCAGCAAGCGCGTCTGCAACACATACACTTATTTAAATATAACCAACACTACACTGTTAAAAGCTTCCCTCTTTTTTTTCGATTCATAATTTCAGCTCCAAAATCCCTTCAGAATAAGAAAATCATAAACGTTTACACATTATAAAACACAAGACAGACACACAGAATTTGAATGCATCAACAGAACAAATAGCTATAATTAACAGAAACACAATATTAGGGGCATACAATACAATGGCAAAGGATAGCAAACATGAAACAACTCCAAAAAACATAATACCATAAAGATAAATAAAGACTACAATACAAGTATCAAAAGACATGCAGAAATACAACACACACACACACACACATCCACACATTTAATTAGAGGCTCTCTTTCACTCACATAGCCATAGGTTGTGAAAAACAAATGACCTGTCATGTAAGCTTCAGCAGCATGTTCAATGCTTTTGGCAAAACGCTCCGAGATTTGTTTGAGCTGCAATAATGTGGCCAACGGGTCTGGGTTGCCCTGAAGCCGCTGGCCAAAGCAGGTAGACAGTGAAGGATCAAGCGTCATAAGGACATCGGTCAGCAAGTCTAGGATAACTGGAACAGGCTCCTTGAACACTGTCGATGTCCACATTATCTATGCAAGGAGAAAATTTAAAATAAATATCAAGTAGACAAGAGATTCAAGGTGAAAATTAATTATGCATTTTTATTTTCTTACATTTTATAGTATATTTGTATCACTCTTTATTAATGCAATCAAGACTGCAGAAAAAAAAACAACCTCAAGTACCTGCATGTGCCAGGTAGAGAGAAGCAGATCGTACAGCTCATTCAACTGTTCTTCTAGGGTGTTGCCAGACTCTGAGATGGCCTTCCAGGACTGCAATAACTGACTCTGAAAATTCAATCAACAAGTTTTTGTCAGCTAACACTCTGTGAAGCTTGCTACTGTCAAGATCGACATTGATGTAATCGTCTTGCTATTATTGTGGCAGATAAAGCGGGGCTTATCTGGACAAACTGCAAGACCCGGAGAAGGCAGAAATATTCCAAGCCGCAATTGAAGGGAAATTTGCGCCATTGCTCATTTTGGGAGCTGGTGAAGAAGATGTCAACACCATGACCGATTCAACTCAGCTGTGGCAGATGCCACTCCTGAGATCCTTGGCAAGCACCACCCAAAGAAGAAACTGTGGATCACATTTGAACTTTTGGACCTATGTGACAAATGAAGAGAGATGACAAAGAAAAAGAACACCTCACAGGGAGCTGATGGTTACCGAAAAATCAACAGTGACATCTGAAAAGGCATGTGCACAGCAAAGGAGAAATGGATAGAAGATCAAAGCCAGTAAAAAGAGATTTAAAAAAAAGCTGACCAAGAACAACAGCAAGAAGGCCTACCAGACTGCGAAGCAGCTGACAAGTGTTAAACAGCCCAAGGTCTCCACGATAACATTACATTACATGGTTATTGCTTTAGGTCCAGCGGACTCTTCCGAGCCAAATCAGGACCCGGGTCTCCACGATCCGAAGCAAGACTGGCATGTACCTTACAGAAGAACAATTCTCAGATAGATGGACAGAGTATTGCGCTGACCTTTACAACCACACACCAAACACACACCAAACGCAGACCCATCAGTTCTAGCATGTCCCCAGAACAGAGAAGAAGAAGAAATCCTCCCATTTTCGGAGAAGTTGAGGCAGCAGTGAAATCACTGAATAAGGGAAAGTCAACGGGAGTAGACAAAATATCTGCAAAATTGCTTCAAGCAGGATGAGAAGCGATGATTGACGCCCTCACCTGGCAGAGTGGAGAGTACAATACTACACCATGGACCCAGTCACTTGTAATCACTCTTCCCAAAAAGGGTAACCTTCAGGAGTGTAAAAACTACTGCATCATCAGGCTCATCAGCCATCCCAGTAAAGTCCTCCTGAAAATACTACTCAAAAGGTTGAAATCCCAAGCTGAACAAATCATAGCTGAAGAACAAGCAGGATTCAGGGCAGGGCAAAGTACCACTGAGCAGATTTTCAACCTACAGCACAAACAACATCTATATCATGAGTTTGTAGACTTCAAGAAAGTGTGGCTGGCATTCAGCTCTGTGGGCAACCATGAGAGTGTACAACATCAAGTCATCAAAAGCCTGTATGACAAGGCTACAAGTGCAGTCCTCCACAACAGCGCCATTAGGAACTGATCCAGAACAACAATCAGCGTGCATCAAGGATACCTACTCTCTTCAACACTCTTCAACATCTTCCTGGAGCACATCATGTCAGTTGCCCTTGCAGATCACGAAGGCACAGTCAGCATAAGGGGTAGAGCAATCTCAAACCTCCGTTTTGGGGATGGATTGGCTAGAGAGGAACAAGAATTTGAACAGCTGGTACAGAATCTGACACCTGGAAATAAGTGCAGAGAAGACCAAAATGATGACCAACAACGCCAATGGCATCAACATGGTCATCAAAGTCCAAGGTCAATACTTCTACGTGGTACACAGCTTCAAATATTTAGGAGCCATTGTATCTGACAATGGGTCACGACAGGAAGTCCTCTCCAGGATCGCTCAAACAACTGCTGCCCTGACGAGGTTGAAGCCAATTTTGAAAGACAGAACCATCAGTCTACATCCCAAGGTAAGGCTGCTGCACTCACTTGTCATCTCCACCTTCCTATACGCTTACGAAACATGGACCCTCATAGCAGACCTACAACGAATAATACAAAGCATGGAGATGAGATGCTACAGAAGACTTCTGGGCATTTCCTATACCCAGCAAATCACTAATGATGAAATCCGACAGACCATCATAAAAGCCATTGGACAACATGATGACATGCTCACAGTGGTGAAGAAATAAAAACTCCGATGGTAAGGCCACATCACCAGAGCATCAGGCCTTGCAAAGACCATTCTGCAAGGCATGGTGCAAGGAGGCTGAAGAAGTGGGAGACAGAAAAAGAGGTGGGAGGACAACATTCGAGAATGGACTGGCTTGACACTGAGTGAAGAAATAAGGGTTGCTGAGGACAGAGAAAGATGGAGTAGTGTTACACTCAGTTTGATGTTGGTGTTTTCCTTTATCAGTATCCGATTCAGCCCCAATGCTGAATTCCTGATAAGGTGTAACTCAGATTCGTTTATCCACGCAACCCGTCCAAACAGCATACAAGTCACAAAGTCGACGTATGAAGTTTTCCACTTTTATTCAGCACACATCAACAACTGCATAAAATTCTCAACTCAACTCAACAACTTTCATAGCAACTCTTTAAATCACTATCAACAACTTTACTATCTCTCAACAGCAACTCGGCACACGATTAAATAACCTCTCTCTCTTCTCGAACAATTTGGTACACGGTAGAAATGACGCACTGCCACCAATCGAACTAAAGATCGTCATCACTGGCTTACGTCATACACATTTCCTCTACTTCCGGGAACATTCACGACCTTCGATATCCATCGGGAAATTTCTATCGACAGTAATAAACACGCAGATCCCGAAAATTCCCCAACAATATCGACCAACGAAGATTATCGACGTTATACAAAACCTCTCCTAACAACAATGCAAACTCAAATCAAAGGTAAATAAACTCCATTATTGAATACTTTGCAAAACGAAACGATTAGATCTATCGTGCGCTCTTCATTCGCGTTTCAACGTAACATAACCCCCCACTCAAGAAGAAATTTACCCAATTTCTTTCAACAACGTTGAAACGTAATGCACAAACAAAGTTCAGAATTAAAACTTATCTCAGCCTGTCTGAACACTATCAACGTTCTCAGTTCATTCACACAGAGTCAATGGTTTTCATCTTCAAATCTGCCTGGATAATGTCAATGTTCACAGTTCATTCACACAGAGTCAAAGTTTCTCATCTGCAAGTCTTTCTGGATACTGTCAATGTTCACATATCATTTACCCAGTCAACGTTTTTCATTTTCAAGTCTGTCATTACCAATATTCTTAGTTCATCCACACAGTCAATGTTCTTTCATTCGCAAGGAAACGACGCCCTCGTCAGCTGCAGTCGTCATCGGCCCAGGGTCAAAGACGATGATCACGTGGGCTTCCCTGGAATCAGTGCGTCCTTTGTTGTCTCCTTCTTCCATCGGATGTCCGACGCAGTCGACGTTGTCAGCTCCCAGGATGCATTCGCTGGGTCTCACGGTCAGGTTGGCTTCTGCGGGACGGTGGAACAGCTCCCTCATGGTCTGCAGATGCTCCTTCCAGGTCTGGGTGTGGACTTCATGTTCGACCAAAGTCGTAGAGCCTGGGACATCATTGAAGTTAGGGGGAAATTCGCCCATAAGGTCCTCGAGCTCCAACGTTTGACCTTCCGTCAAGCTCGGTCCTAGCTTAACATCATCGATGCCTTCTTTGCTGTGGAAGTCTCCCAGTTCCAACTGTTCTTCGCTGTCAAAGCTGTCGTCGGTCACAGCTGCTGTTGCTGCATGTACAGTCTCTGGCGGCCTCTCCACGTACAGCTTAAGGAGGTTGGCGTGGTATATTTTGGAATGCTGGCCGACCTTCACCTTGTAGTCGTTGATCCCCACCACGGTCTCCACTTCGTACGGGCCTTTCCACTGCATCAGCAACTTATTATGATCGGTAGGTAGCAGCACCAGCACTTTGTTGCCAGGTTTGAACTTCCTGTTCACAGCCCTACGGTCATAGTAGTGCTTTCCACAGTCCTGGGACTTCTTCAGGTTTTCTCTGGCTATCTCGAGAGTCTGCTCCAGCTTCTCCCGTAGCTCAAACACGTACTGGTAGCTGTTCTTCACCTCTGGGGTGTCTACTTCTTTCGTCCACAGTTCTTTTAGGATGTGCATCGGCCCTCGGATGGTTCTTCCGTACAGCAGCTCGAACGGAGAAAAGCCGGGGGACTCCTGCGGTACTTCTCTGTAGGCGAAAAGTAAGGCCTTGATGTAGCGATGCCATTGTCTGGGCTGCTCGCTGCACAGTTTCTTCAGGGTGGACTTCAGCGTAGCATTGAACTTTTCGACAAGCCCGTTGCACATTGGATGGTAGGGTGTCGTAGTTAAATGCCGGATGCTCAGCAGTCTGTTGACCTCCTTCATACAGTCAGAGACGAACTGCGTCCCGAGGTCTGTCAGAATTTCTTCAGGCACTCCAAGTCTACTGAACATGTCCACAAGTGCCTCTGCTACAGTTTCAGTGTCAATCTTCTTCAGTGGCACTGCTTCTGGGTACCGAGTCGCATAGTCTACTAAAGTCAGTACCCATCGATGACCTTCTTCACTCGGAGGTCTTATTTCGCCGATTAAGTCTAAGGTCGGTCGATCAAAGGCATTCTCTGCATTGGCACTTTAGGGACCCTTCCTCGAGGTATGGTCTTCTGGCAAATGTCACATGATCGACAGAAACGGCTGACGTCCGCATGAAGTCCTGGCCAGTAGAACACCGCCTGGATTCTGTCTGACGTCTTCTTGATGCCTAGGTGACCTCCCATGATAGAGTCGTGAGCTACTTCCATCACTTGGCGCCTTAGGGGTAACGGTACCAAGACTTGACGTAGTGGTTTCCCTCCGTTGACCTTCGGGTGCTGGAAGATTCGGTACAGGATCTTGGCCTTCACCTCAAAATAGACCGTGCCACTGCCCTTGGTCACGTGGTCTTGGCGGTTCCTGTACTTGTTTAAAGTGCTATCAGCTTCCTGGAGCTGGATCAGCTTATCTCTGTCCACGATGGCAGCTTTGGAGTTGTCGGCGACCTTCAGTGGCGTAGACGTCTTGTCTCTCTTGGCCTGGGCCCTGGTAGTAACAGCACCGACGATCTCTGGTCGGCAGGGCTGAGCCGGAGTAACCACATTGTCCCGTAGCAGCTCTGTAAGGTCTCCATCGGGAAATGGCAATGGATCCTCCTCCACAACTTCGACGTGTTGAGTTGAGGCAGGACTCCACTCTGAATCGGGGTCGTCGGGTCGTCTCGCGCCGTCGATATTCCCGATCATTAAATCATACAGCGGCTTCTTCAGGCAAACCGCTTCGACTTCGCCTACGTAGAAAGGGGTGTTGACATGAATTTTTGCAACTGGCGCTTTCACACATTTGCTGTCGGCCATGAGTGTCCATTTTGAATCGCCAGTGAACTGTTCTTTAGCGATTAGGTCTTCTCTGACGATGACCCCACTGCAGCCAGAGTCTCTTTAAACAGTCACTTCATGATTTCCGACGCGTCCCTTGGAAACAGGCATGTTCTGTACGGTCACAGCTGCGCTGGCGACGACGGGGATGGATTTCCCGTTGGCAAGGAGGAGTTGGCCATCGGTTATGCACTCTTGCACGTCCGCAGGAGTAACTGTGCGCTCGGTCTCACTCGGAAGAATGACGCTCCCGCCGCACACTTGATGGTCAGATCTACTGGTTTGCCGTTGATTGGAGAAACGTCTCTATCGGTTGCCCGCCGCTGCATTGTCCGTACTGCCCCGCTGTCCGCTACTTTTGTTTTGAGGACAGTTAGCCGCTCTGTGGTCTGTAGCGTTGCAGGTGAAACAGCCTCTTGAATGCCCTTCCCTGGGAGGAGGCGTGGAGTCCGTCTGTTTCTGGTTCGTCTGGCTCCCCTGGATCTGGTTCACATGGTTTCCAGTCTTCTGAAAATGTTTCGTCGCGCTGGGTGGCCCCAGGGTCTTCCCATGAGCGATGAGATATCTTTCAGCAGCCTCAGTCACATCTTTAAGCGTCTGCAGCTTTTGTTCTTCTAAGTGGGTCGCTAGGTCCTTGTGACAGGCATTGAGGAATTGCTCCTTCACGATCAGGTCATGGAGACTATCGTAAGACTTTCCTTTGCCTGATAACTCCACCCACTTGTGTAGATATGACGACAGGCGCTCCACAAACTGCTTTGGCGTCTCGTCTGACTTAGGCCGGCATTCACGGAAGCGTTTACGGTAGCCCTTCTCTGTAAAGTTGTAGCACTGCAATAGGGCCTCTTTCAAGACGTCGTAGTCTTTAGCGTCATCGTCCGACAGTCTGGTGTAGACGTCGAGTGCTTGTCCCGTCAGATGAGCACTTAGTCGAATCGCCCAGTCTTGAGGTTGCCAGTTAGAGCTTTTGGCAAACCTTTCAAATCTCGCCAAATAACTGTCGATCTGGTCCTTCCCGTCGACAAACGCTGGCAATTTTGGAGCTTTGTTGTCACTGATAACTTGTGGCGCATTCTGCTGTTGCTGGATACGCGCCATTTCTAGCTGGAACTCAAGACGCTTCAGCTCGAATTCTCTGTCTTTTTCTTGCCGCTGCTGTTCAAGTTCTCTTTCTTCACGCCGACGTTGCTCTTCTTTTTCTTGACGCCGCTCTTCTAATTCTCTTTCTTCTCGGCGACGCTGTTCTTCCACTTCTAGACGCTTCTGTTCTAGTTCTATTTCTTTTTCTAGACGCTTCTCTTCCAATTCTCTTTCTCGTATTCTCTCCTGAGACTTGACGTACTCCGTCAGCTGCTTGCCTTTTAGATTCAGTTCAACCCCTTTCTGCCAGAAGTCAACCATCTTGATGCTTCTGGAAAGTTCTTTTCAAGAAAGTTCTTTTCTAGAAAGTTCTTTTCTGGAAGGTTCTTCTTCTAGAAAGTTCTTGACTGTAGAGTTGTTTTTTTTCTGGAAAGTTCTTGACTGTGCTGTACCTTTCTAGACTGTTCTAGAACAGCACGCTTTCTGCAGTAGCGCTGATGCTTGTCACTAGTCGCCTTCGCTGACGCAGGCCCCGCTGTCCTCGTCGTATGCGACGCTGCACCACGCTGGTGTTGATGTATACGCTCCTGTGCTGAAGTAGACTCGACGTCCGCTCGTCGCTCTCTCTAATACTGGCGATGTAGCTCCGAGACTGTCCCTCGACGTAGTCTTGCGGCAGCCACGTAGTCCCGCTCTGTTGTTCGCTCACGAAGCAACTCTTCGGCGACTACACGCCCTTGCAGTCAACCCGAATCTATCGGATGTAGTCCCAGTATGTTGGCCCCTCTCGACGCAACTCGTTGGCGGCTACCCTCGAAGACTGCCTCTCGTAACGTTGACTCGCTTGTTGTAGCAGTTGAACCCTTGGCTATGGCGTGAATCCCGGCTTGGCCCCCAAAATGTTACACTCAGTTTGATGTTGGTGTTTTCCTTTATCAGTATCCGATTCAGCCCCAATGCTGAATTCCTGATAAGGTGTAACTCAGATTCGTTTATCCACGCAACCCGTCCAAACAGCATACAAGTCACAAAGTCGACGTATGAAGTTTTCCACTTTTATTCAGCACACATCAACAACTGCATACAATTCTCAACTCAACTCAACAACTTTCACAGCAACTCTTTAAATCACTATCAACAACTTTACTATCTCTCAACAGCAACTCGGCACACGATTAAATAACCTCTCTCTCTTCTCGAACAATTTGGTACACGGTAGAAATGACGCACTGCCACCAATCGAACTAAAGATCGTCATCACTGGCTTACGTCATACACATTTCCTCTACTTCCGGGAACATTCACGACCTTCGATATCCATCGGGAAATTTCTATCGACAGTAATAAACACGCAGATCCCGAAAATTCCCCAACAATATCGACCAACGAAGATTATCGACGTTATACAAAACCTCTCCTAACAACAATGCAAACTCAAATCAAAGGTAAATAAACTCCATTATTGAATACTTTGCAAAACGAAACGATTAGATCTATCGTGCGCTCTTCATTCGCGTTTCAACGTAACAAGTAGGCTGGTTAAACGATCATCTGTGGTGCCCAATGACTTTCAAGTTACGGGATAGGATAGGATAGGATAGGATAGGATAGGATAGGATAGGATAGGATAGGATAGGATAGGATAGGATAGGATAGGATAGGATAGGATAGGATAGGATAGGATAGGATAGGATAGGATAGGATAGGATAGGATAGGATAGTGTGCCCAACCAGGCAAGCAGATGTAGTATGTTGCAGAGTGGGCAACAACTTAGTGTTTATAAATGATAAGTCTATGCTTATGGGAACAGCATTACTTGTACTGATTTTTTTGAAACTCAAATAACCACCACAATATTTTCTAGTGGCAGGAATTCACACAACAAAACCAAAAGCAGTGTATTGCATAGTAAATAACTTACTTTGTGGCACTTGTGGTAGTATTTGTAAAGCTGGGGAAGCCTGTCCATATTTTCAAACATTTGTGTAAAGCGCTGTGTTGCCTCTGAAAAACAAATTCAACAATGTCTACGGTCAATGCAGGGATCAGTTCTTAGATAGTTATTCATTGCTTACAGGGTCCAGTAAACCGAATCAAGACCACAAAATCAAGACCACAACATGGCTGAATGAGGACTCACCTCTGATCCGCATAAAAGATCTGCTGAAGGCACTCTACCAGCCGGTCACTGTACATGTATAATATAGGCATCCCACTCAGGGGACGCTGAGGCTATATTCCTAATTTATCGAACCCCCGTTTACAAAAACAAAATAGAATACAAACATCATTATAAAATATCAACAAAACACATACATATAAAATACCTACATAGCTAACTAATAATATCATAGGAAGCCCTAGTGACCATTTGGCAGAAAGCGTCCAATATTTCCAAGCTGATACAACAAATCTCACAGACAAATGAGGAGTTTTGTCCCAGAAGTGTTTTCAAGAAAAAAGGTAGGTGACTGGTCTAGCAAAGAAAAAGATAGTATAGTAGATTGATAAAAAATGAGAAAGAACGAATGAGACAGCGACAGTGGGAATTTAAAGCACTAAATTTCCAGAAAGTGGGGATACTATTTATAAAGAAACCTCCAATACCCCCATGTCCCACAGGGGGATCAGCTCTTCAAGCTGGTACACATGAACTATATAAGAACGGTTATGCTACAAGCCTGGTCAACAGAGATGTAATCCAATATTATCTTTCTTTCCTTTTTAAAAAAATAGTTATATTTTTGAATAAACATATGTTACTACGTAAAAAGGTTTTAAGAGACAGAAACTATACAATCCTTCCAAACATGTACTTTAAAATTATATACGAAGGGTTGCATGACAAAACGCGCTATACGCCAAAAGTAACAAAATCGAGTTATATCCCTTGACACACTCAGCTCCTATAGCTGCAACTGCCTGTAAAAATATTTCTTCACAAAACGCACTATAACCGTTACTAACCGCCGGCGAAACATGACAGTTCTTTACAAAATGCGCTATGAGCCATGGCCTCTTTTTGACAAAATGCTCTATATCCGTTCAGCCAATCAGATCGCCCGAAAGTATTATATCCGGCCACACCTCCAGTCTTGTTGATAAGTGTAAACAAAGCGATTTATTTAGCACATTTGATTTATAATCTTAATAAAACGGAGCCATCCGCCAAAATTTATGATGGATAACTTTGATGACAGTTTGGAAGAAGTTAATTTGACAATTGGAGGGAGGAGAAAACGGAAGGATAAGTCTACACACAAAAAAGAAATAGTGAAGCGAGCACGTCATTCCAGTGCTGGCAAAATCCCAGCCATTGCCTACTCACACAATGACAATGCAGAGTGCAAAGGCTGCTTGGCAGCAAACCTGACACCCTCAGACCTTGCTCTAAATCAAGAGAAGTTTTATGATTCCTTGAACAAGGTGAGATCAGCTTGTTGATTGTTGAACATCATTATTTAGGGTTGTTCACAAATTGCGTAACACCTAGGCTAGGAAAGGGGGCGGGGAGGCGACCAATACGATATGACAAAGATGGGGAGGGGAGTAGGACATGCGCTACATAAAGTGTGACCCAGTCTATTTTAACTGCAGATAATTTTTCTGTTTACACAAATATGCAGTTAACTATTAAAATCATATCAGGACCACTCGCATTCTTATTCATATTGATTGCTCAAGTCTTGTTAATAATAATATTATCATCCCTATCATTAATATCAATAGCCTATTATTATATTTAGTAAATTAATATCAGTGGTGAAAATAATTGATTAATAGTCAGGTGTAGTACCTTTAGTTATTATGGTTAGCATTGTGTTATTATTGTCTATGTGGAAGAGTCGCGTTTTGTGCATATGTATGTATGTTTGCAAGTGTGTGTCAATGTAATGTAATCTGTGTTGATAGCTGTGCTGTCAACAGTTCTTTCAACACTATACTTATAGGGCCCGTTCTGTATATTTATGTAAACCACCTGTGGCAGAGTCGTGTTTTGAGTATATACGCATTTCCTGTTAGGCTCACGGTTTGTGCAGCCGTTTTGTGTTTTTGGGAAATTCTTTTGTAAACCTCTCATCTCACTGACGAGGTAAGCTATTAATTTTGTATAATATTATCAGTTATTTTGTAATATTGATAATGTATTTGTAGTAATTATATTATTTGCTAAGAATAGTTTTTTGCCAGTTTTTAGTAAAGAATGTTGAGCCATATAAATGTGCAATGACAACTTCATTCACTGTTATGATTAGTGTTACTTTGAATATATCTACTTTGATTATTTGGTTATCCTTGTTCGTGTTATTTATATTTTGATATTAAATATGTACAGTGTTTATCATATCATTTTGATATGAGCGATGATGTAGGGAATTATGTATTATAATGGTGGCTCAAAGTATTTATTTTTGGAAATATCGATATCATGTGATGCATACCCCTTTCGTTTGCATTGGAAATAGTAAGGATTTAACTATTCGAATGTTTAATGTTCATTTAGCTTATACCATTGTATTATTTGATTGTTTCAGAGGTTGTTTTCTTCTATTTTCTTTTTATTTGGAGGATTTACTTCAATAGCGAACCATTGCAACATAACGACACTGCTTGTCCTGTGTGGCTTTGTTTATTTCCATCCTCATCTCCATCCTTCCTCATCTCACCTGCCACTCTACTACGCACCCAAACCCACGAGGGGTTCCCTTCTGACCCCAGCCCTTTAACAATGGCGCCCAACGTGTTTCGCGTCGGTGGTGGATGAGGACTGCAGCAACGACAACAGCTGAGCCAGCTCCTCTATAAACATTGGTGACGTCATCTATCATCGTTGACTTTATAATATCAACTACTATAGAAAGAGAACTTTGTGCTTATAGTGCATAACTTTAGAGCCTTTCCAGTGACTTTGCAGAACATTTTATTATCTTTGTGCATTGAAAGAACTTTGAACCTCCAATGTTAGAAACGACAGTGACTTAATCGTTTTGTGCCATCTTCGAAAACAATTTTAGTTTTATTGATAGTGTGGTGGACTTTTATTTTAATTCTCTGCAGTGACTGACTTTATTGGTCAGATGAGTTATTCTGTTTAACTTTGATGCCCAGTGACAGTAATTTTAGTTGATCTTTGACTACACGGTAATTATTTCCGGATACGTCATGGCCACTGGTGGGGAAGATGTTGAGGAAGTGACCTTCACAGAAGAAGAAACACAGACACTCGAAAAACTGTTCAGCACCTTAGGTGCAAAGCCAAAGATTAAATCAAAAGAAGGTTTAAGACAGTGGATGGCCAGCCTCACTTCTTTGCCTAGTCAAGATCATTCGTCGAATGATGCAGCAGTTACCGCTGCCAGCAGCCATGAACAGGTGTCACAGGCGCCTATCGCCAATGGCGCCGCCAGCGCTTTGACTACCAGCAGTGGCCGTGCTATTACTACCACGACCCAGTCCACTGCTACGCCCATCATCGTTACTGGTCGCAAGCCATGGCTCGTCAAGTTCGGCGGTGATGACGGCTACGATCTGTGGCGTTACCAGCTCACCAGCCTTCAACGTGAGCACCACACATCGCAGGACATCTCCGACGCCATACGTGCTTCCCTGCATGGCAAGGCTGGGACTCTGCTAGCCAGTCTTGACCCTGAGGCTACCGTCGATGACATCCTCACGAAGCTAGACAGCGTCTACGGGCAGGTGGACATCGGCGCAGAGGGGTTAGCTGACTTTTACAGCGCACGTCAGGGACAATCTGAATCTGTAGCTGATTGGAGTTGCAGGATCGAGGGCCTTTTCGGACGCGTGCGTCGACTGACCAACGTGGCTGGTGGCACAGAAGAGGCGTTGCGACAAATGTTCTGGACAGGGTTACGAACTGAGCTGAAAGACATTACCTCATTTCAGTTCGAAACCATCAAGTCTTTTGATGAGTTGAGAATTGCGATTCGACGAGTAGAGAAACGGCATCCACTCGAAACCACCAATACGAAAGAAAAGAAGACATGCAGCGTGGCTCAGAAACAGCCAACGAAAAACCCTCAAGAAAGCTTGGAGGCCATGGTCAAACAGCTGTCGTCCGACATCAAGACCATGAGAGAAGAGATGACAACACTGCGTAGTGAGAGGACAGCAACAGCAGAGCAGCCAGTTGGACAACGGTCAACGCCCAACAGTGACCCAAGAGCCACGAGAGCTCCACCTCGTTACCAAGGACATAGCTCAGCCCGAGGTGGACGACGTAGTGGCAATACTGACCAGAACGAAGTTGTCTGCTACCGTTGTGGGGAAAAAGGCCACATCAAACTCGGATGCAGAGTGAAAATAGACCACCTGCGCCGACCACAGGATTTTCAGTTCGGGTCAGGGGTGCGGGGCGACCACTAGACCATTTCCAGCAGCCCCAATGCAGCGAGGTCCAGGAAGGTTTTGACGCCAACGAGTTGGTCGGCACTGCCAACGAAACCTTGGTGGCGGTTGAAGGCACCACCACACCAGCCCTACTGGACACTGGTTCCTCCGTCTCCACAGTGAGCGAGAACTTTTATAAATCCCACTTGGCCCACTTGTCGCTCCACGACGTCAGTGGACTTCTGCAGGTGGAGTGTGCAGACGGCAACCCACTTCTCTACAGTGGTTACGTGAAGGCCGAAGTGACTGTGTCTGGACTCCACCCCGGCAAGTCCTTCCCCTGTCTACTGCTAGTGGTGCGCGACACCAAATACAACAGTCTGACCCCGGTACTACTTGGCACTAACTTTTTGACCCGAGTGGCTGGTGACTGTCAGGAACACCTCGGCACGCAGTACCTACAGCGAATTTCCCACCAGACAGCCTGGTACCTAGCCCTTCGCTGTGTTGCTTTGAGAGAAAGACAGTTAACCAAGAACCACTGCCACATCGCCGTGGTACGGTCTGCTGAGACGGTGCGCAAGACTGTGCAACCGAACGAGATGGTCACACTCAAGGGAGTTATCGACAAGTGTCAGCCGTACCACACTACATGCGCTTTGCTGCAACCACTTGACAACGTGAACCCCGACTTAGACCTGACTCCTACCCTCGTGTCATATAGCGGGAGGACTGCAGGCCTGATCGACGTGACTTTCGCGAACCTGTCCACCCACACCGTGACATTGAATCCTAGAGCCTTGCTGTGTGAGATTCAGCCTGTTGACATAACGTGCCTGGAAGATTTGCCGCAGCCAGAGAAGGACAGTCTGTTAAGCGAACTTAACATCGAGACCAGCAGACTGACTCCTGACCAGAGAAAACGAGGTATCCAACTCATCTTGGAACACGAAGACTTGTTCGCCAGGTCAGAGGCTGATGTTGGACTGTACTCCAGAGTCAAGCACCGCATTGATCTTCGCAACCCGATGCCATTCAAGCAGAAACATCGGATGATCCCACCGTCCATGCTTGACGAGGTTCGTTCGCATATTCAGCAGCTCTTGACCACAGGTGTCATCCGTCGCTCCCACAGCCCCTGGTCTTCTAACATAGTCCTGGCGCGCAGAAAAGATGGACGTTTACGGCTGTGCACGGACTTCCGACAGCTGAACGAGCGCACGGTAAAGGACTCATATGCGTTGCCTCGAGTCGAAGAGATCCTGGACTGTTTAGCCGGCTCCGAGTACTTCAGTGTCTTGGACATGAAATCGGGCTACTACCAGGTCGAGATCGAAGAACAGCACAAGGAAAGGACGGCGTTTACGGTTGGTCCTTTGGGGTTTTATGAATACAACCGCCTACCATTTGGCCTTACCAACAGTCCAGCGACCTATCAGAGACTGATGGAAGACATTCTCGGAGACTTGCACATGAAGATATGTCTGATCTATCTTGATGACATTATTATTTTTGCTCGTACCTACGAAGAGCATATAGAGCGCTTGCAGCAAGTCTTCAAGAGGATAAGAGACGCTGGACTGAAGCTCGCGCCTAAGAAGTGCAAGTTCTTCCATGAGCGAGTGGTGTATGTTGGCCATCAAGTTTCACACGACGGCGTTTCACCCGATCCGGAGAAGCTTGCTTGCATTCGCAACTGGCCGGCACCGAAGACCCCTGAAGACGTGCGGCGGTTCCTTGGGTTTGCGGGGTACTACCGCAAATTTGTGAAGGACTTCGCCAAGACTGCAGCGCCGTTGTCAGTCCTGATGCCTACACCCGCCAAGAATAAAGGAGGCCGCAAGAAGACTGACGTGAAGCCGAAGCCGTGGACTTGGGGCACTGCAGAGCAGACGGCGTTTGACGCTTTGAAGACCGCCTTGTCGTCGCCGCCTGTCCTGGGTTACGCGGACTTCACCAAGCCGTTCGAGCTTCACACGGACGCTTCAGCACTGGGCCTTGGCGCGATACTGTACCAAGTACAGGAAGGAGCCAAGCGAGTCATCGCGTACGCCAGCAGGTCTCTCGGGAAAGCAGAGAGAACTATCCGGCTCACAAGCTAGAGTTCCTGGCACTCAAGTGGGCCGTGACCGACAAGTTCCGGGACTACCTGTACGGCGCGAAGTTCATAGTTCACACGGACAACAACCCTCTGACGTACGTGCTGACTACCGCCAAGCTCGATGCAACTGGTCACCGTTGGCTTGCTGCGCTTTCGGCCTACGACTTCACGCTGAAGTACAAGCCCGGCGTGAAGAATATGGACGCAGACACGTTATCAAGACTGACCCACAATACAGAGCTGACCCGTGAACCGGAGCAGGAGATTACGGCTGAAGCAGTACACACCATCTGCAGCAATATCTACAGCCCTGTTGTGGAGACGCACTGTCTGTCAGTTGAAGAGCTGCTTCATGTGGATGACCAGGACCTGACCCGGTACCGCGTGCAGGACGTCAGACGGGCTCAGAACTCCGATCCTCTCATCGGCGCCTGGATGACTTACCTACGAAGTGGAAAGAGGCCGGACCATCGCGTTTGCAACAAGCCAGAAGACGCCGCCATGTTACGCAGCTTTGACAATTTCAAGCTGAAGAGAGGGACCATGTACCGTGAAGTTGCGAGTGACGGTGAGACTGTTTCCCAGTTAGTTCTACCCCAGTCCATGCTAAAAGAGGCGCTGACAGGCATCCACGATGACATCGGTCACCTGGGACGAGACAGAACACTGGCACTGGCCAAAGAACGTTTTTGGTGGCCTGGAATGACCAAGGACGTTGAAGATTGGGTCCGCAACTGTCCCAGATGTTTGCGAAGGAAGGCTACTGGCAACACAGCCCCTTTGGTCAACATCGTCACGAGCCAGCCGTTGGAGTTGGTGTGCATGGACTTTCTGTCGTTGGAGATGTCGTCTGGCGGGTATCAGCACGTTTTGGTGATCACCGACCACTTCACCAGGTACGCCCAAGCCATTCCCACACGCAACCAGACGGCTAGGACGACGGCAGAGGCCCTGTTCACCACTTTCATCTCCCACTACGGTTTTCCCAAGCGGCTCCACTCTGACCAGGGTGCCAACTTTGAGAGCCGTGTTGTCAGGGAGTTGTGCCAGATCACCGGCATCGAGAAGTCGAGGACGTCGCCGTACCATCCAATGGGCAACGGGATGACCGAGCGCTTCAATAGAACCCTTCTCGGTATGCTCGGCACTCTGGACACCGAGAAGAAGAAGTCCTGGCACAAGTACGTCGCATCCATGGCTCACGCCTACAACTGCACGAGTCACGACAGTACCGGATTTTCCCCCTACTTTTTGATGTTTGGCCGCCATCCGAGACTGCCTGTAGACGTGGTGTTCGGGATCGAGCGCAACCCAGACAGCAAGTCCCGCACTGCTTACGCAGCAGAGTTGAAGGAGCGTCTCCAAGAGGCGTACAAAAAGGCGACAGAAGCGTCAGGGAAAGCGCGAGGCCGCCAGAAGTCAGCCTATGACAGTAGGGTGAGGGGAGCAACGCTTGAGACAGGAGACCGTGTGCTTGTGAGGGTGTTGGCCTTTGAAGGCAAGCACAAGTTGGCCAACCGTTGGGAGGATGGCGTCTACGTCGTGGCGTCCCAGCCTAACCCCGACGTTCCTGTCTACGTGGTCCACAGAGAAGACGAGCCCACTCGACGTCGTACGCTGCACCGGAACCATCTGTTACCGGTCGGTGCGTTCCTGGGTACCAGAGATCATACGACAGACGCTACTGAGGACAAGACCAGTCGCACGCGTTCACGAGGCCAGCCCCCCGTGAAGAGTGCATCCTCAGAGCCACAGGAAGAGACCACTACCAGTTCCAGCTCAGAGGAAGAAGATGTGACAGCCATCGTGATACAGCCAGCTTCGGTTGCAGCCCCACCCGCTACAGACAGGATGAAGAGAGCTGAGTCACGAGCTGACATTGACATCAGCGTGCCACCACCCGACCCCCTTGGTGACGGCCACGAGGTGCCGGTTGGTGACGGGGCATCCGGCCATGATGGTGACGACCATCGACCCGAGGTAGGTCAACCGGACCAGCCCACGGAAGAAGCTGATGAAGAAGAAGAGGCAGAGAGCGGCCCAGAGACTGACGCTGACGAAGCTACGACACATGCAGTGTCTGAACCAGAGTCAGAGTCAGAGTCAGAAGAACAACAGCCGCAACGCCGCAGTAGACGAGAAAGGAGACCCCCTGATCGCTACCAAGCTGGAACATTTGTTGGTCAAGCTGACCAGCCAGAATGGAAGATTAAGATGACTTATCTGACGAAATTACTAGAACCAGTACAGAATGTCAGCTCTGGTGATTTAGTTAGAATCGTAGAGTCAGTTTTTTCCTAGGAAATAATTACATTGACTTACGATTAACTTGAGAAAAAAATGTCATAGTTTTGAGGCAAGACAATATTTTTGTGTCCATTCGTTGTTTTTTTTCAAACACATGTTCCACCCGGTAGTAATATGTTTTTTTCAGTATTAAGTAATCATTGATAGCCCTTTTTTTTAACACGTTTTTTTTTACAAAAATGTCACTTCTTGCTTAAAGCTAATGTTTTAGAATACGCTTTAACAAACAGTTATTGGAATCCTCATTTCAGTCTGGATTAGTTTAATAAAGGATGCTATGTATCACATTACAATTTGCATACTTATCTTGCAAATGCCAACTTAGTAATTTTTGGGGATTATTGTAAACATATTAACCTATGTGAAGCGTAACTGAAATCCTTCTCTATGTTTTTACACTTGTATTTTGGAAGTTTGTTTACGTCTTTTTGCTGTAAGTTGTTAATGTGTCAGTTGAAAGTTTTGTGTAAATTTTGATATTGCATTTTAGTCACAATCTTATAACTATTTGGTGTTTACCTTTTGTTTTGCGATCTACCAACATGACAATCATTTATTTTGCGATTGCATTACCTTTGTAGTGTAATGACGAGGACGTCATTTTGTGGGCAGGGGTGAATGTGGAAGAGTCGCGTTTTGTGCATATGTATGTATGTTTGCAAGTGTGTGTCAATGTAATGTAATCTGTGTTGATAGCTGTGCTGTCAACAGTTCTTTCAACACTATACTTATAGGGCCCGTTCTGTATATTTATGTAAACCACCTGTGGCAGAGTCGTGTTTTGAGTATATACGCATTTCCTGTTAGGCTCACGGTTTGTGCGGCCGTTTTGTGTTTTTGGGAAATTCTTTTGTAAACCTCTCATCTCACTGACGAGGTAAGCTATTAATTTTGTATAATATTATCAGTTATTTTGTAATATTGATAATGTATTTGTAGTAATTATATTATTTGCTAAGAATAGTTTTTTGCCAGTTTTTAGTAAAGAATGTTGAGCCATATAAATGTGCAATGACAACTTCATTCACTGTTATGATTAGTGTTACTTTGAATATATCTACTTTGATTATTTGGTTATCCTTGTTCGTGTTATTTATATTTTGATATTAAATATGTACAGTGTTTATCATATCATTTTGATATGAGCGATGATGTAGGGAATTATGTATTATAATGGTGGCTCAAAGTATTTATTTTTGGAAATATCGATATCATGTGATGCATACCCCTTTCGTTTGCATTGGAAATAGTAAGGATTTAACTATTCGAATGTTTAATGTTCATTTAGCTTATACCATTGTATTATTTGATTGTTTCAGAGGTTGTTTCTTCTATTTTCCCTTTATTTGGATTTACTTCAATAGCGAATCATTGCAACATACCAACACTGCTTGTCCTGTGTGGCTTTGTTAATCTCCATCTCCATCCTTCCTCATCTCACCTGCCACTCTACTACGCACCCAAACCCACGAGGGGTTCTCTTCTGACCCCAGCCCTTTAACATCTATAAGCTTATAATCTTCGCACTTTACTTTACATAATTATTCCAATCCTATCCTATCCTATCCTGTCCCGTAACCCGAAGGTCGTAGGGGCACCACAGATGATCGTTTAACCAGCATACTCCATCTTTCTCTGTCCTCAGCAGCCCTGATGGCTTCGCTCAGTGTCAAACCAGTCCATTCTCGAATGTTGTCCTCCCACCTCTTTTTCGGTCTCCCTCTTCTTCTACCTCCTTGCACTGTGCCTTGCAGAACAGTCTTTGCAAGGCCTGATGATCTGG
Organism: Oncomelania hupensis; assembly: GCA_036898135.1. Taxonomy (NCBI): domain Eukaryota; kingdom Metazoa; phylum Mollusca; class Gastropoda; order Littorinimorpha; family Pomatiopsidae; genus Oncomelania; species Oncomelania hupensis. The sequence continues at coordinate 30,717,360 of CM072519.1, forward strand.
TAACGTGGCCATACCATCGGAGTTTCCGTTTCTTCACCACTGTGAGCAGGTCATCGTGTTGTCCAATGGCTTGTGTGATGGTCTGTCGGACTTCGTCGTTGGTGATGTGTTGGGTATAGGAAATGCCCAGAAGTCTTCTGTAGCACCTCATCTCCATGCTTTGTATTCTTCGTTGGAGATCTGCTATGAATCCAGTGAATTTTAAATAGTATTGAGACAACTTTAAATAGTTTTTTTGCTAGGTAACGGATATAGTGCGTTTTGTGAAATAGCCTTTCGCTGGATATAATGCGTTTTGTCAAAACAGTCAATATAAAAATTGGTCCAGTAAATATGATATCAAACATTGATTTGGTGATTTGTGTTTTTAAGAAAGCTTTAATGTTCTCATTTTTTTAGTATAAGTACAAAAAAGGAATATCTGCTACAAGGCCTGCCTTTAAAAAATGCCAAATATCTCAACTTGACAAATTTGGATATAGTGCGTTTTGTCATGCAACCCTTCAGATACAGTTGGCCAAAAGACTTGAGCAACTAAAAACACAAGCACAACATGGAATTCAGCAAAAACGAGGAAATTTTCCTTTATATTCACTTGCAGAGTAGTACTGCCAAATCTCCAAACTACATTGCTTACCTAGGGATTGAGCATTGAAGGCAGCAATTAGTTGTGGACTAATCAGTGCCTCAAGCCTGTTCTTTAGTTTTTCCAGGTGCTGGCACTTGTCTGCATAGTCTGGCGTATCCACCAATATTTGCTGAAAGAATTCAAAACCACCTTTTAATTCCCCAGATTTGTTCTTTCCGTACTTTCTTTCTTTGTTTAATTCTCTATTGTAACCGTTTTTCTTCTTTTAAACTACTACTACTACGAAAAATTTTATACCTAAATATATTCAACTTGTTGAATACATTACAAAATATCATGTTTGCAACTAGAAGGGCAAAGCCCATATGACTCACATGCTCCTTATGGAACTTGCAATATTTAACAAGAAAATGAGTACCCAATAAAAAAAATTTTAAAAAAAGAAACGTTGGCATTAAAATGCAAAGTAATACTGACTTTGGGGTGTTGGATAGCGCAGTGGTTGGAGCACTCGCTACTGTGTCGCAAGTTAAGCACCGTCCAGTGCGGTTAGCACTAGGATGGGTGACCGCAAAACGTGAAGTGACAAATAACAACGCCCCTCAGTTGACTCAACTGTGATTGAGTACCTACTCTCTTAAGGGTGGGGAAGGTAAAGCAGCAAGGGAGAGATATGGGCATCACCCTCATTACGCTGGCCCAAGATAAGTGTGATCTCCAACATCACGCTCCCCTACGGCCACAAGGCTATGGGACTACCTTTACCTTTTTTTAAATACCGACTTTGATCTTTCTCTGCTCTTGACCTTGAGATTACCTTGACTTCCTGTCCAAATACACTCATGTATGAGGTATGATTAAAAAAAAACTACAAAAGTTGTATTATGCCCACACACAAAAAAAAACCAACAACAAAAACAAACCAGTGACCTTTGGATGACCTTGACCTTCATGTTACCTCTCATGTTCATGTATGATCAAATAACCCAATGTTGCTGCATACTATACATATACAGCCATTCCACTGCAAGATGATCTTTTTTTTTTTAAACAATTTTTGCAAGGCTTAAAATGACCTTGACCTTCAAGATCAACTAACAAACAGAACATGTATGAAAAGATCAATCTATCATCTCTAAATAAAACAAGTTTGGACTTTATATCTCTCATAATTTAGGGTCAAGGTCACTTCAAAGTACATATACTGACTTTGAATAGCTCCAGTGACCATGACCTTGGAGTGAGGTTGACCAAATTTGTGTGCCTCACCAATATTTATCATGCATCAAAGAACCATAAATTCAGTATTAATAACTAAGAAAAGAAACTAAACTTGTGAAAAATTGTCATTTTTTGACTAACATGTGTTGACCCTGTGACCTTGACGTGAAGTCATTCAAACAATCATTTATGAGGTCTCATTGATATACACCATTTTACCAAATTTGGTTGTGATAGTTGAAATAGGTCCTGAGATATTAATCCACTTGCAAGTTTTGCACAGATGGATGGCGGACAGTAGACAATACAGACACACACACAAAAATAAATAAAATTTTATGTAGTTCTTGGACTATATAGGAACCTCTTGTACAGATCTGCAAAAATCTGGAAATATTTCTTGAGGGTGAGTACATAGACTCACAGTGCTATGAGTAAAAAAATGTAGTAAAATTACCAAATGACTTTTACTGGCCCCAGTTTTGCTAACAACATAATAAATAGATAATCGAGAAATAATTATAACTTACCAAACTCTGCTGCATACCAGACAGTTTTTTAGTTATCTGAAATAAATGTATTCATTGTTTTTATTAATTCCAGAATACGGATACAATATTTTTAACAAGTCCCATGTCCATATAATAACAGTTAAGGAGACATTTATAACAGGATGCACTCAAATTCTTGTGAAGAATATATAATTAACGCTATTTCAGAACAGACTATTATTCAAAACAGTTCGTATAAAATGCATTTCAGTCTTTCAACAAAATAACCTATTTTATTTCATTTTTTCAATAAAAATGTAACAAAAAGTCTTTATCTGCATTAAATTTAGACACTGTGTATCTCACCCACAAACCTCTGTCACACCCACAACCCCCTTCTCTTCCCCCCCCCCCCTCTCTCTCTCACAAGCAAAAGTACTCATACTCTTAACAATCCTCCAGCCTTTCCCAACCACAGCCCCTTTAGCACTGACCTTGTCCACATCTTGGGACTGAAAGACTTCTTCCATTTCTGAGCTCAGAGTGGTCCAGTTGTCTGCCTCCTGTTACAAACACAAGGGTTATGCATTATAGTCTTTTCACAAACTGAAATAACATTAAAGCAACTTTTTTTTTCTTTCATCCCACCCACTCCCCCACTCCAAACCCTACTGCCTTCCCCAACCGATCCCTTGAATAAACCTTCAAATCTATGTTGTTTTCTTCTTCAATTAAATCGCCTGACCAAAAGAGATAAATAAAAATATTACTACAGGAAACAGTTGTTATTGCAATATTGGATAATAATATTACAAAAAGAACTGTGGTGATACTATCAGTTTTTGTGGAAAAACTTACAATTTGGTCACTCTTGTTAAACAATATTGTTTTCAACACATGAAATATAAACAATCAAACAACCCAATGCAAATAAAAACAAAAGCAAAAATCAAATAAAAAACAAAACAAATCAAACCTTGAGAGCATCAGCAGTTGTCTTCATTCGGGCCTTGATAGAATCCAGAGTCAACAACATCTGCATGGACTGGGCTGTGTTTTTCTCCACCTGTCACAAAGATTACATTCAAAATTAAAACCACCTATTAAAAAAATTTTCCTCCCCTTGGCTGGAATTCTGTGGCATCTCCATATTGGTGAGATTTTTGCCAGTATGACCGATTTCCATTCAACAGTAAAAGTTACCACATTGTGTCTTCAGAGACAGTACTTGCAAGACATATGTTTGTGTAGCTGCCCCCCCCCTCCCCCCCTCCCCTCCATATCTTGACATGAACGTTAGAATTTAGTAGTCTTTGTGATAGGATGGATGCACTCATAGAGAGAACGTTAGGATATTGTAGTCTTTGTGATAGGATGGCTGCAGTCATAGACAAGTCTGTTTATACACTGGAATCAATGTGTTGCTGGAGCATCAGGGTCAATTTGATTCCATTTGGTTCAATGTTAATTATTATTTACCAAACGAGCATTATCCACGTTTGATGTATTTTACTATGTGTTCTAACTTCTATGCAGTATTGTGCAATGAGGTGGAGGTTTCAACGCAATGACAACAGACAATTCTGACTGATTTCTGACTGCTCCCTCTCCCTTTCTGCCTCATTCACAGTCACAATTACAAATGTGTTGAAAACAAAAACTTACATTTTCAATATCCTGCTTGACCGATCTCATCTGATCACGAAGAAGCATCGACTCTTGTTTCACTGCATCAACCTCTCGCATCACCCTAAAATATACAATAAAAGTACATAAAATATAAAAGTACATAAAATAAAATAGAATAGAATTACAATCTTAAACAAATAAAAATATACAATTTCCATTTCAGAACATCAAATGTTTTCAAAATAACAACGAGATACAGTATTTAAGTTATCAATGTTAGCTTACCTAATTTTTAAATTATATTCACCTGAATTCCATGAAAATATAATAATGAATATCATACATACCTTGGTAAATTTTGGAGTGCCTGTTGACTTGCTTCCTCTAAAATGTTGTTGACCTCCTGTCATTGCAAAATTTATAGTTTATATACAATTAGGTAATACCAGTTATACCAAATTTCATTTTTATTTGTTTTATTTTAGTGATCAAGTGCCTGTCATAATTCCTTGTAAGAGGTAATAAAGATTTGTTGAATTGAATTGAATTGAAATCACTAATAAAAGCACCAGCTACTAATGTGACAAATTACATTTCCTGTATAAAAGAAAATACTTGTAAAACAAACATGAATCCATTAAAAAATACTGCCAAAAGCAATGTAGCGTAGAGTAATCATTTGTTAAGAAAACTTGTACTCATCAGCCTTAAACTGAACAAAAAATCAATTGATAAAAACAGATACTTGCTTGAATAAACATTTGTAGCTTCATCACCATTGTGGTTGCATGTTGCTAAAACACATCATGAAACAAATAAAGCAAGATAAGAACAAAATATATTAGAGCTAGCATGCCATGAAAAGTCATGAATATACAAAGTAAAATTGTTAGAATGCGGCATTATCAATTTTGATCTACCTTGATTACATCCCAAATGGAAAAGTTTAGATTTTTAATTCCAATAGCTGCAACAGCTAAACAATTTACAGCTGATGAAGATCAATTTTAGTTTCTTGTTTGTTTTCATTTCACTAAATCTAACACACTCCTGGATCTGAATCTCTGGGCCTGAATTTACACTTTGAAGATTGGAGGTTTGAAAGTTGGAGGTTGATGGCTGGGGTATAACAAGTTACAAAGAACAATCATAAATAATAATTTTTAAAAAGTGCACCTCTTGAAATGAAAATAAAACTTACAAGATTTATCTTATTAGCAGTTGCTAGATTAAAAATCAATCTGATAGCAAGAGATTTTAGCAATTCTCACATCTAAAGACACTCCTGGTTCTCGTTGTTGTCGGAATGCTGAATTGACCCATTCTTTGGCTTCAAAGTTGTCATCCATAAATTTGGAGTAGTCCTGCAAAACAAAGCAAACATACAATTCATGGCATCTTCAAATCACTAAAAATAAGCTTGACTAACATTTGGCACATTTTTATATTTTAAACTGAACTCAATTAACTGCCATAAACTTTTTTTTTTTTTAAGCCTGGCCATGCTGTGTGCACTGCAAAGTTGTGGAGCTGTTCTTCACCCAGTCCAATTATACACAGTATCCTGAAGAAGAAAAAGACTAAACCACACAACACATGAAGTTGAGGCAATGCAAAACTAAAGGATGGATAAAAAAAAAACAAAAAAAACCACCGTTTTCTGACTCCTAACTTACCAAATTACTCAGCTGTAAAGAAAATGCTACCTGTTCAATTCGGTTCAGTTTGAAATTGTGCACGCCTCCCAGTTTTTTGGTGTCCTGCAATTATTATGGTTTCTTGCAAATGCAATGGGAGTTAAAGAATTATATCTGTTTAAGGATGTTTTTAATTAGTTGTTGTTATTATTATTATTATTATTATTATTATTATTATTATTATTATTATAAATCATTTTTATTTGTACTGGTATCTGTTCTAGTTGATGCAGCTCTGCAACTAAATAATTCTTAGATCATCATTATGCTTGCAGGTGTCGCTGAATTGCTGCCCTTGATTTGATAATGTCTCCTTAGTATAGTAATGGTGTGAATGAACGTGTTTAGCGGTTGTGCGATATGTGTGGTAGCTACTTTGGTAGCTGGTGGTGAGATGACATTGTTTGATAACGATGATAAGATAATTTTATTTAACAAGGGTAAAAGACACTGGGTGTGCTTTTTTGCATCTTGGCATCTTGCCCTTGGGGCCTGAGCAATAATAATTAATATAACAAAATAACTTTATAACAATAACATAATGTAACAATATAATAAAGATCTGTGCACACATGCACATACTTGCGTATACACACACACACACACCCCTTGGGGTCATGAGCAATCTTGTCACTGTAGATTGTTCTAACCTATAAAGGGAACAGTGAAAGCCCCAGTTGAAAACCTGTCTTGCCTTTGTAGGCATGACTAATTCACTGCGGCAACAGTTCCCCCCGTTGGAGTGCCGGGGGTTTCAGTATAAATAGTATCCCCACTTTCTGGAAATTTAGTGCTTTAAATTCCCACTGTCGCTGTCTTCATCATTTGCTCTTTCCCATTCCTGATCTGTCCTATCACTCTGCTATACTTTCTTCTTCTTCGCTAGATCAATGACCTACCTTTTTTCTTGAAAACCCTTCCTGGACAAGACTCCTTGTTTGTGTATGAGGTCTGTTGGATCAGCTTGGGAGTGTTGGACGCTTTCTGCCGGGTGGTCACTAGGGCTTCCTATGATGGTATTATTTCGCACTATAGGCATTTTATATGTATGTGTTTTGTTGATGATTTATAATGATGGTTGTATTCTATTTTGTTTTTGTAACCGGGGTGTTCGCGTAGTTGAGGTCAACCCTCAGCCGTCCCCCGCGTGGGATGTCTTTATTGTAAAGTGACTGGCTGGTGGAGGGCATTCAATTTTCCCACTAAGGTTGTTTCGGCAGATCTTTTATGCGGATCGGGGGTTGTCCGGTCCTGATTTGGCTCGGAAGAGTCCGCTGGACCTAAAGCAACAATAAAACAATCAATCAATCAAACACACACACACACACTCACACATTTATTTAAAACAATCTATTGAATGTGTTTCATGATAATGTGTCGTGTGTGTGAGTGTACAACTCCGAGTGAGCCTGGATGTAGTTATGGTTGAGTTTATAAGAAGAAGAAAGTACTTCTCTGCATGCATGCGTGTATGTGTTTTAATTGTCTTAAAGTTTATTTTGGTGCAGTTTTAAGAGTATTCTGAAAGTGTTTTTACTAGTAGTGTTAATGCTAAATTTATTATTTTTAGAATGGCTCAGATTTATTTATGTATCCCAAATCCCCTTACTTTCAGTGGAAGCTTGTGGCTAACCCTGAGATGGCAACTGTTATGCATTCTTAATGGTGTGTTTGAGTGTAACTGTAAGTGTGGATGTGAGGGATTGAGGGGAGAGATGGGGAAAGAAAGATATTCTTTTTTTTTTAAATATCATTTTTAATATTAATCTCAGTGTAATTGCTATCGGTGATGTGATGCAGAGGTGTTGAATGTGATAACACCACCTAGATTGATCTATCCTATCTTATCCTATCCTATCCTTCCCGTAACTCAAAGGTCGTTGGGGCACCACGGATAATCGTTTAACCAGCGTACTTCATCTTCCTCTGTTCTCAGCAACTCTCATGGCTTCGTTCAGTGTCAAACCAGTCTATTCTCGAATGTTGTCCTCAAACCTCTTTTTCTGTCTCCCTCTTCTTCTGCCTCTTTGCACCGTACTTTGCAGGATGGTTTTTGGAAGGCCTGATGCTCTGGTGATGTGGTCATACCTTCAGAGTTTCCGTTTCTTTACCACTGTGAGCATGTCGTCATATTGTCCAATCATGGCTTGTGTGATGGTCTGTCAGACTTCGTCGTTGTGGATGTGCTGGATCTCTTCATCCATTAGACGGCCTCAATCATCAGGTTGATTACTCTGCCGATCTAGTGACTAGTATTATAGTGTTTTACTTCTATACTTTTACAATTATAGTATATTGATATTGTTCGTTTTGTGTGTTGTAAAATGCATTTTCTATATGTGATGCCGCCATTGTAATTCATTAATTGCTCAGTGTGAGATGAAGTCCTATTCACTATTGTATTGTACCACAGTACTGTAATCTGTAGTGTATTCTAGGACTAGGTTAGTTCACTGGCTGGAAGTTTTTTTTTTCATCTTTGTAACAATCAATATCAGTACTACCTACTTGATAACCAACATTGGTGGGTAGTAATAGTGAAAGTAAGAAGAGACTCCAGTCCAGAGCCTGTGGTTACTGGTTATTCAAAAATTCTGGAGTACTTTTACTGTTTTACTTTTAGTTACACTAGTAGTAGTAGTAGTAGTAGTAGTAGTAGTAGTAGTAGTAGTAGTAGTAGTAGTAGTAGTAGTAGAAGTAGTACTAGTAGTAGTAGTACAGACTACAGTCTACTAAAAAAATAAAAAAAATAAAAGTTAAAGTTCTAGTCTACAGAAGTAGACACCCCTTGTTTAGTGTTCCTGTACCAGTGAACTGTTTATAAACAGCGGCAAAATACCTGACTACAGTCATTGCAAATAATCTGCCTACTTTACCATTTTGTCATTTGTTGTCGTCTGCTCATCCACATCACCGTCCAGGGAAATCGGAATAGCCTCCCTTGAAGCCTAAGAACCCAAGGGAAATAAAGCACAGTCAAGTAACTGTGACAATGAACTTTGACCTTATTTAAATGGCGCTGCCCACTGGACAGAAGGTTGCGTTAGGCGTTATTTTTCTTGTCATTGTAATAATAGGAGAATTATATGCCTTCACTTTACATTTTGAGACGCGAGCACTTGTATTTAGAGGACACTTTGTGGTACTTGTCCAAGTATTCCTTTTTTTGATTTCTAAACTTTTGTACCAAAATCTTACTGACTTCGACCCGTCGGTTGCTTTCGTTACTGCAACGGAAAGTGCAAGTTTCACTTCAGTATCGAGTTCGCAGCAGATTTCTTCTGGAGGAAGAAAACTTTGTACGCCATGGAAAGCGGGGCTGTTGGTGTACTTCATACTTTGTCACACCAGTTACATAACAAATCTGTTTTTGATTGGCAAGGAACCTCACTGGTTTGCTATGTTGGCATATTGCTGCCTGGGTTCTTATGTTCAACTTGCGACGGCAATGTTGATTTTGAAGCTGGTGAAGACATTGACTCTTTTTTTCCGCTGGAGGATAGGTAGAGAAAGTAGAAGCCCTATCTTCTCAAAAAGGTTTACAGCAATTATAGCTGTATTATATGCCATTTGTGCTGCATTTTGGGGTCTTACAGCTGCAGCACAAGTCCCAAAAGTGAAACATGTTACAATACCTGTTCATGGACTGCCAGCACTGTGGGAGAACATGCATATAGTGCAGCTGTCTGATATTCATCTTGGACCAACTGTTGGATATTCAAAACTGGAACAAATTGTAGATGTTGTCAACAAGTTAAATCCAGGTATTTTTATGTTTCTGAAGACACCTTTCTGCTTTCTCCGTACGTATTTGTATCATGCTAGTAACTTAGTAAAATTTCCACAACTACGCATATAAATATTTTTTGAAAGAACTCACTATTTCCCCCCTTGGCCTTGCTGACCAATTGAGTAAATTGTGATTTAAAAAAATAATCTAAAACTCTTTCTTGAGCACTTACTACTAGTGAACACAACCAACTGCTGATCATAGATCTAATAAAGATTACATTTAAGTTGCTTTTGTTACCTTACCATCAGTCCTTTTTTTCAGGCAGGACTATTTGTTTATTATTAGTGACCTAGAACTATTAACTAATTAAGCATGCACTCATCAATAAATGTTTATTTCTTTCATAGATATTGTAGTTCTGACTGGAGATTTGGTTGATGGCTCTGTGAAATTGCTCGGGGAAGCTGCAAATCCTTTGGCACAGTTAAAGGCTACCCATGGGAAATTTTTTGTTAGTGGTAAGTGTAGAAGTAGTCTAAAGAGAGACTTGACAACCAAGCATGAGATTGTATTGTAACGTAATGCTTTCAGCTTCACCCACATCCCCACCACATCTCTCTCTCTCTCTCTGTCTCTCTCTCTCTCTCTCTGTCTCTCTCTCTGTCTCTCTCTCTCTCTCTCTGTCTCTCTCTCTCTCTCCCTCTCTCTCTCTCTTGTCGACATATGTAGCTACATTTTGACTTCAACATCTCTGTCTCCCTGTCTGAGTCTCTCTCTCTCTCTCTCTCTCTCTCTCTCTCTCTCTCTCTCTCTCTCTCTCTCTCTCTCTCTCTCTCTCTCTCTCTTAATAAGAGTCTTATGATCTAATATTTGCTTAGTAATTATTGTTGGCTGTAATTTTCATGTTCAATTCTTTTAGTGTAAATCGTAAGCAATTTAAAGACATTGCAAGGTCACCAACAAGCAGGTTTAATAATATAATTTAATAAGCCAGCCCTGTGTGTGCAATTGTTTTCATTCATTTTCCAAACTTTGATAAAGTACTTATAATGGAAGTCAGTGGAAAATGTGCACAATCAGGAAGAGTCATAGACTTTATTAGTTTTTTTTCTTGATAATGATATTCAATGCATGTATACATCATTACATGATATAAATGATTTACCCAATATGACATATATATATATGAATGTATATGATTTTTATGACATTCATTTCTGGTTATGTAGGAAACCATGAATACTACACAGGAGATGTGGACAACTGGTTTGCCAAGCTGACAATGGATGTTGGCTTTACAGTTCTTCACAATGCAAATATCAAACTGTACCCTTCAGGTGGTAGGGCTGCAGACTCCATCTGTCTGGCAGGTTCTGATGATCTGGATGCAAACAGGATGAGGTAACTGAATGTTTGATTTATTATGTAGCCCATTTATTTCTCTGTGTTTACCTGAGCGTAAACTTAAAGTTATTAATTATAAAAGGAACAGAAAACAATTACCCTAGGGTTCTGGATTTAGAATCTCTCTTTTTACAAAATCTTCTGTGTGCCTCTCTCCATCCCATACCACTGCCAAACGCTACCTTGTCCCTATTCTACCTTATTCCTTCTTTCTTTCTCAATGCGTACATATTTTTTCTCTCCAAACTTTCCTGCTCTCTCTCTCTACACTCTTCCTCTCTCTCTTTCAAAGAATAAATCAAATGACAATTTAACGATTACAGTAATAACATGAGTAAAAGTTGACTGCAGGATCTGAAAACAACTGATATTTGTACAGAGTTTTAAAAACAGTCGTAAACTAAAGAAGATCTTTGATTAAAAACAAAATGTAACAATTCTCCAACGTTTCAGCTATAGTCTTTATTCAGGAAGTCTACTTACACTAAGCTAGCCTGCTGAATAACAGGTCTGTCGTTACAAATTTTAAATCTTTCTTTGACAAGAAATGATAAGCTAGCATTGAAAAGTGTCCTCAACCCACTCTACACCCCTTGTATAAGGCACAACTCTTTGATCTATAAAAACATTTTCTTCTTCTATCCATTTGGGCTGCTGCATTAAAGATTCTGCATGCAGCCAAAAACGTTCAGCAAGCTGGGTCATGGATGGAGGAGGGGAGGTGAGGGAGGGATCAGATGGGCCATGGAAGAAGTAGAAGTGTTTTATCTGGGACTTCGAAACATTCCAGCACGGTGTTCAAAACCACATCAGCTGGAAGGCAGTTCCATGCTTTGGGCATGCATCATCCTCTTCCCCAAATTTGTGTACATCACGAATTTTACATGGTTTTGCTATGTAGGTATGATGGCCATGGATTTGACCTTCATCAAGCACTGATGACCTGTGATCCAGCCAACCCCGTGATATTCCTTGCACACCAGCCTAAGGCAGCCAAGATTGCCTTGGACTCTGGCCACAGAATTGACGTCGTTTTGTCAGGTAATGAATCCATTTTGTTGAAGTGTGTTACACATTTTTACCAATAGTTGATTCAGCCTCATTGCTTGAATCTTGATATGTGTAACTTGAATTCATTTATCCACATGGCCTGTTCACTCAGCAACAAGGCAGGTGTCATCATATAAAGTTTTCCAACTTTATTCAACAAACATCAACAGCTGCATACAAGATCGCTTTCTGAAGATCACTTAAAAAAATCACTGTTTTTCAAGCAGACAGCGCATTACTTACATAATCTCTCTGCAATCCAGTAAAGCTTAGAACCTTCTAGCATGCCGCAATAACACCCAATCAAAATAAAACTCGTCACTAAAACTATACACTGTTTTACATCATATAATGTTTTTACAAATCTACATGATTCGACCAGCTGTCACTAAAAATACCTAGAAAATTCGATCGATAATAAACAAGCAATTCCAGAAAACTATAAACCCAATCATAGTACCGACGACGCTACTCTTACGCTTCTCCACAGGCACAATGCTTATGATCACTTAGAGACCTCTGGTTCCTTTCTCCGTAATCTATTTATAGACTTTTCCTTTGCTTTCAATATCATGCAGCCACACCTCATGGCTCAGAAGCTTCTGTTTTACACTGTCCCTCCCAGCCTCGTCCTGTGGATCATTCACTTCCTTGTGTCCAGATCTCAGGTCATCCGCTTTCATTCTGTTGTCTCATCTCACAAACGTCCTCAGGAGCTCCTCATGATACGGTTCTTTCTCCGGTACTTTTCACAAATGACTGTGCAGAGGAACTGGCGCCACACCAGTCATAAAGTACTCGGACAATTCTGCCCTTGAGGACCTCTCCAATTCAAATGCTGTGTATTTCTCTGCAGTTGATAGGTTCAGCTCCTGGTGCAAACAAAATTATCTGGACTTAAATGTCAAGAAAACTAAGGAACTGGTCATTGACTTTCATAAAAACAATGCTCTCATACCAGACCTTGTCATTGATGGTGTTACAGTCGAGAGAGTCACTCAATACAAATACCTCGGAACCATTGATGACCAGAAACTGAACTTCACTGCAAACACCCAGGCCATTCACAAAAAATGTCAGTCTAGAATTTACTGCCTTCAAAAACTTCGAAATCTTTAAGTCAATAGCCACCTCCCTCAGACTTTTTACTCTTCTTTTATTGAGTCCCTTCTTACGTTTTCTTTGATCTGCTGGTATGGAAGTTGGTGCGACATTTAGCCAGAAGTTCCGACCCGGTCTGAATCCCGCATCAAACGGATGGGAAGGCTTCGGCAGGTAGCTTGTCCGGCGAACCGGGGCGTACCTGCCGGGAAAAGGGTAGCTTGTCCGGCGAACTGGGGCGTACCCGCCGGAAAAATTATGTGGTCCTAAACTAGGGCGACCACTTATATGTTTCTGGTCGTAACCTCGACCAGAAACGGCTCCAAGGCCACTTCTGGCAAGACCAAGGAGCCACCCCTCACCTCACTACCGCCACTCCCCACCTCACCACCACCACTCTACAAACCTGAAGAGTAGAAGATAAAGCCGGAGGCGCAGGCGCGGGAGCGCAACGTAGCAAAACAGGGGTAAAGTCGGCAGGGGAGGAAACGAAGGAAGGCACAGAGGAAACTCGACATTCCGTAGAACGAACGGCCGTCGAAGTAAAGGGACGCGCATAGACGGGGTTGAAGCCGACGAACAGCTACGTTGAGACAAGACAAGGAAACCCAAACTCCGCCGGCGGTAGTAACAGTAAACTACAGGGCGAACGCAGAAAGTCAGCAAAAAGAGAGCTAGAGTAGACACAACCTCACTCAGCGAGTGCCAAAAAAGGAATGATATATTCAGTCCGTTATCGTGAGCGCTTGGACGCATTGGTTTATCACGAGACTCACGGGGAAAGTGGTTCAGGGGAAGCAACTCTATGACTGTTTTATCTTTTGTCAGCTTCCGTTAGAGAGGCACTCTCCTAGCAACGCCTTAAACATTGCACTTGTGAGTCATGGTAAGTATGTTTATTAATAATAAATTTAGAGAAAAAATTTTAATTTTCCTTTGGCAAAAGCATTGTTTGTTGAAAGCATGTTTGTCGTACAGTGCTTGGCTGTAATTAGTTAGTTTGTTCATTACCTTTTCGTTATTTTCAAATCCATTGTTCATAAATAAAGTACCAACAGACTAGACATTATTTATGATCCTTGGCTAAGAAAAGTTTTTTTTTTCTGTTATGCTATTTTTGTTCTTGCTTTTTAACCGGCTCTTTTTTTCGACATCAACTCATTTAAAACAAAATGTTGTTGTGAGTGCTCAAGATTGTTTACACTGCAGCATAACCCCTGACAGATACTACGCCGAGGGCCGAATAAGGATCATACATTTTGTTGTTGTGTTAAGCTATTGAAAGTTGTGGTTATTCAAGGCTATTCGTTACCATGTTGTCAGAATCCCACTAAAAATATTTTACAATTGATCCATTTTGTTTTCCAGGCCACACTCACGGAGGCCAGTTTTTTCCTATGATCATTGCTGCCTACCTGATCAACCCGTTCTATGCAGGACTGTACAAGTACGGACAGAACAGCCACGTTTATGTCTCACAGGGAACACAGTACTGGGGCATTCCCATGAGACTGGGCACCAGCATGGAAATCACGGACATTACTCTGGTATCAGCTGGAGCTTAGAGACAGAGATTTTTGGAGCTGAAAGCAGTAGTCTGTTTGTCAGATGCGAGTAAAACAAATGTGCAGATAACCTAAAGCCTCCCAACTCACTTGCCATACCGGTGACCTCTTTTTCTGACCTATCCTCTTTTGATTACTAAAAAAAGTTTTTTTTGTCACATTTTATGATTTTGTATGGTCTCTTATCATTTGCAGACAAATTTCAGGTTCATGTAGTGTGAATTTATTTTTTTCCTTTTATCTTTGACTTTGGATAGATAAGTCTAATAAGTTATTTGTCATTGTTTATTGTATATGGTAATGAACATGTTTTTTGGAATTGAAGTGTATTTATTTAGTTAGTTTGTGGGTGGGCCATTCCACGGTAACTGACATGACATTTGGACGCCATTTGTTTAAATAAAACAAGTCGTGTTTCAGCAAATTCTTTTTTTTATTCTCATTTAACAGTACATTTCAAATTGAATACATGTTAATGGACACGTATGGCAAAAAAAAATCCAGGAAAAACATTTTAGCATGTCTCCAGATAAGAAGATGTTTGCGGTAACTGACATGAATCAGAAAACACAAATATTTGAACTGACATTGGTAACTCTCAGAATTTTCTGAACTGGTAAATGTTTGAGCAGTTTAATACAGTTAGTTTACAAGTAAAATGATAAAAGTAGATGCATTCATAATTCTTTTAAGTAGATAATTTACTATGTTGTCATCAAGAGGTGCAAACTCCGGTAACTGACATGACAAGTGAATGGTAACTGACATGACATCTGAGAGAATCACAGTCCCGGTTGCAATGAACAGCCTGACTGGCAAGGGAATGCATAAAAAACAACAAATCATTAATAAATTGGTTTCTCACAACAACAAAATACTTGAAAAAGCTGTGAAAAACTTCCATTATTTTTCAAGTCTTAAGAACTTTACACACTCGTAATAGAAAAAGTTTACAAAATTATTTTGTAACCATGAAGGATTGCTAAACATCAACAATTTGAACAACATTTTAAGTTGAATGTATGTTAATGAACACATTATCATGAAGAAAATGAAATGAAATTGACTTGCTTAGTACTAGTGTCACTATGGGTATCCTGTTAGTAACTGACATGACACCCTGAGAGAGTCCCGATAGCTCTGTCAGTCTGCCTGGCAAGGTAATGCTTCAAATACCGATACCGAGACAGTCTGCCATTGGCAAGGTAGAAATCAATTTCCATTCCTAGCTTTGAAAGCACTGACAATGTCAGCAATATTGTCCACAGTGTAATCCAAGCAGCCGCTCATGTAGATTGGTCCAAAGAAAATGCAGCTGTTGTGTACGATATCAGTGTCACGTCACTTGGGCCACTGGAAATGTAGCACACCATCTATTGAATGCTGATGAAGAAAATTCACCTTCCAGAATCCTTCACCCTCTGCTGAAATCACTCTGCCAATGTAGAAGCGATCCACATAGTCAACAGCATAGTAGTTTTCTAATGCGATCTCAATGTCTTGCTCTTCTGCTTTTGAAGTTATTGCCACGTGATGCTGAATTTCTGGTATATAGCCAACCATGACTTGTTTATCAAACTCTGCTCCAACAATAGTGTCTCCAGATATCTATACGATCTGAAAAGCCACCTTCAAAGCCTTACTACATGCATGTATGGCCACATGATCTGCGTATGTTCCATCTTTGGACATGTCCCTGACATAATCGTCAAATGAACCAGATGGCAGAAACTCCTGCAACGTTTCTTTCTCCTGTAGTGGCAAGTTTTTCAGGTGATTGACTGTTAATTTCCTCAGCTCGCTTTGTTTGACGATGATTTCTATTTCATGCAGCTGTTTAATTATTGCCCAGAAGAAACAGTTCTCATCACTGGGTGTAATACCATCCAAAACCAGCCCTTTGCCCTGGAGAAAAGTGATGAAGCGAGACATGTGAACATGTGAACTGGCTTCCTGGGTACCAGTTCCAAATGAACTTGGTGCTGGAGTCTGTTTTTTGCTGTGCATTTTCTTCACATGCTCGTGAGGATGTCTCATGGTCATCTGCCGGCATCTTTCCAGCAGCCTGTCGAGTGGAAAAAGCAGGCGAAGCTGAAGGCAATTTATGAATCCTTTTGGGCTTTTTTGCATTTCGCTGTTTCTGTTTGATTACTGTATTCTTTCGCTGCTCCTGTTCGCGACGACCTGGAGACCATTTCTTCCTGCATTCTGCCTGCTTCAACCGATTCCTTTCGCTCACTGCAGCTCGCTGTGCCTCTGACATGCGTTCGCGGTATCGCCGCATCTTTGTTCTTGGTGACATCACCATAATGGCAGGTCTGTGGAAAAAACAAGAGACATTTGTAAGCAACAAGAAAGAAAAGTTGATATTCAAAAATAAACATAAACATGTACATGGATTTGGGGGAGGGGGGGGATGACAGGACAGGAAGGGGGTACAATTTACATGTGTCTAAGTAGACATAGACTGTCATACATTGTACCATGCTTAAAAACAAACCTAGGGAAAAATATGTCAACTCTGACTGAACCGGACTGTCACAGGTAAGTCCTATGTCATGTCAGTTACTTCAGTCATGTCAGTTACCGTCATGTCAGTTACCCTATAAAAGCTAAAAATACAGGAAATTTTAAAGTTTCATTGCATCATTTACATATTAGACAGTGACAGACAGAAATTAATAAGTATAATTGGTTTTTTCCATTGTCTTTCCTAATGGTAAAAACTTTTGTAAGGAAAAGTAACTGACATGACGCACTTTCTGACCGTTCTTGTCCCATATTTTGTGAAATCTAGAAATGCATATACTTGAATATATTAGGTTAGGCATTGCAATAAGATGTTCATCTAAGTATCTGAACAAAGAAAACATATTTGCAACACGTAAATTACCTTGATTGCAGAGGATTGTGCTGGTGCCTGGTTGCAAAACATGTGGTCTCTGTCAAACCTCAAAATTCAAGATTGCGACCCGGTCACATGATTAAGTCAGGGCAATTAACCCATATATTTTTTGGAAGTTCAGTTACTCCTCTCCATGAATAAATCATTTGGATAAATAAATAGTAATGTTTGAAAAATTGGTATTTGGTTGTCATTTTGGTGGAATGGCCCGGGTAAGTTCTTTCTAAATTGTGACTTTCAATTTAATTACCCCCTGATGGGAGGGTTCACATAGATTTGTTTTTGCCATGAAGCTGATATTTAATAGTGTGTATAATAATTATTATTCAATTATAATAATTAACTGCTGAGGACAGAGGAAGAATGAGTACATTGGTTAAACAATCATCTACAGGGCCCCAACGACTTTCGAGTTACAGGATAAGATAATAACAATAATAATAAGTAACATTTGTACAGCGCACTTCCTCACTCGAGTTCATAGTGCTTTACAGCAAAATTTGTAGCCATGCAGACAAATTAGTTCTAAATTGATAGTCAGTGTAGTGTATGTTTTTCAATGTTCACATACAGTTTCATACTCATAGGATAGAAAAAAAAAGATTGTAAAAGGCTGATCTTGGAGAAGGAAATGCAGCAAGTCCACTTAATATACCACAATATGTTGAAAATACTGTGAAATATGAAATATTGAAATTCTCTGAAATATGAAATATTGAAATTCTCTGAAATATGAAATATAGAAATTCTCTGAAATAGGAAATATAGAAATTCTCTGAAATAGGAAATATAGAAATTCTCTTAAATAGGAAATATTGAAATTCTCTGAAATAGGAAATATTGAAATTCTCTCTCCTCCCACTAGCATCTTCATGTTTTTGTTACATATATATATGGGTTGTGTATTTATAGTGGGCATCCATCTGTTTCGGGAAACCATGGAGTTGCTCATCCAGGTGTTGGTCGTGGTACAGTGTCTAGCCTGCTTGGAAAGGCCAATGCAGAAGTGGCAGTACCTCCCACACTGCAAGCAGGTGAAGGTTGATATTGGTCTGGCTTCGAGTCTTTCTCTGTCTTTGCCTCAGACTGCTGAGCAAATGCCTGCATGCTCGAAGTGGGAAAGACCTTCCTGCACTACTGGTCATGCCAATCTGTCTGAAGTAACAGCTTCCCGAGTATTGAGGTCGACCTCCAGAGCCTTCAGGTCTCTTTTGCATGCGTCGTTGTAGCGCAGCTGGGGTCTGCCAGTGGGTCTCATGGTATTATACAAATTTATATAATGGCTAGCACTGCACAACAGCAAGAAATAAAACGGCCAAGAAAGGTAGTATTCCTTCTCTCAAAGATGGACAAAAAGTGCATTATATATATTTACATGTATATATATATATAATTAATTTATTTATAAGGCATTCCAGCCATATTTATTTGTACTAATTTGATGTAAGTCTGTGTAGCTGTGCATATATGTGTGCAGGCTGGGGAACTCTCCTCGGATCCACGATTTTCCGAGAAAAGGTACCGTAACTCCCGAAAAACTTAAATAGAGGTCCGAGAAAAAAAAATCACAAAACGCAATCTATCCAAGTCCAAGTCTTGATCCATGTCCGTGTCCAGCTTTTTTTTCTCATCACTAAAAGTGCAGCCCGCACCCGCTATTGTTACATCGAATTCACTGCCCAATAAGGCTTACTAGCATCACTTGACTACGGTTCACGTAAAGTTCAGTCCTTTGTCACTGTCCGCCGTTGTTAGTTTATAATCATTTTACTATCATGGTCAAGTCGTGTGTTTCAACAAGTGGAAATGGGAATGGCCTGAAAAGATGGCGAAAGTGTAACTGCACTCCATGTCATGGGTAACTACTACTACTACTTATACCACTACTAATGATAATGTCCTTATGAACACATGATGAATATTATGAAAAACAT
This sequence comes from Oncomelania hupensis, assembly GCA_036898135.1. Classification (NCBI taxonomy): domain Eukaryota; kingdom Metazoa; phylum Mollusca; class Gastropoda; order Littorinimorpha; family Pomatiopsidae; genus Oncomelania; species Oncomelania hupensis. The sequence continues at coordinate 30,736,679 of CM072519.1, forward strand.
CCACATTTATATCTCATAAAAAGCATTCTTTTGGGGTGTACATGCTATGAAACGTTCAGCTTCGCCCCTGGCCTTACGGCAGCCCCTGGACCCCGGCCGGATTTCAGAGATTTTTGCTTTCGACTGTTCCCCAGCCTGTGTGTGTCAATGTGAGCTTATGGTGTGAGCTAGTGGAAGAATATTTCCGGAATGACTGTTCGTAAAATAATCTATGTAAAATATTAAATTCTGTGATCTCACATCCACAAACACAAAAATCTAGAAGCATAAGACCATTCATATTTATTTTGTAATGGTGCACCTGCATATTTTATGTATGCACGTAATATTTTAATGTTTTTTTATGTGTTCTTGTAGGAGGGAATAGAATTTGAACGATTTTTGACTTCAATGCATAGCAAAGTAAGTCTGTGTATTAAAGCCCCCCTACTACCCCCACCCCCCACCTGAATCCCTCCCCCTCCACTCCCCCCAAACAAAAAAAATAAATCCAGATTTTTACAAATCTGTGCGAAATGAGTCCTAAATAGTCCAAAAATGAGTTCTTTTTTTAAAAAATGTGTCCATCCATCCATCTGTCTGTCCGCAGTCTGCCATCTGTCTGTGCAAAACGTGCAAGTGGATTAATATCTCAGAACTTATTTTAGCTATCGCAACCAATCTTGGTAAGATGGTGTATATCCATGAGACCTCATAAATTATCAGTGAATGAATTACTTCACTTCAAGGTCAAGATTACAGGGTCCACAAATGTTAGTAAAAAATGAGTTTTTCACACAATTTCACTTTTTAAAAATGTTATTAATATTGAATGTATTATTCTTTATCCATGATACATATTAATGAGACACAAATACTAAACACATTTGGTCAACCTCACTCCAAGATCAAGGTCAATTGGAGCTGTCCAAAGTCAATTTGTACTTTGAAGTGACCTTGACCCTAGACTATGAGAGATATAAAGTCCAAACTTGTATTTAGGGATGATAGATTGATCTTTCATATGTGTTCCGTTTTTGAGCTGATGTTGAAGGTCAAGTCCAATTTAGGCCTTGCAAAAGCATACAAAAAATAGGTAATCGTACAATACGAGGGTTGTATTTAACCCCATAGTATGCAACCACATTGGGTTATTTGATCATACATGAGTATGAGAGGCCATGTGAAGTTCAAGGTTTCCCAAGGTCAAGGTCATCCCAAGGTAAGTTTTTTTGGCATTACAACTTTTGCTGTAGTTTATTTGAGCGTACATGAATGTATTTGGAGCAGGAGTTCAAGGTAATCTCAAGATCAAGAGCATAGAAAGATCAAAGTTGGTATTTGCATTGTAGTGCAACCATTTTTTGTTTTTGTTTTTTTCTGGGCACTCAATTTGATGTGAAATATTTCAAGTTCCATAAGGAGCATGTGAGGCATATGGGCTTTGCCCTTTTATAATGTCAGTAGGTGCAAGTTTCCTACTGCTACAATTTTACAAACCTCCATTGACAATTAGCTCAAATAAAAAAAAGTTTTCTCGGGTCAGCGGTAGATTGACTGTGATCTCTCTTCATGTGAAAGAATATGATGAAAGAACAGTGCAAATCACAATATGAACATTTGACAATGTGAAGTGTGTTGGTTGAATGGGTTAATTTATGCTGCCATGAGTATTGACTATTGCTCCAAAGAGGAACAAAAAGAAGTTGTTTTTTAAATATGCTTGATAATAATTTTACTGCCACATTTTTTGCCATTAGTAATTGTTTACATTTGTGATTCTTTGATATTGCTTGTTACTGTTTCATTGTGGGTTTTGTTAAATTATCGGACCACATCATTTTCATGTCTTGTGTAGAATACTGGTGAAATTCAATGCAGTTTAGTGTTTTATAATTATACACTTGCTATGATTGTTAGTGTACTGACCCTGCGTTTTACATTATAATGTTACCTTTGTTTTTTAAACGTCATTATTGCACGTTGGAAACCATGGCAGAAGTTAAAGGCTCATTTTGCATGGACGCAATGTTAATCTATATTCAAGTCTATGTCTGTATTCATTCAAATACCATTACAAATTTTGTCATGTCCCAGTTGCTCTTTGCCTTTGTTAATTAAATGGGCTTTGTACAAAGATGAAAGAATATGACAAAGTTCTTGAGCTGGAAAACACTATATAAGATTGATTAAATAAATAAATAAATAAATATGCAAACTTACCCTTTGTTTCCAGCGGCTGCTTTTAGCGAACCTTTGCCAGGAGTTAAAATACAGTCTTGTATAGCTGCAATGAATCGTCGTTGACATATTGCTTAAAAAATAGTATTAAAATGTGTGTATATTTGAAGCCTGTCCTATTTTTGTGTTCAGTACGTGGCATTTGAAAGTAATTAATGATTTTTTTTATGTTTTGGGCAAAGGGGTTGTTGATAACTTAATAATTTTTTCGGGGGGTATTTATAATATATATTATCTTGAGTATGCAGGTGATGTTACAGTTAATTTGGTTGAGCCACACTGATTTTTTACTCGCATAGCAATGTGTGTCTATGTACTCACACCTAACAAACAAAAATAAATCCAGATTTTTGCAAATCTTTGAAAGATGAATCATAAATAGTCCAAAACTGACATTTATTTTTTAAACAAATGTTTGTCAGTCCATCTGTCTGTCATCTGTCTGTGCAAAACTTGCAAGTGGATTAATATCTCAGAAACTATTTAAACTATCACAACCAAACTTGGTCAAATGGTGTATATCCATGCAACCTCATAAATGATCAAAGAATGAATGGCTTCACTTCAGGGTGAAGGTCATAAGTTGGAACATGTTGTATTTAGAGATGGTAGATTCATTTTTGTTGATTTTGAAGGTCAAGGTCATTTTAGGCCTTGCAAAAGCAATTACAAAAATAGGTTATTGTACATTAGAATTTAAGCCATATTGTGCAACAACATTGGGTTATTTCATCATACATGAGCATGAAAGGTCATGTGAAGTTCAAGGTCACTGAAGGTCAAGGTCATACCAAGGTCACGTTTTTTTTTTGGTGTAATACAACTTTTGCTGTAGTTTATTTGGATGGTACATGACTGTATTTGGAGTTCACCCTGTGGTGGTGCCGGGGGTTTCAGTATAAATAGTATCCTCACTTTCTGAAAATTTAGTGCTTTAAATTCCCACTGTCGTTGTCTTTCTCCTTTGTTCTTTCTCATTCCTACTCTGTTCTATAAAGCTACTATACTATCTTCTTCTTCGCTAGACCAGTCACCTACCGTTTTTCTTGAAAACTCTTCCGGGACAAAACTCCTCATTTGTGTGTGAGGTCTGTTGGATCAGCTTGGAAATATTGGACGCTTTCTGCCAGGTGGTCACTGGGGCTTCCTATGATGTTATTATTTGGCAATGTAGGCATTTTATATGTATGTGTTTTGTTGATATTTTATAATGATGTTTGTATTCTATTTTGTTTTTGTAAACGGGGGTTCGATAAATTGGAGTATAGCGTCAGCGTCCCATGCGTGTCTTTATTGTAAAGTGACCGGCTGGTGGAGTGCCTTCAGTGTTGCCACTAGGGTTGTTTTGGCAGATCTTTTATGCGGATCAGGGGTGAGTCCTCTTTCAGCAAAGTTGTGGTCTTGATTTTGTGGTCCTGATTCGGCTATACTGGTCCTGATTTGGCTCGGAAGAGTCCGCTATACCTAAAGCATTAACTATGTAATGTAATGTATTTGAAGCTGAAGGTCAAGGTCATCTGAAGGTCAAGGTCATCTGAAGGTCAAGAGCATAGAAATATCAAAGTCTGTACATTTTAATGCCATCGTTTTGTTTTGTTTTTTCTGGGCACTCATTTTCATGTTAAATGTTGGAAGTTCCATAAGAAGCACGTGAGTAATATGGCCATTACTCTTCTAGTTTCTTTTTTTTTTCTTTTTTTTTTTAAGATTCTGTTGTTATCTGGTCAATAAAATGTTTTATACATTTTAAAAATAAAATTGTTTCAATTTATTTTAACTGCTTGCGTGTTTGTTTCCCTTGACATTTAACATAATGCAATGAACATACAAATGATACGGCACAAAGGCACAAATAATATTGTAATCTGTAGGTATACACAAAGCATGGACATGTGCTACAGAAGACTTCTGGACATTTCATATACCCAGCAAATCACCAATAACGAATTCCGACAGACCATCACCCAAGTTATTGGACAACACGATGACATGCTCACAGTAGTGAAGAAACGGAAACTCCGATGGTATGGCCACGTCACCAGAGCATCAGGCCTTGCAAAGACTGTGACGGTGGGTCTAATGTTACTGGGCTCTGCACAATGGAATGCTATTACCCACTCTTCTTTTTCTGCAGGGATCGGCTAGTATAATCGCCCTGTGACTAATCTTAATACATTTATATGTTTAGCTCGGTCTGTGTTAGGCTGGGGTTACAGAGATAGGGATAAAATGGTAAACAATTCACTGACACACTAGATCTCACACGTCTATGAAACAAAGGTAGTCCAGCCACTTGTTAACAGTAAATATCACACATTTATTTCCTCTATACAAAATCTTCTAATCACTATACTAACCTAAATGTCCAAATTTCCTTCGAATAGTTCACTCCTTGATGGTTCTATGCTGCTACTGTCTCATCATTGTGCTAATAGTGCTTTCTGTCCTACTGTTAAGTTTTCTGAAAGAGTGGACTATCGCACAGTCCGTCAAGAGCAGTTTTGGTGTACGGTTTCTATGGACTTAGCTTTCTAGTCGATGAGTGGTGTTGTGTTGGTGTCTTCTCCTGTTTGGTAGACTGTTGGGCTATCGTAGCTCAGTGCTAGATGCTCCACTGCAAGCCGAATGTCAGGGGTGACTCTCAATGGTCTGTCTCCTGCCTCGGACAAACGCCTGCTCGTCTGCAAAATATGAGACGAATTTCTGCAACACCATGTTTACTAAGGGTGTGCAGAGCGTCTCACTGATGGCAGAAACAGCCCTCAGTAATAGCTCCACTTATAAATATATATATATATATATATATATATATATATATATATATATATATATATATATATATATATATATATATATATATATATATATATATATATATATATATATATATATAAGCGACGAACAATCTTCTGTGTCAGTGGTCCACTGGAATCTCCACTCTAATTCCTATATATATATACACATCATGGCTAAACTAATCACATGGAGAAGTAATTAACAATAATTATACATATTCTCCTGTACAGCCACTGGTCTGCAATAATACACATAGGAGAAACAACAGTGGGTCCGTAGGGGATACTTCATGGTGGCGAAACCGGTCGCGTGTCCGCCACATGGTCAAGCAAAGTTTGACTTACATTCACAATTCTAAACATGGCAAAACTTCACAAACATTATACAGCAATATTATCAATAATCGCGGTGAAACAAAAGATAGATCATTTACATTTTTGACAATGTTAGGCTGTGGCTAACTAGGTTGAATTGAATTTCACCCGCCCCTGCTTTAGTCTTCAGTTAGAGAGATCTATCAGAGCGTTGCTCCTTGCTTGCGGTTCAGACAAAGCATGACCCTACCTAGCTTGTGGTCAGCCTAAGCCCGCAAAATCTTGACTACAAGTGGCGCCCTCTGGCGGGTCTCTCTGGCCATACGTCAGCTGAATGAGGTCACTGCCTAACTGAGCCAGCGTTAGCGTACACATGCTTAACACACAATTGACTTGCGTCGTCTGCTTGCCATCGATTTACAAAGGCTGGCAGGCTGAACTATTCAAGGCGAGAAGTCGTAGTGCTGGGTTAAACTGGTCCTCTTGCTGCAAAGACCATCCTGCAAGGCACTGTGCAAGGAGGCAAAAGAAAGTGGGAGACCAAAAAAGATGTGGGAGGACAACAATCGAGAATGGACTGGCTTGAGGGCCATGAGGGTTGCTGAGGACAGAGGAAGATGGAGTACACTGGTTAAACGATCATCTGTGGTGCCCCAACGACCTCCCGAGTTACGGGATAGGATAGGATAGGTATACACAAAGAATGTTATTCAGTCTAAATAGGCCTAGTACAATATTCGTTCGTTGTCTGTTCACAACCCAGGTTATGATTCAAATTCTGAACAGAAGTATCAATACGAACCCTGTATTTGTTAAACACATAAATTACTTTTTATGACACACAATCATGGTTATAACTTAGAAGTCAGCATAGTGAACACATTTAGCAAAGTAATTGATGTCATTGCAGATCATAAGTATGCTGCGATCAGACTCACACTTACAGTGTTTCTCAACTTTCCCTAATTGCCAAAATGATCTCTTGCAGCACAGCTAATCATCGTAAATTGATAAGATTATCTTTCAGATGTATGTTAAGTTTTGGCTGTAGGCAGAGTGAGACCAAGTGGTGGATTCATTGAACAGAAACTGTAATTTCCTAAACCTCTTATTAATAATTTATCACTTTTGGCGTCCTTTCTACGAGTTGCAGCACTTCATATCCTGAGATGATCAGCCACATCCCTCGTTGTTTTTTCTAGTATGAGCTGTAGTTGGAGCGGTGACCAGTGGTTGATTCTTGTACAGTAGTATTTATAATCTTTGCTAAGAGCAGCAGCCGCCTGATTTGGAGTTTTGTGCATTGTGCACGTGCAGGCCTGAGCCATCAAGCCATTTCTTGTCTCTCATCGTCATATCACTGTGTCGTCGGTATTTTTCCACTAAATGCTCACTGACTGCCAGCAGCGCAGACTCCACCCCTTCTCCTGCAAGTCGGAAAAATAGATGAATCCAAATAAATTAAAGCACAGCATTTTGCAACACTGGGTGTGTCTAAATGTCTCATCAAAATTGAATCTAAACTTTGTGTCCCACCGTTCAAGGTCATCTGCTGTAGCACATCTCCCTTAGGATGGCGGGAGTATTGTGTGTGTGTGTTTAGTACTGAGTGACGCTTAATGACTGTATGAAGGAGCCCTTTGCTATACTTGCAAGGTTATCGAGGAACCAAATGTCTTTTAAAACTACTTACATGTTTACTTAAGAGCTTTCACATCAATAATGAGGATTATTAAAGGTTTCTATGATCTATTTGTATTCTGTATTGTAAAATTTTTAAGAAGCAAAAAAAGACCTCAGACTCACTTTAAGGAAAGCTAATGTTATGGCGATATAACCAGTGACTGTGTAGACCAACAGATTATAGTTATAGTTGTAAACAGAGACCATGCGTTATGTCTCTCTCTATATTTTGTAATAGTCTTTAGTGCTATAATTACAGTACCTGTTTTAGCTGAAGTGAGGAAGGCAGCTTGGCAGTTCTGAAATGAAGCAAAGTTTCGCATGGATTCTTCTGTCACAACCTGCTGGTCTAAGAGATCTTTCTTGTTGCCCACCAGAAAATGCGCCGCTGTCAAGGACAACAGAATGGTCAAGATCATTACCAAATTACATTACATATGCGCAGCTTTCATGGACAACATGCGTTTACTTTAGTCATGCTGGAGGAAGAGGGTTTGTTGGAGAGGGGGTAGGGTGGGTTAACTGGACCAAATAAATAATCAGACGCTGTTAATTGGCATCTTCAAGGAATGCCTGTCATGAAGTGAAGACCAGGTACGCGTTTGTGTTTTATACACTGTCATTATGTGTGACTGGTTTCATCGACTGTCTTTTGAAACCTGCGAACCTGTTTCAACAACTACTGACGGTGCTGAACTGGTTATCCTATCCTATCCCGTATCTCGTATGTCGTTGGGGCACCAAAGATGATCGTTTTACCAGCATACTCCATCTTTCTCTGTCCTCAGCAACCCTCATGGCTTCGTTCAGTGTCAAGCCAGTCCATTCTCGAATGTTGTCCTCCCACCTCTTTTTTCTGTCTCCCTCTTCTGCCTCTTTGCACCGTGTCTTGCAGGATGGTCATTGTAAGGCCTGATGCTCTCGTGACATGACCTTACCACCGGAGTTTCCCTTTCTTCACCACTGTGAGCATGTCATCGTGTTGTCCAATGGCTCGTGTGATGGTCTGTCGGACTTCGTCGTTAGTGATGTGCTGAGTAACAAAAATGCCCAGAAGTCTTCTATAGCACCTCATCTCCATGCTTTGTATTCTTCTTTGTAGTTCTGCTTTGAGGGTCTACGTTTCGCAAGCGTATATGAAGATGGAAATGACAAGGGAGCGCAGCAGCCTTACCGTGGAATGTAGACTGATGGTCCTGTCTTTCCAAATGGGCTTCAATGTTGTAAGGGCAGCAATTGTTTGTGCGATCCTGGAGATGACTTCCTGTCGGGACCTATTGTCTGATACAATGGCTCCTAAATATTTGAAGCTATGCACTGCGTTGAGGGATTGGTCTTGTACTTTGATGTCCGTGTGGCTTGGAATATTTCTGCCACCTCCGGATCTTGCAGTTTGTCCAGGTCGAACTTCAGTCTGGTGCACTTTGCTGTGTTTACTCTCTTGAAGTGAAGCTGGAAAGATATCATCACGAGATCGTGGTCACTTCCGATATCTGCTCCTGGAAAAGTGCGTGCCCTGCCAAAGTTGACGATTGATCTGAAGCGTTTCTTGACCATGATGCAATCAATCTGGTTGTGATGCTCCCTGCTGGGACTGTGCCAGGTCCATCGTATGGAATTTTTGTGGAGACCAAGCGTGTTTGCCAGTATCAGATTGTTGTATCTGGCAAACTCCAAGAGTCTCAGATCTATGTCATTTGTCTCGTTGTTGCAGGGGGGTCCACGTGTGTCTCCCCAGTTGTGGTACGCATCTTGGCCAATCTTGGCATTCCAGTCGCCTTGCACTATGACTATGTCTTTTTTCGGCACTTGGTCAAGGACAGCCTGTGGATGTTCATAAAAATCCTCGACTTCGCTGTCGTCATAGTCTGATATTGGGGCATAGGCCTGAATGATGATGATGTTAAAAGGGGCTGCTCTCAGACGGATGGTAATGAGTCTACTGGAGACTGGGCGGCAACCCATGACAGTGGCTAGAATGTCTTTGTGGACCAAGAATCCAACGTCGTGTTAGTGCCTGTCATCTCTCCCGCTAAAATAAAACTTGTGGCCTTTGGGGGTCGTTGTTTCACCTAGGCCTTTCCAGCACAATGTGCTGATACCTAAAATGTTCCATGGATAGTGGTCCAGCTCGTGGTCTAGTTCTTCTAATTTTCCCTCCGCAGTTAGGGTCATGACATTCCAGGTTCCTATGATGATATTGTCTTTCGTGCGGATCTTGCTAAGTTGTTCATCAGTAGCACCGCTTATCACCTCCGTCCTGGTGGTCAACGGAAGGCGCGGTCCTTGGTGACGACCGATCCGGTACGTATGGAGTGAATGCTTCTTTTCATCGTACGATGTGTATTGGGCAAAAAAACCTGGCGGGACTCAATCCTCTCCAGGCTGTTGGCCACAGCCGAAATCCACGAGTTCAATGTGGCTCGCCTTGGCCCCGAGCACGTGGTCGATGAACCTATAGTAACGTAAGGTTCCTCCGTCCTGGCCGGTGACTTCCGTGTAGAAGACTTTCGCCCAGTGATGCTGTGCTGACATCACCCCTGTTAATCGCCTCTTACGACACGCCGGGAAACGTTGAGTCTATTCTATTCAGTGCCCGAACCCACAAGGCATAGTAACTGTTACTTATACATACAGAATCCAGATAGTACTACACTTGTCACCACATCTCCCATCTTTAGCCTAAAGCTCTCTTTAACAATAAACATCCAAAACACGAAAAATGCTTTATATTATGTACATTTGTAAATGCGATACAACTCATTACCTTAGTGGTTATGAACGATCCTGATATAAAGTAGGGCCTATCTCATTGGAAACTGTACCGTAACATGATTATTGTTCGTAACACAAATCATACAATTCGATCAATGAACTTGTGCAAAGTGACGTCACCTGCTGGCGCAGACTCAATGACGTCACGCTGCCACCGGGAAAGGTTCAAGAGCGAAGAGCTGTCGTCGATGCTGCAGACGAGGAGAGCGGCATGGGTGTTCCGGTAGTAGTTGCGGGTCAGGGTTCGAAACCTCTCAACCCCTGCTGTATCCCATAGGGTCAGCTGAAACAATTGATTTTACATCATCATAATCATCATCATTATCATCATCTATGACGGCCTACTAGCGCCAAAACCGAGATCGAGTTACCATTATCATGAGATAATTGAAATTAACACGTGTTCTGTGTGATTTACAGAGATACCGGTAATCCACATTGTTCATTAATAATTATCGGTATTTGCCACGCCTTCCTAGCGCTAAAACCTGATAATTACAAATATCATGAGATAATTACAAATATCATAGGAAAATTACAATTATCAAGGGATAATTACAAAATATCATTGAAAAATTACAAATATTTTTGCATAACCATGTTTAATTTTAAGTTTTGGTTCTAGCAGTCGTATGGAAATGGGCCAAAACCAAAAATTTTAATTTTCATTTGATAATTACAATTTTTATGTGTAAAATTATTGTAAATTTGTAGATGATATTTGTAATTATTACATGATATTTGTAATTTTCAGGTTTTGGCGCTAGTAGACCGTCATAATTTGAATTACACAGAACACGTATTAATTACTATTATCACTGATGCACGTAATGCACGTTTTGGCGCTAGTAAGCCGCCTTAGTCAGAATTAAGCATGATCACGTAAAAATTGTAATTATAAAGTGATTGTAATTATTATGTGATAATTATAATTTTCGGTTTTGTTGCATCTCCAAGCGGGTTGTTAGAGCCACAACTAAAAATTAAACATGATCACTCGAAGATATGTATAATTTTTAAATGATAATTGTAATTATTCACTGATAGTTGTAATTATCTCATGATATTTGTAATTATCAGGTTTTGGCGCTAGTAGGCCGTCATAATCATCACCTAGTATAATCACTCAATTGGCTTGCATAAGAATATAGTAGGGCTACTGATAGCTTGACTGTTGCCGTAGAGCAAATATGATGTTGACACAAGTGCCTGGCCAATTAAAACACACCCCAAAATAGTAGAATTAACAACTTCCTCATTGAGTGAGTGGATAGTGGTGCTCATGCGATCTGTGCTTACAGAATAGCTGGAATGCTAAGGCATAGGCTCAAATACTATCTATGTGGGACATGTGCCTCAACAGCCTATTATTTTCCGTATGCATGTCTTATGGTTTTCCACGCAGACCAGGAAAATGAGATTTGAAAACAATCAGCAAATACACATTGACTAACTCTGCCATTTCCTGTATAGTAGGCCTACTGTACAGTCTGCAATATGAATATGTGGCATGAAGGCAACTGATAATTGATATTAACTACAGTGCAACACGAAGAAGAGATAACCAGTTATCTTTAGCAGTTACCTAGCTTGTAGTTGCGTCATGGTAGTAGCTAGACCTATAACACAAATATTTCTTTAACTGTTTTTTTTTATTTAAAGTTTTGGTAGATTTAACGTCCCCGGACACCATACCATATAGGAGACGTGTGTTTTTAACTGTTTACTTATCTCGTTGCTTATCTACTGCAGGAGAACTTCGCGGACCTCGGTGATACAAACTGGGACTCTCCACACCCACCCACGCCTTCAGTCTCTTCTCTTCAGTTTTCAAATCAGTCTCGAAGCAATCGCGTCGCAATTAGGCTCTAAATAATTTTCGCTTTTATTCAAAACGCTATTCCGATTAAGCCTATTCCTCTTACGGCCATCTAATTTCTCCTTCTGTTTCCAGTTCAGTATTGTGTCAGCTAACTTGCAATATCTATTCCAAAGCAGGCGCGGTGCACAATGTAGAAGTTACACATGCGTGGCAAATGATACAGGTTTAATTACAAAGGCGTTTATAAGCTACTTTAGTAAGTTATATAACAATACATCAACTTATTGAAACATTGTACGAAGTCATATTGGCAAATAAATATTTTTTTGTAAAATTATAATGGAACAAACCGGTCTATGTGTTTAGTTAGGATAACCAGTAGATGGTAAAATAGATTACATTTTTCCTTTATAACGCGTTAGACACTGGCTCAAATACTTTCTCAAGGACAAATAGTTTCTCAAGGACCTAGCTGTCAGTGTAGAGCTAACATGCACAGAGTAGTTTTCAGACTCAGGCCAAGATCGAATCCGTTTCACCAATGAACCACTGATCCATGGACACTACAGTCCATGACTGATCCATCTTTGGTGTTAACCATGCAATAGTAGGGTGACGGTTGCAAGGATTGGGCTGTTCTAGAACAGGCTTCGAGAATCGTTGTTTTATTACACTAAGACTCGTAAACTCTCTCTCTCTCTCTCTCTCTCTCTCTCTCTCTCTCTCTCTGAGCGCGCGTGCGTGTTTATAGGCCTATTTATTTCATTTCATAAGCTTTTCACACAGGTCTTAAATCACAACATGCACCAACCAAAAAGAAGTCAGAAAGTGTAACAAACTTAGCCCTGTTAGATCTCTGATACACACGCAGACTATCACTCTGTACTCTCACCACCACCACGCCCACCAACATCACCCTCCTTTCCTCCCACCCTCTTGGCCTTCCTCCTAAAAAGATTGGAAGCATATCACTAATGGCGGTAAACATGAAACGTGATTATGCATAGGCTATCCCACTCATGTCTTCGGACTTGTGACCATTAACTTTCTGATAAAATATTAGGCTGCTTCGGTTAATACATCATTCTAATTATTATAATAGAATTTTAATTACTGAAGTTCAGAAAACGATAACATTTTGAAGAACCATATTGCTTTACCTGTAATAAAAACAAAGTCCTAAATTAAAACACGTTATTAATAATCAATTACATAAAATTTTTATATCCTTTATAAAGTTAGACTATAATTTATACTGAGTATAATTATAACCCCATTCTTTGTAACTGAACCCGATGTTATAATAATAATAATAATAATAATAATAATAATAATAATAATAATAATAATAATAATAATAATAATAATAATAATAATAATAATAATAATAATAATAATGGATGCTATATATTATGCTTACGCGCTTTTCATCAAATCACCAATCAGGCTCAAAGCGCGGCGATCTTTACCAAAATACACGCTCACATGTTTCACCATTTTCACCGCCATTTTACCCCTTTCACCGCCCGCTGTCTGCAATCGCAGTTTTAGCGCAATTTACAACATCAAATATTCACTACAGTCTGTGAAGGACCGAGCGCCGATAGCACATTTCTGCTTCAGACGATCCATGGGAGGTAACCCAGACTCCAATCACTAGAGTAAGTGTTCTCTCCCATGAGTAGTCTCGTCGCTTCGGCACTCAGCCTACAGTCGCATTAATGTGCCATTGGAGGTGATTTAAAACTGCAGTGTTGCATTATTATCACTTAATTGTATTAATTAAATGTTTGGATTTTGTGATATAGTACAATACAGGGAAAAGGACTGTCATGGATCAAAGACTTCCTAGTAGGTAGAAAACAAAGAGTTTGTGTGAATGGGCACTTGTCAGGCTGGGCATCAGTTAAGAGCGGAGTCCCGCAGGGAAGTGTTTTGGGCCCGATTCTATTCGTAATGTTCATCAACGATCTTCCTGATGCAGTCAAAAACATGTGTCAGATGTTTGCTGACGATACCAAGGTTTACTCCAGGATGGATAGTGCACAGGATTGTACAGCTCTCCAAGATGACCTCGATAGACTAGTGGACTGGGCAGACACCTGGCAGCTCCGATTTAATGCAGAGAAATGTTGTGTACTCCACTTGGGTAAGAAGAATAAACAATCCAGGAGCTATGAGATGCGTAAGCACGGCAGTGGGGAGAGGATAGTGCTCAAATCGTCTGATCTTGAAAGGGACCTGGGAGTGCACATAGATAGCGAGCTGAAGTTCTCACGACACGTAGAAATCCAAGTGAATAAGGCGAATCAGATCCTGAGCCTTATCCGGAGGTCGTTTGAGTATTTGGACTGTGGGTCGATGAGAACGCTGTTCACGGCCTTGGTTCGTCCTCACCTCGAGTTCAGTAATGTTGTATGGTACCCACATCTTCAAAAGAATATAAAACTGATAGAAGGCGTGCAGAGAAGAGCGACTAAAGTTGTCAGTGGTCTGAAAGATTTGCCTTATGAGCAGAGACTAGCTAAAATGAAAATACCAAGTATGGCGTACAGAAGAGTGAGAGGAGATCTAATTGAAACGTACAAGCATACACATGACCTGTATAAGACCACAGCCAGCTTGTTCACTCTAGACAAGGATAGCCACACCCAGGGCCGGATTAAGGTGGGTGCTATTGATGCTGCTGCATTAGGCCCATTCCTGAAATAGGCCCAAATGAAAACAGACGAGAATTTTCCGGAAGCTGAACAGTTTTCCTTTGTTATATTAACCTCAAAATAATTCTTAGAATGAAATTTGGAGTCAGAACTCAGCCTAAGGGAAACGTTAAAAACTCAGACGTATCTGGTCATGATCAACAGTCTGTTAGCTGAACTGGAAAAGCGGCTGAAGGCGTATGACAGTATTTGTAAAACATTCGGATTTCTCTCAGAGCTAACGTCATTGAGCATAGAGCATTGAGGACAAAGCTAAGATTCTCGTTTCCTCGTATCCAGATGGCTTGGAAGACACACTGGTGGCTGAGCTGATACAGTTTGCTGCATTTATGCGCGCTTAGAAACTGGTGACTGTGAACAAATCAGCAGACCTTACCATGGACAGGCATCGTTGAATCAGACATTTCCAAACGTCGAGATTGGGTTTCGCATCTATCTGTGCATGATGGTGGCCAATGCCTCCAGCGAGCGGAGCTTCTCAAAGTTGGGAATAGTCAAAGGAGAGCTGCGATCCTCAATGGGGCAGGAAAGGCTAAGCATGCTGGCGCTTATGAGCAATGAGCATGAACTGCCTTGACTACACTGACATGATCGAAGAATTCGCGCTTGCTAAGGCTCGAAAAACAGCAAAATAAGTAGCAGTAGTTAGAGTGACAATATGCCTAGCTTAAGTTGATCTGGTTTAGCCTTTTCTGCTTTAAGTGCACTTTTCAGACAATTGCTATTGAATGTTGATGTTATATAGTTTGATGTTAATCTCGAGTTGTTACGATAATGTCTTTAATATTATTCATGTTCAATAAAGGCGCCGTGTTTTGGTAAAAGGAAGTAAGTCCACTTTTTGACAAATTTGAGTTATTTATGTCACTGTACTCCATCAAATGCCCTTCATCATCTGTATAAATCTTGAGAAAAAAAGTGGCGTAGTACCCGAATTAAGAAGAAGCAAGTCCACCCTAACCCATCTTGACATACAGCTTTTGCTGGTGAAAGGAAGTAGTGTTCAAAAAGAAGCAAGTCCACAATCTTGTGTAGGTAAAAAGAAGTATCTGTGCTTTACTTTTGACTTTAGACATTATCTGGGTTTAGGCCTGGTTATGACGTAATTAAAATAGTGCGTCATATGTGGTAGCGTGACGTCAACTGAAAAAAAGGCTGCCTGTACGGAGTTTGTTATAAAGTCGTGAAGACTGTTTTATGTTGGGGCTGGGATTCCAGCTGAAAGCCTTCGGCATGTGTGCCCACGCAGTTTTGCACCGGGTATATTATTGGAAAGCAGGCATTCGCGGCGTCTTCTGCTTCCCATGCTTTGTGAAGGTTAGTGTTTGTTGTTGTTTTACTAACATGTGAGTCTATTTACCCATCCCCAATATTTTTAAAAGATGTTGATAAATCTGTGCAAGACAAGTCCTAAATAGTACAAAAATGACATTAACAAAAACAAAAAAGCATGTCTGTCCGTCCGTCTGTCTGTCCGCCATCCGGTTTCCGACGTCTGTCTGTGCAAAACTTTCAGTAAGATTAATATCTCGGAACCTATTTCAACTATCACAACCAAACCTGGTAAGATGATGTATGTCCATGAGACCTGATAAAGGATCAGCCAATGAATGACGTCAAATGAAGGTCAAGGTCACAGAGTTATTTTTTTTTAAAAAGGGCAATTTTCACAAAATTTCATTTTTTTCCGTATTAGTATTGAACTTATGATACTTCGATGCATGAAAGATATTGTATCAATGAGACACATATGCAAATTGGGTCAACCTCACTCCAAGGTCAAGGTCACTGGAACTGTCAAAGTCGGTTATTATTGGTACTTTACTTTAAAGTGACCTTGTCCCTAAGTATGAGAGATAAAAAGGCCAAACCTGTATTTAGAGATGATAGATTGACCATTCATATATGTTTCGTTTTTGCGTTGATCTTGAAGGTTGAGGTCAGTTTAGGCTTTGCAAAAATATTTTAAGAAATAAGTCATCGTATAGTGAAATGACTGTACTATGTATATTTAACCCAAAGTATGCAACAACATTGGGTTATTTGATTTAGCATGAGAGGTCACATGAAGGTCAAAGTCACCCCGAAGTCAAGTTCACTGAAGGCCAAGGTCATCCCAATGTCTTATTTTGGGGCATAACAACTTTTGCTGTAGTTTATTTGATCGTACACGAGTGTATTTGGAGTTGGAGGTCAAGATCATCTCACGATCAAGAGCATAGAAAGATCAATGTCGGTATTTGCATTTTAAAGCCACCTATTCGGTTTTTTTCCTGGGCACTTACTTTCATGTTAAATTTAGCAAGTTCCAAAAGGAGTATGCGAGTCATATGGGCTTTGACCGTCTAGTCAAACATTGCATTTGCAATATCAGTATTTTAAAACTGTCACAGAGTGTCAGCTGCAGGGATTAGCGTCTCAGATGATGATAGTTTTAAGCTATATTTTGATATATTAGTTCCAAACCTTTTAAAACAGTACATTCTTAGCTTGAACTTGAAATTTTCAATAGTACTAGTAGAGGCCATACCAGCCTGTTCATCGGTTCATTTTTTTGCACTTACTTTTGGCTATTGCAAGTATAGTTTTGCTTGTTCTGACATACATTTTTCTGGGTAAACGGAAATTGAAAGAAGCGTAGTTTTCTGAGTAAATAGAAACAATTGTGTTTGTTTGTTTCAGAGTAGTCAGCAGTTTTTGAGATGCCATACCAAAACGGTCATGCAGGCAGAAGTGTTCAAACACGTTCTGTAATGAGAGTCAAACCAGAATGTACTCTGCCTTTTGGATACAGTCTTATAATGAAAGAAAGAGATGGATGAATGAACGAATCGAAAGAATAAGTACTAAAAAGAAGACCAAAAACCAGAGAACCAAACTTTACTGACTTGGGAAAAATTAAAAGTTAGTAGAAAGTAAACCTTTGTTTTGTAAAACATTTTTATGCACACACTTTGATATAAATGAGACACATTTATAACTACAATGTGCAGTACCACTCTCCAAGGATCTGCAACACCTCCATCAGACAAACGTGGAAAGAAGACAAAGAGAAAAGTGTGTTATCGCTTTAAACTTATTTGTCACTAATAAATTAATTTATATAATCAGAATTGTGCATACCTTTGGTTATATCGTATGCTGTACGCCGTGCTACTGATTACTGTTTGGTAGGAGATCATTACCATAAATGTAGGTCATTGTTGCTATTAATATTTGCAATAAATGTCATAGGTGAATGTCATAGTAAGTAACACCAAGGTGCACCATTTTTCTCAATAGTCAAATATAAAGAATATTGAATTTTAACGTGTATACTGCCTTCACTTAGTGTCCCATTAAATTTGTTACCTGATGTGCATACTGCGAGCCGTAATTTCTAATAATAAACCATCAAGTACTTGTTATTTGATCTGTTTCTTCTTCTCTATCTTTTTATCTTCTCCAGTTACTTTACTGCCTAGCGTTTGATGCATTTCTACTCCATTTTGTAATGTACATCCAAACCTATTAAACCAATCGGTGTATGCAGAACATAACAGTTCTGCTCCTGCAAACAGACATGATGTACATTTACAGAAAACTTTAGACTGTAAGTTGCAATAAATGTATTATTTAAGAAAACATTACGTACGATTTTTTTTTTTGCCTGAAAAATTCGTCAGTAATAAAACAACAAAACACATAATATAAGCAAGAAGAACACACGCGCGCACACACTCTTATCTATATTATCTCTCTCTGTCTCTCTGTCTCTCTCTCTCTCCCTCTCTCTCTCTCTCTCTCTCTCTCTCTCTCTCTCTCTCTCTCTCTCTATTCGTCCCTGTACACCAGTCCTGAAGTCCTATAAAGGGGGCAAGAAGAAACAAGTCCACTTATCCCTTATACGCATTGTGTCCGGGGACGTTAATCTACCATAACATAACAAATTCCACTTCCTAGAAATATGTAAAGGATCTGCTATTAAAAGAAAGCAACTCATTATCTGCTAGTAAAACTAAAAGGAATCAACTTGCTGTTCGCAGGTAAAAGGAAGCAATTTAGTATCTGCTAGTAAAGTTATCAACTTCCTATTCCCAGGTAAAAGGAAGCAACTTTATATTCGCGGGTAAAAGGAAGCAACTTGCTATTTGCTGATAAATGGAAGTAACTATCTATGATCAGGTAAAAGGAAGCAACTTGACATTGGCGGGTAAACGGGAGCTCGAGCAACTATCTATGATCAGGTAAAAGGAAGCAACTTGCTATTTGCTAATCCTATTCTATCCTATCCAGTCCCGTAACCCGGAGGTCATAGGGGCACCACAGATGATCGTTTAACCAGCATACTCCATCTTTCTCTGTCCTCAGCAGCTCAGTGTCAAACCAGTCCATTCTCGAATATTGTCCTCCCACCACTTTTTAGGTCTCCCTCTTCTTCTACCTCCTTGCACTGTGCCTTGCAGAATAGTCTTTGCAAGGCCTGATGATCTGGTGACGTGGCCATACCATCGGAGTTTCCGTTTCTTCACCATATTTGCTAATAAATGGAAGTAAAAATCTATGATCGGGTAAAAGGAAGCAACTTGATATTCGCGAGTAAACGGGAGCATCTATGGTCAGGTAAAAGGAAGCAACTTGATATTCGCGGGTAAACGGGAGCAACTATCCATGATCAGGTAAAAGGAAGCAACTTGCTATGATCAGGTAAAAGGAAGCAACTTGCTATTGGCTGGTAAAGGGAAGCAACTATCTATGGTCAGGTAAAAGGAAGCAACTTGCTATGATCAGGTAAAAGGAAGCAGGAAGTTACTTCCCTTTACCAGAATATTTTAATTATTTCCAATTTTCTTCTTACCATTAATATTATTTCGCCTAAAACAAACACAAGAAAGTTTTAGAAGATGTCTTCAATCATATTTCTTTTGAAATAATCAATCCTATCCTATCCTATCCTGTCCCATAACCCGAAGGTCGTAGGGGCACCACAGATGATCGCTTAACCAGCATACTCCATCTTGGTTAAGCGATCATCTGTGGTGCCCCTACGACCTTCGGGTTATGGGACAGGATAGGATAGGATAGGATTGATTATTTCAAAAGAAATATGATTGAACACATCTTCTAAAACTTTCTTGTGTTAAATCAAATATTGGCAAAAACTAAAACAGGAGATATAAAAACTCGATTATCTCGAAAAGGGGGAAAAGTGGACTTACTTCCTTTTACCAAAACACGGCAGAGTTGCATCGCAAGCAATTGAGGCCTCTTGGTCGGTCTGATTGCGCATGTACGGTGAATGTCGAATGCACCTGCACCAATGGCGAGAAAAAAATAGGCCTTTTTTGCGCTGCAGCATCAGGCCCACTTTAGTCTTAATCCGGCCCTGGCCACACCAGAGGTCACAGCTTTAAACTCGTGAAGCCCAGATGTAACTCGAAACTGAGGCAAACCTTCTTCTCACAACGTGTGATCGAGAGATGGAACAATCTGCCTGCAGGCGTTGTGGAAGCAACGTCAGTGAACGCCTTCAAGAATAGACTAGATGAACATATGCACGAACACATTCATAGTTTAGAAGAGCCTCCCACAGTTGTTAGATCTGATCAAAAGATCAGTAGCCTTCACACAAACAAAAAGTTTTTAGATTAGGCCCCGGTCAAAAGACCGGGTTTGCTGTCCTAGTTACGAGAAATATTGACAACAGACTCGGCGACAGGCCCCAGAAGCCTAACGCTACGCCGATGCTACTATACTATACTACTACTATACTATACTATACTACTATACTATACTACTATACTATACTACAGTACTATACTATACTACTATACATTACAATTCACGAATTTTTGGTATAAAAGAAAAATAATATATGTTCCTAATTAATTAGCTTACCTGTCCACATTTTGGAGCTGTCCGACAACGATTTATTAAAACGGAGAAACATGCAGTGAGCAAGAGGTAAACGTCGGAAGAATAAATGACCTGTGAATTGAATGAACGGCGGCAGCGACAACAACAACAACAACGACGACGACGACGACGACGATGATGATGATGATGATGATGATGATGATGATGATGATGATGATGATGATGATGATGATGAGTAGGAGGAGGAGGAGAATAGAATAGAATACAATAGAATAGATCTCACCGTGATTGTGCCGTAGCGAGTTGTGAAAGTGCGTGAGCACGTATCCACGCCAATCGTCGATGCTGACGTCATTGACCCATCCATTCCCCTTGAGGCGTCATTAGGATGACGTAGAACGTTGAAAAGTGCCGTCTTTCCCACTCCAGCATCACCAATGAGAATGGCCTTGAAATTTGGGCATCCAGGCACCGTGGACATGGGTAGCGGTTCGAAGGAATTGGTTGACGTCAGGGTAGTGATGGTAGGAGTGGCTGAACCAACTGCCAGCCAAGATGGTTCTGACATGACGTCAGCACACATGTAACGCCACTCTTTATCAGACTACAACTAGTGAATTATTGGATTATAATTAAGGATGTTGATAGTCCCATGTAAATTCAGAACTATACGTCACACATCACGCGTTGTTTTTTTTTTCTTCTCCTGGTTCTTGATCTCTGTGCGTCAGTCATGACATCACTAGATAGTAATGTTAGAATTCCATCATTATAGTAGGGTAGGTAACCTGCAGCTTCGTCTATCCGGCATTATTGTGCTTGTTTGTTCGGCGGATTGTAATTTAACTGTAGTGGAGAAGCCCGAGTAAACTTTCCTTATGCGACTTGGTTGAAGCGACGATGTTGATCGAAATAATGATCCTAAACAAACAATGATGACGACGTAGTTAAAAAAAATAAAATATCAAGACTACAACTAAGTTCGGTCCTAATTTCAACATATCACTCTCAATAGGTCTTTCCACGTCGACAAGCGTGATGTAGACTGCCGCATACCTTACCTAATTTTGAAACGTACACAGAAGACTGATATGAAGTTTAGGTAAACGATTTGTCTAGCTTGATTACCTATTCATATCGGTGGGGTAAGCGTGCAAGGTGCACCAATATGAGAAACGTATGCACTGTCATACACTATGCCATATACATACTGAGTATTTGAGACCGCGCTGGCTATCTGCGCTTAAGTGATTCAAGGCGCTTATATATATATATATATATATATATATATATATATATATATATATATATATATATATATACCTATATCGGATGCCCTGATATTCATCGTGCATGTTGATAGGCCTCTGGGGCTGTTGACGACCATGCTTAACTACAGCGAATCTAGAGTAATTAGGCTTACGACTAGATAATTAGAACAATTTGCATGGGGACTACTGTCACCTGCTAGTTTTAATGAAAATATCATGGGATAAGGCTGCCATTTGCTTCCAGTGTCCCTACCAATACAAAACGAAGCAGAGACAGTTAAAACTTCGTCTAGAGGCTGCGAAATTTCTTATTCTTACACCCCAAATTGGGAAGTAGGGCCTAAGCTTAGTTAATACCATCTCGCTTTTCTACCTAGATAAATAATTAATTAAAATATTCTCTACTTACCTACCCACCTGGGTTCCTGGTTGTCTATTTAACTTCCCATACTAAGCTTATCTACCTATAAGCCTATTTAATCTTAAGTCGTGTACTCTACAATACTTATAGACTACCTTTAACTCAATTGAACAAGCAGGCCAACAAATACGAAATACAATACAGCTCCTTTGCTTATATTTTATAGTACTAAGTAGCTTACATGAAAAGATACTGCCGTTTAATTTTTTTTTTAACAGAAGAAGAAACAAACAAAGAAGCCGTCTCGAATCTTAGCGAATGTTATATTATCTACAACGCCCATTTAATTGTTGTCTAAAACAACCGTCACTCGATGCTCGAATTTCGTTTTCTTACATGTAAGTTTGCTATCTTAAATGTTAAGTTCATTTCCCAGCGCATTGGTCTCATACACTATTTCTGCTCCCTGAGTGAAATTAAAACTGCATTTGAAAGGATGTATACTGTATACTGCTTGGAAATTCAGGTCTTTGTTTCTTGGGTCCTGTTGTGTACGCATAAAAATAATATCCAGGAATTGCAGTTGATCTGCACTGAACTGAAATAAACACAGACTTAGCACAACTCCCGTTGTGTGTTTAGAACACTGTAACTAGGTTAGAAGTGACGTCATTACTGGTCCTGCCACAGGCCAGTGACAGTCTGCATTAAATACTGTACCGGTAACTTTTTAACTTCTGGTGTGTGTGGGTGGGTGTGTGTGTGTGTGCGGGTGTAGGTGTGTGTGTGTGTGTGTGTGTGTGTGTGTGTGTGTGTGTGTAGGTGGGTGTTTTGTGTTAGGGGTTAGAAAGTAGGATGCATGACTTTTAATATTTCATAAGCTACATTCATGTTGTGTACACCTGCTTTTCTGTTCTTTGGGGTGTATTGTTTTAATCCCTGAAGTCTTTTGTGTTTTATTGCTTTTGTGCCGTTGTTTTGATGAAGTGTACGCCGAACACACATTTCCTTGTGTTTTCATGGGGACAATAAAGATTCTGATTCTGATAATGATTCTGATTCTGAAGTATTCATAACGCAGTTTATCTGTACACTGACTTTTTTTTTTGCCGACACACACACACACCTCCATATCAGTTAGCCAATTAAACTATCAAAATTTCATTAGTCCGCAAGAAGGAACGAGTCGACCACAATATCTCCATAAGGAAAAATGTTCGCAATTTTTTAAAAATGTCATTTATTAATTTAATTTCAAGTGCTGCAGTCAGTTTTGCGGTGGAAGTGATACTGACACATTTAATGGCCTAAATCCACCGTCCTTGATATTGATAGTTTCCTTTTGGATCGAAGTCGACCATTTCTTTTGAATGAAATTATGTGCAATAGTCATAAACAGCTTGATAGATGTACACAATGATAAGCGTTGCCGACCCAGTCACACGTACGTTAGCAACAATTAAACTATTTATTATTATTATCTCCGAGAAGAAGTGGAGGCAGCAGTGCAATCGCTGAAGAAAGGGAAGTCTGCAGGAGTGGACAACATACCCGTGGAACTGCTTCAAGCAGGACGAGAAGCGAGGACTGACGCACTCACCATTATTTGTTACAAGATATAGCAGAGTGGGAAGTAGCCTACACAATGGAGCCAGTCGCTTGTCATCACCATCAGCCTCGACATCAGCTATCCCAGCAAGGTCCTCCTGAAAATAATACTTACAGGTTGAAACCCCAAGATAAACAAATCAAAGCTGAAGAATAAGCAGGAATCAGGGCAGGGCGAAGTACCACTGAACAGATTTTCAACCTCAGAATAATCTGCGAGAAATATTTACAGCACCAACAATACATTTACATATATCATGCGTTCGTAGACTTCAAGAAGGCGTTTGATCTAGTCTGGCATGCATGTGGGCAACCATGAGAGTGTACATCAACCCTAAAATTATTGAAGTCATCAAAAACCTGTATGACAAGGCACGGAAACGGGTTCAGAACAACAATCGGTGTGCGTCAAGGATGCCTACTCTCTCCAACACTCTTCAACGTCTTCCTAGAGAGAGTCGTGTCAGATGCTATTGCAGATCACGAAGGCACGGTCATCATAGGGGGTAGAGCAATCTCCAATCTTCGTTTTTCGGATGAAATTGATGGATTGGCTGGAGAGGAATAAGAACTTCTTGAACAGCTGGTACAGAGGCTTGACATCACCTCCAGAGCTTATGGAATGGAAATAAGTGCAGAGAAGACCGAAATGACGACCAACAACACCAATGGCATCAACACGGACATCAAAGTCCAAGGCCAGTCCCTCAACACAGTTCATAGCTTCAAATATTTAGGAGCCATTGTATCAGACAATGGGTCTCGACAGGAAGTCCTCTCCAGGATCGCACAAACAACTGCTGCCCTGGCAAGTTGAAGCCCATTTAGAAAGACAGAACCATCAGTCAATTTTCCACGGCAAGACTGCTGCGCTACCTTGTCATCTCCATCTTCATATACGCTTGCGAAACATGGACCCTCACAGCAGATCTACAACGCAGAATACAAAGCATTGAGATGAGGTGCTACAAAAGACTTTTGGGCATTTCCTATACCCTGCACATCACCAATGAAGAAGCCCGACAGACCATCACACAAGCCATTGGACAACACGATGACCTGCTCACAGTGGTGAAGAAATGGAAACTGCGATGGTATGGCCACATCACCAGATCATCAGGCCTTGCAAAGACCATCCTGCAGGGCACGGTGCAAGGAGGTAGTAGCTAGGAGGGATACCGAAAAAGAGGCGGGAGGACAACATTCGAGAATGGACTGGTTTGACACTGAGCGAAGCCATCAGGGTTGCTGAGGACAGGGATTTTTTTTTTTAAAGATGGAGTACGCTGGTTAAACGATCTGGGATGCCCCTACGACCTCCGAGTTACGGGATAGGATAGGATAGGATAGGATTATTAATGCGAGAATCCATAATTATACACATTGCTAATCAGAGTGAGAGAGAAGGTATAATACAAACTGCGATATAATTGGTGAGGTACACTGTATATACTGAATTTCAATATGACTGGCTTTCATAAGTGGAAGCATGCGATAACGGAATTTATTAGTAGCCTAAATACTCAATTATAATCACCCACTGCATAAAGAAGGGCAGTAGGCAACGCTCAATTGTTCTTTGAATGCCAGGCACAAAACGGATTCCCGCATGTCTTATCCGTCTCTGATAAGCCCTACGTTTCGGGTTGTTGCCTGTATTTAGGACCCTTGCCTGACACTCGAAGCACCGACGCGGAAGTACGTACGTATATCCAGGACCATTAAATGTACAAGAGCTATATATAATTATATAACCATTACACTCGATCTGTCTATATATAGATAAAACAGATAAACAAATATTTCCTGGTGCTTTGGAAACACGGACCGAGTACACAATGTGAAAGAAAGGAAATGCACTGGCATTTACTCTGACTCCTGTCAGTTTCATAACCTTGTGGTAGTAAAATACAAATTTACAACATTGTAGGCCTAGTACGTAGTAGTAGTAGTAACAGTAGTAGGCAGTAGTAGTAGTAGTAGTAGTAGTAGTAGTAGTAGTAGTAGTAGTAGTAGTAGTAGTAGTAGCAGTACTGTAGTAATAATAATAATAATACAGGATGCTATACGCGCCTTTCCCCAAATCATTCAGGCTCAAAGCGCGGCGATCTATACCAACATACACGCTCACCTGTCTCATCCACCCTCACACACACCAAATACACATCCATCACTCAAACAGGTGGTGTAAAGGCAAGGAGATCGCTATTAGAAGACGGAAAAAAAATCTAATTTTTATTTTTGAAATTTTTATATTGACTGCGTCCTGTACCATTATTGAAGGGAGGGAGGAAACCGGAGTGCCCGGAGAAAACCCTCGGTGACCTCCATAGTCTCGTACCTAAGTCACATACGTTCGCCCCTTGCGGGAATCGAACCCGCGACCTTCGGCATAGGAAACCGGCGACTTATCCACTGCGCCAAGAGTAGTAGTAGTAGTAGTAGTAATAGTAGTAGTAGTAGTAGTAGTAGTAGTAGTAGTAGTAGTAGTAGTAGTAGTAGTAGTAGTAGTAGTAGTAGTAGTAGTAGTAGTAGTAGTAGTAGTAGTAGTAGTAGCTATTAGAGGTACAGTTTGGAAGAGCACCAAAAACTAAAATTAAGTCGTAGTTTCTTAACTTGGGAGAAATTAAATAGCTTTTTATTGTACGTTGTTCAATTCAACAAATATTACCTACCCGTCGTCGTCGTCGTAAGAATTGTCTGTTATTCCAAGATAGGCCAAAAACTATAGCTCTAATGACATATAGATATAATACAGGCCTAACGCACACCCAAAGCTGTGGACTATTTCCTCGTCTCCACAGTATACGATGAAGGAGAAGAAAAAAAAATCCTTTTTGACTCAGTTGTACCCGCACATAGAAAAGTAATCGGCTAACGCTTCCATGTCAACTGATCTGCTTTTGTAACATTATGTTTGTGTCAGGTCTCTCTCTGCGTAAGAACTATATAATAATTTTTCGGGGTCATGCATGCCCCTGTGCCACCAGAAAAAGCCATGCACCTGACGCGCACCGCTATAGCTTTTTCGGTACTCTTGCACCAAAGCGGAAGTCCTAAGAGACTTGTAGCAATGCGTCAAAATGGCGACCACAGAAGCAGCATTCCACAGGAAAGTTCAAAATCGTCTTGCCGATCGCTATCTCGATTCCTTGGAGCTCGAGGAAGAAACTGAATTGGAAAAAAAACGTTTTCCTGAACCATCTGACGGCAAAATTCGCAAGCGATTTTCAGGATTCAGTGTGCAAAATGTCATTTGGCTGATCGCTTCCCTGGCAGTGTTCCACTTCACTGAATTTCACAGTGTTGTCATGTACGACCCTCGAATCAACAGATTTTGGTTCAACGTTGGGGCTGGACTGGTTGGAATTACATTTTCTGTCGCTGCTTTTCTCATCGGCTGGAAGTCGTGCGTTAAAAGGCGAAGTCCTGATGACTGGGAAAAGGACCACCCAGCAGCAATTCCAGTTGCCACTGCTAGCTTCATAATGGGTTCGTTTTGCCTCATGAAAGGGCTTTGGCCGGTCTGGGGACTATTGACACCAGTTTTTCTTATTATCATGTTCATGGGATTCGTCGTTACAGTGGCCATGTTTGGGTGACTTTACCAATCAGTGACCATTCCATTTGTATTGAGACTGATAATTCTGCCCTAAGACTAAGTATGAGTAATGACAGAAATTTTAAGAAACTGAACAAGCCTAGGCTATGGGCAACACTAAACAATGTTTTACGTGTTTGTAAAATGTCTTTATTAAGTTGCCTCAAATTACATGAAACTGATATTACCCTTTCACAGCCGAATAGAAATTGCACAGAATTATAACCATTTTCCAGGCAAACATGGCTTACGATTGTCAAACTAAAAACAAGAAATCTAGCTTAAACAGTATAAGAAATACCTGGGTAAAACTTATTCCTAAAATGTCATTTATTTTTCTACACAAATGTGCTATGCTCATGCAGTCATGGATTTTTAAAAGTATTTCTTACTTTTATATAAATTATTAATTAATTAATTTATTTTTCATCCAAATCTGCAAATGAGACAGTGAGAATGAGAGTTAGACAATCGTATTGTTGTTGCTTTATTTTTGTTATGTATGGCTGCACAGTATTGCGTCTCTTTCGTCTATGTCTCTGCTTTACTCATAGATCAGCTTTGAATATGGGTGGAGCGGGGAGGAGAGAAGGGGTGGCGGCCATTGGCCAATGAAAAGGGATCTGGATGTCAAACCTAACTTATGAATTCATGTTAAACATCTGATGTTCTGAGCTCTCCAACTGGTGCGTATTTGTGTTGATGATGTCACAAGGTGAATCATTGAATGTCATTGATGATGACGAAATAAGATGTCATTGGCATATTTTGTGATTCTAGTGTATGCTGACTTGTCGTAAGCAGGCAAGGGGTTAAGAAAAAACAAAAGCAATCACCTAAAGATTGAGTTTCATTTAAAATTTTAATTTGCCTAATTAGCAATTTTAACGTCTTATTAGTTCTAGTATAATTTGGCGAGCCCCTGGGGAGTCTTAATTCCTGTTTGGGCAACTAAATCTTAGTTGACAGCGCACGCAACGGGCGCTTATAAAATCCTAAAAGAAAGTTAACTCATTGAATCTCCCCTTGAATAGTCAACATCGTAATTAAAGATTAGAATTTGGAGAAAAACTTCAAAGTGAAAGCAACAGAAATATTCCTTTGCACCTCGCATTCTTATTTTTTCCATTTGCTTTTGGTTGCAATGGGGGATAGTTTCCCTGTACGCATGAAAGACAAGCTTTCTGATTGGCCTGTAATTTATTCAATCAATGACCAATCAGGGAGTTAGTTGCTATCACCAGGAGATGTCACTAACTCTGTTTTATTTCTTTTGATGAATACTGGTACTGCAAACTTTGAGGAAGAATTTAAGCTATTTCACACTGTCCACCAGTATTTCATAATACTTTAATAGATCACTGTGCATTCATCATGTGACTGTAAACTTGTAGAAAAAAAAAGTTGTATCAGAAACTGTATTTAATCCAGTTTTCTTCAGTCATTCACTGTGTAAATTAATAATTAAAATTTAAATCAATTTAATTCTGAGGTTTTGTTTGTATTGGAGCATCCATGAAGAATACTTTGTTATTATGGCACTGGCACTTGTTTAGTTATTAGATAGCCATAATTCTTATTTTTTATATAATTTATTTTATACATTGAAAGTATTATAAATATTTTAGAATTACAATACATTAAAACTCACACATAAAATTTTGAGATTGACATGAATTTTTGTAGTGAGTAACAAAAAAAAAAAAACTACTATTACTAGGTAGTCAAAAGCCATTTTTAAAAAATGATTTCCTCATCACAAAACTGACATAGATTTAAAGAGCTTTTCATTCTGAACACAGTGGTATATTTTTTTTCCCCATAGGACAAATAGGTAAAAAGTTATTAATGTTTGAAAATGCCGAATGTTGGTGGTTTTTTGGCAACGTTTTGGAATTGAAGAAATTGACAACTTTGGAGTCTCAAAGTGAAGCCAATATTGATACCAGAAAGCTGATTTTTGACAGGTAACCCCTTCATATGTTATACCACAAGTATATCAACTAACAAGTTAGTATCTCGTATTGCCCCCAGTCGACGTGCGGTGGTCCCGTTTAGCCACAAGCTGAGACGGGGATATCCGAAACCTAAAAATAGAATAGAGAATTCTGGGAAATCTGTTCTCGCGAAGATGTGCTCGCTGAAATGAAACGAAAGTTGGGAGAGGAACTGCATATTTCTGGTAGTGAACAAAGGCAGAAACTTGTCAGCAGTATTATCAGCGATGGAGTTCTAATGGACGAAGTGCTCCATACCTATGAGGTTGCCTTTGCTCGAGCAAAGAAACTAAAATAGGATTTGGCCGACGTCATTTCAGAAAAGGATTTCTCTACCCATAATTCCCCTGGGTTTTGAAGTTAATAAAAAGTTATTTCAGGCCGACGACGCTTTATGGAGCGCAAAGCATGTAAAGGGAAGCAACCGGTTGTACGCGCACGTCGATAGAGACATAGAAGAGAGATACTAACTTGTTAGTTGATATACTTGTGGTTATACTCCAAGCCCAATTTTCTTCAGGCCTATCCCATGTAATGTTCAGCCGTTTTGGTGCTTCAAAGTTGGGAAATCATCAAATTCGCAGTGCATGCCGGCAAAGTATAGGCCTACTGGTGTGCTACTACGCTCAGCACTCGTGTCGCTGAATAGGCCTACGAGTTGGCCCATGGCCGGAAGAAAACCCGAACACCGTTTGGGTAGACTTTTCTACGGCAAAGCGCTCCGCGATACAGTAATGCACAAATTAATAAATACCCTAGTTTTATAAAGGAAAGTCTGCTCTTTATTTCTTGCTAAGTTTTAAACTTCTAGTTAAAATCAAACTTACATCAAAACCGCTTTATCCACTTTGTTCGGCTCGTAACAAAACGTTTACACACGAGAGCCCACCATACTTATATGTAAATGAAGCTAAGTATCCGAACTTCTCATTGGTTCTTATTTTTAGGCCATCCAATGAAGTATCGCAAAGCGCTTGACGTTTGAAACGAGTCACCTCTCAGCAAACGACGGTGACAATTTTTTCGCAGCGGCATTCAGCGTTCGGATAGGGGCGTTTTCAAAAGCTGTTTTCTCGGAATCTTTCGCATAAACATGCATTAAAAACAACACAGATGTAAAGATAAAGCTTTCAATTTTTATTTGAATACAGCCACTGTTCGTTTTGATGCAGTTTTACATTAATAATAAGTGTTGAAAGTGAAGTGAAAACTGAGTCAAAACTGCCGAGCGGACAAGAGCCAATACTATGCTGCTTGTATAGTTGTATCAAGAATTTAAAAGGCATGAATGTTTTTAATTATAGATCATATTGTGAATGTTGTCTGTTGTTTTGTTTGAGATATTCTTGTATCTAATATTACTTAAAATGTTATTTTGAATCTAAGTTTGGAGATGTTCTTGAGTGAGTGAAAAAGACAACTTGAATTTAGATTGTATTGAAAACCACACATTTTTGACAATGTATGCTGAATATTGTTTCTAAAACTGAAGGTTTTGCTTTTCAGTATAGTTGCTATGTAACTAATTGACTTATGAATGATGAGTGAAAATGACAACTGAAATGTGTTAAGAATTAGACAAGGTATGAATGGTCTAGTCTGCTTGATGGCTATGAATGTTACAAATGTTAAATAGTTTTTCTGAATCAAATTCTTGTCAAATACTATATTGAAACTATAATTCAATGTTGATGCGACAACATATAGGTGACTATAATGAAAATAAATGTAACCACCTTTACATTTTACTTTTGTATGTCATTGTTGTTGTCTGCTAATTTCCGTTATTTACTTCATCGTGTTAATCTTTACTACTTTAATTATATTTTCCGTTGCATTGTTGTTTGTTTTAATACTTACACACAAATTGAAATAACAACAATTTTAAATACCTGTCAACATATACTTGCAACCACATAATAATATATTAAAAGCTGATCTCTGGTGGAAAATTAAAGTGTGAACATTACAAAATGAAAAACTCATAATATATAACACATCAACTCCGAGGTTGCAGTTTAGGATGGGGATAAAAATAGACTGCCTGACAACTGCAATGCCCCTTTCTTTCTGGCTGCTACTTGCATTCCAGGCAGCTTTGTCCACTCAATCAGACCTCTTTCAACACCATCCCAGCACAATCTGTAGAGTTAAAAAGTGGAGTCCAAGTTTTAAAAAAATTAAAATAAAATGTTCTATAAGATTCAGTCTGACAATATTTACCAAACGGCACTTTGGCTCTTCAAAAATTTTATACTAATATGAATTAAGCCTCACAGAATTTTAAAAAGAAAAAAATGGAACTGGCACATGCAAAATACTATAAAACAAAAAGGAGAATCTCGAACAAACACTGTCTCATTCAACATAATTTTTTAATTTTAAAAACCTGTTCTTTCAAACTCACAACGCAGAGATTGATTATCTAGCTAATTAAACGCACAAACTGAATCAAGCAAAGTTTAGAAATGCTGCTACACACAGCAAAAATGAGAAATACACATTTTCTTCTCTGTTATCATGATGTCATTGAAGCAAGCTGGAACCAAGAGCCCAGCATGCTGGTTATCCGAGGTCAATGCAGATTATTTTTAGGAATCAGGCAGCGTGCTAAATTGCCTCAAATTAAGTGTGGCCTGTATAGTGTGTACTAGAGCTATCAATGTACACATAAAAAGATTGAGTACAATTAAAACAACAATTGAATCTCTTTACAACCATATTAAAAGCATTGTAACTACCATAGTCACTACAAATGTGAGAAATGGGGTGCACTCGGTAAATCCATAACCCACGAACCATCATCCTTATACAATACATAGCACTTGGTTAAAACCACCTTTCTGGTGTCACTATCACAGTTCTAATAAACAATATGGATGCCATACAAGACTCGTGAAATCCTAGCAGAATGGCTTAAATTTTGAATTTGAAACACATTTCAATGTTTCTCATTAGAAAAGTGTTCTGCTTTTATTAATTTGCATTATTTCTGTATGAACCTTCTATTTGCCAACAAGGCAGCTCTGCAATTTAGAAAGCACTCAGCATGTGCTGGACATCAAACAGAAAGTCCATCACCAAGATGATTTTGCTTAATTCACTGCATAGGAATGTGAAAAGAGACTAGTACAGAAAGTTAGTAAGTTTGTGTTTATTGTCATTTATAGTCATTGTTTATAGGGTCCAGCGAACTGCAAAGGGCTGAATCAGGACCACAACTTGGTTGAAAGAGGGCTCACCCCTGACCCGTATAAAAGATCTGCTCAAACCCCTAATGTTAACACTGAAGGCACTCCACCAGCCGGACACTTTACAATATTGGCATCCCATGCAGGGGACGCTAAGGCTGTACTCTAATTTTTCCAACACCCTTTTACAAAAACAAAATACACTATAAACACCATTATAAAATATTAACAAAACGCATACATATAAAATGCCTACATTGCTAAATAATAATATAGAAAGCACTAGCGACCATTTGACAGAAAGCATCCAATGTCCCCAAGCTGACCCAACAGACTCCATACACAAATGAGGAGTTTTGGGAGAGTTTTCAAGAAAAATGATAGGTCTAGTGAAGAAGATAGAAGATTGATAGAACAGAGTATGAGCGAGAAAGAACAAATGAGAATGACAGAAACATTTGGAATTTAAAGCACTACATTTCCACAAAGTGGAGATATTACTTATACAGAAACCCCCACGAGGAGTCCAACAGAGAGAAATTTAGAAGTGTATAGTTTTGAATTAAAACACATGCAGGAGCTTTTTGTGTTACAAGAAGCAAGCAACATTATTCACTGGATTTTACCCCATTTTCTTATAATGCTAAACTCCAAAGATTTGGGTTTTAACCAAGTTTATCAAAAGTTGTGTGCAGCATAAAGCAAACTCAAAACAGTCTGTAGCAAAATATTACATTGTATAAGTAGCAATGACCATTCACGGAAAATTGTCATTTTGTTTTTCAAAACCTTTTTTCAAAATAAAGCATGGGGCTACTAAAGTATCCATAGGAGCCAGTGTTTCACATACCCTTGATATTGAAAACAAAACGTGAGGTGTGCCTAAAATTAAAAGTCACACATTCTCACTAGTTGTGTTGGCAGAGTTTACAGACATTGTAAGCAATGCCAACAGGTACACATTTTGGGCAAACAAAAAGTAAACTTTCAGCCACCAGCTGTAAGCTATTTTTAGTCACGCCAGCAGGCCATGCCGTGCGAACCCATGCACAGCCAGCATCTCGGATCTGGCTACAAGCAATAAAGCCAGCGATAAAGGACAGCACAAGGATTATTTTTAGCCATAGCTTGAACGTACCGCTTATGAACAGCAGTAGGCACTTTCCCATTTGACAGACTACACTGTACACAAGCAGCAGCATGTTTCATCTTGATCATTCTCATTTCTTCCTCACAGGTAACACTGATTTGTAAAATACATAGCCTAAAAGTATTTAATATAATTTACTGTAAACTAAAAGAAGGCCACCCCATAGTATTGTTGCAATAATAATATGCCGAGACTAGATGAGGTAAATGTCAATCGCTCAATGCCGCATAAAAATTGCGTCTTAAAAGCACTGGGTTCAACATTTTGTGTCCATTGTCACAAAACACTGTGTGTTAAGATAAACTGTACATGAAGTGTGACGCTTGATTACAAATATAACAACTTACAATGGCATATTTCTACAGTTCATTAAATGTACACAATAGGCCATGCTTGGAAATATGAGAGGAAACCACTTTGGCCAGCTTACACCCATGTTGCCCTACATTGGGTTGCCATTCTTTGCAAACAAATACAATTTCTTGCCTATAGTTTTTGCTCTCTCCTCCATCAAATCTTACCAATCAACCGAAAGGTTGATTTCAGTTGCAATCTTGGTTAGCTTCGGCATTGCACTGCCCTGCAACCACCCCTCCATCTCCCCTCCCTCTCCCTAAGAAAAGCTTTTTTGCATTCGGGGTAGCTTTTATAGTGTTCTGAGACAACATGCTCTGATGATGTCCGCCCGGATAACTAGGTAACTAAAAACAAAACAAAACGACAAGTTGCCTTTATTTCCAAATAAGGTCTATTTGAAGTGAAATTGCTTATAAACAACAATCTCCAGTACAGTGATGATAAAAAATCATTGGAAAATGCCAAATGGATGAATAAGGACAATCTCAACAACAATTTAAATGACTAAAAACAACAAAAGCGAACCCGAGTAAATAAATCATATTTCTCCATTGTGGCTTTATAGATTCTTATCACTGACACAGTCTCTGGATTTCTGATTGTGAAGCATGATCAGGGCTGGTTGTCCCTCCTTCCTCCTTTAATACCTACATGGCAATTTAGCTTGTATAAAATCATGTGCTTTCCTCAGATGGATGTGGAGCAAGAGCCTTGGGGACATTCTCTCCAGCTGGACCTTCAAAGTAAAAGCTGGGAACAGAAACAAGAATTACAAATGGTAGTTAAATGAGACACTGGATAACACTATTTATAATAGTAAGGACTAACAACTTTGAGCCCCAATGAAGAAAATGCCAAGTTCAACAAGAATAAATTTTAAACACTAACACATTAATTCTCGTCTCATTTAATTTATATTATAATTTATAGTTTAAAATCATAATAAATAAAAAATAATTGTTATGAAGAAAAAAGAACAACTCAATGAAGGAAAACCAAATCATATGGGACGAGCCTACTTCCTATGCATATAATTAAATGGCTTTGGGCTGGTAATCTATTCAACCTTGCCCAGTTTTATCGACTACCCCATAAATCATACAAAAAAATTTTCACGATGAGAACAGTAAATGGGTTCATAATCTGTAAAGGTAAAGGTAATGCATACCCAAAAGATTCTGTACAGGGAGTTTCCTCAATGTTGAATTCTGCTACTGGGACTCCTCGAGATGCCACTTGCGGTGCAAATAAACAAGCAGGGTAGACAACTGATGAAGTTCCAACCTGTACACAAAATTTGTTAATAGTGGATATATGAGACTTAAAGCAAAGAACATTATACCACACCCATTAATATTTTTGTATGATGATATTTGTAACAATGGTATTCAACCAGAATATGAATCTTTATCTTGGTTGTCCCCATAAAATACCATGAACTTTGTGCACAGCATACACATCATGCAACAGAATGTAAATATAATAAAAATAAATAAATAAATAAAAAGCAACAAAACCATACTACAGAAGACCAACATGTTGTAGTTCAATCAACAAATCAAGAAACGCACTATACAATATTCGTGAAAAGACAATATACATACATACAGCATACAGTAAAGAATTTAAAAAACAACAACAAATAAAATGAAAAATAAACAAAGTCACAGATCAGTCAGATTTACGCACGCACTCATGCACACACGCACGCACACATACACACACACACATGCACACATATCAGCATCACAGGCATATTGCAAAAATACTGTAACTGGCAACATAACAGTGATCCTATCCTATCCTATCCTATCTCGTAACTCGGAGTTCGTAGGGGCACCACAGATGATCGTTTAACCAGCGTACGCCAACTTTACATGCACGATGAATAAAACCATTTACTCCATAACAGTGTACTGTAGAGACAGAACATTATGAAAGGTTGCATAGCTGATAACAGAATAACACCATACAGACCTGTGCACCGTAATCAACTAACAAATTAAAACTAAAATCTAAATAATATAATGAGGAGAATGCTCTAATATAAGTCGCTTCATATATGTACATCAATAAACAGAAGTTTATACATTAATGGTTGGGAAATTAGTTGCAATGTTACAAAATTGGAAAAATCAAATCCTTGTCCAGCCTTATTGTTTCAATGGAAAAAGACAAAAAACTAATAATCTAAATATCAAGTATAAACAAACTACAAACCCCAAAACAACATTCACATTTGATACCTGAACCAGTAAACAACAGAACTAACTCTATTCTGCAAAAGCACAAGTAAAAAGAAAGCAAAAAAATGAATGAAAAAACTTTAATAAAATGCTCACCACAAGACAAAGGTCACACTTTTCTAGTTCAGTGTTTACTTGTTCAAGAACGTCTGTGAAAAGGCCTTCTCCAAACCACACGACATGAGGCCGAAGCAAGCCACCACACACTTTGCCATTACTGTTCACTTTCTTGCAACGAGGAAGCTGGTCCACTGGAATTCTAGCATCTTGGGCTTCTGGATCGGGGGCACTAAAAAAAATAATTATTACAAAGATTCAGCACAATTTTAACATTAAACAAAAGCTCATTTATTTTTCCCCAAAGCCAAAGCTTAGTTGAAGGTGGTGGTCATGGTGTTAACATCTACTTCACCAGCTCCCAAAATGAAAAGTGATGCAAATTTCCCTCCCAAATGTGGCTTGGAATATTTCTGCCAGGTGACATTGAAATACAGTGACAACGCACAGAATCTACAATTCCCACTGTTTTTGGTGAAATATTTTATCTTCTTAAGTGTTTCTGGTACTGCACACAAAAGAATGCTTTTTTGTTGAGGTAGTATTTTTTCCTTACCCATATCTACATTGATTGGTTTTTTAAAAATTCTGTTACTGCCATTGTCAAATAAGGTTAACTTGTTTGTATTCTGCAATTGTCGATTAACATCGACGTCAAAGGGCCATGTTAAACTGTCAAAGTTTCCTGGAGAATGGTACTTTGCTGCTTGCTTTGACATGACCTTATCATGTAATGCAGCCAACAAACAACTCAACTAAAGTCAATTATACTGGAAACTTTTTATCTACGCAATTTTTCCAAAATCAGACTAATAAGCTCTGTAATTTGTAACCAGCACACATGCTTACATATTACACACATTCAAACAAACACATGTTTATGACTTAAAATAGCAACGTTGCATGTGTTCTTTGAGCATACAAAATTTAAAGTATTTATTTCTGCAACAGCTTTTTTACAATATAGCATTATTAAAGAAAACTTCAAAATATACAGTAAGTATTTGGTGCAGAAAACCACTCTTGTTAATTTATGTAATATTTAGTGGTAAAAGAGTCGACCAAAAGTTTTTAACAGCAGCAGCAGAAGAAGAAGTAGTAATGGATTGAGGCTCTTTTTTTTAAGGCTTAACGCCCAGTTTATTATCTATGCCTCTTCTTTCAACACTTCCTGTGCAGCTCACGCTAAAGGGCAATGTAGACAAAACATAACATTTCCAATATAATGTTACCCTTTTCCTTCCAATGCTGCACAAATAGGACTGTCCCTGTTCTCTCTCACTTCCTTACATTGTGTGCATCTCGTCTTGAACAGAGAACCTAGACCAACCAACATACACATCCATATATATATATTACACATGATTGATTCATAATCAACTAACAAATTACAACTGAAATCTAAATAATGAGGAGAATGCTCTAATATAAGTCAATTCACATATGTACATCAATAAACACACCCTCATTAAGCTGGTCTGAGTGAATGTAAAATTATTGATGTGGGGTTTGGATTGTGAATGTCTGTACTTGATTGGAATTTAAGGTTGCTGTTGTGCCATTAGAAATGAATGTGTCTTTGCTGGTTGTGTATATAAAATGGATATATTGCATGCTTCTTGCGGACGACGAGCCAAAGACAAATTTCTATATGTGAAGAACATCAGACAATAAAGTTATATTGTATTGTATATACACACACACATACACACACCATGTAATTCAAAGATGTTTCTGGAGCCTGCTCTCTTATGAAGTTCATCAATATTCTGTGTAATCACTACCACCCTTCTTCCTTGGTTTTCCAAACGAGCCTCACATTCAGCGATAGCAATGTGTGCCTGGAAAATAAAGTCCTACATGTTTATAAATACATGAAAATGTCAACTGTAAAACAATACCCTATGGGTAGCGCATTAGTGTAGTGGTTTGGGTACACGCTGGCAATGCTTTATGCAAAGCAACGTCGGCACGGGTTAATACTTGGATGGGTTACCATATTTGGAGGGCAACCACCAAACAAAGAAAGCAAACAAACAAACAAAAAAGGAATAAAACCATTGCACGACACACCTCAGTCCGCCTATCTGTGGATGGGTACTTGGATCTGTTTAGAATCAAGAAGATAAAGCAGCAATGGAGATGAGATAAACACACCCTCATTAAGCTGGCCTAGATAAAAGAGGGGTGCTAAACGCTTCCCTCTAGGGACACCTACCTAAATTTACATTATGTAATCATGTGTTTATATGCAGGTAAAGGTATGGACAAGTGTGAATACGAGATAAAGAACAAACTGAATGCTTACAGGATTGGGTAATTTGGAAGCCATCACCTCTCTTCTGTAATGGTAGAATTCCCATACTTGTGATGGGTTCTTCATAAATGCTTCTGGAGTCGCAAGATCCTGTTGAACAGAACAAACCATGATGATTTTTAAATGGAGAAATGTTTAACTCTGACAATGAATAAAAGAAAAGAACTGCTTCAATCAAGCAACATGAAATGGTCAGCACAACGTACATAATGTAATTACTAATTGCGTCTGGATCAGTGGATGGTTTAAATTGCTAATAAAATTATAGAAGGGCAAAGCTCATATGATACACATGCTATTTATGGAACTTGCAATATTCTACAAAAAATTAGTTCCCAGAAAAACTGAAACAAAATGGTGGCATCGAAGTGCAAATTGTACTGACTTTAATCTTGCAAAGATCTTGACCTTGACCTCTGGATCAAAACGGACACTCATACATGATCAAATAACTACAGAAACACGTTATTTTATGCCAAATAATATTGACCTTTGATGACCTTGACCTTGGGATAACCTTGACCTTTAATGAGCAAACAACTCAATGTTAATGCATACTAGAACTGCGGATCAAACATTTGAGTCATTGTACGATGACAATTTTTCTTGTATGTTTGGTAAGGTCTAACATGACCTTGACCTTCAAAATAAACTCAAAAACGTCACATAAAGTAACACACATGAAAGGTCATGCTATGACCTCTACCAACAACAAGTTTGGACTTTTTACCTCTCATAGGTTAGGGTCAAGGTCACTTTAAAGTACCAGTGACCAACTCTAAAACACTTACAAACCTGGAGCGAGATTGACCAAATCTGAATGGTATGCATGCATGTCTCATTCATATCTATCAAGCCTCAAACAATCAGTTAATGTCAAAAACTTTGAGAAAAAGTAACATTTTGGTGGGCGAGTACGTACACTCACATTGCTACACGCATGTGAGTCAAACATGTCAATCAAAAATCAGCCCAACCTGTCTACCGCAGAAAATTGGGACTTAAGTTTTGCTTTTTTGTAATATTATAATAACAAACTGTAATAAGGGAAAATTGTGGCAATGTAACATTTATAACAAACCCTAACTAAAACAGAAAAAGATCATGAAAATAACCATGCACATGCTGGAACATCGGAAGGTGAATGACCATAATCACCCATTTTTTTCTTCTCTCATTATGTTACTGTCAATTTATTTATCTGAGCAAACTATGCCGGCTACTACACATAGCCTGAAAAAACCACACAATGTGCTAAACCTCATCAGTGCATCCTGATAGATGCTGCCAATAAATTATAATAATATTTATCTACCTGCGCTCTGAACTGTCTCCAGAGACCGCCAGCACCTCGGAATGTTGGCACACCGCTTTCTGCACTCACTCCTGCCCCAGTAAGAATAACAATGTGCTTTGCTTTTGCAAAGTACTCACGGAATGCTGCCATATCTGAGCTGGGTCGAGTCTGAAGCATTATTTTATATATATATATATATATATATATATATATATATTAATTGTACATCATCTGTAAGCATTTAAATGTTAATAAAAACAAAACAAATAAACATGTTATCTCTGTTCCTTTGAGTTAAATCTGAAAGTATTATGAAAGAAAAAAAATCTTAGTAATTGCTCCTATTAACCATAATGTACAGTACAATACAATGGAAAAATATGGAAACGGTTATAATTCATTTCTATCTAATTATTAATTTATTTTAAAAGAGCATACATGTAATAAACATATCGCCGCCCAGATATTATGAGTTAGGTAATATATTGCAAATCCAATTTAAACAATTAAATGTGCTAATTTCAAAATCAAATTCAGTCCGTCAGCAAATAAAATGTTAAACTCACCATGATTGAAGGGGCAGCAGCAGAAGTCAAACTCAATAAGTTAGATTTTGAAGACAATCTCGAACAGCATATAAAGCTAATTCCTAAGTGATTACGTGACACTTGCTGTGTCACTAAACGTATGGTGTAAATCAAAGACATGGGCAGGTGAAACACTTCTATTTACACTGCACTAAAGGAGATCCAGGATATAAGGAGGTAAAGATTTATAGTATTTGGCCTGTCAATATAAATATAGTCGTCCTTCCCCCTTGCGTGTGTTTGGGTTGTTCAGTTCGACCAATGGACACTAAAACACTTAACATAAAAGAGAACATTCATTACGCTGCAGTTTCTATTAGTGTTTCCTGGTTAAGTGTAAATATTTTTGTATTATACCAAAAGAGATCGCATTTATAACAGCTTAGTATTGACCATCACAGAAGCTTTAACAAGAATCCCTCTGACCTCCCTTGGCGATCTTCTCTAAATTGAAGTTACATTGTGCTATGATATAAAACTTTCTTCTTGCAGAATTAAAAAAAAAAAAGCTGAGGAACGCGAAATTGATGAAGTGTAAAATCTATCTAGTTAGACAGACACTATGTATTGAAAGCACATGCAACTCTAACCTGACATAAATAATAAAAATATAATTTCTTAACCTATTGTACTTTATAAACATTCTTTACGCCATATCTTCCAACTCGTGCCTCCATAGCTCAGTGGTTAGAGCACTGGTCTTGTAAACCAGGGGTCGGGAGTTCGATCCTCCCTGGGGGCTAATTTTTTTTTTTTAAATCATATATTTTGTTCTTCCTAGTCCTCACCCCCTTAACCTCCCCCCCCAAAAAACTATAATTTTGCATGATCCTTTTACAATTGCCCATTCATTTTTATTTCATTCTTTTTGTTTTGCATGGCCCGAAATAATTTTGGGATTAATAGTTTTTTTCCCCCATTCCAAGAGCGCTGTCTCAGTGGTGAAAGTGATGGCATGCAGATAAAGTGCTAAATAAGAACAATTATAATAATCTCTTTGCTAAACTAATTTGTAATCATTAGGTTTTTTAAATTGTTAATTTTTCAGAGAATGGAAATCAGTATAGGATAGGACAGGATAGGAAATCAGTTATGTATTCAGAAACAACTGGAGCTAAATCACTTGTTGGCATTATTAAAAGCCAACACCATACCCACTTTCCGTCAATGTTTCTAAAGATTTGCCATTGTGGAAGGGATAACATTTCAAATCAATCAACACAATGAGTTGGTTTATTTAATTCATTACATTTATTCTACTCAATTCATTGAGGAAAAGACTTTGACACCAATCATAAAATAAATACATTAAAAAAAACAATAAATAAATAAATTAATTAAATAAAATTAAAAAGCACAAATAAAATAAACAAATGAAATTTTAAGCTATGTACAATATTTTAGTTCATTTCATTTGATGGGCTTATTAATAATAATAAAAACAAACCATTCATTACATCAGATTTAAGCATAAGCTAAGCATTACAATTACAACAAAACTCCATCAGCTAAATATGTTCCCACAATTAATTCATAGT
The DNA here is from genome assembly GCA_036898135.1 of Oncomelania hupensis. Lineage (NCBI taxonomy): Eukaryota > Metazoa > Mollusca > Gastropoda > Littorinimorpha > Pomatiopsidae > Oncomelania > Oncomelania hupensis. The sequence goes on from CM072519.1 coordinate 30,778,443, forward strand.
CAAAACAGGAAATAGGGAGACAAATCGTCTTACTCAGCATTTCCATACACGAGCAAATGCGGAAATGAATGATGTCATCTGCACTAATTGAGCACACACAATTTTGCAGCTGTTGTTTTTAACCATTGGCAATGGAAACAAAAGACGCAAAAGGAACACAACCTTACAACCACACGTTGTAATGCACAACATTAAAATATCACACCTCAACAAACTCCAAACAATAGTCTTTGATCATCAAACATCATCAGCAACACTTCAGCCCAAAACTAGTAGCAGCATCACCAACTTCATTTTCCTTGTTTTTAAACTTTTCACTTAAACCCAACACAGCCCAGGTTAGAAGGAAAGGGGAAGATGGGAGTCTGTGCACGCACACGTTCCATCGCACGGACCTTAAAGATCCTGACGCTCATGTCCTACATGGGTGAGAATGCTACTCCATCACATCTGCTGCAGAGGCTTCAATCCTATAAGCTGCAGCCCGTTAGCTAGCACCTGTCTAGCACTGCCAAACACTGCAAGGCGAGCCTGGAACAAGAAAAATATGTATGAATTTACAAACTACAAGCATTTTAACAAAATCTGCAAAACTACACATATCTTGCTCATTGTAAAATATTACAATGTGAACTGACATTAAACTTCGTAAAACAAACAAACAAATCAATAAACAAATAATAATTATCTCCATGAAATTAAATGCTGCTAATAATTATTTGTAAGCACTGTCCTCCTAGTTGTTCTTTTGTCTTTAGTTGACATGGATCAGATAAATTGAACAACTGGAGATATTCAAGTGGATGTTGGGTCCCAAGCTGCTGGAGGTTATCCAGTCTGAACTTTATAAATGTCAGTAAGCAAGATCATTTTAATGTGCTGCACCACTTTTGTGGAATAGATTATCTCTGCACTTTAGTTAATGCAGCTCCAAGAACACTTTCAAAAAATAGCTGAATCATATTATTTTTGTTATGATTTACTGGGTCAGCATGCAGTCTGGCACTTTACAAGTGGACGTCCTCACCATTGTCATCGTCACCATCATCAGTACTGGCAAAGATTTTTTAAATCACCCATCCACCCCTCAACCACTTTTTTCTTCAATTTTATGGTACGATATTTAGCAGATTTATTCCTAGGATCTTTAAATCAGTCTTCTTAGCTGCTTTGAATCTTGGCCTAGCTTGGTCTTTTGACCCCTGTCTATACTAGCACTGGTTGCAAGCTACTGGCATTTTCTTCTCTGCTTACCTGTGCAACATCTGCTGCTTCTCCTTTGACAGGCAAAGCTGAATAAGCACCATTGATCAGATGACTGAAATACACCATAGTGGATCATTATAAAAGTACCATCAAAACAAATGACACCAAAGAAAAGAAAAAAGACAATGAATATCATGGGTTTTATCCTGCGTTGTACATAGCAGTAGCAAAGTAAATAGAAATAAAATAAAATAAAACAAAAATAGACCATCTCCGTTTGGTACTTAAATGGATAAATTAATTAGTTAATTAATTAATTAAAAATTCATGAAAAATACCATTTCATTTTGGTACTTTCATGGGAATAAACCCTATTTCGGTCTAGTTAACAGAGATAGAATCACCTCACCTCAGTTTGAGAAGATACTGTACAATGTGGCAAGGTTCCAAAGAAGTTAGGGTTTCTTCTACTAATTCTGGGTACCTGTGAAGTGAAATAAAAATAACACATTAGAAAATAAATCTTGCAAGATTTCACACTTAGCCACAGGCTAACAAAAACTAATAAATGTCCTGTGCTCACTCATACTCCACACCTCACTAATTATTAAAGGCATAGATTACTGATGATGATGATGATGATGATGATGATGATGATGATGATGATGATGATGATGATGATTATGATAATAATAATAGTAATAATAAAAATAATAATATGAATAATATGAAAAATAATAATAATATAAATAATAATAATATTAAATATGAATATAGGACTGAATTAATCAACAACCAAGCTCTTTAAAATAGTAAATCAATTAACAGGAATATCCATATCCATTATCATTATTAAAATGCAATTATCAATCTTCTGAGCTGAGTGAAGGTGGTAAATCTCCAGTTCAATCTGTATAAAGCAGTCACCTGGCAATAAAAAGTAGAAGTTGTCGAGCTGCATCTTCCTGAAGACAGGACACATCAATATCTGCTGCTTTTGCTTTCTCGCTCGATTCAAGTAAACTGGAATGCACAAGCCCTCCATTGTATTTGTAGTATATTTTTGTGTCTATGCACACTGTCCCCCACACGCTCCACCCAAACCTGTCCCACTCCAGACACGTTGTCAGTTATAAACAGTTTCATCTCTATAATCAACAAAAACACAAGAAAGCTTACTGCACACAACAAAATCTTAAATCTAGAACTAGGAGGCGTTTTCATCCAGTGCCATTCAAATTAATATGCATAATACAGTCTACATTGCAACTTCTAGGGAGAACAGATTAAGAGTCTGCTCAATCAAGAAACCCATTAAAATTTTTAATTTCACTTTTTTTTTTTTTACACAAAGAATTTTTTAATACAAATTATTAGTGAACTGAACTAAGTTATTTATAAAAACTACCTGTACTGAAAACGTTTTTTTTTGTCTGCTGCATTTTATTCCCCTTTTTTTATTTTTTATCTCATCTTCTGTTATACTCTTGTTGTGTTCAGGAATGTGAATAAAGGGTCCCGCCTATAGCAATGATTGTGTGCATCTACTCGTATACGTATTCCTCTGACCTGAAAATGTTATCATCACACCTGATATTTTACTAGTACAGAAGTGAGTTCCTCTTACCTGCAGAGCCTGGCATGAGCATACTGCAAGAAGACGCCAGAATCAGCAGAAAAGCTCAGCATCCTGTCCCAGGAGAAAGTGTAGTTGTTTTGGCGCCTGCCTTTCATGTCCTGTACTGCCACAGCACTGACTGCTAAAGTGTCTGCTGTAGCATCCAGATCCTGAGCTTTGGTGGCTTGCAAAAAAACAAAAATAATCTATATTTAATTACCAAGACTGCCTCTTGGAAATAAATCTATCATACTTCGAGCTAGGGTAGGAATTTGAGGTGGGGTGGAGACGAATGGTAAATGCTGATTGCATGTCCATCCAGACTTAATAAACATTATAATAAATTAGCAAACTATTACTTCCCTTCAGAAACATACACATTAAGTGCAGATGTTACAATAGGCAAATTATTAGTGTAAAACCATTTATGAAGCCGTGTAAATGAGCATTTATGTATGCAAATCACATAAAACCTTGAGAGAATTCTGAATTATATTTGTCACACATGTGGATGAATTCAGGTTGCTCTCAGTAGAAAAGCATGCAGGCAGCTAAAGTGTAGTGCCTGCCATCCATGACAAAGTTTATCTTCATCATCAAGTAATGCATAAACTAATGGGTTAATGGCAGCATTAAAGTACTATACAAAGCAGCAGGAAAACTATACACAAACCATGCATTGTGTACATTATAATTGTCATATTATACATGTCATATTAACTAAATTCAAATTGGAGTTCATATCATTAAGCATAAAACAAAAAGCAAAGAATGCAGCCTACATATTTTTATTTATTTATTTATTTATTTTTTTAAAAAGGGACATACTTGCTCTGCTTTTCATGGACAGCACTAGTCTGTCTCTTGCCTCATCCAGAATGTCACGCAGAAAGACCACTGTGCCACGCCGAGAACTCATACCCTCAATGCGCCCAAACTGTATGTGAACATCTTCCACTGCCCTGAGTAATAATAATAATAATAATAATACTTGTATTGCAAGGAATAGCATTGTACAGTAAATCATTGCATATTGCATTGTATTTTATTGTAATGTATTGTATTGTATATTGCACTGCATTGAATACATGAACTATATATGTTGGTGACATTAGCCAACAACATCCACAACAACAGAAGTAAGTTTAAAAAGCAACATTCAAACCTTTTAGCCCAAGGAACACCTATCTCCCTCAGGACTCCCACCAACTGCCGGAAATGAAGCTGCTGGCCTCCTTCTACCTGATTAGAAACACCAAAATTAAGTATAATTTTCAGATCGTTTCTCTGTTTCCCAACATAATTAGGAAATACACACGAAGGCACTCAGTGTACATGCCTTTATGAACAAACATAAGCACATACAGATATACAAAAACAGCAACACACAGACACAACTAACACAGACATGCATGATGTAAACATTTATGCATCACCATCATTGCTGTTAACTTGTATTGCGGTGGCTCTATAATTATTATATCACAGGGTTTGATGTACAAGGAGTTGTTAGGGCAAGGAATGTGGCTGTGGAGAAAGTACGTGCAATAGTATTTTCATAGCTCTTCAATAAAAACATAGTAACTTCAGTATATCATAAAATAAATTAATAACGCAAGTATAAACTATAATCATACAATATCCTAAAATAAATTTCAACATCAAATGAAAAAAAAAGGTTAAGTATACCAGATATTTTATTTTACTTACAACATAATGCATGATGTCTGGAGAAAACTGTTTCAGTCGATCCAGCGCTGCTGCCACGTCTCTGTAACATAATTATTTCATTATCTTCTCTGTAACAGAATTAGTGTACTGCCATCTATTTTAACATATCTCATTACAATACTAAAAGATACCAATGCTTGCATAATAACTTGCAATGACAGGTCAATCCCTACCTCCTTTTAAAAGAAATAATAATATATGCCACTCTCCAGTCTAACTAATGTCAAATCTCAGAACTTCAATGCCTACACAAATTGTGTATGCAAATTATATTATTCACCCACCTTCCTAAATAAAGAGAAGAGCCATCACTTTTGACCAGGGTTGCTTTGATGTCTATTCCTCTGTCATCCACTGTCATGTATCCCACACCATTATCACTGCAAAGTATTAGCATATCTACATTTACAGCAATTTAATAGGTGCTAACCAATTTTTATTTTTCATTCATGTCAAACTCGTGAGAATGGGAATACAGGATTTTCCTTTTGTGAAAAGGTATAAAAAATGTATGGGTGGAAACCAATTTTTTAATTTATTAATTACACATGAAATAGTGTACACACATGGATACACAAACTGCAAACTGCTTAAAAATGTATGCCTTCAATTCAAGGAATAATTCATCAAACCACAACTTACTCCCATTTGAGTAAACCTTGATTTTTGAGTGAAGTCATTATTTCCTGTGCTTTCTGCCCATACTCTGATTCAAACTGTACCTCTGTAAAATTCACACCAAGACGCTGAAAATAAAAGGAGGAACAAAATTTTACATCTAAAAGAGTGTTTGAGAGATGGCAACATCAGCATTTTACTTCTTGAGTTCCAACCATGTATACTGCATGTGCTTATTTCGCCAATGTGCTGAAACCATTTCACACACGTGGTATTCTCATCAAGAAACTTCTTGACTGCATCAAACAGACAAAGCACAGCTGGTCATTTTAGGGATGTCAAACATATATTATCTTGATCACTAGCAGTTCTCCTTTTTGTGTGAAAACGTTATAGATTTGTCTCCAATATGATTATAAAAACTTCTTTTAGTAAGTTTTGTTGCACAAACTGCTCATTTCCACACCTCAGACAATGAAAGAAAATATTCTACATCACCTACCTGATACATTTTGGTATATTCGTCCAGGCTGAGCTGTCTGAATTTTTTCCATATTTGAATCATTCCTGGGTCACCTGTCAATACGCCACATTGGTATTACTACTGTAGCCAATTAATAACACTAACATATGTCTATTCTCCTACCATGCATACTTCTCTTTCTTCTGTATCACTTTCTATCAAGCAGCTCCATTTTCTTTAAAATGATCATGAAGTGTTGCTTACCTTACCTTATTACATCATGCAGAATACCAATTTGTAACTACTCTGGAAAATGTTTACCATTTAAAATGTTTACTAAGAATGAATCTAAACTGTTACTTGAGAAGGAAGAACGTGATATTTCATTATTTTCTATAATTTATAAGAACTGTTTTTTCAACAACCAATTACACAAACCTTGTTCGAGTTTAGTAAAAAGCTCCAAGCCTTCCTTGTAGGTATTGTTCAATTTCTCTTTCTTTTCTGTCTCCACCTCATGGTTGATCTGCACATATACCTGGCAAGAATTGAAAAGAGAATGCATGATAAAAGTAGAATTTTAAAACACGTTAAGACTAACTGATTATTTTTTGCAGCTGATTGTTTTTAGTCACTGTCCTATACAACATTAACTAATTTAGTCTAACAAAAAATGATGTGATTGTCTTACCTATGAAAGTCAAAGTGGGATGGAGTTAAACAACAGCGTCTTGGACAATCCTTATCAAATGCTATCCTCCTGGGATAAAGTTAAAAATAGGACAGATCTATCTCCCCTTAAGTTTGTGGAATTATGCCATTGATACAGATTTGCTGTTTTCTCAGCTTGTCAGAGTATCAACTCAGCTGGGTCTGATTTCCAATAGCATACGAGGATGCTTGAGTGAAGACCGGATGAAAAGCATTTCTCATGTGAAACAATATATAACCTAATTTAGGTTGAGCATGTTTGCCTAAAGCTAGAAAGTAAAGTTACAACTTTTAATACTTCCAAACAAAAGATCTGATACCCTGAATAACTGTAACAATGGGTCCTCTTTCAGTAAGTGTTCATCTCCATAACGCTGATATCCCAATGCAAGAAGACCTGAAAATGCAAAATATCAAAGTAAAATCACCACATTCAGAAGTTATGTGAACCAATACCTATATATATTTATACACATTCAGAGTTAGTTAGTTATTCATTGCTTACAGGGTCCAGCAGACTGCAAAGAGCTGAATCAGGACCACAAAATCAAGACCACAACTTGGCTGAAAGAGGATTCACCCCTGATCCGCATAAAAGATATGCTGAAACAACCCCAGTGGTAACACTGAAGGCACTCCACCCGCCAGTCACTGTACAATAAAGGCATCCAATGCAGGGGACGCTGAGGCTATACTCTAATTTATCGAACCCCCGTTTACAAAAACAAAATAGAATACAAACATCATTATAAAATATCAACAAAACACATACATATAAAATGCCTAAATTGCTAAATAAAAATATCATAGGAAGCCCTATTGACCATTTGGCAGAAAGCGTCCAATATTCCCAAGCTGATACAACAGACCTCACACACAAATGAGGAGTTTTGTCCCGGAAGAGTTTTCAAGAAAAAAGGTGGGTGACTGGTCTAGCAAAGAAGAAGATAGTATAATAGATTGATAGAACAGAGTAGGAATGAAAAAGAACAAATGAGAAAGACGGTGACAGTGGGAATTTAAAGCACTACATTTCCAGAAAGTGGGGATACTATTTATACAGAAACTTCCGGCATCCCACGGGGGGACACATTCAGAGAATATCGATCACTAACAGAAAAAGTAATATCAAGAAAATGACTGCGACAGAGTGGCAGAAGCGACACATCTCGCTCAGATTTGTGAAAACCTGAAAATATTTATTTGGGGGTGACTTTGTTGAATCATGTGACTGTGAGTTAAAAATAAAAGTGCAGCAAATCTTACCGAACTGAGTCCCCCAGTCACCAAGATAGTTGATTCTGTGGACTTTGTTCCCTACATTTTGGTACAGATTAGCAATGAAGTTTCCTATTATTGTTGAACGCAAATGCCCGGCATGGAAAGGCTTTGCAATGTTGGGAGAACTGTACTCTACAACCACCGTTTGAGGCTTTGGCATCTCATCTGGAAGTGTTTCCACTGCCACTGAACCATATCCTGATCTTTCTTTCTGCACTGTGGATATGACATGCTGCAATTTCAAGGACCAAAATACTATTTCCTGTTAAACGTCTACATCAGTAAATGTGTTATGAATCTCAAAACAAAACAATTTAGCAAAAAATATACAATTTACAAAAAAGTATAAATATATAATATATGGTTACAACTTTTAGAAAAATACAACAGTATATCTTTCAGATATATATAATATATATAATAAATTTTCTCAAAATGGATAGCACCATACACCAACCATTTAAGGAGTAAGGAATAAAACAAGCCAAGGGAGGCAAGTTGATTTAAACATTAAAAAAAAAAAAATCATCCTGCTTTCAAATCAATTCTGAATTGAAAGCCATTATGTTGCACTTTTTGTCCACCTTTGAAATCAGGATAATTATTTTTCTTTATATATATATATACACACACACACTTAAAAACACATACAACGGGCAAAAATGTTAAAACCAAAATGGCAATACCTTATGAAAATCATTACAGTTGATGCAGAAGGTCAAAGCATTCTTGTCTTGCCTGCATGATTCAATTTTATCATCCTGTAAAGCACAGACAAAATCAACATAGCATTTTGTTCAAAAACTCAGTCACTGGCCATTAAAGTAATTTACCTCTTGCCTCCATCACTCCCTCACTGTCCACCCTGCTTCCCCCAACATGTCAACATTTTTCGCTGGTTTTATCCCATGTTTTTTATGCATTCTGAGTTATCTGTGGTAGAGTGTGGATTATCAGAGCTATCAACAAAAAAAAAAAAAAACGATCCCTAATTTGCGTTTTCATTTTATGTGACAAGACGATTCTACTTACACACACTTCCTGTAGAATATCCTCAATATCATGGCTGGCCTGTAGACCGACTGTCTGCACAAAATCTGGAATCTCCAATCTGAACTGAGCATCTCCAGGACTGGCAAAGAAGACATCAAAATACATAATTTAATAATAATATAAATAAATTTTTTTTTTTTATTTTGAAAAACAGTATCTAAACACCAAAGATTGCTCACAGTCAGCACTCCAATAAGAGTGATATATTCACAGGAATTGTAAAATGAATAATGAAAAGCTTTACATTTAATTCAATACAAATGTATAAAAATATTTTTTGTGGTATACTATATATGTAATAGGAATATTTTTGCAAGTACTAAAGACGTAAAATAAACATACCTTGCTTGCTTCTTTTTCACATCCTGAGTTCTGATCAGCAGAGCTAGATTTCTTTCCAAACGTTCAATTTCTGTCACAGCCAGCCTGCCATGTTTTGACAGTGTGCGTAGAATCTGATAAACATCACAGTTGATTTACTTTTCATAAACTATATATTATTTTTAAATTTTAAAACATTCATCCTCTGTACATAACCAACAGGCCACTCCAGTGTTTCCTCTTTTGAAGCTTTTGCCACTTTATTTCAGCTTCAGCAGGAATTGTATGATCTGCAAGACCCAAGAGTACTAAAATAAATCTAAGTAAATAAACTAATAAATAATACAATACACCAAAGAAACAATAAAAATAGAAACCACTATCCTTATTTTCATTCAAACAGCTGCAACCTCTTACTACTATTACTAATGCTAACAAACATCCCCATCTCCAACTACCCAAACGTCCCCTCCTCCACCAACAACAACTACTCAATATCGAAGTCCTTTATCCTCCAGACAGACAAAACCCATAAGATAAGAACATCCTTACATCACAATGATGCATTAAGAATAACATTTACAATAATACCCTCCACCCCCACCCAACCTCTCTCTCTCTCTCCTTCCTACACTCTCTAATACAGTAAAACCTCCGTTTTGAGACCCTCTCTTAAACGACTTCCTCCAACATACGACCGGAAAAAAAATCACCGATGGTTGGTACTATATAAACGACCTCTCTTAAACGACTACCTCTAAAATTTATGCGACTTGCGACCTTCAAATAATTAAATTTTACGACCTAGCATCTGAAAAATTCAGATTCCAAAGCAATACTATATCTGTGCGCTTGAAGAAAACAGTTTCGTTTACAACTTCTAACAGCAGGCATGGGGGGGGGGGGGGGGGGGATGATTGATGGGTCATGCAAACAAACAGAAATAATCACTTTCTTTAAAAAAAAAAAAAAACAAAAAAAAAAAAACAATTTAATGACTGAATAAAAATAATTACAACAATATTAATGGGGTTATCTTATAAATAGTTATAACTCCAAACATGCACTCAGCACTTACATACACTTTTAAACAACTATCATAGCAACATTGATTTTTTATTTTGCAAATAATGAGGAACAAGAAGATATTGACTGTATTGGTTGTGAGACAGAGTTTAATCTATATTTTTGAAAGGTGGTAGATGTTCCCTATACTTAATGGTATGTGTACTTTTTGTACATGTATTTATTTTATTTTATTAATTTTCTTAATGTCTTTTCGAAGATGTCCTACCTCCTTTTTAAGACCCCTCCAATTTAAGACCTAATTTTAAAGGCAATTTAAAGGTCGTAAAATGGAGGTTTTACTGTACTAAAATTCCATAATGACTAAAACCGCATGTCAATCATTAAAAAGTATTCAAAATTATTAAATTTAAAAGGTATTCAAGCTGCACTCAAATTTCCCCTTCTCCACCACCAAAAACTACTCAATATCAGAATCCCTATCCACAAAAGCAACAAAACACTACAGCAATTGCGCACATGACTTCTCACCGGCAAGAGGTACGTTGCTTGTGTTGGATAGGGTAGTGGTTTTTATTTATTTATTATTTTTAGTTTGTGGTTGAGCAGAACTTGGTTGGGTTTCTGATGGGGTGGGAGGTTGTGGTGAGACTTATATTAGTTAATAGGGGTCAGGTTTTGGGCGGGTGTTTTACAAAGTGAGTTCATGGTTTCATGATTTGTGTTTTGTTACTAGTATGGTACTTGAGTGGAGTAGAAGTTTAGTCTTACTTTGGGAAAAGAAGAAACAGGCAGTATAGTTAGGCTTTTTGCTCATCTAAAGTATATAATATTTAGAATGAAAAGGGTTATGTGGTGTGGTTGTGCTGGTAATTGCATGTGTATGAGTGGTTTATAATCAGGTGTGTGCTATAGATTTTTTTTATTGTTTATTGGGTGTATTGTATTATTTACTTAGTTTATTTACTTATATTTATTTTAGTACTCTTGCATCTTACTGATACAATTCCTGATTGCTTTAATAATTCTGCTCTGATAGAAAATGAAAGAGGGTTGCCACAGAACTGAATAAATGGAATATTTATGTATCATATGATAAATAGGATTTTCGTAATATAAATGAACAGTGAGGTTTAACGTCTACACCCACCATTGGCGATATGGGGATAACCATCCCAGGGAAAGAGTGGTAGGGACCTGAATCAAAACTGAACCACCAGAGCAATCATACTACTAAAATGGGCAGTGAAAATAGCCACATTTTATATCGCCCACCACGGGATTCAGATCACAGGCTGGGACGAAAGAAAAGATTTCAGAGCCTGTGTTCAGATAAATATTATATGCAACATTTGGATGTTGAAAGGCACATGGCATTCAATGACTTACTATTTTTTTAAACTAAAGATTATAATTAAAATTGAAGAAAGTGAGCTTTTTATCAGATTATCAAAATTTCAGAATTCATTATTAGCTAAATTATAAAAGTAAACAAACTTTTGGCGTATGCCTACTCTTGCAGTCTGATCCGTTTGCATTACATTACACCACAGGCAGCCTGTGATTACACGCGACTTCTCAACGGTAAACCAACTCAAAATATTCAGACAACATAATGAAAAGTAAAACAAAGTCAGATATACCCTATGAGAAATTACACGACGAAAATAACCACTCATTTTTTTTTGCACGACGAACACTCTATCTGAATCTATGAATACTTCCAGCGTTCTTTTTCATCAGTGCACTTATACTTCTGGAGGAACTTCCGGTTTAATAGTCGTGCACATTCGAGCAAAACGAAAGAAAAAGTAAGCCTTTTCCAAAAAATAAAGAAATAAATAAAAAATTGAAATTAAAAAAAAAGTTTTAAAACACATTTAAAAAATAAAACATTAAAAATAATAATAATAATAATAATAATAAATAAATAAATAAATAAAAACTCAAAAAAAAAAAAATTGATTTTATTTTTTTTAAAAGAACAAAGAAAGGGTGAGTTACTATGTGTATTTTGTAATGTACACACCACTGGGACACGCAAAAACCATTTCTTCTTGTTTTACTAAATAATTTTTTTTCTGGTTTTCTTTAGAGCTATCTTTTATTTGTAATTACTTGGGCGTTTAAATAAATATGTGATTGTGTGCATGAATGCGTATTAAGTGTCGTTTACTATGTTGGTGTACTGCGTATATCCTGTGATCTTAAATAATAACATCAGATGGATAAACAATTGAAAATAAGAAAGAAATATATCACGATAGAATGACCAGGTGAACACAATAATTATATATAGGAGATGCTCAGTATGTTGGTGTCACACACACACACACACGCACACACACACACACACAACCATACCCCTGGATAGATTGCAAACTGTCATTTATTTCTAAAGAAAACTAAAAAACATTTACAATTTAAATTCAACACGGCCATCAAGGTCTTTAGCGCACAACGCTCATTTATTTACAACCACACACATTCAAATCCAATTAAAATCAAATCAGATGACATGAATGCATCACACTTTTGTATGCACTATACATAAACAATTTACATACAGCAACACATTCTCCTCCTCCTCCTTCTCCTCATAGTCATCACATTTCTCAAATACACAAAATGTCATTTCATGTCATAATCAAAATTAGGAATCCCGTATAACACCACTGACCTGCCAGTGGATATCTTGATTTATGTACATGGTTAAACAAAGCATGGGGCAAATTACATTCCCATGTTTGGCAATTAATAAAAAATTAAAATATTTGGATGAATCAACACACAAATTATGTTTCAAAATGAGATTTCAATTATGGCTGTTTCAGCCTAAATAAACCAACTGTTTATCATTGGCATAACAGTTATTTCGTCTGACAAGAGCTACTTAACAAAATTATAATGATAATACAAAAAGCTACAATTAAGTAGCAGTATTCTGTCCATACATACAATACCATTAATTAATCAATTAATGCACATTAGTCTTTCACTTTATTAAAGAATTCTCCATACATATGAAGATAGAATAGCAGTGTTTTTGAAAGATAAATGATAGTATCTCACTTGGAATGCTTAAATAAAATAAAAAATATAATCGGGTATGTTCTTCAACATTCACAGATCATCATTTTGGTCTGACAAGAATGCAAATACTGATTTCAAATGTTTCAGATGACATGAATCAATCAGATTTTGCAAGAGTCTGTTGTCGTTCGTGCTGCACACAAAGTTTGAGAAAATGTAGATGATGTTCCAGTTATAAGGCAGCTTTCCTGCCCATGATGAGGTCTTCTTTATCTCTGTACTGCTCAAACATGTGCGACAGATCCCCGTTTGCATTGATGGTCTGTAAACAAATGAAATATATTCAGCTCTTCGTTAAAATGGTTTAAACAAATGAAATATATTCAGCTCTTCGTTAAAGGCTCCAAAATATGATGAATTCAAATAAAACAAGCAGCACTTTTCAAAGCGTTGGCATACTGCAATATTAGTCTTATGCAGACAATAATGCTGAAATTGGTTAGAAGTACAAAGGACAAACCTTTAGGCAAGGAAGTTCTAGTCTTAGAATACTGAGCTGATGCTCCAGTAATATTCTATCATGGAAGAAGAGACAGAGAGAGAGAGAGAGAGAGAGAGAGAGAGAGAGAGAGAGAGAGAGAGAGAGAGAGAGAGAGAGAGAGAGAGAGAGAGAGAGAGAGAGAGAGAGAGAGAGAGAGAGAGAGAGAGAGAGAGAGAGAGAGAGAGAGAGAGAGAGAGAGAGAGAGAGTGAGTGAGAGAGTACATTACATGAGTGAGAGAGTGAGATGGAAAAGAGAGACAGACAGAGAAACAGAGACAGAGAGATGGGGACAGAGAGAGAGAGAGAGAAAGAGAGAGAGAGTGAGATGGAAAAGGGAGAAGGGAGTTTAGAAAGAGATTGACAATCTTACCAGAACTGGAGCATCACATTTGAATTTCTTTTGTATCAGCCACTCTTCATGAAGCTTGTGTAGGTTCTGCAGTAGCTCCTGCAATCATCATCATCATCATCATCATCATCATCATCATCATCATCATCATCATCATCATCATCATCATCATCATCATCATCATCAAAACAGCAGCGGTAAGAAAACACACATAAACAGGATTCATTTCTTAATTCTAATAATTAAATCCAGCATATAGCACCATTATTATTTATTACAATTACTGTTATTATCAATTCTATCATGCAGCCTCCAAGGTAGTAGTAGTATTAGTAATAGTAGTAGTATTAGTAATAGTAGTAGTACTACTACTATGACTGCACCTACTACTACTACTACTAAGTAGTAGTAGGTGCAGCCATATTAGTAGTAGTAGTAGGTGCAGCCATAGCAGAAGCAGTAATAACAGTAGGAGCAGCAGAATAAAGGTGCAGAAGTGGAAAAAATGATGGTAAAGTGATGTTAAACACTAACATTTTTATTACATGATTGTGTACACACATAACGATATCTTACCAATGGAATGCCAATTTCTTCCTGTCGACATCTTTCTTTTATTCGTTTGTAGCATTTCTCTGGTGTTGTTTCCAGATACACTGCAATCAAAGTCAAGTCAACAAATCTTTATTCCACAAAACAAAAGATAATCTGGTGTGTCACAATGTTTACAGAACAGGGGAAAGCGGAGAAATATAACAATAACAAGACAACAGAACATGCCTACATTCATATCCTCGCACAAATACACAATATATAGCAATTACAACACTCACATTTGTTACATTCAGCACTATTTTTGCTAGAACTGATGGGTCTCCATTTGTTGTGTTTGTAAAGGTCAGAGCAGTACTCTGTCCATCAATCCAAGACTTCTTATTCTTCTGTAAGGCATATAATAATAATAATAATAATAATAATAATACTGGATGCTATATACGCGCCTTTCCCCAAATCAATCAGGCTCAAAGCGAGGCAATCTGTACCAACATACACGCTCACCTGTCTCATCCACCCTCACACACACACAACAAATACACATCCATCACTCAAACAGGTAGTGTAAATGCATTGGAAGATGGAAAGAAAATCGAAATTTTACTTTTGAAATTTTAATATTGACTGCGTCCAGTACCATTATTGAAGGGAGGGAGGAAACTGGAGTGCCCGGAGAAAACCTCGGTGACCTCAATAGTCTTGTACTTAAGTCACATACGTTTGCCCCTTGCAGGAATCGAGCCCGCGACCTTCGGCATAGGAAACTGGTGACTAATCCACTGCGCCACGAGGCCACCCCATATGCCAGACTTGCTTTGGATCATGGAGACCTTGGGCTGTTTAACACTTGTCAGCCGCTTCACAGTCTGGTAAGCCTTCTTCCTGTTGTTCTTGTTCAGACTGTTGTCTATCTCCTGGCATTGATCTTCTATCCAGTTCTCCTTTGCAATGCGCATGCCTTTTTGGATGTCATTATTGATTTTTCAGTAGGCCTCAGATGCCTGTGAGGTGTTCTTTTTCATCTCTCTTCATTTGTCACACAGGTCCAAAAGTTCAGGTGTGATCCATGGTTTCTTCTTTGGGCGGTGCTTGCCAAGGGTCGCAGTGGCGGCATCTGTCACAGCTGGGTGGTCATGGTGTTGACATCTACTTCACCAGCTCCCAAAATGAGCAGTGGTGCAAATTTCCATCCAATTGTGGCTTGGAATATTTCTGCCACCTTCGGATCTTTCAGATTGTCTAAGTCGAACTTCAGTTTGGTGCACTTTGCTGTGTTTACTTTCTTCAAGTAGAGCCGGAAAGACATCATCACGAGATCGTGGTCACTTCCAAATGTCTGCTCCTGGAAAAGTGCATGTCATGCACTTGATCTGAAATGCTTCTTGACCATGATGTAGTCAATCTGGTTATGGTGCTCCATGCTGGGACTGTGCAAGGTCCATTGTCTGGATTTTTTATGGGGACCAAGTGTGTTTGCCAGTATAAGATTGTTGTCTCTGACCTCTGTCATTTGTCTCGTTGTTGCAGTGGGGTCCACATGTGTCTCCCAGTTGTGGTACGCATCTTGACCAACCTTGACATTCCAGTCGCCTTGCACTATGACTGCATCATATTCGGCACTCGGTCAAGGACAACTTACAGATGTTCATAGAAATCCTCGACTTCGCTGTCGTCTTAGTCTGATTTTGGGGCATAGGCCTGGATGATGGTGATGTTGAAAGGGGCTGCTCTCAGACAGATGGTAATGAGTCTACGGGGCGGCAATCCATGACAGTGTCTATAATGTCTTTGTGGACCAAGAATCCAACGTCGTGTTCATGCCTGTCATCTCTCTCGCTGAATTAAAGCTTGTGGCCTTTGTCGATCGTTGTTTCATCTAGGCCTTTTCAGCGCAGTTCGCTAATTCCTAAAATGTTCTATCGATAGTGTTCCAGCTCATGGGCCAGTTCTTCTACTTTTCCCTCCACAGTTAGGGTCCTGACATTCCAGGTTCCTATGATGATGTTGTCTCTCATGCAGATCTTGTGAAGTTGTCCATCAGTAACAAACTTATTACTTCCGTCCTGGTGGCCAATGGAAGGTGCGGTCCTTGGTGACCCGGGCGATGAACGATCCGGTATGGAGTGAGTGGTTCTTTTCATCATACGATGTGTCTTGGACAAGATACATCTGGCGGTTCCTAATCCTCTTCGTGGTCCTGATTCGGCTCTTGGCAGTCCGCTGGACCCTATAAGCACTGAGTATCTATCTATCCTAATCCTCTTCAAGCTGTTGGCCACAGCAGAAATCCACGAGTACAGTGTGGCTCACCTTGGCCCCGAGCATGTAGTCATTGAACCTATAGTAATGTGAGGTTTCTCCGTCCTGGCCGGTGTGTAGAAGACTTTTACCCAGTGATGCCGTATTGACATCACACTTGTTAGTCGCCTCTTAGGACAAGCCGGAAAACATTGGGTCTATTCTGTTCAGTGCTCGAACCCACAGGGCATGTCCCCAGAACAGAGAAGAAGAAGAAATCATCCCAATTCTCCGAGAAGAAGTTGAGGCCGAAATGCAATAGCTGAAGAAGGGGAAGTCAGCGTTAGTGGATAACATACCCACAGAATTGCTTCAAGCAGGAGGAAGTGATGATCAACGCCCTCACCATATTTCTAACAAGATCTGGCAGAGTGGGGATGGCATACACCATGGACCCAGTCACTTGTCATCACTCTTCCCAAAAAGGGTAACCTTTAGGAGAGTGAAAATTACCGCACCATCAGCCTTATCAGCCATCAAAGCAAGGTCCTCTTGAAAATAATACTCAATAGGTTGAAACCTCAACCTGAACAAATCATAGCTGAAGAACAAGCAGAATTCAGGAAAGGGCAAAATATCACTGAACAGATTTTCAACCTCAGAATAATCTTCGAAAAATAGCATGAGCATGTGTTTTTCAGTCCCCTGCATCTTCAGCTGAGTATACAAATTATACACATACTAAACATACTAAACACAGACAAAACAAGTGTTTACCAAACAAGTCCACATGGACGTCTTGTGTCTTGGTGATCCAGTTGTACCACTCGTCAAGGATGACATGCTCCATGTCAGGCATCTGGCCGCAGCGGTGAAGATTTTCCACAAAGCAGAATCGAGCGCTGTGTATGGAACGCTCCATCATGCGCACAGGTTCAATCTGTGGTTTGGTGTGAATCTCCAGCATGGTCAGCTGAACATAGGTCTGCAAAGCCATGCTCCAACGTTGGGGGTTCTCATACATTTTGCCCTGCACAGTCAAAATCTAATGCATTCTGAAACTTAAACGTTATTCATATACAGCGAAGATCAGATATATTACAGACAAGCTGCATTGCCTCACATTTCAATCTGCCGTAGTCCTAATTGCTATCTGCCTTTGTTCACAAAATTATATTGGTTTTTCAAGAAAAAATAGATTCAAAGTGATTTCAGGTCACCAAGTGTTTTCTGAATACATCTGGTCTTCACTGTGCATGTGTATTATTATTACAGCTTTTTTCATATAAAAAAAGGACAATAAGGTAAATTAAAAATTTTTAAAAAAGATTAAATAATTCCTGTCCAACTTGAGTAGGGCCTAAATGAATGACAATAATAATTTCAAGAGGTGAAATGTTGCTTTCTCTGAGAAAGCACAGCAATTCTAAATATGGTTCATTGAAGATATAATGAGCAAGATCACATAGTGTGACTGAGGCTAAAACAAGGCCTTCTCCTTCTTTCAAGACTGTCAATGTTGAGAATGCCTACACACTAAGCCAGGTGACATAATGAAGTGTGGCAGCTTCTTTTCAAGATGGGAGGAAAATATCATAGGATAAATTACATAATACTTCAGTTCAAGGAAACCTGCAATCTACAGTTGGGAGACCTTCTGAAAGTCCGCTGAGTCCTAAAGAGGGAGAAGGACTCCTGACCCAAGCAGCTGCAAACGCAGTTGTCCTAGCAACTATCATGTTCAGAATGGACTATTGTAACAGGACTTTTTCGGGTCTCCCTAGCATTCTGTTGGACAAACTACAAAAGATCCCAAAACTGGCCACCAGGATAGTCACACGCACAAAGCCCACATTACACCCATACTTAACTATCTGCACGTCTTGACCATAAGATCCCGTCAAATGCTTTTGCATGTGTGCACGAGACTCCTCCAGAAAACCTGTCTGAGTTGGTTCCTATGTACGAGCCATCTCGTTTTCTTCCCAGTCCCATTTTTGCCAATGCCTGCCATCCTCTGAGGAGACAAACAAAAAGAGATCTGGTGCCAGATCCCTACTAAATGCAGTCCACAAATTATGGAATACGCTACCCGAGACTGTCAAAAGGGCAGACTATCGAGTCGTTCAGGAGAAGACTGAAGACTCACTTGTTTACATTGTGGTAACTTGATGAACTAAGCATCTCTCTCACTTCTGCTGACCACCTCCATCCCCCCACTCCCCAATTGAACTTATGAAGTTTATCTTTGTTGTCGTTTTTGTTATTCTTTATTTCTCCTTATTGCGCACTGAGCATTCGACAATGGATGGAGACACGCGCGTTATAAATGGACATCATCATCATCATCATCATCATCATCATCATCCTCTAGTCTAGATATGCTGTTTGGAGCAAGGTCAGTGAAAAGCTTACCAATGGGTTATGGCCTCTGACGTTTCTCCACATATTAACTGGTTCTTGGAAAACCTTCAAAAGTAAAAGAAAGACCATGAGACCCAATCTCATATAAAAGCAAACACGCAAACCTGCTGAAAGCTTCATATATACAGTGAGCATGAGTTTGAGAAAATGTCAATTCAACGATAATGATGAAAATCAAGCAATATACTTTATTTATGACTTCTACCACACTTCTGCGTGCCCAAGAAAGATAACAATGATAATTAATTAACAAATATACTGTACCAAAGTATGAATTAATAAATCAATGACAATTTATTAAGCACATAAATGTCTTTACATAAACAGCATGACCACAGCGCTAGCGTTGATCGAAGAAAAAAAAAGTCAACCAAAAATGAAACACTTAATATAAGGTGATCTAAAATTACACCTCTCTCTTTCTCTCTCTCTCTCTCTTTCACGCATATATATACACACACACGCATATACACCTGCAGTATACACTATCTCTCTTTCTTAACTGTTAATAATGTATTTAACAATCCACTCACAAATAATCTACTAATACTCAACCCAAAAGAATAAAATAACAAGGGAGGAAGTGAGGATTGCTTAACACGATTTTTTTAATAAAAATGTTGAAATAACAACAACAATAATAATAAAACTTATAATAACACACCTACAGTTCTTATGCACCCCTACATATCACTAAAACAAACGTGACACCACTAACAACACGCTCTAGCAGATAAAATAGTGCCCCTCCTGCCCTTTACCTCCTTCCCTACCCCTCCTCCTCCCCCTCTCTTGTTCTCACAGCTCTGACAATTACATTGTTCCTCCCAGGTACATATACTCATGTCATAATCTGGACTTAAATGCACAAAATTATACAATGAGGCTATGTGCATAAAAAAAAAAAAGTGTATTTAGCTGTAGTAAAAGTAGGGCGTCAATAATAAATCTACGATCACTAACTTTGAAAAGAAATGAAATATTGTGAAAACTTGTCATTTTTTGACTAACAGTAACACAGCTTGAGCACATGACCTTGACCTTGAAGGGAGCCCATTTACTCATGACCGTTTTATTAGCTTTCATAGGGATACACCATCATACCAAGTTCGGCCTTGATAGCTTCAATAGGTTCCAAGTACTTGACAACATTATAAAGTTATTCTACAACAGATTGATGGACATTTTGATATATAATATCTGGACTGTACAGGATTCATCTCCAGTAGATTTGCAATAAACTGGAAAATTTGGGTGGTGGAGGTTGGGGGGTGCGTAGGGTGAGGATTGAATACATGGACTAAACTGCTGCAAGTATGAGACTTTTGGAGTCAAAAATAACAATGAAATACCTCAACATTCTGTATTTTAAGAAAATGATCAAGAAGTGTTGTTTTTCCACTCCCAATGTTGCCTTCAACACAAACCTGGAACAAATTATATTTCCATTTCAGAAACAAATCAAATTAAAGTAGCTCAAAATATGATGAACAATGAACACAGTTAATTCATAAACCAATAGACGAAATGTGTTAACTAAAAATAAAGTCTGAAGTTGACAATTAATAAAAGCAACACAAATAATTGCATAACAAAAGGGTCCACAAGAAACTCACTGTATATCTTTGGCTTTTGCCTCCAGATTTTTTTGTAGTGGTAGAAAAATCTGTAGCTGGAACAAATCAAAACAATTTTATTATTAATGAAATTCTAAACAAATTCTTGGAGTTTGAGTATTAATTTTATTCCTTTCCCATCCTATCCTATCACTCGGAGGTCGTAGGGGCACTGCAATTTTATTCATTTAATTAATTATTTTTATGTAGCGCTTTTCCTGCTTAAGAGCTGCTCAAGATGCTAGCCAATAAAGGTTCTAACTCAAGCGGCCCGATGCGGCAACTTCAGCCCTTGGGCATCTTGTCTGACAAATTAGCACAATCCTGAGTGACTGAGGACGGGGGAGAGGGACTTAGTACTTGCTTGGTAAATTGTTTTGTCCGGCACTCACCCATCTAGGACATTCAATACAATACATTGCATCTTTATTGTCCAACTTGCACAGCCACAGTATACATAAAAGCGAAAAATTGGCTTTTGCACTGAATGCAAACATTGCATAAAACAGATAAATGAACAAAAATAAAATGTCTTTGCAAGGCCTGATGCTCTGGTGGCGTGGCTATACCATCTGAGTTTTTGTTTCTTCACCACTGTGAGCATGTCATTGTGTTGTTCAATGGCTTGTATGATGGTCTGCCGGACTTCGTCATTGGTGATGTGCTGTGTATAGGAAATGCCCAGAAGTCTTCTGTAGCACCTCATCTCCATGCTCTGTACTCTTTGTTGTAGGTCTGCTGGGAAAGTCCATGTTTTGCAAGCGTATAGGAAGATGACGATAACAAGGTTAGTTATTCCTAGCTTAGAGAGTCCAGAGGACTGCAAAGAGCTGAATCAGGACCACAAAATCAAAAACCACAACTTTGCTGAAAGAGGACTCACCCCTGATCTGCATAAAAGATCTGCCGAAACAACCCTAGTGGTAACACTGAAGGCACTCGTCCAGCCGGTCACTTTACAATAAAGACATCCTGGGGCAATCAGGGGACACTGAGGCTGCGCTATACTCTAATTAAGTAATTTATCGAACCCCGTTTACAAAAACAAAATAGAATACAAACATCATTATAAAATATCAACTAAACAATAACATATATATACATGTAAAATGCGTACATTGCCAAATAATAACATAATAGGAAGCCCCAGTGACCATTTGGTAGAAAGCGTCCAATATTCCCAAGCTGATACAACAGACCTCACACACAAATTAGGAGCTTTGTCTCGGAAGAGTTTTTAAGAAAAAAGGTTGACTGATCTAGCGAAGAAGAAGATAGTATAGTAGCTTGCTAGAACAGAGTAGGAATGAGAAAGAACAAAGGAGAAAGACAGCGACAGTGGGAATTTAAAGCACTAAATTTCCAGAAAGTGGGGATACTATTTATACTGAAACCCCTAGCACCCCACGAGAGGGGAAGAAGGGGGGGGGGGGGAGATCAGAGGAGCAGCTTTACCTTAAAAATTTTCAATTACATAATAAAAATAATAATAATAATAACAACAACAATAATAATAATCTCTCTCTCTCTCCCTGTCTGTAATACATATAAATAAAACTAGTAATAAACCATTGTTCAGCAGTCATAATTAAATTATAACTATACATGCATCCTTCAATACAATATATAAGTACATAAATAAATACACAATGAATACAAACAGTAACAACAATACCATAATACCATTCATGTTTAAACTAAGTTGCACATACACACACATGCTCACATACATAAATACTAAATATATGGAATAAATATATGCGGATGACATTGATGGCTTGGCTGGAGAGGAACGAGAACTTGAACAGCTGGTACAGAGGCTTGACACCACCTCCAGAGCTACGGCTACGGACTTCACAGCCTGTGAGTTACTATAGGGTTAACAGTGCAATTCTCCCTTGTCTAGCAGCGAAAAAGTTAATTTAAAATTTAAAAAGCATACCTCCATCCCCGGCATTTGATGCTCCATTCATGGTTTTTCTGAACGGACCCTTTATTGACAGCAACAGAGTTTTAAGACTGAACGAAGACGACCGGTTGCATAACACCCTTCGCAACATGTTTTGTTTTAGACCGGATGTTACGTCATATTGTAGGTCTAAAAATAGTAGAACCCAGCCCCAAGTTGTCTAGAAAACAGCGCCACCAAACGTTTGCGATTGCTCCGCACGAACTGTTTTTGCTTCTGGGCAACCTTTTGCCATAAGCGAGCGATTTTAAAATGGCGCAGCACATACTGCCTGCACAAAAGCACAAGTATATCAACTAACAAGTTAGTATCTCCCTTCTATGTCTCTGTCGACGTGCGCGTACAACCGGTTGCTTCCCTTTACATGCTTTGTGTATATAGAGCGTCGTCGGCCTAAAATAATTTTTTAGAAACTTCAAAACCCAGGTAAATTATATGGGTAGGGAAATCCTTTTCTGAAATGACGTCGGCAGGACTCTTCGCGATTGGTTCATGGCACACGAGACACACGCAAAATGGCGTCAAAAGAAGATTGGTTAGATCTGAATTCGTCTAATTTGACCTCGCATGCTGCTGGATAACAATGCAATTTGAATTTGCTTTCAAAAATCAAAAGAGAGCGAGACCACAACAAAGTAGTACTACAACGAGCCAAGGCGACGCAAACACTCAAGGCCGACAGAACAAAAAGCACACAAACTACAAAAGGTACCCGTGACCATACACAATAAAGTAGGCCTAACCACCATTGCAAAATAGGATTGATCATCACCATGATTGAATTTTTCCACCCCACCTTCCAATCGGTACGGAATCGAACATATGCTCAAATCATCATATCTTTGACAGAACTTGCATGTGCATTATACAGTGTGATTCAAGCAATAAATGAACCATCACATCGAAGCGATCTGAGCAGCTGAATCGATGACAATGGCGATCAATCGTTCACTGAGACTCACGATCGCCTGCACTGAGCTCACATACATGTGTGCATGTTTCTATAAATCCATCGTGTTCTCCTTCGATAATTAAGCAAAGCCTTTGTTCACTACCAGAAATATGCAGTTCCTCTCCCAACTTTCGTTTAATTTCAGCCAGCACATCTTCGCGAGAAATGGCGACCACGACTGCAACCGTAGCTAGTTATCAGATTTCCCAGAATTCTCTATTCTATTTTTAGGTTTGGGATACTCCCGTCTCAGCTTGTGGCTAAAACCAAGGGCAACGGGACCACCGCACGTCGACTGGGGGCAATACGAGATACTAACTTGTTAGTTGATATACTTGTGACAAAAGCCAATCAAAGTGAAGTTGGCCAAAGAATGTTCAGTGAAAGTTATTGTCAATCGCACTGACGACACAACAATACTATCAAATCAAATATGAATACCAATTCATACCGATTGCACATAACCTTCATTATTTCGTCAAATAACAAGTACACAAATCTCACCAGACTGTAAATGACAAAAAATTCTCCCTTGCTATCGCCATTTGCAAATCAAAAGCCCACCACTCTATTCCTATCCTATCGTAACCTATCCCGTAACTCGTAGGTCGTTAATCGCGTTGGGGCACCGCAGATGATCGTTTAACCAGCGTACTCCATCTTTCTCTGTCCCAAGTGGTCAGAGCGCACGACTTGTGTGAGTGTGTCTTGGGCGACGTGGGTTCGAATCCTGACTTCAGCAAACTATTTTGTGATTGCTGGATATTACCGGCCAGCGCCTTGAGAAGCTCTCTGAGCCTATAAGTTCGCTATATAAGAAAAATCTCTTTATTTTTTTCCTCAGCAACCCTCATGGCTTCTGCCTCCTTTCACCGTGTATTGCAGGATGGTCTTTGAAACTGAAAGGTCTAATGCTCTGCTGACGTGGCCATATCATCGGAGTTTTCGTTTCTTCACCCCTGTGAGCATGTCATTGTGTTGTCCAATGGCTTGTGTGATGGTCTGTCAGACTTCGTCACCCCCGTGAGGGTGCCGGGGGTTTCCGTATAAATAGTATCCCCATTTTCTGGAAGTTTAGTGCTTTAAATTCGCACTGTCGCCGTCCTTCTGATTTGTTCTTTCTCATTCCTACTCTGTTCTATCAATCTACTTCTTCTTCGCTAGACCAGTCACCTACCTTTGTTCTTGAAAAGTCTTCCGGGACAAAACTCGTCATTAATGTTGGATCAGCTTGGAAATATTGGATGCTTTCTGGCAGGTGGTCGCTGGGGCTTCCTGTGGTGTTGTTGCCTGGCGGTGTAGGCATTTTATATGTACGCGTTTTGTTGATATTTTATAATGGTGTTTGGGTTCTGTTTTATTTTTGTGAACGGGGGTTCGGTGGGTTGGAGTAT
Source organism: Oncomelania hupensis (assembly GCA_036898135.1). Taxonomy (NCBI): domain Eukaryota; kingdom Metazoa; phylum Mollusca; class Gastropoda; order Littorinimorpha; family Pomatiopsidae; genus Oncomelania; species Oncomelania hupensis. The sequence goes on from CM072519.1 coordinate 30,803,542, forward strand.
AGCCTCGGCGTCCCTTGCATGCGTGGGAGGTCTTTGTTGTGGGGTGACCGGCTCGTGGAGTGCCTTCGGTATTGCCACTGGGGTTGTTTCGGCAGATCTTTTGTGCGGGTCTGGGGTGGGTCATCTTTCAGCGGAGTTGTGGTCTTGATTTTGTGGTCATGATTCGGCTATACTGGTCCTGATTTGGCTCGGAAGAGTCCGCTGGACCTAAAGCAATAATCATGTAATGTAATGTAATGCCAGACTTCGTCGTTGGTGATGTGTTGGGTATAGGAAATGCCTAGAAGTCTTCTGTATCCTCTCATCTCCATGCTCTGTATTCTTCGTTGTAGGTCTGCTGTGAGGGTCCATTTTCGCAAGGGTATAGGAAGATGGAGCTGACAAGTGAGCACATCAGCCTTACCTTGGAGTGTAGACTGATGGTCCGGCCTGTCTTTCCAAATGGGCTTCAACTTTGTCATGCAGTTGTTTGTGCGATCCTGGAAAAGACTTATTGTCAGGATAAACTGTCTGCTGCAATGGCTCCTAAATAGTTGAAGCTATGCACTGTGTTGAGGGATTAGCCTTGGACTTTGATGGCCGTGTTGAGGCCATTGGTGTTGTAGGTCATCATTTTGGTTTTCTGTACACTTATTTCCATTTCAAAGGCTCTGGAGATGGTGTCAAGCATCTGTACCAGCTGTTCAAGTTCTTGTTCCTCTCCAGCCAATCCATCAATGTCATCCGCAAAATGGAGGTTGGAGATTGCTCTACCTCCTATGATGAATGTGCCTTCGTGATCTGCAAGGGCATCTTACATGAAATTGCTGCCCTGACAAGGTTGAAACCGGCCATTAGGAAAGACAGGACCATCAGTCTACATTGCGAGGTAAAGCTCCTGCTCTCCTTTGTCATCTCCATCTTCACATGGACCCTCACAGCAGATCTACAACGAAAAATACAAAGCATTGAGATGAGGTGCTACAGAAGACCTCTGGGCATTTCCGATACCCAGCACATCACGAACAACGAAGTTCGACAGACCATCACACAATTAAGCCATTGGACAACACGATGACCTGCTCACGGTGGTGAAGAAATGGAAATTCTGATTGTATGGCCACGTCAGCAGAGCACCAGGCCTTGCAAAGACCATCTTGCAATGCACGATGCAAGGAGGCAGAAGAAGAGGGAGACAGAAAAAGAGGTGGGAGGACAACATTCGAGAATTGACTGACTTGACACTGAGCGAACCCTTCGTGTTACGGGATAGGATAGTATAGGATATGATCTGACATGATTCACTCCAGGAAGATGTTGAAGAGAGTAGACAACCCTCTGCCCGCGAAGAGTGCAGCAAAGCGCTCTGCAGTCTTTCCGCTAAACTAGTTAAGTAGCGTTACGTAGCGCTCTGCATAGGCAACTCGGGGCTGGTGAAGAGGAAGTCGCCTGCGCTGAATTTGTGGTTTTCGTCATAATATTAAGTGTGCATGTAATGATTTGGTCATCAGTTTGTGTTATTATGGCGGCGAACATGGAAGTATTCTGTTTTTGTTTCTAGGGAAACTTGCATAGCCATAGAGGCTTGGATTGTAAGATTATGAATGCATCGTCCTGCTAATAAAAACATGGATCACACTGTCAATGGTTTAGGGTATGTATACTTGTATAAACAACATGGTTGTTTTTATTTCCTAAAGTGGATATTGACTTTTGAGCTGAGCATTGTGTTCCGGATTTGAAAGATTAAAATTTGTTACTTCATCAGTTCACTATGTTGTGTTTTCTTTTATTTTGCAAATACACACATTTCAAGAGATATTGTATCATGGTTTTAACATCGATTTTAAACTTTCCAGTGGATTGGCCTGCAAATAAAATCGTGGAACCGTGTGACATGTCAATGGCTTAGAATATTTTATTTATTTTATAATTTTGAATTCCATTGATTAATTAAATAAAATGTACCGTATAAGTTTATAACTTTTTATGGCTGAATTTCTGGGCAGCTACAATTGTCCAAAGTACCAAACTTAAATGCGAAAGTCCCAAAAGTCTACAGAATCTTCATTATGATTATGATGAAGGACTTAGTCAAACTCAAACTCAAAGGAAAGAAGAAGAGAAGAGGAGAAGGGTATGTAATAATTTAGTACATAAAGTGATGCCGGTTAACAACATAAGCTGACTTCCTTTTGATCTTTAATTAACATTCATAGCCATTAGTAGTAGCATTAATTATTCAATTAGACTTTGGAGAGCACACATCTTAATGGTAACTGTAGTAGTTTTAGTTTCAGGTATGTGAGTTTGTTTGTTTGTTTGTGTTCACATTGCCTACAGTACACCTTTTATTTTTCAGATAGATTCATATTCATAAATTGTTCCATTAACTTAAGGCTAAGTGTTTATAGGCTTTATTTTAGTTATGATTTATTTATGTTTTCATTATTTGTTTACATTTATAACTTTCTCCTTTTTCATTCAGAGATCACGAGCATCATCACCATTCTCACTCTCCTCATCATCATCACCACGCTCAAGAAAGTGGCCAGCAAGATATACCACCATTGAAGGCACCTAAGCCAAGAAAACCAGTTGAAGACGGTGTGACCACTATAAACTGCACTCCCTACTGTAAATATATTGGGCTTTCCGGGCCAGCATTGCGCAGAGTCTGGTTCGTCAAAGACGTTTGTGGGCTGGTGAGTGGGCTGTTCATTTTATGTCAAGATTTGCTTCATCTTATGGAAGTTTGCAATAATTAATTTATTTCTCAAGTAGTTCTTTTCTTTTCTTCTTTCTTTCAAATAATATCCACCCCTGTTGTACAGCTAAATGTGATTATTAGTATATTACCTATGAAATTGTAAAAATTTATATTGTTTTGTTGTAAAGCTCATAATTTAATATTAGTCAATGTTTCTCTTGATGGAAACCTGATTTTTGTTCTTCTATATTGTAGAACATATAATATCGTATTCAGGATAAATATTAATATCATTTACTTTTTAAAGATACTTTTAGGTGAAAACAGATTTTATTTAATATGCTTATACTAGTGATTTTCGCTATTAGTATAAATTGAGTAACTTTTTTCACTTCGGTTTTATTTATTTTCCCATTATTTAGTCCCAAAACATCACATCTTTAACTCCAAATTTGATTTTCACATTCAAAAAAGAAACCAATAATAACTAAGATGCTGGGAATTACCAGTACAACTTACAAGTGTTTATTTTATTTTTAGCTTGTATTGGCTTTTACAGGTATGTGCTGTCATAACTTGGATGCTGCTTCTCTACGCGGAGTACGTTGTGATGGTTGTAATGCTGTGGCCTCAGTTTTTCAGCCCATACAGCTTCTTCAATGCCATTCTCTACAACTGTTTTGCTTTCCTTGCTCTCTCTTCACATTTGAGAGCAATGCTGACAGATCCAGTGAGTCTTTTATGTGTTTCGTTTAACATACTTTTTGTAATATGAAGTGCACTTAATAAAATAATAGTACAATTCTTCATTAAAATGTTGGCTGAATTGATAAAGTCTCTTTTTTGTGGGGTTGAATCCTTTTATCTATATCTTTTTTAGTTAATTTTAATGTTGTGGCTGCATATTAACAGCAAACTTGGATATGAACAGAAAGATTACTAGAACCGTTTTTTAAAATACTTTTAAAAGAATAGACATACTTCCAGAGTTTAAAAATATGTTTAATTGCTGTAATGAATGAAATGCATAGGATAATCACAAACTCAACAGACCCACTGAGTTATTGCCCAAGTTGATGAAGGCTCATTTATAGAGGCTTCATGGCCTGTTTTGCCCCATTACTACTACTATTAAAGGAAGAATTTGTTTGGTCATGCAGGGTGCAGTACCTAAGGGCAATGCCACACGAGACAACATCATGAAAATGGGGCTGAAAGATGGAGAAGTGGTGTTCAAGTGTCCCAAGTGTGTCAGCATCAAACCAGAGCGTGCTCACCACTGCAGGTAGATTAGCTTAGAAACAGTGATGTAATGCTTGTGTGTGTAGCTGTAACACGGGATGAGTCCTATTGCACTGAACAGTTTTTTAATACTTTAATCCATTACTAGTGCTGGTACGTTAGCTTTGAAATATTTTACATTATATATGTGTGTGGATGTTACTCCAAAATCAGATGAGGCATTTGCTTGGGGTGGTTTGTTTTATTGTATATTGCTTATCTTAAAAAATAAATGTTATGCTGTTTTCTCCAGAAGAAAAATAAGCTATTTGCAGGTCCAGTTGTTAGTGACCAAGTGGTATGTTTTGAAACATTTACCAAGATTATGAATGTTCTGGGGCCTTCTGAATACTGATAGGTCAATGGAAGTGTCTGTGGAATTGTTTACTAAAGTGGAAAAATATGAAAACGTAAACAAATCAGGTAAAGAAAGAAAATAAAATAAAAGCCATAAATGCAATAACAAAAACAAACACAGAACTGCATCATCATATGTAGCCATAAAAATATTCTCAAGGATCTGAATCCACGAAATAATGTTATTCATTGTGTGTGCATGAGCTTGAACCATTCAATTTGCATTATTGCAGCACAACAAGGGGAGCAAACTTTATATGGGTGCTATAGAAGAAAGTTGTCTCCCTTAGACTGTGTATCCCTCTTTCAGATGAACCAATTGATTTTATTTTATTGCCGTGTTGGGCATAACTTGTAATAAGAAACTCTTCTTTCCTTTGTGCATCATGTCATCTATCTTGTTGCTGATGAGGCCACAAAGACCCGTTTTCTTTGATTTGTTTAGATTCAGATATTTTCTTGATTTGTTTGTATTCGGGGAATTTCTTCGTGAAAGATGCAACATTTGATCATAAGAACTGCAAATCATGAAGGCAATGTTATAGCACAGAGAGTAAAAATGCTTTGAATGTCCATGAATTAGGCATTTATATTGCAGTATGTGTATAGAAACTTTGATGGTGATATGCAAATGTAGCTAGTTTGCCCTCTTAAAGGAAGTGATATTTGCAACCCCCATAAATCAGGACATACAGAGCGTGCCCCACCTCATGCATATTGGAACAGGAAGGAAAGGTGATTTACACAATTTTCCTCACTATGAATTCTACTGGAAATGAAAGATAGCTGTAATGAAGAATGCTGATACATGACTTGACCTTCATCCTCAATAATTCACTCAATATGCATTGAAGGTGTTGTGTTGTGTCCCTTAAACACTGACTTACAGCACTGGCACATGGTCTCTTCAGCTTGTTAGATACAGATCATTATCATCAGCATTTTATTTAGGAAGAAGATGAAGGTGTTAAGCTTTGCCTTTGCACAACCATAGCTCATTTGTTAATCTCACACCCTATTAAAGAAATCACCATTTTGCCTTGTGGCAGTGAGTTAATATTGATTGGCTGAGAGTGGAGTTAGAGGTTGTATGCATAATTAGTGAACTTGTCTGGTGGGGGTCGCATGATCAAAGATGTTTGCCTGGTCCGGGGGCGGGAATTTGTGCAGAGAATAAATAATTCCTGGTGGAATGGGAAATATGGGCTAATTTATGACATGGGAAGCGAGACCTAGAGTGTTTCTAAAATGGCTGTTCCATGTACAACAAGATGTCACTGAAGCCCCATTTTCAACGTTGTCAACCCGCTTGTCAGGTTTAGGACCAGTTTCCTGTTTTTTGTACTTTCTTATAACAGCAAGTTGGGTCTTGTCAATGTGTCATGTTATGCTTAGTTGGTTTCACATTCAATAAATTATAGCTGTGGCTGATATTTCCTTTGGTTGATAATTTTAACAGGACGTTGAGTGTATATCATTAAATCATTGACAACTTTAAATGTGACTGAGAAATCTTTTTTAAATATTAACAATAAATAATAAATATAATTAATATTGGAAAATCGTTCGAGAGAGAGAGAGAGAGAGAGAGAGAGAGAGAGAGAGAGAGAGAGAGAAAGGGTTTAAACGTGTTATTTATACTGCTAATTCTAATTTCATTTTGATCATGTTAAAGGCTTAATAGAGCGTACACTTTTTACCCTGAACTAAAGTACAAAAGATGTGATCGATGACGATGATGATGATTTTCAAATGAACTTGTTAACATTATCAACCCTGTTGGGTATAATAAAATCTTTGCAAAAATCAACAGAGAGTAATCAGTTAAAAATCTGTCTTATGACTTGTGATATATTTTTTTTGTAGGTATAATACAATCCATTCATATTATTTAGCACTTTGTTATGGTGTAGTATGTTTGTTTGCAGTGTTTGTCAGAGGTGTATTCGAAAAATGGACCATCACTGCCCCTGGGTAAACAACTGCGTGGGAGAAAATAATCAAAAATATTTTATTTTATTTACTGTAAGTATTGTTTCCTCATCGTACTTTCAGCTTGAAACTCTTCATGTTTTTATATAAAAACAAACTTCATGTATGATTCATGATTTCATGTTTATTTTTACTAGGGGTACAACATCACCACCATTAAAATGCTATTATTGCTTTTAATATTTACATAGCATAATTATGTGGTCAATGTGGAAGGGTAAGAAGTAAGACGAGGGGTTGTTTTATGTCTTTTTCACAGATGAAATTGATGATATATTACCATTTCTCTTTTGCAGATTTACATAGTGATATGTTACTATTTCTCTTTTGCAGATGTACATATGTCTGATATCATGTCATGCGTTGTATATGGCTGTTACACATTTCGTATCCTGTTTGGGTAAAGAATGGAAAAGTGAGTTGTCCTGAAAATTTTGTATGTGTTTTTACATTTTGCGTTTAGTAATACAGCTGTTTAGTTGTACTGTTTATTATTATTATTGTTGTGTATTTACTAGAACTTATTTTGTACTAAAATAATGCAATTGTCTTGCCATGGTTATTGATACTTATCTTTTTACTTCTGTAGAGCTTTTGACTTACTATGAATGATTGTCACACAATGAAAATAAATTATGCAAGACTCTTTAGATTAGCTGTAAATAGTTGTGCTATAGTATTATTGAATTTCATCAAGTGCAAATGCTAGCCCTACATCACACACCCACCCTCACCTTCACCCCTTCCCCCACCCCACAGCAGTTCTGTATGCCCTTATTTGACTAAAGCAAACCTCCCGCCTCCTCCCCCCCTACACCTCCCCACATTCTCTCTCCCTCCTAACTTTCTCCCTTTCTACTATACCCATTCATCAATATTTAAACAATTGAAATTGTTGATATCCAATTTCAGGGCTGATTCTGCCTGATTCAGTGCACATGGCTGGGTTTCTAATAGGAAGGGTTCATGTTCTACTTTACTGTATAATTTCTATTACATTACCAGTTTTAAATTTTATTTTAATTTCTCATTATAACTCTTTGGTTGTTTGTTAACAGTTTTCTTGGTGTGAAAAATGTGCGTTTTGCTTCTTTTTGTTTGTTTTTCTTCCGAATTATGGTTTGATCACATTGACTATTGTTCTGTTTGCTGTTATTGCAACCGTTTTTCAATATGGATAGAGCTTCAATACAATACAATACAGCACAACACAACACGAGTATTTATTACCAAATACAAGATTTATTTATTACTCATACTGGGTTATCATCCACTCAGAAAATAAAAGAAGAAATTGAAATCAGATATTGCTGTTGTTTATTGGTTATCTGTTCATGTTATTTATTTATTTTTGACATGCATGCCTGTGGCAATGTTAGTCTGTATGTACTCAAAATAAATGTAAATTTCCCATACTTAATAATTTATAATAATAATAATAATAACTAGACATTTTTAAGTGCCTAACCTATGGCTCTAGGCCTTTACAAAGAACATACAGAATAGAACAATTAAATAACCATACGGACACAAATCACCACATATACCATTCACACAATATTTACATATAATATACGTTACTAATTTGTTTTTAAAATGTTGGTTCAGTTTTGTTTTCAGATTGTTTTTAAATTACTATAATTACAAAGTATAATTGTGTGTTTATTTTAATTACAGGTTGTTCAGGGTTCTCACCACCTGCAACAACAGTTTTCCTGATTTTCCTCATATTTGAAGCCTTGCTGTTTGGTATTTTCACCGGCATCATGTTTGGTACTCAATTGTCTGCTGTCTGCTCAGATGAAACGGTGAGTGCAAAATTATCATTATGTGGTGTTGTTTTTGCACATTATGATTTTGCCATTTGCACATTTTGATTATGATGCTTGCATATTATGTATTTAATGCCTGCAGATTATGATTTACATTTTGTACACTGTGGGACTCTGATGTTTGCACATTATGATGACATGTGAGCATTATGATTCCTAAAGTCTGCAGATTTTTGTTTCTTTATTTATTTTTTCTTTATGATTTTTAAAGTCGGCAGATAAGAAATGATTTAAAGATATGCACATTAGGATTAGGATAGTGCCACTTTTTCACTTAATGGCTCTGATGTTTGCACTTTATGATTTTAACGTTTCCAGATTATGATTTACACTTGTGCACATTATGATTCTGATGTTTTGCATATTATTGTCATAGAAGGCTATTCAGACCCTGCACTAAGACTTCTCGCCTTAAATAGTTCAGCCTGCTGTAGCCTTTGTAAATTAAAGTCGATGCCAAGCAGACGACGCAAGTCAGTTGTGTGCTAAGCATGTGTACGCTAATGCTGGCTCAGTTAAGCAGTGACCTCATTCAGCTGACGTAGGGCCAAAGACATCCACCAGAGGCGCCACTTGTGGTCCAGTTTTGCTGACCACTACACTAGGTAGTCATTCTGTGCCTAACTCTGACACGAGCCGGAGCAACCCTCTGATAGATCGCTAGCAGAAGACTAAAGCAGGGACGGGTGAAATTCAATTCAACCTAGTATAGCCACAGCCTGACATTGTCAAAAAGACGAGTAGGCATCGTTGGCCCGAGGCAGGAGGACGACCACTAAGCGTCACCCCTGACATTTGACCTGCAGTGGAGCATCTAGCACTGAGCTACGATAGCCCTATAGTCTACCACCAAGGAGGAGACACTATCACCACACCTCAAGGAAACAGCTAAGTGCTAACGAAATCGTGCACCCACACTGACCTAGAAGGACTGTGCGGTAGTCCACTCTCCTGAAACCAACATTAGGCCAGACAGAACCAATAGCCCAATGATGAGACATTAGCAAATATCAAGAACAATTGCATCATAGACCCATCAAGAAACGAACTATTCGAAATGAATTTGGACATTTAAGTTAATAGAGTGTTTAGAGAATTATGTATAAAGTAGAGGAAATAAATGTGTGATATTTACTGTTAACAAGTGGCTGGACTACCTACGTTTTATAGCCGTGCGAGAGCTAGTGTGTCAGTGAAGCTATTACACTTTTCTCGCTATCTCTGTAACCCCATCCTAACACAGACCGAGCTAAACTTATAAATGTATTAAGATTAGTCACAGGATGATTACACTAGCCGATCCCCGCAGACAAAGATGAGTGGGTAATAGCATTCCATTGTGCAGAGCCCAGTAACAATAGACCCACCGTCACATCTTAAGATGATATTGTTTGCACATTATTGTAATAATGTGCCTATGCATTACAACAATTATGACTTTATGATTTAAGTGTCTGCAATTTATGATTTACATGTCCGCCCATTATAATGATCACATTAAGATTCTGATGTTTGCACATTATGATTGGGATTATGACATTTGCACATTGATTTAGCGAGGTGAGGAGCAGAATAGTTTCTCATTCTTTCCCATGTGACTTTTTATTTATGCACATTGAGCATGTATGCTGAGGTGGAGATAGCACTATGCAAGAACACATCAGCATCAACATAATCATCAGCATTGTCATCTTCATCCCATCATCATTTGTTTGTTTGTCTTTTGAAGTTGTTTAATATTTGTAGGCTTTGTTTTAATATTAGTTTGGATTATTTTCGTCTCCGCTGGACCTAAAGCAATAATCATGTTATTATTTTCGTGTCATTTCCCCAGTTTTTGTTTGTTTGTTTCTTGCTGTTGTTGCTGCATGCTCTTATTGTTCAAGCTGTTTGTTCTAGTTTATGTATGAATGATTCAGTTACGTTTTATTGTTATTATCTTATTTTGTTTGAATTGAATACATGTCTATAAAAATGTAGTTTTGAACTTATTTGTATTAAAAACTTTAGTCTAGCAACCATTACTTTTTATGCTTTGCTGATTTTTGTGTTATTTTGATTTGGAAACTCATATTTGTGTTGTTGAGTTACTAGTCCGCAGTCATGATACCGATAATTTTAGACTGGGTGCGTTTCTAAGTTTTAGAATACTCTCTGTGTACACCACTGCTTTGCATCATTTATAGTTATATAATGTAAAACTGGACTGGACAAATGCGTATTTAGTTTAAATAATGTTCTCCACTGACGCGTTTGAGCCACCCTACCCCCACTCTCCGTCGTAGAGAAATCCTACAGACAACCGATGCCTGATGGCCTTAATGGTTTTGACAAGTATTGAAGTAAGAATGTGCTTTCTAAATGCACGTTGAGTTGTCAAGAAAAATTCGGCGATGCACGGGGACAAGAGGAATGGAGGGTACAGGGAGTGTGAGATCTAGGGAGAGGAGGAGGACGGAGTAGGGTGGAGGGATGGAGGGGGGGGGGGATGGAAGAGTGCGATGCTTTCACTTCGCTGGCTTTCAGCTCTACCTCGGCTTTTACTCGGAACTTCGTCCGCCACTCGCGTTATTTGTTTGTCAATCCTTGTTTGTTTTGAGGGGTAGATGTTACTTGCTTCCAGATCTCTAGCATCATTCCCACATTCACAGTGCAGATTAGACACATAGAGCATGAGTCCATGGAACGAGAGTGGGGGAGGGGGAAGATGAGTGTGGAGAGGAAGTATGCGTAGTTAAAAGGACAATAACAATTAATAAACTTCACTCGGACGGGAAAAAAGCTCTTGCTCAGCTTTGTGCAATGGCGTTTTAAATACATTGTTGCTTTCCTGAAATGTCATACACTGTGCGCTGTTAAGAATATTTTGAGGCGCTTACGCCATTCCTGTTTGACGTCGGCAAACCCAATTTTGTTAGAAGGAAAGAAGGTCCTGGATATGGGAAATCCAGAATAGTCTGAGCAACGTTCCTTATATTTTGAACACAGGATACTAAAGTGGAGGCATGGGGGGAGCTGGGGTAAAAATGCCATTTACCACCACGTCCGAGCTCTGGGCGAGGGAAGGGACAGGGTCAACCTCTGTGTGTACCTTGCTGTCGATTAGCGTTACATAAGGGGGATACAGATGGGCAGACGATAGGACGTAGCGTTTTCCCCCATCTCTTTGCTTGATTGATGATGGGCAAACAGTGGGATAGGTGTAATATTACTCAACCCGCATTCAGGCTCTGAGGCCTGGCGAGTGTCGCCAACATGATCAACACAGTTCAGCGACCAGATCCCACTCGGGCCTCAGGAAGCTCTGTGTGTGTGTGTATGTAGATCGCCTTGCCTAGCGCGCGTCCCGCGATGGATGCGGTCTCATTTGTCTTGATTGCAACCGCCGTCGTCGTCCAAGATGGACGTTCGGGACTTCAAGCTGACGCGGGCTGGACGTTGAAAATCATATCGAAGAAAGAGACACGGGCTGACAGGGTTTGGGTGAAGCTGGAGTTTCGAAGACGGGGGAAGAAGAAGAGAAAGTAACGAGCTGTTGAGTGCTTGAGGAAGGATGGGGAAGAAGCGGAGGGGGGTGGGGGGTGGAGGAGGAAATAAGAAGAAGAAGGAAGAAGATGAGTGATAAGAGCGGGCTTGCGAAGAAGAAAAAAACGGTGTTTAGAGTATATGAGAAAATGGAGGAGGTGATGGCTAGGGAGAAAGGGGAAAGAAGACCAGTGGCTAGAGCTGGATTTGAGTATTAGAAGAAAGGAAAGGAGAGAGAGACGACGACAAAGAAGGAAGAGGACGAGCGCGAAGAAAAAAAACATTGTGGAAAGTGGGAGTTGTAAGTATTAGAAGAATGTGGATGGGAGAGAGAGAAAGAAAGAAAGAGAGATGGGGAAGCAAATCGTGGTGAGAAGTGGGAGGGAAAGGAAGCTGACAACTATGAGATAGCAATTAGCCAAACGGCCGTAGTCGTAATCCCATAGTCCGTCTGGATTTCGACGAGGGACTGAGACAGAGACAGACTACATGATAACTCTTACTGAGTGCGCGCTTCCTAATGTTGAACTGTTTCAGGAAGGGCAACAGCTAGGCTATGGTACCCTTTGTGGGTATTTTACTTGTTTCATTGTTCGTACGTCATAATGACTAACTTGTGTACACCTGACCATATACCTAGTTCTTGTCAGTTCCTCTGTTGTTAAGACGCGCACGCGTGTTGTCCGCTTCTTAATTTCTGCTGACCTGTTGTGCATGCGAGCGTGTGATAGACTTTTTCGGTCCATGATGAGAAGACGAATGAATCTAAAATAAGTCATGTATCAACTTGATCCGGAATATCGCGGAATATCTACAGCAAACGCAGAATAACTCGGCACTTTTGTTCTATTGGTTCCGAGAGTCTCAGCGTACTCTGCATGGTGTCAGAGTTTTTGCCCGCGGTTGTGGTGTTGAGGCGTTCTGGAACTAGACAGGCGGCAAGAAGATCAGTCACGGAGAATCAGTGTAGTGGACTTGAACCCGCACGGCAATGCTCCCTCTGGCTGTTTATTACTGTGGTCGGCAATTTAGCCTCTGATTTTGCACCCCGGTCTGGTGGTACCGTAATATGATTTTTCACTCCTGGTCTGTTAGTACCCTAATACGATTTTTCACTTCAGAGATTTTTTTTCCTCCCATCCCACGAATCTTTTCTGTCTTTTTCTATTTTCGTCATTACTATAAGCTAAAACAGTTCCCACTATTATTTCTTCTGGAGATTTTATCTTCTGGAGATTTTATCTTCTGGAGATTTTATTTTCAATACTAAAACGTCTTTTTTAAGGACTGTTTTTGTGAGATTTCGTTTTTTAGCTCGACGAGTTTTAAATACTCAAATTTATTTCATTGCACTGTAAATTACAAAGACGGTCTTGTGGTACAGGCGAAGTTCGAGCAGTCAAGCTAAAGCAGAAGAGATCTTTGCATTGCCCTTGATTCCGGAGACAATAATTAACGGAGTAGACAGTACCGTGGTTTGCTTTTACAGGATTGCTGGTCAATTGAATCTGCAGAAGACTAACAAAATGGTAGTGTGACTGTTGTTGTTACTGTCAAGTTATCTCCCATACAATTCCTCCCCGCCCCATTTCTTCTTTTTTCTTTCTTTAATATATTTTTTTTCTTCCTCTTCCGCTTTCTTTCTTCCTCCCCTCACCCCCCCCCCCCACCTCCTTCCCCCCACTCCGTGGGGATGCGGGGGGTTTCTGTATAAATAGTATCCCCACTTTGTGGAAATTTTGTGCTTTAAATTTCAACTGTCAATGTCTTTCTCCTTTGTTCTTTCTCGTTCCTACTCTGTTCTATCAATCTACTATTTTCTTCGCTAGACCAGCCATCTATCTTTTTTCTTGAAAACTCTCCTAAAATTCCTCATTTGTGTATGGGGTCTGTTGGGTAAGCTAGGGGATATTGAACGCTTTCTGCCAAATGGTCACTAGGGCTTTCTATGGTATTATCATTTAGCAATGTAGACATTTTATATGTATGTGTTTGTTGATATTCTATAATGATGTTTGTATTCTATTTTGTTTTTGTAAACTGGGGTTCGATAAATTTGAGTAAAGCCTCAGCGTCCCTTGCATGGGATGCCTTTATTGCAAAGTGACCGGCTGGTGGAGTGCCTTCAATGTTACCATTAGGGTTGTTTCAGCAGATCTTTTATACGAATCAAGGGCGAGTTCAACCAAGTTGTGGTCCTGATTCGGCTCTTTGCAGTCCGCTGGACCCTATAAACAATGACTAACTAACTTTTTATTTCGTAAGTCCATTGGGTAAAAGACAGCGGAAAAAGAGAAGAAATAAGCCTACGCTAAAGAAGCGCGCCCGGTACATTTCTGTTTTCTGTGTCCCCTACCCCTCTCATACATACATATGCCCATGCCTTCCTTGGTACCCAATCCCCCGATCTCCACCACCACCGCCCCAACCCGCAGCACATAATCTTTATTTCCAGCGATGTGCTCTATTCGAGTGCCGTTCATCTTACCCGTACCGCTATACAGATTCGTACCCTAATCCCGGTGTAGGTGGTCTGGGCCGTTTGCCTGCCTACAAACTGTTCCACAGCTTTCATGGCAAAGTCTCCATGTGAAGGTGCCTATACATTGTACATTTATAGATAAACGATAAGGTGTTTTCTAGAATTTTTGTTGTTGGTGGTGGAGCTGAATCTTTTTTTTCCGGTGGGGCAATATTCAACGTGATTTTGCAAAAGAATCTGTGACGCTGAACAACAGGATAATAAATAAATAAATAAATAAATTAAGGATGCTGGGGTCGGTGAAGCGGAGTATAGATCTTTCATGAGCTGAGGTAGATCAAAGCAAAGCACAAGCTGTAGTGCAAACATTATAGCTTATACACTAGAGATTTGTCGAGGGGAGAAGGGGATCCAGACAGATTTGATTCGTGATTATAGTTTTCGCTTGATGAGTTGGCTGTTAAATATTGGATGCGGATTCGCTCATGCCGACGTAGAACAAAGCCAAGTTGACAGCAAAAATGGTCCTTTACCTGGGGTTTTTTTTTGCCCCCAACCAATGTAGAGGAGAAGCTTGGAGCGAAAGGAATTGCTCTGAGCATCGTTGTGAAATTTGCGCTGTCTGTGATGCTGGGGAATAAACATTTGCCTTTAAAGTTTCCTTTAGTTTCGGAACTAATTCATGTTAGATAACGTTAGGTCTATATTATTTTGATGCACCTACAGTGTTTGCATTTTTTGTTGTTATTATGATAAGTCCAACATGAGAGTCTCTCTCTGTCTCTCTGTCTCTCTCTCTCTCTCTCTCTCTCTCTCTCTCTCTCTCTCTCTCTCTCTCTCTCTCTCTCCCTCTCTCTTCCATCCTCTCTGTACCTTCCTTCACTCCCCAAACTCTCCCCAATCTCTCTCGAAATCAGCTTTTCTTTATTTCCCTTCAACTCCACTCCCGCCACCCCCTTTCCTCCCCTTTGCAAACTGTAGAGTAAGTATGATGTCCACTAACCATTTCAAACTTCAGGATGGAGGGGAGGGGAGAGAGAGAGAGAGAGAGAGAGAGAGAGAGAGAGAGAGAGAGAGAGAGAGAAAGAGAAAGAGAATTTTCTAATCTCCTCTCCTTTGCAGAGCAGTCCATAGTCAATGTCGCTAAGCATTTTGTAGGAGACTCGTAAATCTAAAACGTTTCTTTATGCACTTTGTACTGTCGATGCTCTGTCACTGTGAACCAACTAAATAACGTAGCGGATTCTGAGGCAAACCAGGTCACAATGTACAACGGATACCTCCTTAAGGTTCACACACTCTGTATGAAAGAAGTGGAGCAATGACCAGCGCAATAGACCCATAGTTGTCAGAACTTTGAAGCTAGTGCCAGTGAAGGCGGATGTTGGTGCCAGTCGTTTATATGGTCGACCTTCAGCTAGGCACGTCGCATGTAACCACATTTGCGCCACTTGGTTACACATCCGTTCTGTACGTTTTGAGTCGTAAATCTCACCCATCCCGAGTATCGGTGAGCTGCCAAAGCCTTGGCATACAACGTTGACGTGTACCTGAGCAGTAGCGGATACTCTGTATGAAATCATATTCTTTCTCCCCCCTCTCGCCCCTCCCACTCCCCCTCTGCCATGAAATCATACTCTTTTTTTCTCTCTCTCTCGCCCCCCCTCCCCTTCCGCTCCTCACACACACAACACAAACACACACACTGCAGAGACCCTGTTTCAAACAGATTGATCCCTGACATTCAGTTTGACTCCGTCCGCTCAGTCCGTCAGCCCACGACGTCCCTGTTCACATCGAACTTCAGTGGTGTGGCTAAAGGTCGACCGCACACAGTACAGAACCTTAATTCAGTCTTCTTCTTCTTCTTCTTCTTCTTCTTCTTCTTCTTCTTCTTCTTCTTCTTCTTCTTCTTCTTCTTCTTCTTCTTCTTCTCCTCCTCCTCCCCCCCCCCTCCTCCCCGTGGGGGTGCCGGGGGTTTCAGTATAAATAGTATCCCCACTTTTTGGAAATTTAGTGCTTTAAATTCCCACTGTTGCTGTCTTTCTCCTTTGTTCTTTTTCATTCCTACTCTGTTCTATCTTCTTCTTCGCTAGATCGGTCACATAACTTTTTTCTTGAAAACTCTTCCGGGACAATACTCCTCATTTGTGTATGAGGTCTGTTGGATCAGCTTGGGAATGTTGGACGCTTTCTGCAGGGTGGTCGCTGGGGCTTCCTGTGGTGTTATTGTTTGGCAGTGTGGGCATTTTATATGTGTGTGTTTTGTTGATATTGTGTAATGATGTTTGTATTCTGTTTTGTTTTTGTAAACGGGGGTTCGATGAATTGGAGTGTAGCCTCGGCGTCCCCTGCGTGGGATGTCTTTATTGTAAAGTGGCCGGCTGGTAGATTGCCTTCAGTGTTGCCACTAGGGTTGTTTCGGCAGATCTTTTAAGCGGATCGGGGGTGAGTCCTCTTTCACTTCTCTGGTCCTGATTTGGCTCGGAAGAGTCCGCTGGACCTAAAGCAATAACCATGTAATGTAATGTCTTCTTCTATTAAGCGGGGCTTAAAGAGTTCTATTCCAGTTCGATGTGGAATTCAAACTTTCTTGTGGATTATTTATAACCTTCATAGTTTAAATATTTAAGTGATTGTAGTAAATTGTATTGCATGCTTTGATTGTTTTAAACCCATCTTTGTGTGTAGTATCTGTTGCTGTTGTCAGGTAGGCTACTGGGTTCATGATACATGATAGTGTTCTTACGTTCCATCTGTGTGATTGTTTCAGGGCATTGAGCAGCTGAAGAGGGAGCAGGCTCGCTGGGAAAAGAAGTCGCGGTGGCACAGCATGAAAGCTGTGTTCGGCCACCCTTTCACCTGGTACTGGCTTTCCCCGTTCTCTACGCCCAAGTTTGCCTACATGGAGAGCGATCTGCACACCGTATAGCTCTTTCTCTCCTCACGCTTGCACAGTAGAACTAACTAGGTGACTGTAGCGAGCAAGCTTTTTGGCTTTTACGCTTGGAAAATACCAAATGACGGTAACAAAGTGGTCATGGCAAAACATTGCCCTTTGAAAAATATCCGTGTTTGGTGAACATGAGCCAAAGGCTCATTTGCACAGTAAGTCAGTGTAGTTTCAACTGGCTTTGTAGAACGTGCCCGAATCGTGAGCTGTGGTGCCTATGCAGATGGGACACACACGCACACACAAATCATCAAAGTGAACAATGTCCAGATTCTAGGACCAACTGACCATCTCTCTCCATCCCATCTGCACATCTTTATCCACCCACCCACCCCCATCTCCCACCATCCACACACTCAGTTGTTTGTCATTGGTTAGTTCTGTGGTTGACTTTGCTTAGTTTATTTCCTAGTGGATTGATTGTAGTGGAACCAGCCTGTTTATTTAGCCCACGGAGAGGAAAGCCCAGTACATGCTCCACCAAAATTACATCGGAAGTGCGTGTATATCAACTTGGAAGTACCCAATACCGTCAACGGGGATTTCGAGATACAAGACCCAGTATTTCCACCTTCTAACCTTTCTTAGAGCTTACACGGAGGCTGACATGGATTCATGTTCTATGTATCTAATCTGCATTTTAGAAATGTGCTTGATTTGCTACCTTCCCCCATTGACTGTTTATCTCCCTCCCCTTACCCCCGCTCTCCCTTAGTCTGCAGCTCGGGTTTGCTTCACTTTCGCTTTCCTTGTCCTTTAGCTGATGTGCATTAAAAGTTTGTGTGTATAGATTTTGTTCTTGGCTCCATTAAAACTTAATAACACGAGCTTTGCTGCTATGGATTTTTTTTGGGTATCTTAGCTTCATTACATTTTTTTTTAAAGTCACATAGATAACTTTTATCTTGTCTAAAATCTATTAAAAGAATGAGGTATTTACTTTGTGAATTATTTCCTTGTAACTAAACATACACATTGTTCTGCCAACTACAAAACGAAATTCCATGGCACTGAGCATGCTCTATTAATGCAGTATTAATGATAATGGTTTATAAGAAGCCCAGCCATCGTTTATGAGAAGCCCAGCCATCGTTTATAAGAAGCTCAGCCATCATTCACAATTGTTGGGCACCAGCGTTTTGAACCCGTTTCAGAGCTTACAGGTTATTTGCCAAATTTATTTGCACAATTAATTTTGCTACTCTCTGCATCATTAATATATTATCAGCAAATGTTCATTACCATTTTCATTATTCACTTCAACATCATCGATATTATTTGATGCCACCCTTAATTTGCTTTCCCTGTTTTCAGTTTTATCAGTCTTTTTTTGTTGTTGTTGCTTAAACCCTTTTATCGCCATGTCGCATTAATTAATGTGGCGTGGCAGAAGGGCTGGCACCGAAGATGGGAGAAAACACAGACTCCAGCAACTTCAGCACTCGGGTCTACACAGGCTCTAGTAAAAATTTGATGTAGTATTGTGTGTAGGTGTGAGACACTGTCGGCAGTTTTGGATCACTGGCACTGGGATTGTCTTTTAGCATCTTGTGTCTGCGTTTCCAGGCAACTGGCGATGAAAGGGTTTTTTAAAAATTCAGTTGTGTGCTATTTTGTTTTTAAAACATCATTTTTCAAACGTGTTATTTGTTTGTTTTTAATTCATTTTTTGAAATTGAGTGCTTTTATTTTGTAGCATTTACATTACTTGTGCTATGGTTTGTTATGACACAAAAGCGTGAACAGCTGATTTGTGAATGTATCCTTCTCTTCGCATACTGTATTTTCCATTGCAAGATTGTCTCAGCCTGCAGTTTCCAACCATGTTTGAAATTATTGCTTTGTGAAAATTTAATTCATTGTGGATTTTAAAAAAAAGAAAAGAAGAATTTCTCATACAGGTAAGGCCTTTGTTGGTTTTGTTTTGTGAATGTTATTGATTGTTTTGAGGAATATTAAACATTTCAGTAGGTAGGATTTGGGCAAATAATATTATATTAAAAAATCCAAAATCAAAATGAAAGATTTTTTTTAAAGTTTACTTGTGCTTTTTAACACAAAGCTCAGCCTGCACTGAGTTGCCTTTGACGTTTGTTACAGAAGTTTTGAAAAGTTTATATACTGTCCAGTTTATTGATATAAAAAAAGTAAGATTTGTGTGATAAATATTGGTTTGACCCGCATGCAGAACAAAGTGTCAGTGTACTCACCCCCCAAAGTTTTATTTTCCTTTTTGACGCACATGCATAGCAACGTGAGTCTCTGTACTCACCCCCCTCTCCCCCCCCAAAAAAAAAAAGGTCACATATTTGCAAATTTGTGCATGATAAGTCCTAAATAGTCCAAAAAATTAAGTATTTTTTTTGTGTCCGTCTGCCATCTGTGCTAAACTTGCAAGTGGATTAATATCTCAGAACCTATTTCAAGTATCACATCGAAACTTGGTAAGATGGATTATATTCATGAGACCTCATAAATGATCATTGAATAAATGGTCATAGGGTCAACATATTTTAGTTAAAAATTAAATTTTTTTCACCCACAAATTTGTTTCTAAGTTATTAATATTGAACGTATGTCTCTTTGATGCATCATAGATATCAATGAGAAACACATCCTATGCAAAATAGGTCAACCTCACTCCAAGGTCACAGTCACCAGAGCTGTCCAAATCATATAGTATAGCTACTTTGAAGAGACCTTGACCCTAAACTATGAGAGATATAAAGTCCAAACTTGTTGTATTTAGAGGTGATATATTGGAATTTCATATAAGTTAAGTTTTTGCGTTGATCTTGAAGGTCAAGATCATTTTAGACCTTAAAAATATAGGTAATCGTACATTGGAATGGCTCTATTTAATCCATAGTATGCTTTGTTGCATCAATTTCTATTCATCAGATTAACATAAGTTGTACTGATGTAACATAAATAATTTACAAAATCTAACATGCGCACATCATAGATATTTTCCAAATTAAGTAATTAATTAATCAAACTATAGAAATCATCATACTACTAACATACACATACACTTTTAACAACATACATTCATTCCCTTGTAACAATTCATTGATTAAGAAACACACAAAGGAAAAAAACAACCATAAAAACTTTCAACTTCACCTGTGAAGAACGAAGTACTTATAAATGTTATTTTGCGTCTTACAGAAAGTTGAAGTTAGGCCTCCAGGCCCTTAACCCCCTCCCCCTTCCATCCCACCCCCCAACTCCCCCTCCCCCACACACCCCATAAACAAACTAAAAGAAAAAAGATAAAATAATCAAAACTAAAACAAATTCAAATTCATAAATAATTCCCCCCACCCTCCCTCCCTTCCATCCAAAAATAAATAAATAAATAAATAACATATATTTATTGAAACTAATAATGCTGAATTAAATAAATTAGGTACAAAGAATAAACAGACAATTACTAAACTAATTGTTAGAAGATATTTAGAAAAAATTGAATAGTTCATGACTTCTAAGTAAATCTATGAGCATTAAGCTCAATGACCAATCAGAATGATCTTCTGGATATACAATACTTGAGATTGACATAGGTAGCTTTAATTTATTTAATCTAATGAGTAAAGGCTGAAAATGGTTATAATTTTGTTGACATTCAAATATTAAGTGATTGACATTAAAAAATATACCACAATTACAAAGAACTGGAGGATTTATGAAACGAGCACGCCAAGCATTTAGCCTTAGTCTGTGAAATAAACTGTTAATATAAAAAGATTTTGAAATAGATATAACGTTATTTGATACGGGTGAATTATCCAAGTAATGTTTTTCAATGACCTCTTGCTTGTATTTCTTATTCCATTGATTCCAAGCACATCGTTTTATTTGATTATTAATTTCATTTGTTGTAAGGTTGACAAATAATTTAATGGATTTGTCCGAAGATGCAGCACTCTTTGCTAAATGGTCAACAATGACATTTCCTAATATATTTAAATGACTAGGTATCCAAATTAATGAAATATCCGATCCCCTGGTAATGATTTGATGACATAAAAGCTTTATTTCTGTTAACAGTTCCTGTCGCTCCTTACTAAACCAAGATGACAAAGCCGATAAAGCTGATTTTGAATCAGAAAATATTGTAATTTTTAAAGGAATACTAGTAAAATCAGTTATAAAAGATAGACTCATTAAAATTGCAATTAGTTCAGCTGTAAAAATCGTACTACCTTTCTGTAAAAAATATAACAACATTGCAACAACATTGGGTTATTGATCATACATGAGCATAATAGGTCACGTGAATGCCAAGGTCATCCCAAGGTCAAGGTAATCCCAAAGTCACTGTCATTTGGCATAATACAATTTTTGCAATTGTTTTTTTTGTTTTGTTTTTTTTTTTTTTTTTTTTTTTTTTAATCAGTTTATAGTCCCCTCTCTTCCCGATAAGGATTTTCAGAGAGGAGACTAATTTTTTTTTGCAATTGTTTATTTGATAGTATGAGTGTATTTGGACCCGGAGTCAAGGTTATCTCAAGGTCATCTCAAGGTCAAGTACATAAAAATATCAAAGTTCATATTACTTTGCATTTTAATGCTGCTGTTTTTTTCTTTTCTTTCTGGGGACTAATTTTCATGTTAAATATTGTTTAGAGTTCATTAAGGAGCATGTGAATCATATAGGCTTTGCCTTTCTACTTTATTGTTAGAGTTGTGTGATACTTGTTCTTTTATCTGCCTATTTTAATTTAATCTCTTTGCGGACAAATTATTTGTTAGTGGTATATTATCCCTTTTCTGTATCCCCAAGTTTATTTGAGAGAATGCCTCTGCAGTAACTTGCCTAGTTGTATATAGATATAAATGTTGTTGAAAATGCAGGGATCAAAACCGGAGACAGGCAATATGTTCTCAATTTCTCACTTTTATTTTTTGATTGATGCTGTCAGTTTTCTGTTTATGCAAGTTTATAATAGTCCTGTGTTATTTGTTAAACAAAATGAATGCACATTATGCATAGTCCTGTGTACAGACGAATTGCCTGTCAGAACACTGGGAGGAATGTTGGACTTAGAAATAAAACTGGTGTTTTGTGGTTTCAATTTTATTGTTTGTAAATATGATGGAGCTATTTGCCAATTAATAATAATTATGTTACGCTATCACAACACAAATTCTTCATTTCATTAGATTTCATCTTATGCAACTTTAATATGCTGTGCACAATTTCGAAAATGCCAGCATTTGTACAAAACTTGCGAGTTGTTTACATTTTAAGTCATTGAAAAAATTGTTGTTTAATGGAAAATGAAAGGCAAATCATGAGTACACATGATGTGTAATTGTCTTTTTTGTGTGTGTATTATTAGTTCATTAAATAGTTAGAGTTTTTTTCTTGCGTTTTAAAAGATGCATGGTAGTGTTACGTTTTGTAATTTCAAAGAAAATCACATTCCTGCATTCGAGGTATATTTGATTCACATAACAGAGCGAGTAGACTTTGGGGTGTTGGTCTTTGTATTTGTGTGCACTTGATAGTATGTCCCATGCGCATTTCTGCTGTAGCAGTAATTATTGCATGATACAATATTTATTGTAAAAAAAACTATTGCCTTGTGGAGAACTGTTTAGGGCTTGGTTAGGATGTTGTTTGTCAAGGGTACGTTGTTATAACTGACAGTGGTTAAATGTAACAAGAAGTGATTGGTATACATTTATATTGAAAATGACCAAAGGTTGACTAAATGTGCATCATGATGGTGTTGTTCTTGATAATAAAATGTCTGTATTTTAATGCAATATTTCGTGTAGAACGAGTCAGTTTCTACTCTTTGGAATAAATGTGATTTTTTTACAAACTGTTGATGGACTTTAACGTTAGTTCTGTGTGAATAAATAGCCTCTATTCATGTAAGTCACTTGCTTGATCACTGCCGTTGTGCGTAATTGCTTGACTATTTAGCTGCCATATTGCTATTAGAAATGTGCTGACGGTCTTTTCTGTTATCATGGTTTGAAAGGGAACTCTATGAGATGGGTATATGGGTTTCATGTAAGCATGATTCAAGAGTTATTTGAGCTCAAGACAACGTTTCATGAAAATGAAATACATGTACCATGAATTGTGTAGTCTTTGTCCCGATCTTCTTCACTTGTAACTGTTGGACTGCACTAATCGTCCTGGACTTCAAACAGTTCTAAATATTCAGTTTTTATACAGTTTTAAGATGTCCTTGGTTAACATTTTTGAATGTCCTGCATTGAATGCTTCTGGCTCTAGATCGACCCACTATTTAAATACTCGCTTCTGTTAGTGATGTAAGAAAACAAACAAACAAACAAAGAATGTCAACAGATAGAAACCGAATTTTTGAGTTTCTTACTCAAGGTAAACAATGGTGTGTCCCATCTAATAGCGATACCACCTCCTGTGTTTTACACAAACTCTTTGTCTCCCTTCAGGGTAAATTAAGGTTGTGAGTTCTTCGTTTTTTATGCATCCTATTAGTGCATTGTGTTATTGCCGCCCCCGTTGGGTTGCCGGGGGTTTCAGTATAAATAGTATCCCCACTTTCTGGAAATTTAGTGCTTTAAATTCCCACTGTCGCTGTCTTTCTCATTTGCTCTTTCTCATTCCTGCTCTGTTCTATCAATCTGCTATACTATCTTCTTCTTCGCTAGACTAGTCACTTACCTTTTTTCTTGAAAACTCTTCCGGAACAAAACTCCTTATTTGTGTATGAGGTCTGTTGGATCAGCTTGGGAATATTGGACGCTTTCTGCCAGGTGGTCACTAGGGCTTCCTATGATGTTATTATTTAGCAATATAGGCATTTTATATGTATGAGTTTTGTTAATAATTTATAATGATGTTTGTATTCTATTTTGTTTTTGTAAACGGGGGTTCGATAAATTAGAGTGCAGCCTCAGCGTCCTCTGCGTGGGATGTCTTTATTGTAAAAGTGACTGGCTGGTGGAGAGCTTTCAGTTTTACCATTAGGGTCAGCAGATCCTTTATGCGGATCAGGGGTTGTCCGGTCCTGATTTGGCTCGGAAGAGTGCGCTGGACCTAAAGCAATAATCATGTAATGTAATGTACTGTGTTATTGCCATTTTCAATTGGCGACTACAGGAGTGACCAGGATGAAGTAATGGAGGCAGGAGTGTTGTAAAATAAAATATTTTGAGATTTGTTTTACTACACTTAACTCCATGAGCCCGAAATATTTTTTTATAAATATTTACATATCATCCATGATCCATAGTCTTGTAATTCCTGCATATATATCGTGTTTGTGTCTGTTAAAAAAAATCTTGTTTAGCTTATTCGTAGTGAGACTATAATAGTCAACGCGCACCATTATTTTGACCTCTTTAGCAGGTTTAGTGTTCCTTTTAGTTCTGACTTTAGTTTGTGAATAATGGGGTCTCGGTCGCTGTTTAGGGTTGAAACCCGACCTGGACTTGAAATTATGATTTTGCAAACACTAGTTTCTCCCTGTCACCAAACATGCGTCACTTTTCCGTATCAAACCACTTGTGGTTTGTTGTTGTTGTTGTTGTTGTTTTTCACCCAATCAGAAATTGCTATTGTAAATCGAGCAAAAGTTTTTGCTGTTTTTTTTGTTTGTTTGTTTGTTTGTTTTTTTTTGTTGTTTTTTTTAATCGCTTTCTGGTATTAGGTCTGTACGATTACTATTACAAAGAGAGTATATCTAATAGTTGTCTAATATTTGTGGTTCTTGAGTTTTTGCTTTTTTTTTTTTCGTTGGTTTGTGGTGGTTTTGGCGGTGGTAGTGGAGATGGTAACTTGTGTTTTAGTTTCTTGTTCATAGCCAAACATCACAATATACTTCCACCTTTTGTCC
Organism: Oncomelania hupensis; assembly: GCA_036898135.1. Classification (NCBI taxonomy): domain Eukaryota; kingdom Metazoa; phylum Mollusca; class Gastropoda; order Littorinimorpha; family Pomatiopsidae; genus Oncomelania; species Oncomelania hupensis. The sequence goes on from CM072519.1 coordinate 30,828,500, forward strand.
GCTCAGTGTTACCCCCCACTCCAGTCTACTCCACAAAAATTACCATTGTCTGTTCTTCTAATGTGTAGACGGCACAGGTTTCTTAATCTGGAAATTTTAAAGAGTTGCCTTATATATTAAGTGTTGAAGTCGGATATACTGCTGAATTGTATGCACCTATTACAACAATGGAACAGAGTAGCATTCTTAAAATTAAAGTATATTTTCTCCCAGATATTTTGTTACAGATTTTGTTTTCCTATCCAGAATATTTATTATCAAAAGAAATGCTTCATTTATTAACGTATACAGTAAGCTGAATAAGCATCTGTTTTGTGACAAGGAAAGACTATATTCTGGATCCCGTAAGTTGCGTGGGGTGGTAATTCTCTTTCCATTCATTTAATATAATTTTCATAAAGGCATTGCAAGCTATTTGGACTGTTACACAATAGTGTTCTGTCACAACTAATAAAGCTAACATACCGGTGCTTTCGTTAAAAATGTTTCTGTTATCATATAATGTGGGTTTAGTTTTGCAGACAGATCGTTTATGCTTCATAGAGTGCGTATGATCAAATGTTCCGGCATGATTTAGATTATCTCTTGAAACATTTCACTCCAAGCAAGTTTGATGTATTTGTATGATTTAGCTTACACTTACAGGCGCGTGTAGTTGATTGAAAGAAAGGTACAGGCTGTGCGTGTTGTACTATTCTGTACTATATATCCAATTACTTGTGCCTGTGGTTTAAATGATTTTGTTAGCGTCCGTTCAGTCCTCATCTCCCCACCTTCCCACCCCCCTCCCCTTCCAAAAAAAATCAACCTCCGTCCTCTCTCTTTTCTCTGTCTCTGTCTCTGTCTCTGTCTCTGTCTCTCTCTGTCTCTCTCTCTCTCTCTCTCTCTCTCTCTCTCTCTCTCTCTCTCTCTCTCTCTCTCTCTCTCTCTCTCTCTTTCTCTCTCTCTATTTCGCTTGTGAATGAGTACAAACACAGAACTTCAATAATGGGTATGGCACCGTCAAATAAACGTTTTCATATAATAGTGATAACAGTGTCGTGTTCTTTAATAATGTTCAGCGTACTTAAAACAAGGCCTACAATAGAATGCTCCAAGTCACCTAGAATCAGTTTTTATGCTTCCACAAGTAAGTACGACAGCAAATGTAGTTTTTAAAGCATTGATTGCACCTCATTATGCTGTTCACACCACTGAAGTGACAGCAACAACGACAACAACAACAACAACAACAAAGACTTTATCAACGGCGAAATGAATACGCCGTGTTAACTCGAGTTAACATGACATATATCCTTACCCGATTGAAAGTAGACCCATAAAGCTAACTTTTTACATCATACTATCAGTTTGTTTGCTATTGTATTTGTTTTTAAGGTGTTGTATATAATTTTGCATGTAATTATATATTTAAATCATGAAATAAAATCTGAATACCTTGTGAAGAGATGAAAACGAAAAAGCGGAAGAACGAAAATGAAAAGACAGTAAGTTTTTGAACTTCCAAGGTGCAGTACATTATTTGGTGTATGATATGCATGTTGTTACATAATATCTTTAACCTAGAACTGCTATTTTTTGCTCAGTCCGCTGGACCTACAAACAATGATTAAATAACTAACTTCTACGACAAGGATTGAGTTCCAGGAATTTTATTATATTATATTAGTAGTAGTAGTTCCGTCGTGAAAGCGCTATAGACACAAGCACCTAAATTGTATAGATACAGGCACCCACATCGTGTAATGCTACTGTGATGATAGTAAGCCTATTTTTTTAAACTGCAATATGCGTTGTGAGTTTCTCTGGTCTAGTACTTATGTCTTTTGTGTCCCTCAAGTTTTTATTCTTATGTTATGTTTTATCTCTTAAACGAGTGCGTGCATCGCGTTCCCTTTGTCTCTGTAAAAAGGAATCCCATTTTTCTGTAAAGTTTAATGCATAATGATGTGATGATGATTCGCGATGGCTTGAACATGTTACGTGAGTGCGATGATGTAAATTTAATTAAGCTTAAATATTATGATGTGAAGCATAGACAAACTTTAAATAAGCAGATTGTATGATGTGCTGGATGATGCATTTGAGAAATAATCAGTAAACAAGATTCCTGACAATTTGTCGGTGTTTGTTGGCTGTATTAACAAGTTTGTTATATATTGCGTCAGTTCTTAGACTTTCTGTCTTTCTTTCCTCCGTCCTTCCTTTCTTCGTCTCTCTCTCTCTTTCTTTCTACGGGGGTTTCAGTATAAATAGTATCCCCCACTTTCTAAAAATGTAGTGCTTTAAATTCCCACTGTCGCCGTCTTTCTCCTTTGTTCTTTCTTATTCCTACTCTGTTCTATCAATCTACTATACTATCTTCTTTTTCGCTAGACCAGTCACCTACCTTTTTTCTTGAAAACTCTTCCGGGACAAAACTTCTCATTTGTGTGTGAGGTCTGTTGGATCAGCTTGGGAATATTGGACGCTTTCTGCCAAATGGTATCTTGAGCTTCTTATAATGTTATTATTTGGCAATGTACGCATTTTATATGTATGTGTTTGGTTGATATTTTATAATGATGTTTGTATTCTATTTTGTTTTTGTAAGTTGGCGTTCGATAAATTAGAGTATAGCCTCAGCGTCCCCTGCGTGGGATGTCTTTATTGTAAAGTGGCCGGATGGTGAAGTGCTTTCAGTGTTACCACTGGGATTGTTTCGGCAGATCTTTTATGTGGATTAGGGGTGAGTCCTCTTTCAGCGAAGTTGTGGTCCTGATTCAGCTCTTTGAAGTCCGCTTGACCCTGTAAGCAATAACTAACTATAACTAACTTTTGATCAGTTCTTTTTTTCTCTCTTTCTTTCTTTCTTTCTTTTATCTCTTTTGTTCTTTTATGACAAGCCTGTAGCTGAAATGGCACACCACGAAAATATTTGAATGTGTAATTACATTTTTTGTGTATTGAATCCCTGTAGAAAACCAAACTATTTTAGCAAATATTACACCATTTTCTTGTTTCCCCGTCCAGCTGTTCTTGGAGTATCGCGATGTATGGAACTTATTAATTAATCATTATGTCTTTTAATGAATCGACCCCTTGTTGGAATTTGTATAAAATTCCGTAGTACTACTATTTCATTCTTAGGAGTCCTGACGTTCATAATTTAATGCACCTTTTCTTCTTGACATGATTTTCGGCATGGAACTCGTACAAGATTATTTATTAGAAAAACAACAACACAAAAAGCGCACATGAATGATTGGGTTCTGAGCAGGCTAAACCAGTCCCTTCAATATACAGTAAATGGTAAATGTGAGAACCCAACGCGGTGCAGTTCACTTCACCCCGGGCAAAGCGCTGTTAGTGTTACTATGCTGAACTAATTCATTAAGTTGGTCGAAACTATATGCAGAAACAGTGGATGTAGCTACAGATAACACAGAACATCGCCACAGAGCGGCAACATAATGCAACTTACCATGGTTAAAAAAGGAAAGAAAAAAAAAGATTTAAGTTCTGCTAAATTTACGACTGGACATTCAAAGGATTCCAGGATTCCGTCTGCTTCAATGTACTGAAACTTAATGTCAACTTAATGTACAGTAATTTCCACATTAATCTATCTAGCCTTCATGCGCAAAGTTAGTAGGTTATAACCAAGATGTTTCCGAACATCGCCATCGAGTCAGAACCAGCATGAACATGATGCACGTCCTGCTATGATAATTAACAAGCAGGGGGACCTTTTTCCTAAGCCATGCACCATCGCCCTCCCGAAAACGAGGCTAATTTCCGGTCGGCAGACCATCTTGACTTTTGGCACCTTCTAAATAAAAAGTCCTATGGACTGGGAAAACTGGTTCTAGACTGCAATTCACGCTGCAACACGCAATTCCTTTATGTTCCACTTGACATGACATGGTTATTGCTTTAAGTCCAGCGGACTCTTCCGAGCCAAATCAGGACCAATGTCCCACTTGTGGAGTACGGACATTAATTTTTTACATTTATTTTAATGGATTCCTTTTCATTTCAATAATGTGTGTGCGCGCGCGCGCGAATGCAGAGAAGGGGTTTGAATGTCTGTGTTTGTAGATCAATATGTAAAAGCCTTCTTTTTCTTTTTATTCTTCTTCTTCAGCTAGAATTCTGGAGAATCACCATACTGTTGACATTGCTGCGTATGTCGACATTGTTTTCTATCCAGGTCCACCGTAATATGAGTGTAAAAGTCAATGTAGAACTGCTAAGTGGAAAAAGCTTGTCATCGCAGTATGAGGTAAGTAAATTTTATATTAGGCCTACATCTCTTCATGATATCAGTTTATGGTCAATCAGCCTTGTGACATTTGTTGAGTTTCCTTGTTCTTCTTCTTTACCTCATCCTTCTCCTTGTTGTTGTTGTTGTTGTTGTGTTGTTGTTGTTGTTGTTGTTGTTGTTCTTCTTCTTCTTCTTCTTCTTCTTCTTCTTCTTCTTCTTCTTCTTCTTCTTCTTCTTCTTCTTCTTTTTCTTCTTCTTCTTCTTTAGTGAGATTTCAATTTCTTTGCAACACGTCATTATAGAAAACATGAATGTTGCACGGAGTTTTGTCATCTGAAGACTGATATACGCAGACGATGCGGCCAGTAGCCTGCAGACATTGTTGGTGGCCAGAAGGTCGCGTGGTCGGAGTGTTTTGGGGTGCAGCGGCGGCGGCAGAGAAGGGAAACTGGCTCCAAACCCTCTTGGCAAGGCGTGACGAGCCTGCCACTTATGCCGTAAGTTTGGCAATTAAAATGGACGCCGGAAGGAAGCGAGCCCCTACGGCAAGTATGCGCATTGATGATTGTCGAGAATAATTTCCACCGAAGCTTGCTCGCATGGCTGCGTCATTCTGGCCGGAAAAATTAGTGAGGAGAGTGAAAAATAATATCTTTTAAACATTTCAAATTCCTTTGCAGTTAATGATATCTTAGGTTATTTTTAGGCAGTTGGTTTTCATTAGGTTTTAATTTTTATTTAAAGGGTTGAATTTAAAAATATTAATGCTGACGATGATGACGGGCGGAAGAATGTTGATGATAGCCAATGTCAGCTTTGAAGAGCATTTGCACTGACACGTGTAAGGCTATTATATATTTATTATTATTATTTTTGCAAACAAATGTATAATTTATTACGTGTTACTTCTTATTTTAACCCCAACCTCCACCATCACCCTCAAATTCCAATACATTGAATTAATGCGCAATGATCATAAATGTTCATGTAAGCCATTTTATAAATTCAAGAGTTTTAAGTTCTGTTCTCTCCCTCCCTCCTCTCTCTCTCTCTCTCTCTCTCTCTCTCTCTCTCTCTCTCGAACATTTTCAAATAAAGTGGTAGGCCTACATATTAAGTTGCAAACGATGTTCAAATAGTAGGCCTACTTACAACAGTTGGTTATTATCGCTAAGAGAAATCTCTCTCTCTCTCTCTCTAAAGAAAAGACAACGGGAAAAAAACACACCAGAAGAATGATAATTTAAATACGTTAACAATAAAGGAGAAAATGGGGATGCAAACCTTTTTTGTTCGCATTTCATATCGTATTTCTTTTTTATTTGGGCATCTTATTTTCCTGACAATAGAAAAATGAGAACAAAGTGGAGCCGATAACAAAGAATCAGACAACGTATATTTGTTATCATATGTTCAAAAGTGTATGTTTATAAAATCAGAAAAATATTACGAAGATAAAATAATAAAACTAAAAGTAAACAATAAAAATAAAATAAGACGCAATCTAATAACACAGTAAAATAAAATAAAATAAACAATACAATACAGTTCAATACAATACAATACAATACAATGAAATAGGTAAACTAATAAAAAGAGAAGAAGGAAAGAACCAAGGCATTCAGATGCTATGATGCTATAGACAGTAAACCTAACGATATTCCTTCACTTACCTAACACAATGTGCTGTTGTTGTTGTTGTTGTTGTTGTTGTTGTTGTTGTTGTTGTTGTTGTTGTTGTTGTTCTTCTTCTTCTTCTTCTTCTTCTTCTTCTTCTTCTTCTTCTTCTTCGTGGGTCTGGTAATTCAACAAGGGGAGACTACCCAAAGAAAGAGGGGGACAATTCTTCTTGGGTCTTGGGAGTTTGATAATACCGAGGTCATAAACTACCGAAGACTGACGGCAACGGTTATAGTCTTTGTCATTTGCCAACAAAGTAATTTGTAAATTAGAAAGCTTTTTGTAATGTGTTGCTTGTTATGTTTATGAAATATGATTTAGATCAATGCAAGTAATAGTGCATATACGCACACACAGGTACACACTCACACACACCTAAACGTAGACAAACACACGCACGCACTCTCACACGCACGTGCACGCACGCGTACACACACATACACACAGGGGAAAAAATACAGTAGCATGGAAATAATAGCGAGTGTTGAGGCCGCGTGGTCTAAGAGGGGACTAACTTGCCTTGTCCACAGGCTAGAAAGCAATGGCGCCTGACAGGTGTGAGATCGATCCAGCCTCTGGGCCTTATGTTCCTCTGAATTTTCTTTACTTTCGATTTGAGCGCCCTCTCGGGGGTTTCCTCTGGGTACTCCAGTTTGTTCCCCCAGCAAAATTTAAACCAAGAATAATAATAATAATAATAATAATAATAATAATAATAATAATAATAATAATAATAATAATAATAATAATAATAATAATAATAATAATAATATCAGGTAGGGTGGGTTTGGGCGCGCCACACCCAACGATTACGCCCTCTTCAGGGGAGGCGGCCCAGAATTTTCCGATAAAAAGGACAATAACATGTCAAAAATCAAAGTCAGAAACAAAACAACATCTAAATCAAATGGAAGTACCCAGCTAACAACCCAGAAGGGCGCAATGTCCGCCAACTAATAAGAATAAAATACAAGCTAAGGCAATAAAAGTATAAGATGGTGATCACGGCCCTCAAAAAAGCTGGCCCTGCGAGAAAGAAGAAACCTCTTTCCCCAGCGTCAAGAAAACGTCCACCTTAATATCATTTAATAGTTAGTTGTGATCCTTTTGCCAGCACATCTTTTTGAAACAATAATACGCAGTTGCACTTATTTCGCGAACAGACCTGAATTCTCTTCAGGCCTACCTTTAAGGGCGTAGAAACTACGTACAGACCTCTTGGGAAGTATAAAGTCCCCTATACGCTTCTGTGTCCGGGGACGTTAATCTACTCAAGTCAAATCAAGTGGGAAGTATCTTCACATTACAATGGAGAGTCCCGGCTTATTATTGCTGATTCTGTCGCCAAAGACGGCTTATAGCAAGTACTTTTGTGAAATCAAAGCAATCCAAGACAATGTTTGCAGACGTTTTCTTCTTTTCTCTCTATGACGATAGTTGAAAACGGAAAATCTGCCATTGAAGGAAGATGTAAAACGTCTTTAAAAAAAAAACGATCTCAAAACATTAACTTCCTTTTATTAATATAATTTTTCTGTGCTGATACTCCGTTTTGACATATTTGATATTTTACTGACTTATTAGGTTTAAAAAAAATCATCTGCTGGAACGTCATTTAATCCGTCAATCAATATAAATTATTAATTATAACTATCAATAATGCGTAGGTCCACTGACGTCAAAGAAAACATAGATGAAGGAAGGAATAGCGTCAAATATCGACATTAGTTGTTTAGTTATGCGTACTGACGTTAAAGATGAAAAGACCAAGGAATAACGATAATGCACAGTGACCCTACCTACTCATCCATTATGATGTCCGGTTTATCCAAGAAGACTGTTTTTTTCTTTTAAGAAAAAAGACCTCGCAATCCGGCATCTGTCACCAGCAAAGTGGCCATCTTAGGTCAACGACAGCAACGTCGATCTACCCTTTAACTATTCTTTAAAAGCTGACCACATCAGCAGAGGACTTTTAAAGTACTGTACAGTGTCATACCACTGACCAGAAGATTGGTCAATGTATGTGTTAGTGTCTACTTTGTCGTGCCCCTATTAGTCGTAAACACTATCACATCGACAGGTCACGATAGAAGCATTTGACAGCGTGCATGGTCTAATAACTTAATGATGATGTTGATTGATGATGATGACGATGAATGATGATGATGATGATGATGATGATGATGATGATGATGATGATGATGATGATGATGATGATGATGATGATGATGATGATGATGATGATGATGATGATGATGATGATGAAACAAGTAGAATGGCAATAGAAATAATGTGTGG
>CM072519.1:30839226-31054226 GCA_036898135.1 Oncomelania hupensis
ATGCGTGCATGCTGTTTTTAATTTAATTTATGCGCGCACGTGTTTCTTGTCTCCATAGTTCAGCATGCGTAATATGTTTTCAAACACGAAAAGCACGCGAAATGCGATTTTGAACCCCATTGAACTTTTAAAGTGAACAGTCAACAACGAGGTCACGCAACGGGGATGCAGAATTTGCTTAGGAAATGAGAAGAGAGGAACCTTAAGGAGAGTATCGACTATGCTTTAAACCTGAACAGGTTGGGGAAATATGTTTTTTTAAATCTTTTTTTAAACGAGTTTCTAGCTGATTTTATTTGGAATTGCGCTGTACAGAAGCCATCATCATCATCATCATCATCATCATCATCATCATCATCATCATCATCATCATTAATAATAATAATAATAATAATAATAATAATAATAATAATAATAATATTATTATTATTATTATTATTATTATTATTATTATTATTATTATTATTATTATTATTATTATTATCTGCTGATTGGAACACCCCGATCGGGATGCCGGGGTTTTCTGTATATATAGTATCCCCACTTTCTGGAATTTAGTTCCTGAAATTACCACTGTTTCTGTCATTCAAAGCACGATCCAAAGCAAGTCTGGCATATGCCTTACAAAAGACCAAGAAGTCTTGGACAGATGGACAGAGTACTGCTCTGACCATTTCAACCACACACCAAACGAAGACCCATCAGTTCTAGCATGTCCAGAGAACAGAGAAGAAGAAGAAATCCTCCCAATTCTCCTAGAAGAAGCTGAGGCAGCAGTGCAATCGCTGAAGAAGGGGAAGTCAGCGGGAGTGGACAACATACCCGCGGAACTGCTTCCAGCAAGAGGAGAAGAGATGATTGACGCACTCACCATTATCTGTAACAAGATCTGGCAGAGCGGGGAGTGGGCTACATCATGGACACAGTCGCTTGTCATCACTCTTCCCAAAAAAGGTAACCTTCAGGAATGTGAAAATTACCGCACCATCAGCCTCATCAGCCATCCCAGCAAGGTCCTCCTGAAAATAATACTCAACAGGTTGAAACCCAAAGCTGAACAAATCATAGCTGAACAGCAAGCAGGATTCAGGGCATGGCGAAGTATCACTGAACAGATTTTCAACCTCAGAATAATCTGCGAAAAATACATACAGCACCAACAACATCTATATCATGTGTTCGTAGACTTCAAAAATGCGTTTGACCGAGTCTGGCATACAGCTCTGTGGGCAACCATGAGAGTGTACAACACCAGCCCTAAAATTATTGAAGTCATCAAAAGCCTGTATGACAAGGCTAACAGTGCAGTCCTCCACAACAGCGCCATCGAAAACTGGTTCAGAACAACAATAGGTGTGCGTCAGGAATGACTACACTCTCCAACACTCTTCAACATCTTCCTAAGCGCATCATGTCAGATGCCCTTGCAGATCACGAAGGCACAGTCAGCATAGGGGAAAGAGCAATCTCCAACCATCGTTTTGCGGATGACATTGATGGATTAGCTGGAGGAAACAAGAACTTGCTCCTGCTTTGCAGAATCCTTTGGGTATGCCATTGGGTTACGCAGGACAAGGCGACACGACATTTGTTCTCCCCGGCTGACCATTCGCCTGCTGCTTTTAGTGGCGAGCGGGACCACATTGTCGGCAGGCATTTTATGCAGGTCGGTGGCAGCGACCTTGCAGTAGAGTGCGTGGCACTAATAGCCGGCAACCCGGTACTCCCTACCACGCTTCACCGCCTTGCAGGGCAACAATTTGTATGTCCCTCTTTTGAGGGATAAAATGAAAATAACAGCTCGGATGGAGCAATGTTCTCAAGGTCGTGGCCGAGAGACGGGAGTCAAATACTCCACTCGGCTACAAGTGGTTCATACGACCGGGAACAGGATGATGCTGGACCGTGGTGGGGGCTGACTGGGCGTAGTCAGTGTTGGTTCCAGACATACCTGTTGCGAACGGGGAAACCATGGGGACATGGTTCCATTTGAGCTGTGGGATCTGTAGCGGAAAGGGAGGCGACTGGTTGAGGCATGGGAGAGAAATTGTCTACCTTGATTTTCTTGGTTAGACTAGCCTTGGGTGGCTCTTGATTTGCAGAATCCTTTGGGTATGCCATGGGTTACGCAGGACAAGGCGACACGACATTTGTTCTCCCCGGCTGACCATTCGCCTGCTGCTTTTAGTGGCGAGCGGGACCACATTGTCGGCAGGCATTTTATGCAGGTCGGTGGCAGCGACCTTGCAGTAGAGTGCGTGGCACTAATAGCCGGCAACCCGGTACTCCCTACCACGCTTCACCGCCTTGCAGGGCAACTATTTGTATGTCCCTCTTTTGAGGGATAAAATGAAAATAACAGCTCGGATGGAGCAATGTTCTCAAGGTCGTGGCCGAGAGACGGGAGTCAAATACTCCACTCGGCTACAAGTGGTTCATACGACCGGGAACAGGATGATGCTGGACCGTGGTGGGGGCTGACTGGGCGTAGTCAGTGTTGGTTCCAGACATACCTGTTGCGAACGGGGAAACCATGGGGACATGGTTCCATTTGAGCTGTGGGATCTGTAGCGGAAAGGGAGGCGACTGGTTGAGGCATGGGAGAGAAATTGTCTACCTTGATTTTCTTGGTTAGACTAGCCTTGGGTGGCTCTTGATTTGCAGAATCCTTTGGGTATGCCATGGGTTACGCAGGACAAGGCGACACGACATTTGTTCTCCCCGGCTGACCATTCGCCTGCTGCTTTTAGTGGCGAGCGGGACCACATTGTCGGCAGGCATTTTATGCAGGTCGGTGGCAGCGACCTTGCAGTAGAGTGCGTGGCACTAGTAGCCGGCAACCCGGTGTGACATCCTTACAGTTCCTAGTATCTTAGCTGGGCTGGGAGCGAATGGGAGCATTCTGATTGGTCGACGCGTTACAAAATTCGACGCATGCGCACAGTGCTATCATAGTCTTCGTAAGGGTTAGGGTTAGGGTTTGGGTTAGAGTTAAGAGTTTAGGGTTAGGGTTAGGGTTTGGGTTAGGGTTAGGGTTATGCCGCCTAAGAACTTCGTGAAAAAGCCGGCCCGACATGACCTGGCGCATGCGCAAATGCGCTCGGATAAACTAGGAGACCCGGAACTTGAAGGATGTGACACCGGTACTCCCAACCACGCTTCACCGCCTTGCAGGGCAAATACTTTTATGTCCCTATTTTGAGGGATAAAATGAAAATAACAGCTCGGATGGAGCAATGTTCTCAAGGGCGTGGCCGAGAGACGGGAGTCAATTTCTCCGCTCGGCTACATATGGAATGGAAATAAGTGCAGAAAAGGCCAAAATGATGACCAACAATACCACTGGCATCAACACGGACATCAAAGTCCAAGGCCAGTCCCTCAACACGGTGCATAGCTTCAAATATTTTGGAGCCATTGTATCAGACAATGGGTCCCGACAGAAAGTCCTCTCCAGGATCGCACAAACAACTGCTGCCCTGGCAAGGTTGAAGCCAATTTGGAAAGACGGACCATCAGTCTACATTTCAAGGTAAGAATGCTGCGCTCCCTTGTCATCTCCATCTTCCTATATGCTTGCAAAACATGGACCCTCACAGCAGATCTCCAACGAAGAATACAAAGCATGGAGATGAGGTGTTACAGAAGACTTCTGGGCATTTCCTATACCCAGCACATCACCCTCGACGAAGTCCGACAGACCATAACACAAGCCATTAGACAACACGATGACCTGCTCATACGGATGGTATGGCCACGTCACCAGATCATCAGGTCATGCAAAGACCATCCTGCAAGGCACAGTGCAAGGAGGTAGAAGAAGAGGTAAACCGAAAAAGAGGTGGGAGGACAACATTCGAGAATGGACTGGTTTGACACTGAGCAAAACAATCAGGGTTGCTGAGAACATGGAAAGATGGAGTACGCTTGTTAAACGATCATCTGTGGTGCCCCTACGACCTCCGAGTTACGGGATAGGATAGGATTGGATAGTTTCTGTCATTCTCATTTGTTCTTTCTCGTTCCTAATCTGTTCTATCAATCTACTTTACTATCTTCTTCGCTAGACCAGTCATATACCTTTTTTCTTGAACTCTCCCTAAACTCCTCATTTGTGTATGAGGTCTGTTGGGTGAGCTTGGGGATATTGGATGCTTTTTGCCAAATGATCTATGGTAAAATTATTTAGCAATGTAGACATTTTATATGTATGTGTTTTGTTAATATTTTATCATGATGTTTATATTTTATTTTGTTTTTGTAAACGGGGGTTCGATAAATTAGGGTACAGCCTCAACGTCCCCTACATGGGATGCCTTTATTGTAAAGTGACCGGCTAGTGGAGTTCTTCAAAATGTTACCATTCGGGTTGTTTCAGCAGATCTTTTATACGGATCAGGGGTGAGCCGTCTTACAGCCAAGTTGTGGTCCTAATTCGGCTAACCTCGTCACGATCACGGGCCAACATAGAATTTGGCAAATTATAAATGAACATCATCATCATCATCATCGCTGTCATCGTCTTTCTCCGCCTCCTTGTCCTTCTCTTCCTTTTCATCATCACCATTCATCATCAACAGAAGCATCTGCATAGCCGCCCTCGTTGCAATCACCATCATCATCATCATCATCATCATCATCATCATCATCATCATCATCATCATCATCATCATCATCATCATCATCATCAAGAGGTCCCATTTAAAATAAATCTCAATTTTTTAGTAGATCTAGCCGTTATATTATCCCGAACAAACTAACAATTCAGCAGTATAAATTATCCCTAATCGTCATCATCATCATCATCATCATCATCATCATCATCATCATCATCATCATCATCATCATCATCATCATCATTGTTACACTCGTTTGTTGGTTTTTATCAGTAGTTGATTCAGCCCCAATGCTTGAATCCTGCTAAGTGTAACTCGGATTTGCTTATCCATGCAACCTGTTTCCAACTTTATTCAGCGTACATCAACAACTGCATACAATCGCTCAATTGCTTTTTACTTTCTCTCTCTTCTTCAGACACAGTGCATCAATTATATAGTTTTTCTAGACTCCAGATAACGTCAGAACATTCCAGCGTGACGCATTACAACCAATCAAAATAAACTTCGTCATCACTGTCTTACGTCATACAACTTTCTTCATCATAAAAGAATCTCTCAGCTGTTACTACATTTATCGCGAAGCTTCGATCGATAGTAAACAAGCAACTTTAGAGAATTCTCCAATAATATCGACCAACGAAAATTATCAACATTATACAAAGCTTCTTCTAACAGCAACGCAAAATTAAATAAAAGGTAAATACACTCTATTATTGCATGCTTTGCAAAACAAAACGATCGGATCTATCGTGCGCGTCTCACACGTACTATCGTGCGCGTCGCAAACGTAACAATCATCGTCATTATCATCATCGCCAACAACATCAACGGCAAGTAGTCCTGATTCGACTCTTTGCAGTCTGCTGGACCCTATAAACAATGACTAAATATCAACGGCAAAAAAAAAAGATGCATTGTAAACTCTCTCTAAAATGATCCTCAGTTTACGGAGCAAGACATGGTCATGCACAATATTGAAGGCCGAAATTTTCGGCCGCTCACTGAAAGGTTGTACATCCAGCTTCAATAATTTCCGGCTTTTGGGACTAAAGGAAATGGATGCGGGTTCCGATCCCCCTTCTCCCCTCTGCCCCCCCCTCTCCCCCTATCTCTCCCTTTCCATTCCCCCGGCTCTTATATGCGTTAATCGGGTGGAGCGTGGGTGGGGGAGGGGGGGGGAGGTGTCAGTGAATGAAGCGAGGAAATAATCTAGATCAGAAAGGGAAAAAGAGTGACGGAAGAACAGAGCGTTGGATTCCGGCGAGGAAGGGAGACGTATGTGCGTGTGTGACGAGGTGAGGGGAGTGGGCGCATGCGTGAGTTGGTGTGCCTGTGTGCGTCAGTAAGCGTATGAGAGTGTGTGGGTGTGTGTACGTGTGTGTGTGTGTGTGATATATTTAAGGTTATATATATATATATTAGAGAGAGAGAGAGAAAGAGAGAGAAGTGCGACGGGTGGTGGAGAGGGAGGATGAGGGGAGAGTGGAGCATATCCGGAGACCATAGAGAGTGACCAAACCTATAGCTATGAAAGTCAAGGTTGAGGGCAGTTAGTTCCATCCAGTACTATTTTAGACTGAGGGACTAGGCCTAATCGTGCGTGTTGTAGGACCGTTATTGATATTATTGACCAATGGTCTATTCCTTGGGCGGCGCTCACTAGGCAATAAAATCTAGTTTGTATCTTGTTATTTTAAGGAACTAAAAATAACAGCTTTGTAGGAATATAAAATGTATTTGCGTGTGTATGCAAAAAGCTTATCCATATTTGCATTTTCTTTCTCTGTCAACATCGATGAACGTGTCGGAAGTGTGTCCATTTTAATTTGGATGTCAATCTTTCAAAAATGAAAATTCAGAATATTATTTTTAGAGTGTCGTACCGACCGATGAGGTAATGGCGGTCTAGCGACCGGATCAATGGTAATTAAAGTTTGACATTCGCTTGTCATTTTGAAATGAATTTTCATGTCTGATCATGTAAGATCCTGGCATTGCATTTCTGACAAGAAAAGAAAAAAAAAGAAGAAGATTAAAAAAAAAGAAGAAGAAGAAGAATGCCAAAAAATGCAAGAAATTAAAAAAATAAATAAATAAAAGAAATCAAACTTTAGAGAGTTTGAAACAACGTTTCAGTATAACCTCCCTTCTTTAGATATTCTCGTTAGTCTTTACGTCTACGGATCGTTTTATTTAGTGCGTCATCTGGATAAACAAAAACTCATAACTATTATCTATTCCAACGATATATTATGACAAAAAACAAGACATCGTTTGTCCCACCTTTGTGAAAGGTAATTTATATATGTTTAAAATTGGCTTATTGCCGGAGATTTGTTTTCTTCAGATGGATCCAGAGCCATTAGTCCATGGCGCTATTCGAATGCTGTCTGTAGCTATTATCATCATGGAATTCTATTTGAAACAAATCTCCCGTTTTCCTTTCTTCGGATATAGCCGTCGCGTTTTGCTCAGTGGAAATGAAATTATGCCAGTAATGCCAGCAATTTCTAGAGTAAAAATTATCCCTATGATATCTGTGAGATTCTTAAAGTACGTGTTTATCTTTTCTGTCTAGGAAATTGCGACGCAAAATTGTATCAGTCACAAAAAGCAGAACGAAAGACCAAATTAAAATAACTTCGAAACTGGTAAAATATTTAATGTTCCATGACATGCAGGCTTTAACACGTGTAATTAATGTATTGAAACTGACAGTCTAATGCGGCAATTGAAACTATCATTTTATTACATTGAAACCACAAATCAACGGAAAATGTAAAAACAATAAATAGGTTATCACAGATATCAGTAGCTGCTAGGCCTTTCCCTTTGGATAAAATGACCCTCAGCATAATACACATCTAAAGCATTAATCATCATCATCATCACTATCATCATCACCATCATAATCATCATAATTTTTATAATCATCATCATCATCATCACCACAACCAACACCATCATCATCATCATCGTCGTCGTCGTCATCATCATTATCACCATCTTCATCATCATCATCATCATCATCATCATCATCATCATCATCATCATCATCATCATCTCCTCCTCCTCCTAATTCTGGTTTTTCCTGTCTGTAAGACTCTTTTGCATAGAAGTTACCAGCTACTTTGACAACTAAGCAATCATTTCTCCACTTTGTTGTTTACAAAACATTGTGGCAAGATATGTTTTTATAAATAAAATTGGAGTAAGAGGGTGGAGAGAGAGAGAGAGAGAGAGAGAGAGAGAGAGAGAGAGAGAGAGAGAATTTCGGGCAAATACAGATGATGTGAAGCTGATATTGATTCGTCACTGTTAACCTTTTCTCAGTCATCAAAATTTCATCTTGGTCAACATTATAACATACATTCAGATTGACATTCGTCGTACTGTTTGAAGCTATACAAAATTTATAACTTTAAATTATGCTTACGATGATCGCGCCAAGCTTCCGGAATTACCGGAAGTGGAACATTCGCTGGAGCAGTTATGCGACCGAAATCCGTAATAGGCCTCATTTTCAATGTTGGCAACTTTCTAATACAACTACAAGTTGTACAAGCCGCAGTAAAGATTTTCCATAAACTTGTTACGTCGAAATCAATGAAACTCCAACTTCCAGTGATCAGAGAATGCTCTCCAGTATAAATCACCTTACCTTCAGTCACGTGTAACTCGGTCTTAAAATTTTCCCTTCTATCACATATTTATAAGGATACATACAACAGTATTTTAGTGTCGTCGAGTCTTTCAGACCTGAGTCGAGTCTTTTCCCCTTCTAACCTTTTAACCATTGTATGCAGGTTATCATGACAAAGTCATACTTTCTAGACTTCAAGTGGTCATATTTATTGGAGTCGTTTCCCTTGGATCACATCAGAATCGAAAGGCCCCGTTCAGCACCTGCTTTCGCTGCCTTTCCTAGCTCGACTTCTCTTCTTCGCCAAAATAGTGCAGCCGTAAGCTTAGTAACAGTAAGACAAGGTTGAAAAAGGGGGCAACCCAAAACTCGTAGTTCGACAAAGTTTGAGGACTTGATATTAGAGTACAGAGAGGGACGCTATCGCATTAGCATTAATGTTGGCTTTATCAGATCTTCTCGGTCGCACGTTGTTACATTGTCAGTCCAGCCGGGGAGACGAAGAACGTCGTAGCTTCCAGGTCTTCTCTGCAGCCGTAGTGTTTGGTGTGTAGAAGGATTGGTAGTGGCCCCACAGTTTTTCTTAGTCCCTTTAGAAGGGGACACGCCTGCAATACGATGTTCCAGTGTCTGGTCTTCACGACCACAGGGGCAGGTTCTGTCCGTCCTGGAGGCCCTTGCAGGAAACAAACTTCCTAGCCGTATGGAAAACTCCAGCAAGTTGCAAAGCAAAGACGAGTAGTCCTGCACTGGATACCTGACCACTGTGAAGTCGCAGGCAATGAGGTAGCGGATCAGCTTGCCAAACTTGGAGCAAGAGGAAATCAACCAGAAAACTCTGTCGGCCTTATCAGATAAGGTTCAACGAAAAGACTAAAACACTGCCTTGATTGTTTATTTATTTAGCAGAGCTCCTGTCACCTTCCTTCTCATATATATTTACGATTAGCGTTACATTTATTTGGCACCAGCCAGTCAGTTGACATGAACTGCTTAGGGCCGACGTACACATTTTCAACGATCACGCTACAGTGTTTCTTGCTGTCCTTATTTAGATAAGCGTTCTTTATTTAGGCAGTTCGTTTTAACATTTTTGGAAGAGATTGATCATCCCAGTTGAAAAAAGTTCAACAGCCGATCGTTGAAACATGTTATTCCGCCCTTACATAGCGGACTCCAGATGTATCGATGTGAACTTTTAATTCTCTGTGTGTTTCCTGTTTCCTTTTGCATTAGCAAATTCTTTTTTTTATATATTTTTTTATTTGATCAAGTACTCAGATGTGATTGATTTACAAGAAGAACTTTGCCAAGCAGGCCATATAAACTGTTTGCTGCTTGCGTTTGGTATATTTAAGTGTATTTTGTGGGAGGGAGGGGGGGGGTGAGTGGGCCGGGGGAAGGGGTAACAGGGCTTATGGACTGTCTTAATTGGAAGATTCATGGAAGGTTCGTTGAAGTCCATGAACCCTTTATTCCAGGTTCTCAGATCCCGGACCTAAGGGCTCCCGAGCCTTTTGGAGGTTCCTAAATCTTCTGGACAAAAACAAAGGTTCGGGAACCTAGCTTCGGGATCTCGAAAAAAGGTTCGTGAATTTGCACGAACCTTCCATTTCATGTCTGAATGTGCTGATCTGCTTGATGAAAGAGAAAGATATTTTGGTTCAATACCTTTCAAACACATTTTTAAAGTATGCAATTGTCAACACTTGTTTCAATTTTTACATGATGTTGGTTTGTTTTATCGCATATAAATCATGTCTTGTTTTGTGTTGTTGATTGGATTTTATTGGTAAGACTGATTTGAGTGATTTGATTGAAGAAAGAGAACGTATTTTTTAATGCATCAGATTTAAGGAAGATTTTTCAAGAGGTTGTGTGTGAAAGTTTGTTTGAATATTTAAGAGTAACAGGCTTGTTTGTTTTTTTGTTTTTTTTTAAGATTTTAACCATTTTATAATATTTTAAGATAACGTTTCTCTGGTCCTGATTTTGCTCGGAAGAGTCCGCTTTTGATTGATTGATTGATTGTTGCTTTAGGTCCAGCGGACTCTTCCGAGCCAAATCAGGACCGGACAACCCCCAATCCGCATAAAAGATCTGCCGAAACAACCCTAGTGGGAAAATTGAATGCCCTCCACCGGCCAGTCACTTTACAATAAAGACATCCCACGCAGGGGACGGCTGAGGCTTGACCCCAACTACTCGAACCCCCGGTTACAAAAACAAAATAGAATACAAACATCATTATAAATAAATCAACAAAACACATACATATAAAATGCCTATAGTGCTAAATAATACAATCATAGGAAGCCCTAGTGACCACCCGGCAGAAAGCGTCCAACACTCCCAAGCTGATCCAACAGACCTCATACACAAACAAGGAGTCTTGTCCAGGAAGAGTTTTCAAGAAAAAAGGTAGGTCATTGATCTAGCGAAGAAGAAGATAGTATAGCAGAGTGATAGGACAGAGCAGGAATGGGAAAGAGTAAATGAGGAAGACAGCGACAGTGGGAATTTAAAGCACTAAATTTCCATAAAGTGGGGATACTATTTATACTGAAAACCCCCGGCACTCCAACGGGGGTACTGTTGCCGCAGTGAATCTGTCTTGCCTACAAAGGAAAGACAGGTTTCAAATGGGGCTTTCACTTTTCCCTTTATAGGTTTGAACAATCTACAGTGGCAAGATTGCTCATGACCCCAAGGGGTGAAGAGTCCGCTGGACCTAAAGCAATAACCACGTAATGTAATGTAACGAACCTTCCAATTAAAACAGGCCATTACGGCTGGGGGAAGAGAAAGGGTTTTTAGGTGTTTGTGTTGACCAAGTCATGTGGCTCAATATTGAATGGCTTGGATGTGGAACTGGAGTGTACAATGTCCTGCATGATGCTGTATATTCTGAAAAGCTCTACATATCGCGAGTATTTGAACCTCGAAGTCGTTTTATGTTCTAGCCTCGTTCTTTGAAGTTGGAACAAGAACCAAAGTTTATCGACAAGTTTTACCCAATTTTCATAGCCGCAGAGGCTCTCGCCTCCCAAAATAATGAAAAGGGTTTCCGGGGATCAACAAAGTGGCTGTCAGGGGAGAGAAGCGGGTTATAGGTCTTTACAGTCCGGAGGCGCGTAAAGTTCAGTGCGGTTCACGTGCAGGAAACGAGCCAATCGGTGCATGCCAAATGTTCACGGCTCATTGCATCGGATGACCATAAAACCCTCCCCGCCAAGGAAGCAATGTGGTTGTGGAAAAAGGGGACATTTTCAACTGTTACTTCGTCTTTTGTCACTTTAGTCGAGTCGAAACGAAGCAACATATAGTTGTGTTTGTGTTTGTGTGTGTGTGTGTGTGTGTGTGTGTGTAAGAGTTGTGTGTGTGTGTGTGTGTGCGTGTCCTTGTAGACTCTCGATGCTGGAGAACGTTATCTGGCTTGCACTTTGTTCACCACAAAAAAGAATTAAGTATTGCTTGGAGTCATGAGGAAAATTGTGAAAGCCTAGTCTTAACGGTAAGTACGACAGTAGTAGTTATCTCCATTATATTACTCCCCTTTTTGTACGTTGTAAGTCGAGTATTCGTGGTTGCGTGGACAGTTTTGTTTTTATCTGTGAGGACTCGAATACTTTAACGAGGTATTAACTCAAAACAAAGTATATCTTCCTTTTTATTTTATTTATCTAAAATGTGTGACCAAACGACCAATGCTTAATTTAAGTGTGCGTTGTTGCCGTGTCCCCTACTGTAACTTCACCCTCCACTCAGACATCAACAAGGGCGGTTTAGACTAAATGAATGATCAAAAGTAGGCAGAACAATTCACTCATTCCAGCTACTCGTATTATAAGATGCCAGGAGAATGTCGCTCTTGCATTCGTACTGGAACTTGCCAACACAATACAAAATGAAATAGCGTTGTAAACTGAACCATTGTATTATATATTTATAACTTTTTACTTTGTCGATCTTGGGGGTCTAAAGCATTGCAGACTTGCGGACAACGCACGAGCAGAAATTTGCAAGATGGAATCACGAGTATAGGACCGGGTGGGTACAAGCAATAGAGAAGACTAAAAAAGATTCAGGTAAGCAGACCTAATAGCTGGCGAAAGCTAAAGTTGACTCAAGTCTAGATATAGCTTTGTTTTTTGGATCTTTCAATCTTTGAAAGTCTGTACGAACTTTGGAAATTTGGAACTTATCTATATGCCCCTCCCGAATAGGAGATCCCCATTATCAAAATATTAGGTACGAACTGTGAGATTTTGCAACTGATCTATATAAAACACCTGTGTGCGGGTAAGTTGTTTTTTGTGTTTTTGTTGTTGTTGTTTTGTTGTGTGTGTGTGTGTGTAAGTCTCATCGCAAACTCTATTACCGAGTCATTCTCTTTTGTCCTAATTACAGGTAAAATTATTTTCAAATAAAGCGTCACAAAGTGAGTGAATGGCCTGTTGTCATTTCTCTCTTTCGTCAACATTCCTCCACAGAGATTTTTCATCGTTGATCATTCTCATTTCAGGCTATTCACTGTGACGGTGGGTCTATTGTTGCTGGGCTCTGCACCATGGAATGCTATTACCCACTCGTCTATCGTCGATGGGGATCGCTAGTAAATCTCCCTGTGACTCTACTTAATACATTTATATGTTTAGCTCGGTCTGTGTTTAGGCTGGGGTACAGAGATAGAAAGAAAAATGGTAAAAGATCACTGTCACACTAGCTCTCACACGGCTATAAAACATAGGTAGTCCAGCTACTTGTTACCAGTAAATATCACACATTTATTTCCTCTACTCTATACACGATCTGCTAAGTACGATACTAACTTAAAAGTTCAAATGTCAATTCGAATGGTTCGCTTCTTGATAGTTCTATGCAGCGACTGTATCATCATCGGGCACTTGATGCGTTCTGCCCAAAGGGTCAGAGTTCTGGAAAGGTGGACTAGTGTTATCCTTAGCTAACAGGTTTGGTGCACTGATACCAAAGTCACTTAGCTAATGTTCGATGAGCTGTGTTGTGGTTGATTCTGTGATGAGCTGTGTTGGGGTTGCTTCTTTGATGAGCTGTGTTATTGTGGATTCATCCCCTTGGTGATCGACTGGTGGGCTCTCGTCTCGCAGTACTTGAGACGCCGTGGCAGGCCGACTTTCAGTGAAGACTTTTTTTTGTCTTTCGTCTGGTCGGGCTCACGATGCCTGCTCGTCTGTAACATATGAGACGAAATTCTGCACCACCGTGTATACTAGGTGTGTGCAGAGCGTCTCACTGAAGGCCGAAGTAGCCCTCAGTGATTAGCTCCACATCTCTATATATAAGCGACGAACATTCTGCTAAGTCCGTGTTCCACTGGAATCTCCACTCTAATTTCCTATACATATATAAATCATGGCTAACTATACACATAGAGAAATAATTAATATTATACACATTCTCTGGTACAGCCATTGGTCTGCAAGAATACATATAGGCTAAACAACAGTGGGTCCGTAGGGTCTACAACATGGCGTCGGACCGGTCCAGTTCTCCACGTGGTCGGGTTCTCCACGAGGTCATGCAACGTTGGACTAACAATTCAATTCTAAGCATGGCAAATTTTACAAACATAATTCAACAATAATCTGAATGCATCACGATGAAACAAAAGTATGTTCATTTACCTTTTTGACAATGTCAGACCGTGGCAAACTTGATTGAATAGAGTTTCAACAGTTCCTGCTTTATCGTCGTCAGTGGAGAGATCTCTTAGAGCGTAGCTGTGTCTCCCTTGCAGTTTACAACACGAATGACTCTACCTAGCTGTCTGCCCAAACCGGATAGAACTGGTAAACCTAAGCGTCCTCTCTCCGGATTAGCTGTACTACTGCTCTCCGTAAGCTGCGTGAGGTCATTACCTACTGCACTATCGTCAGTAGAGGAAAGTGTACCCAACAACAGACTTCTGTCGTCACCTGCAGGGTAACAGTACTCTACTAAGTTTACAGCTGACTAAGTAAGGCGAGAAGTAAGTGTGCTGTGTAAATCTAGTCTCTTGTTACATTCACAATGCCTAAATGTTGCTACCTATGAGGCCGTTTTTGTATTTCAACACATATCTGGAAATACTTTAAAATAGTCGGGGGGGGGGGGGGGGGGGGGGGGGAATTAGAACGAGCAAAATGTCGGCCTGTCGGTGATTCCATCTTCCTGTCCGTTGGAAGTCACATCTCAAGAACCACTAAACGGATTTTGACCAACGTCCTAGGACCATTACCTAGGTTAGTTGCCTGCTTCCCGTGCCATCATAAGTACTCTACCACAAGGGTCAAGGTCACTGGAGTAATTGTGTTGCTAAACACGTTTTTCTCAATATCGTAAAAGCGGCTGAAGCGATTTTGTTGAGTTTTGATTTACAGGTACTTCAAATCATGGGCCATCTTTCAGTAGCAGTACGGTTGTAGGTCAGTCAGTCGACCCACCGCTCCAAATTTTAAAGAGTAAATATTTAAATGTGATGGCACGGGAGTCAGGCCACTAACCTAAGTAATGTTCCTATAAAGTTTGATCAAAATCCATTTTGTGGTTCTTGAGATTTAACTTCCAACGGACTGACAGCTGGACTGACCGACTGACCGATCGATATTTTGCTGATCCCTTGCCATCTTGTTTGTTGTTGTTGATGTTTAATTGTGTGTTTGTTGTTTGTAAATAAAACTGTTACACTTTGACAACTTTGACAATGTAACGCTTTTTTGCATGACCATTCGCCCCTGACTACGTTTTAAAGAAAACACTAGTGAATGAATTCACTGGCACTAAGCGCAAGGCACTAGGGAATAAGGATGGACCCGCGCAAACAAAGATGGACATTGATGAAACACTCCGAGCTAAACGTTTTGTGGGTCCCCCACCCGAGTCCTCCACCTTCACCCCTTACCCTCACTACCGCATTTTCTTCCAGGACTATTGTACCATCGGTAGGAATATTATGAGTTGTATGTTGGAAATTGGGGTTGTGGTGGTGCTTTCTTTTAATTTCGGGATCAACATGTAATACCACCGTCATAGTAATCCAAGCAAGGTACTTTCTGAGCTATTCGAAAAATACGCTTACTTTTTTAGTTTCCGATTGTTTTTTTTTTTGTTTTTTTGAAAACTAAAAACAAACCAATCTTCCAACTAATCAACCCACTAATAAATTACCCGGGATATGGCCAACTGTTACGTTGAAACGCGCACGATAGATCCGATCGCTTTGTTTTGCAAAGCATGCAATAATAGAGTGTATTTACCTTTGATTTGATTTTGCATTGTTGTTAGAAGAAGCTTGGTATAATGTTGATAATTTTAGTTGATCGATATTATTTTAGACTTTTCTAGAGTTGGTTGTTTACCATCGATCGAAGGATCTAGATAGATCCAATAGAAGCTGAGAGGTTCTTTTATGATGAAGAATGTTGTTTGACGTAAGACAGTGATGACGAAGTTTGATTTGATTGGTTGTGGTGCGTCACGCTGGAGAGTTCTAAATTTTTCTGGAGTATCGAGAGACTATATAAGTGCCGCACTGTTTCAAAAAAAAAGTTGTAGAGAGAGAAAGTGTAAAGCGGTCGAGCGATTGTATGCAGTTGTTGATGTACGCTGAATAAAGTTGGAAAACTTCATACGACGACTCCTGCCTTGTTGCTGAGTGAACGGGTTGCATGGATAAACGAATCTGAGTTACACTTATCAGGATTCAAGCATTGGGGCTGAATCAACTACTGATAAAGAAAAACACCAAACGAGTGTAACACCAACCTCCCATGAATTATACTGTATGGTCGTAAACTCTCTCTGTGTCTGTCTGTCTGTTTGCCTATTTGTCTCTCTCTCTCTCTCTCTCTCTCTCTCTCTCTCTCTCTCTCTCTCTCTCTCTCTCTCTCTCTCTCTCTCTCTCTCTCTGTGGTTTTCCTCAAGAAATTTGTTAAAATGAACAGATACAAATTAAGTGTTGTTTTTTTAAAACTGTCACTTTTAATTGTGGTCTTCTCCTGTCCTCCTGTACAGGGCGAAGGAAAGTATTTCAGTGACAATCACCTGTTTCATCCAATCGACTGAAATTCAATCCAGTACTAGTTATTTTGGAAGGTGTGCAACCAAATCAAAAATAATAATTTTACTACTTTTCGTTTGTTTTTTTTTTTTGTTATTTTCAGCACAAAATTATGCAAATTATACCGGATCTATTTGACCTTTTTGGAAGGTCTATGATTTTGTCTAAAAACAATAATTTGTTATTGTTTCATACGTGCAATGCACCTAGGCTGTTATGTTATGTGACACTGATAACGAATAGGGGGTTTATAGGCGATCAAATGTAGTGCACAAAGCGGAGTGTTCGCTGGAACTATATCGTGTCTCCCTTGGCAGGATTGGGCAGAAACGGCGGGGATTTTGTCGATCCAGGCGAACTCTCCCCAGATTACCCGCTTGCGACACCGCACTACTCTCTTAACCGGACACTCGTATCACCTCCTTGACCCCCCGATCAGTGTTGCGGGACGTCGCAGCATCCAATAGTCGGTGGGTGTTGCGACTGCCCGTAGTATTGGGCCGGGGGTCAGGAAGGAGTGCGAGAAGGGAGTCGTATGGTCCAAGTAGGAAAATCTGGCACATTTTTTTTGTGTGTAACAACTTTGTATTCTCTATCCAGAGCCAGATTTTGGAGGATTATTTTAATCTGCAACGAAGTAAGGTGAGTTTAAAAAACATTGTTATTATGTATTATGTTCATCAGTTATGTTTTTTCTCTGTTTGTAACGTTCATTGTAGTATTTCTTATTGCCATATAACATTTATTATATAACATACAGTTTTATGAAGTTAACTACCTTATTATTAAACCCTATTGTTTTACCTTATTATTGTACCTCAGTGTACTTTATGATTGTAATTGGAGTGACAGATGCCTTGAACCTAAAACACAACAGTTATGTATATCGAGTGACGTCATTTTTTACATAGTAGGCCTACTTTACAAGAAAACATTATTACGAATACGAATGCGAATCAATTTATTGTCTTCATTATAATACACAAAGATATGTTCTTCCGATGTACATTAAAGGTACGAAATAAAATTAAATAAACTTAAAACCGTTAGTTATAATATATCTTATATATTATTCAACCTCCATTCACACAATTCATTTCGCCGACACAGTATTCTCTCTCTCTTTCTTTCTCTCTCTCTCTCTCTCTCTCTCTCTCTCTCTCTCTCTCTCTCTCTCTCTCTCTCTTCTCTTTCTCTCTTACTCTCTTTCTCTCTCTCTATTTTTTTTCTTTCTCTCTCTCCACTACTACCAGACTCTCATTCACAACACTTACACGGCTGAGACGGACGGCGACACAGGCACTCGCTCTCAATCCTTGACATTCGACATACTAAAATCATTATCTTTTTTTTTAAATCAAACAAGACAAACCATAGAATATACTCATGAATCGAAAAACAATATTTTAAGGATGTATAAGATCATTTTATATTTAAAAATAAACAACAATATATCTGTACAACCACAGCCTCACGAACCCGACAACCACTGAAATCAAGGAATATCTACTTCAGGCACCTATAGATGACTGGTGGCAAGAGCGGAGAGGGTGCATTGTTTGCTGCAAGCAGAGTAAATTTGGAAGTAAACTTTGGAAACAGTGCCAGAAACGTAAACATTGGAGCTGCAGTGATGGAAGTACAGGAACAG
Organism: Oncomelania hupensis; assembly: GCA_036898135.1. Lineage (NCBI taxonomy): Eukaryota > Metazoa > Mollusca > Gastropoda > Littorinimorpha > Pomatiopsidae > Oncomelania > Oncomelania hupensis. The sequence goes on from CM072519.1 coordinate 30,857,220, forward strand.
TGTGGAATCCTTTGTTTACAAGGCAATTTTGGATTATTTACTGGAACATAGCAGACGACCAAACTTGGACCGAAGTGGTTTGCAACAACGTAATAAACAACCACTGTGTTACGTTGAGACGCGCATGATGGTGCGTGTGAAATGCGCATGATATTGTGTGTGACGCGCGCGATAGATCTGTTCGTTTTATTTTGCAACGCATGCAGTAATAGAGTGTATTTATCTTTGATTTGATTTTGCGTTGTTATTAGTAGAGGCTTTGTGTAACGTTAGTGTTTTTAGTTGGTCGATATTATTTGAGAATTTTCGAGAATTGGTTGTTTACTATCGATCGAAGCGTATGCATAGTTCGAGTGGTTACCATGGAAGCGTTACCATGACAGTGGTGATGAAATTAGTTTTGATTGGTTGTGGTGTTTCATGTAGGATATTCTCGTTTGTTCCCGAGTATGTAGAGACTATATAAGTGCCGCACTGTTTCAAAATGTGTGTGTTATAGTGTGTTGTTGTTGATAGTGAGTTGGAAAGTAAAATTTGAGAGTGGAAAAGCGATTGAGCGATTGTATGCAGTTGTTGATGTGTGCTGAATAAAAGTGGAAAACTTCATACGTCGACTTTGTGACTTGTATGCTGATTGAACGGGTTGCGTGGATAAACGAATCTGAGCTACACTCATCAGTACTTCAGCATTGGGGCTGAATCCACTACTGATAGAAAACACCACCATCGAACGGAGTGTAACATTTTGGGGGCCAAGCCGGGATTCACGCCATAGCCAAGGGTTCAACTGCTACAACAAGCGAGTCAACGTTACGAGAGGCAGTCATCGAGGGTAGCCGCCAACGTTGCGTCGGGAGGGGCCAACACACTGGGACTACATCACCGATAGGTTCGGGTTGACTGCAAGGGCGTGTAGTCGCTGAAGAGTTGCTTCGTGAGCGAACAACAGATCGGGACTACGTGGCTGCCGCAAGACTACGTCGAGGGACAGTCTCGGAGCTACATCGCCAGTATTAGAGAGAGCGACGAGCGGACGTCGCGTCTACTTTAGCACAGGAGCGTGTACATCAACACCAGCGTGGTGCAGCGTCGCATACGACGAGGACAGCGGGGCCTGCGTCATCGAAGGCGACTAGTGGCAAGCATCAGCGCTACTGCAGAAAGCGTGCTGTTCTAGAACAGTCTAGAAAGGTACAGAACAGTCAAGAACTTTCCAGAATAGAACTTTCCAGAAAAGCATCAAGATGACTGACTTCTGGCAGAAAGGGATTCAACTGAATCTAAAAGGCAAACAGCTGACGGAGTACGTCAAATCCCAGGAGGGAATACAAGAACGAGAATTAGAAGAACAACGTCGGCGTGAAGAAAGAGAATTAGAAGAGAAGCGTCGCCGAGAAGACAGAGAATCAGAAGAACAGCGACGCCGAGAAGAAACAGAGTTCGAGCTGAAGCTTCTTGAAGGCGAGCGTCAGTACCAGCTAGAGTTGGCGCGTATCCAGCAACAGCAGAATGCGCCACAAGTCATCAGTGACAACAAAGCTCCAAAATTGCCAGCGTTCGTCGACGGGAAGGACCAGATTGACAGTTATTTGGCGAGATTTGAAAGGTTCGCCGAAAGCTCCAATTGGCAACCCCAAGACTGGGCAATTCGACTAAGTGCACTTCTGACAGGGCAAGCGCTCGAAGTTTACACCAGACTGTCGAACGATGACGCCAAAAACTACGACATCTTGAAAGAGGCCCTATTGCATTGCTACAGCTTCACAGAGAAGGGCTACCGTAAACGCTTCCGTGAATGCCGGCCTTTGTCAGACGAGACACCAAAGCAATTTGTGGAGCGCCTGTCGTCATACTTACACAAGTGGGTGGAACTATCAGGCAAAGGGAAGTCTTACGATAGTCTCCATGACCTGATCGTGAAGGAGCAATTCCTCAATGCCTGTCACAAGGACCTGGCGACCCACTTAGAATTACAGAAGCTGCAGACGCTTAATGATGTGACCGAGGTTGCTGAAAGATATCTCATCGCTTATGAGAAGACGCTGGGGCCACCCAAGGCGAAGAAACCATTTCAGAAGACTGGAAACCATGGGAACCAGATCCAGGGGAGCCAGACGAGCCAGAGACAGACGGACTCCACGCCTCCTCCCAGGGAAGGGCATTCAAGAGGCTGTTTCACCTGCAACGCTACAGACCACAGGGCGGCTAATTGTCCTCAAAACAAAAGTAGCGGACAGCGGAGCAGTACGGACAACGCAGCGGCGGGCAACCGGCAGAGGCGGTTCTCCAATCAACGGCAAACCAGTAGATCTGACCATCAAGTGTGCGGCGGGAGCGTCATTCTTCCGAGTGAGACCGAGCGCGCAGCTATTCCCGCGGACGTGCAAGAGTGCATAACCGATGGCCAACTTCTCCTTGCCAACGGAAAATCCATCCCCGTCGTCGCCAGCGCAGCGATGACCGTCCAGAACATGCCTGTTTCCAAGGGATGCGTCGGAAATCATGAAGTGACTGTCTTAAGAGACTCTGGCTGCAGTGGGGTCATCGTCAGAGAAGACCTAATCGCTAAAGAACAGTTCACTGGCGATTCAAAATGGACACTCATGGCCGACAGCAAATGTGTGAGAGCGCCAGTTGCGAAGATTCAAGTCAGCACTCCTTTCTACATAGGCGAAGTAGAAGCGGTTTGCCTGAAGAAGCCGCTATACGATTTGATGTTCGGGAACATCGACGGCGCGAGACGACCCGACGACCCCGATTCGGAATGGAGTCCTGCCTCAACCCAACGTGTCGAAGTTGTGGAGGAGGATCCATTGCCATTTCCCGATGGAGACCTTACAGAGCTGCTACGGGACAATGTGGCTACTCCGGCTCAGCCCTGCCGACCAGAGATCGTCGGTGCTGTTACAACCAGGGCCCAGGCCAAGAGAGACAAGACGACTACGCCACTGAAGGTCGCCGACAACTCAAAAGCTGCCATCGTGGACAGAGATAAACTGATCCAGCTCCAGGAAGCTGATAGCACTTTAAACAAGTACGGGAACCGCCAAGACCACGTGACCAAAGGCAGTGGCACGGTCTATTTTGAGGTGAAGGCCAAGATCCTGTACCGAATCTTCCAGCACCCGAGGGTCAACGGAGGGAAACCACTACGTCAAGTCTTGGTACCGTTACCCCTAAGGCGCCAAGTGATGGAAGTAGCACATGACTCAATCATGGGAGGTCACCTAGGCATCAAGAAGACGTCAGACAGAATCCAGGCGGTGTTCTACTGGCCAGGACTTCATGCGGACGTCAGCCGTTTCTGCCGATCGTGTGACATTTGCCAGAAGACCATACCTCGAGGAAGGGTCCCGAAAGTACCTATGCAGAGGATGCCTTTGATCGACCGACCTTTCAAGAGGGTGGCCTTAGACTTAATCGGCGAAATAAGACCTCCGAGTGAAGAAGGTCATCGATGGGTACTGACTTTAGTGGACTATGCAACTCGGTACCCAGAAGCAGTGCCACTGAAGAAGATTGACACTGAGACTGTGGCAGAGGCACTGGTGGACATGTTCAGTAGACTTGGAGTGCCTGAAGAAATTCTGACAGACCTCGGGACGCAGTTCGTCTCTGACTGCATGAAGGAGGTCAACAGACTGCTGAGTATCCGGCATTTGACTACGACACCCTACCATCCAATGTGCAACGGGCTCGTCGAGAAGTTCAATGCTACGCTGAAGTCCACCTTGAAGAAATTGTGCAGCGAGCAGCCCAGACAATGGCATCGCTACATCAACGCCCTACTTTTCGCCTACAGAGAAGTACCGCAAGAGTCCACCGGCTTTTCTCCGTTCGAGCTGCTGTACGGAAGAACCATCAGAGGGCCGATGCACATCCTGAAAGAACTGTGGACGAAAGAAGTAGAGACCCCAGAGGTGAAGAACAGTTACCAGTACGTGTTTGAGCTACGGGAGAAGCTGGAGCAGACTCTCGAGATAGCCAGAGAAAACCTGAAGAAGTCCCAGGACTGTGGAAAGCACTACTACGATCGTAGGGCCGTGAACAGGAAGTTCAAACCTGGCAACAAAGTGCTGGTGCTGCTACCTACCGATCATAATAAGTTGCTGATGCAGTGGAAAGGCCCGTACGAAGTGGAGACCGTGGTGGGGATCAACGACTACAAGGTGAAGGTCGGCCCGCATTCGAAGATATACCACGCCAACCTCCTTAAGCTGTACGTGGAAAGGCCATCAGAGACTGTACACGCAGCAACAGCAGCTGAGATCGACGACAGCTTTGACAGCGAGGAACTGTTGGAACTTGGAGACTTCCACAGCAAAGAAGGCATCAATGATGTTAAGCTAGGACCACGCTTGACGGAAGGTCAAAAGATGGAGCTCAAGGACCTTATGGGTGAGTTCCCCCATAGCTTCAGCGATGTCCCAGGCTCTACGACTTTGGTCGAACATGAAGTCCACCTCACTTCAAATATTCCAGTTCGATCCAAAACCTTCCCGATCCATTTCAAGGCCCGTGAATCCTTGAAGAAAGACATCGATGAGATGCTGAAGATGGGCATCATCAGGGAGTCCAGTTCCCCCTACGCGTCCCCTGTCGTGGTCGTGAAGAAGAAGGACGAGAGCAACAGAGTATGCATCGACTACAGGAAGGTTAATAAGATCACCGTCTTCGACCCTGAGCCGATGCCTACCGCAGCAGACCTCTTCCGCCAATTATCGGGGAGTAAAATCTTCTCAAAGATTGACCTCAGCAAAGGTTATTGGCAAGTCCCCGTGCGTCAACAGGACATACCAAAGACTGCTTTTGTGACTCCTGATGGAACGTACGAATGCCTGAGGATGCCCTTTGGCATGGTCAACAGCGGAGCTACCCTGAAGAGAGGAATGAGGAAGATGCTCAAGGGGATGGACAACGTCGTGTGTTACTGGGACGACCTGCTAGTCCACACTCGCACCTGGGAAGAGCATCTGCAGACCTTGAGGGAGCTGTTTTACCGTCTCACAGAAGCCAACCTCACCGTGAGACCCAACAAGTGCGTTCTGGGAGCTGACAGCGTCGACTTCATCGGACATTCGATGGACGAAGGAGACAACGGACAATGCACTGACTCCAGGAAAGCCCATGAGATCACTGTCTTTGACCCTGGGCCGATGACAACCGTGACGGACAAGGGCGTCGTTTCCTGGCGGATGAAAGAACATTGACTGTGTGTGAATGAACTGAGAACATTGGCAATATCCAGACAGACTTGAAGATGAAAACCATTGACTCTGTGTGGATAGACTGAGCGCATTGACAGCATTCAGAAAGTATGAGATAAGTTTTAATTTCTGATTTCGTTTGTGCATTGCGTATCAACGTTGTTGGAAGAAATTAAGTAAATTTCTTCTTGAGTGGGGGGTTATGTAACGTTGAGACGTGCATGATGGTGCGTGTGAAATGCGCATGATATTGTGTGTGACGCGCGCGATAGATCTGTTCGTTTTATTTTGCAACACATGCAGTAATATAGTGTATTTATCTTTGGTTTGATTTTGCGTTGTTATTAGTAGAGGCTTTGTGTAACGTTAGTGTTTTTAGTTGGTCGATATTATTTGAGAATTTTCGAGAATTGGTTGTTTACTATCGATCGAAGCGTATGGATAATTCGAGTGGTTACCATGGAAGCGTTACCATGACAGTGGGGATGAAATTAGTTTTGATTGGTTGTGGTGTTTCATGTAGGATATTCTCGTTTGTTCCCGAGTATGTAGAGACTATATAAGTGCCGCACTGTTTCAAAATGTGTGTGTTATAGTGTGTTGTTGTTGATAGTGAGTTGGAAAGTAAAATTTGAGAGTGGAAAAGCGATTGAGCGATTGTATGCAGTTGTTGATGTGTGCTGAATAAAAGTGGAAAACTTCATACGTCGACTTTGTGACTTGTATGCTGATTGAACGGGTTGCGTGGATAAACGAATCTGAGCTACACTCATCAGTACTTCAGCATTGGGGCTGAATCCACTACTGATAGAAAACACCACCATCGAACGGAGTGTAACACACTGTGCTTACGGGATTCGAACCTCGAACGTAACAGATGAACCCCTAAATGACCCCACACCCCTAAGTTCACGCGAGGGAACTTTGCGCCCTTTAGAATCCAGCACTTGTTCTCTCTAAAACCATCACCTTCTCATAATGGTACATGTTAACTGTTCCTATCATCGACAGTACCAGGCGCTTATCCTTACCGTCCAGTGTTTGGCCTAAGTCTGTGGTTGAATACCGCCCTCGTTCGTCTTCATTCGTTGGCCATGAGATGTGGCAAGTTTTAATACAGAAAGAAAACACGGCGGTAAACTGAAAGATGACTGGACCATTACAAGTCGTCGCCAAGGGAGACAATGAAAAACTGCTTTGTGATGAGATAGGGTTGTCGAACCTTGCGCCATTTTCCAGAACTCGGATCGATCGGTGGAAATGATTAAAACAATTTTCATCCAAGGCTCGTGGGAGAAGACTGTTTTGCCTGGCCGGTTTTGGTGGGGGATTTTCAAAAAATAGATTTATGAATACATGTTGACCTTTGGATAAAAGTTTTAAAAAAATGAAGGGAAGGATTTGTTGCTGGAGAGATGAAGGGGGTGTATTACAGAGTAATTAATCACCTTGCAGCTGGTCTGGTCATTTAGGACGGGAATATTGGTGATCAACTCTTGATTGGAGGCCTCAATGTGTCATTTTTCACACAAAATGGCTTTTTGTTTTATAGCGAAGGCTTGAAAAGTGTTAAAGCTAGTGCTGAATTAGACGACTACACAACAAGAAGAAGAGAGACTTGGTGAAAATAACGGAATGCTCCTAAAAATAACAGAGAAAAAAGAAGAAGAAGAAGACGAGGAGGAGGAGGAAAAAAGAAGAGATGTAGAAAAAAATCCGTAGGAGGGGAAAAGAGTTTGAATTCATATTTTGATCAATTATATTTCTTGTTATTATTAATTTTTCTCAACCTAATTAATACATACATTTTATATTTGGCCATAGGAATCAATAGCCTCAAGACTCCATTTTTGTCTCATTATTTCCGTTGACTGTTCTGCAGAGGAAAACAATCTATAAAGAAACGAAACAAACAGGTCAATGTGCTGAAGCTGCCAAAAATTCAGTTTCCAAAAAGATATATGTGGCGATCTTTCGTGACTGCAGGCAACAAGGGTATTTAATGAATCTTTAACTAAGAAGTTAGAAATACATCAAGCATTTTGATATCTTGTCTTTGTGAATTTTACACATAATATCTGAAAATACTTTGCAATAGTCCGGGGTTGGAGAAAGCGGATCAGAACGAGGCAAAATTCTGGCGGGCTAACTGTCGGTCGGTCCGTAGTGCTCGCCATATTTGAAGAACCGCTAAACGGATTTTTACCATAGTTCATAGATCTGCATTACCTATAAGTTAGTGGCCAGCCTCCTATGCCAGCACATTTGCTCTTCTGCAAAGGTCAAGGTCGTTGGAGTAAATTTCATTGTTAAACAGGTTTGGCTCTATATTTAAAGAACAAAACAAAACACGCAAACACACTTCCAGCTGAACCGATTTCGTTGATTTGGGTAATGCACCATTTTAAACATTTTTTTAATTGACTTAGCCAATCATTCAGTAACAATCAGGTTATCGGTCAGTCGGTCGAAAATAACAACTTCCAAAAATGCTGATTTTCATCTATGTCAGCGAGTGTCTGGACATATATTTCTTACCATCTTGTTTACTGTTGAACATGTTTTTACTTGCGATTGTAAAATGATGCCTTTGGCAGCTGATTTCTCCAGCCCTTTAACGGAGATTTTTGCAAAGAAAAATGTGTTTATTGCTCTCTCGGGCATGGCACTTCGTCATGATGCCCTCTATTAAATTAATTTCAGTAATTTCACTGTGAGGGAGAAAGTTGAACACTGAAGTCATGTGTCGTTTAAAAGAAGAAATATTTCTCAAAACCAAAAAGAATGCCTTTTAATGTTGTTGTGTTTTTGTTGCATTTTAGCACTCTACGCTCTCCCTCTGTCTCTCTGTCTCTGTATCTCTCTGTCTCTGTCTGTCTGTCTCTCTCTCTCTCTCTCTCTCTCTCTCTCTCTCTCTCCTCTCTCTGTGCATGAGTGCCTATGCGTACTTGTGTGTGTATGTTTGTGTGCTCAGATCTTTATTATATTGTTACATTATGTTATTGTTATAAAGTTATTTTATAATGCTAATTGTTGTTACAAGCCCCAAGGGCAAGATGTAAAAAACAACACCCAATACTTACTCTTTTACCCTTGATAAAAAAAGTTATCTTATCTAATCTTATCATCATCAATATCATCATCATCATCATCTCTCTCTCTCTCTCTCTCTCTCTCTCTCTCTCTCTCTCTCTCTCTCTCTCTCTCTATCTATCTATCTATCTACAGTATCTATCTATCTATCTCTCTATCTCACAACTAACTAATCTAACTATCTAACTATCTATCAACCTATCTAACTATCTATCTATCAGATCTAACTATCTATCTATCTATCTATCTATCTTATCTATCTATCTATCTATCTATTCTAACTATCTATCATCTATCTACTAAACTATCTATCTATCAATCTATCTATCTATCACTCTATCTATCTATCTATCTATCTATCAATCTATCTATCAATCTATCTAACTATCTATCTATCTCTCCCTCTCCAACTGCTGAATTTGATTAGGGGCATAATTAAAAGCTACGCTTTAAAAATTTAAGGCCCTAAGCAAACTAGAGAAAGAAAAAGGTGACAAAACGTGTTCGACAGCGGTTCAAATCCCAGCCTAGCCTAAAAGCGACCGGTGGTAGATGAGCGCCTAAAACAGCAAGTTGGTGCCTTGGACGGTCTGAGGTGGATCCTGTTTTGATCAGCGCCTTGAGCAGCTCTGTGATCAAAATACGTCTATGTTATTTTACAGGATATGATAGCATTTTTCATAGAAAATTGGAGGTTTAAAGGCATAACATATTTGTACTCCTCTTTTTAAGTAAAATCCTGGGTACCTGCATATAAATTAGACAGAACGACAGATCTATCTATCTATCTATCTATCTATCTATCTATCTATCTATCTATCTATCTATCTATCTATCTATCTATCTATCTATCTATCTATCTATCTATCTATCTATCTATCTATCTATCTATCTATCTATCTATCTATCTATCTATCTATCTATCTATCTATCTATCTATCTATCTATCTACACGTATCTGTCTGTCTGTCTATTTGTATGTCTGTTGGTCGGTATGCCTGTCTATTTATCTAGAGAGACAGACAGACAAATAGATAGATAAATGCCGCTCATTCTAATTGCTACTTCACATAAATAATTAGTATAGTAATATAAAAGTGTGTAAATTAGTTCTGTTCAGAAAATGTGCCGAAAAGGCGTCAACATATTACTCCCTTTGGTTGACAATGTTTTGGGTATATCAAACATAACAGAAATTAATGGCAGCTTGTATTTGCCCACAGGTCTCTCATTTGCGCTGTTTGGCTCAGAGCTGAGGAAGCGACCAAGAACGTGATGACGCCTATTCACCACGGCTGGATGATCAGCCAACATGCACCCCTGTAATGAGAACAGCCTGCAGAAAAACTCTGCAAACGTCCCTGCAATTTTGTTTTCTGCGCGCACGCACGCACGCTCACACACACACACACGCAAACACACACAAACACACACAAGCGCGCGCACGACGGTCTTTGCTAGCATCCTCTATTTTCGCTTTCTCCTCAAACTCCTCTGCACAGAGGAGCCTCTGCCCCATCTCCTCTGACCTCACCTTTCACAACAGCAACCACCATAAAATAAAATAAACGATGCAAATGAAACGTGCTGACGCGACAGTCGGAAGCTTTATCATTCCTTTTTATAAGTAATGCTTGTGTGTTTGTGTGTATGTCTGTGTATGTACATATGTGTGTGCGTGTATGTGTGTGTGTGTGCGCGCGCGCACATGTGTGTGTGTTAGTTTTGTAACGATCTTCCCCATATTTCGTCAGGTATAATCACTGAAATATCATAAACAAATAAACAGACCAACACAACATACAATATGACGAACGAGTGAACGAACCAACAGCCGAACGAACCAGTGAACCAGTGAACTAACAACAATCCAACCTTCCAACCAATCAACCCACTAACAAGCAAACAAACAACTTAATGAACCCCAAGCAAACCATTGACAATAATTCACGGAATTTATGACAAAATAATTATGCGCGTGCATCTTCATAATAGGCCTAATTTCAGCGCTCTGTACGATCTGAATTCCGGAAAATGCGACAGATATGAACGGACGTAGGCCTCAACTATAGAGAGAGATAAGCGAGGCGCGGCAATGAGAGGCACCAATGTAATGTATCATTTTGACGTGTTCCAAATAGAATCACCGTCAAGACTTGAGCTCCGGTTCAGCACAGCCATCCCATTTCACACAGGAATGGACATTATATTAATACACATACCTTATTACCTTTCTTCCCTTCTTTCCCATCCCAGTCTTTCGTTTAAAACGATATTTGGTCCACAAACGTGTAAACTGATCCTCTACTCTGTCATTGAATCCATACACCCGACCAGCCCTTCCAACACGTATTTTATAGGATTGAACCTGTAAGCTTACTCATGTTATTTCCCTTGCTTCCCATCGTATGCGTGTTACAAATACTTAAAATGGTTTACTGCTATTATTTAAAGATTATATTACTAAATTTTCCTGTTATAGTTTGCCTAGACTGTACACCATTGCTCTACCTAAAACTTCAGCAGGTATTTCATGAAACCCTTAATGATTGCGGTAAAGAAGGAAAGGGGAGCTTACTGTGTACGGGAACTAGATAGGTAGGTGAACAGGCACACACCAGCCTCTGTCTCATCTCATTGTTACCGTGTAGAAGGGAGGCAATTGTGTACAAGGTACTGGCCCAGCAGACAAACACACCGGCCCTGCATACTGTGCGGCATGCTCTCCAAACACCGACCAGGGACACTGGATGCGAATTTAATCACGAGGGTCGTGAACGAACTGTTGATTGGTCAATAGAGGCCGGACAACCCCGCTGATTGGTCAATATTGGGCAGCGCGTAGTTTAGCTGGCCATCGGAAGGACGTTCATGCGTCATCACTGGTCTAAGTTTTGTCCTGAGAGGGGATAATGCCGAGGTTAGGAACTAGTTGCCGCCCGAGTACGACGACGACGACGATGATGATGATGATGATGATGATGATGATGATGATGATGATGATGATAGTAATAATAATAATAATAATAATAATAATAATAATAATAATAATAATAATAATAATAATAATAATAATAATAATGAAGACCAGGATAACGAAGATGGCGATACTGGTGATGATGATAATGATGATGATGATAATGATGATGATGATGTTGATAAAAATAAATAATAATAATGATAATAATAATAATAATAATAATAATAATAATAATAATAATATTAATAATAATAATAATAATAACAATGAAGACCAGGATAACGAAGATGGTGATAATGGTGATGATGATGATGATGATGATGATGATGATGATGATGATGATGATGATGATGATGATGATGATGATGATGATGATGATGATGATGCTCGTGTCCTGGGCATCTCATCAATAGTCACTTCGTGCAGTATGACCGCTTTTACTTGTCCGCCTATCTAGTTCTGCCCTCAAGGGATGGACATATGAGAAACGCCTTATTGGTCGATCACAATCTGATTACTAAACAGAAGAAGAAAGGAAAACAAAGTATAGGCCTACAATGGTGGAGCGATGAACTTCTTGGGGAAAAGACAAGTAGACACGCACGAGAGTGGAGATCGCTTTAAAACGTGGGTTTGATGGTTTAGAAAGGCAAGGCAAACAAAACGTTTTATGAAGTAGTTGTGTCACGGGAAGAGATGGAAATGGAGTTCAATAAAAGCATTTGGGACATAATCCTTAATAGATGCCAACCTCCGGGGAGTAAGAGAATGATAGCAAAGATTTATCTCCCCTTCTTCGCTGCTCGTGGATTCAGTTTGCGAAAGAATGCCATAGACACACATAGATTGCAATTTAGTTGTGTTCCAAGCTCGTCAGCTGGGTTTGCGGCAAATCAAGTGAGTGATTTCCAATACAGCAAGAGAATACGTTGAGTTGAAGTCCTTAGTTTAAAAAACAAACAAAAGCAACAACAACAAAATATACACGAACATTTTCATAGGCAGAAAGAACCCATCAACTCACATTTGCTCTTCCTCACTCTTCACTTCCACACAATTTATTCATTCCATGCATTTAATGATCCCCGTATGCCTCCTATTAAATAATAGTCTTGTACTGTAATTGTAGTGATATTGCAATAATTTTCTTATCTCAAAGGATAACTTGCAAGCATCTCTTCATCTGCTGCCCTGGCAAGGTTGAAGCCCATTTGGAAAGACAAGACCATCAGTCTACATTCCAAGGTAAGGCTGCTGCGCTTTCTTGTCATCTCCATCTTCCTATACGCTTGCGAAACATGGACCCTCACATGCACAGCAGATCTACAACGAAGAACACAAAGCATGGAGATGAGTGCTACAGGAGACTTCTAGGCATTTCCTATGCCCAACACATCACCAACGACGAAGTCCGACAGACCATCACACAAGCCATTGGACAACACGATGACCTGCTCACAGTGGTGAAGAAACAGAACCTCCGATGGTATGGCCACGTCGCGAGATCATCAGGCCTTGTAAAGACCATCCTGCAAGGCATAGTGCAAGGAAGTAGAAGAAGAGGGAGACCGAAAAAGAGGTGGGAGGACAACATTCGAGAATGGACTGACTTGACATTGAGCGAAGCTATGAGGGTTGCTGAGGACAGAGAAAGATGGAGTATGCTGGTTAAACGATCATCTGTGGTGCCCCAACGACCTCAAAGTTACGGGATTGAATAGGATCTCTTTATCGTGAGTTAAGGACCCGAGACTCATCTATTATGGCGCGACAATCAATACTGTTAATGATGTCAAGAATATGTACAAGTAAAATACACATTACGTGGGAGGGAGGAGGAGGAGAGAAAACGATCTCTGACCTTCGACTTCGCCTCATGTTGTTCAGATGAAAGGTCTGGGATTTTCCTCGCCATGTTTTATGACTTCTCCCGGTACCGTCAAAAACAGGCGCCTTAAAATAATAACCTAGCAACGTCGGATTTACTGTATATATATAAGTCATGTTCTGTCTTTCCATCTTTCTTTATTTTTTTTTGCTTTTGTTTGTTTGTTTGTTTGTTTGTTTCTTTCTTCTTTCTTTTTTCTGTTCCTTTCTTCATTTTTTTATCGATTATTTTTTTTTATCACTTCTCCCACCTTCTTTCTTTTTTGTGTGTAAAAAACATGCGTGCGTACGCACACGCACTCACAACCTACTTCACACTAACCCACAACAGAACAATACAGCACACTTCAACACAACACAACACACAGGTTTGTTGTAACCACGCACACATACACACACTCACAAGAATTGCGAAATTCGTCATAATTTTCGTAAATTCCAAACTTGGATCTTAGATAAGAGTGGTACTAAAATGTATATTAAATGAACGTGTCTGTAGTTTATCGTTAACTAACAGTTGCAATTATGATTGTGTACCTGTATTTTAGCTGCAAATAATGGATAGACCACACCATGTAATTTGGCTCTGTATGTGGATGTTATGATCTTTAAGTAATGAGTACAACATGACTACCTTTATACGATCTACATCTTTAAATAATGATTCATGATAGCCAGTCTAATCGGGTTTTTAGTGGGTCTCTCCAACAGCAATCACAAATCGAAAATTTTGCTGGAGTCTGGAATGAGCAAACCAGTAAATACAACGCCGTCAAAGTTAACGTGGTTCCCTTAACCTTTCGGTCGTTGGGGAGAGAGGCGTTTGGGTCTCTCTTTTCTCTAGGCCAGCATCATGAGGACGGTGTTTAACTTCTTTCGTTCGTTGCTTTACCTTCTCCGGTTGTAAATAGATCAAAGTATCCATTCACCGCTGAATAGATTTGGGATGTGACGTGCGCTTGTTTCAGTCTTTGTGTCGTTTGATGGTTTGCCTTCCAAGTATGATCACCCATCCAAGCACTAACTGGACCTTATTTAACCAAATATTTCTAGCGTGTGTCCAGGCGTTCCGGGCGTCCCTAATTACTAAAACACTGTTTCCAAAAAGTTCCGTGTGTTTTGAAATTGTTATTTGTTTTGAGTTTTCTTCATCAATATGAAAAGACCCGTAGGCTTACTTTGAAAATTTCGGAACATAGCTGCCTAGATCTAAATAACCAACTTCTGAAAATTGCTGCTTAGCTATAATTTAATCAACTTCTCAACATTGCTGCTTAGATATAGTTAATCAAAGCAAAGATCAAGAAATCCTGCACAAAAAATAATTATGTCGGTATGTGCGAGGGCGCGCGTGTTTGCCTGTGTGAATTTCTGTTTGTGCGCCTGCATGGTGGTTGTGCGAATGATTTTGTGTGTTTGAGTGCGTGCGTGTGCTTTGTCCTGTGTGTATGTGAACACGTTCTTGGATGTGTTTTTGTGTGGATGGGTGTTTGTGTGGGTGGGTGTTTGAGGAAGGCGCAAGGAGAGTGTCCGCGTAATGCGTTTTCGTCAAAAGTTCAAATTGCTATTTCATAATCACAAACGCGCTTGTTCAGATACTAATAATAATAATAATAATAATAATAATAATAATAATAATAATAATAATAATAATAATAATAATAATAATAATAATAATAATAAATTAAGTAATAGCGTAATGATGGACAATGAAAACTAAAGGTGTGCGTGTCTTTTGTCAATCTGAATATTGTCCTTCACAATCATCAAATAAACGCGTGACAAAATTAATAATGAAATTGCACTAGGTGCTCAACGTCTCTTAATGATTACCTTGTTAACTTCATTTGGGGTCTTTTCATAGAAGTTCTCATATAAAGCACATTTAAATAGGGTAAAAACTAGTTGATTGGGATTCAGTTTGAAATTCTGTTTATACAGTAAGAGTCGCACGAGAGGTCAATGTTGTATCGATAAAAACGAAACCGTCATGAGCACACACTTTGTAGCGTAACTATATAGCATAATAGTCTAATTGTATAGCGTAATTGCATAGCATAATTTAAACGATGTTAGTAGTCATATAGCAGCAATATTTTCCTTGAGCACAGCATTAGTGCATGGATGGACTAAAAAGAAGTCTTTAAATCAGTACATTTCTCCAGTCGTTTTTATGCTCCTGGATTTTTACATATAATTATAGTAGCGGTCAGTGTTTTATTGGAGCGCAGCATTAGTGCATGTGTCTGCTAAAAAATATCTCAAATGTTAATTTGCTTCAGTCATTGGGGTCTACTTCTGACCGGCTAACTATGCAGCCAACAAATGACGTAACCGACGCTGAACATCATCCCATTGAACAATCACAATAGAAAGATTGGTCCAGTGAGAGAGAGAAAGAAAGAGAGAGAGAGGGAGAGAGAGAGAGAGAGAGAGAGAGAGAAGAGAAGAGAAGAGAAGAGGAGAGAAGAGGAGAGAAGAGACGAATTTTATTTAACAAGGATGTGAGTGTGCTTTTTTACATCTTGCCCTTGGGGCTTGAACAATAATAATAATTATTATAACAAAATAACTTTATAACAATTACATCATAATGTAACTATATCTAATCAAAATCTGTGCACACATGCACATACGCGCGAACACACACATTTATTTAAAACAATCTAATGAATGTTGTCTAATTAAGTAGCTAATGAATTCGTCTCTGATGTGTTGTAAAGGGTGTATTCTAAAAGATGTGTGTTTAGAGAGAGAGACAGACAGACAAACAGAGACAGACAGACAGATCCGACGTATTAAGAGACAGACAGACAGAGAGATACGACGTATTTCTGGACATGTTTGATGGTTGGAGTGGGTCAATGGAAGACTGAAGATCAACGTTAAATCAACAACTGTGCAAACGGCTGGAGGTATTTAAGACGTTTGTCCAAAAGGATCAGACCAATACTAGTCCTGGAAGTCTGGAACTCTGGTGTTTGCTCTTCGCGCAATTCGGTAGAATAAAAAGGAACAAGAACGTGAAATTCTTTGACTCATCGATCATAAGGACACTTCCTTCTACACGTATTTAATTTTGACTTCCACTATCATTTTATTTTATTTTATCTTATTGTTGAAACCGCGTTAGTGTATTCATGTTTTCATGGTATGTGTCGTCACCAGAGAGAGAGAGAAAGAGAGAGAGAGAGAGAGAGAGAGAGAGAGAGAGAGAGAGAGGGAGTGAGAGAGAGAGAGAGAGAGAGAGAGAGAGAGAGAGAGAGAGAGAGAGAGAGAGAGAGAGAGAGCAAAAACAATGCTTTAGTAATGATTTCGTTTGTAAAGCGATGTCTGTTCAGGGCGAAGATGGTGACGTACATAAGAAAGCACAAAGCAAATGCTATACAAGCAAGCAAAATAAATAATATTAGACTGAGTTGTATAGATCTTAAAAGCTTGTGAACAGTACTTAAAAGACAACTCCCAATAAGCGAGGTACTACATATTGAAACGGGAAGATACCAAATGACTCTATAGCTATACATTTTATACAGCCTACGAATCGATATACTGAAACAACTATGTTTTTCTGATTTCTTGGTCGCAGGCGATTGTAATGGTGCATCGGCATTGATTTCTGACGTTTTCATTTTGTGGGAACACGCAAGCCGCATGAATTGGGAACGTCTGCCTTTAGGAAATCTTTGAATCAGCAATGTCTTAGGGAATGGAGCTGAACTTTCAGGCCTGTTATAAACACCACGAATATTTAGGTGCTATTACGGAAAGTCCAACTTTTCTTACAACGTTTGTTCTCGACTCTCTGATGACAAGTCTGACTTCAAACGTCGGAGTCCATCATTTACCCCGGGATTTTCTTTTACCAGCATAAAAGTTCTTGGAATAACAGCTGTTCATATTGACTGGTTTGTTTCTGAAATTTGTCGTCTGGTATTTGTCGGACGAGTTCTGAGCGCTGAGCTATGAGCTGAAACCAAACTGTGGGCAAGTATTGACGAACCATTCCATGAAATGTATTGTTAAATTAACTTTAACCGTGTTTTCAAGAAGCTAACTACCTAGTACCTTGAGATGTGACTTGGCATAATCCGATCAGGTAATTCTAAATCTGAAAAGATTATCGTCAATCCTCGGGGCTGAGATTAGCTGATAGAAACCTGCACAGAGTATCTGAACTTACGTCTGGTGTTGGCGTATGACTAAGCAGACTGAAAATACTGTGTATAGATAGAAACCTGTATGGTATCACAGCTTGCTTGGTCTAAGCCTTCCAACATTGTATGCGTAGACCCGCGAGATCTCTGTGGCTCAGGGCAGATAGAAAGTATCACGTGAGCTTTGTTTCATGATTTCCTGAAATCCTCCTGATTTCCCTCTCCAACCAGAAATGAGTAGTCTGAATGCCAGTGCAGGTTTATCTTAATCCAAGGTTGCCAATGTTACATGCTCCCAATGTGCTGAAGCCTATACAATGTTCCAAGTGTAACATCACTACTCACAAATTAGCTAGATAATTACGTATTTGAAAGAAATTCTGCAATGCTAATAACATTCGAGTTGTACAAGCAATGAGCAACGACTTTCAATCTGGCCCAGAAGAATACAGTGTACCTAATGCTATTTATTAGCCCATAGTTTAATGAAAAGTTTACATTAAAGATATTTTGTAACTAATTTTTATTGTGCATGATAATAATAAATTAATATATTTTGAAAATAAATGCCAGGGTGAGTCAGGTCTAAATTATTACGGGAGTACTCATTGTAGTCAAGAAATGTAATTAAATCTACTATCGTCCAATACTGAATCCTTTGAGGCAATATATAACGGATAACAATCATGATTTGAGTCTTATGAATTGATAAACTTAAAGTGCAAGCAAACTAATCAAAGCATCTACACGGGTGCTAATCAAAGTCTTTCGGGTATATATTGGGAAAGACACTTTACTCCCGTTTCCCACTCCTTCGGATGAGAGTATAAACCGAGGTCTAGTCTGTGTAGCATACATTCCATCATAACGGAATTTAAAGATCCTGACGCTCATGTCCTAGACGGTGAGTGCCGGTGACAAGAACACACCCAGCATGCACCTAGGTCCTTCTCCCCCCATCCCTGGTCTGCCCAGGATTGTGCTCAGTTGTCTGGAGCGTTATTACGATGCGCCCAAAGGCTGCAAGTTGGCGCCTCGGGCGACTTGAGTTAGATCCTGTATCGGCCAGCGAATTGAGCAGCTCTTAAGCTAGAAAAGCGCTATATAAGAACGAATAAATAAATAAAATAAAATAAATATATTGAAGTGTTTAAAATTGCGGTCGTTGTTTAAGTACCTTACAAACACAACCACCAGACCAAATCATACTGCCCTGGGCTGTTTGTGTTACACGGATAAGGAAATGAATTAAGCATTAGTTTCTCTTTCCCTAAATAAAAGTTCAGAATCTAATCGAATCTTACATCGCAGCTAAGACGTGACCCGTTGTGAGAGGTTGCTCAAGCCACAAGCCAAGTTCTCAAGTTCAGGTCAATAGAGGATAGCCCCAGTCTTTCTTCTGTACCCCGACAGTATTGGAAGCATGCCTATGTTCCCGAAGTCTGTATTTCCCCCTCCCCCCCCCCACCCACAGTCTATAACAGGTCTCTTATCATCGTTACCATAGCAATCCTATTATTATTATTATTATTATTATTATTATTATTATTATTATTATTATTATTATTATTATTATTATTATTATTATTATTATTATTATTATTATTATTTTTAGTCATGTGGTTTGTTGGTACGTAATCGAATTATGTCAAAACAACAGTTTATAAAATATGGCCTATGTCGAGCTGTAAGTTGCACAGTTGTTGTTTTAAAACAACACGAGCTGCTTTTTTTTACAAGACTTCTGCTCGGTACACGAATGAGCTCTCATGTTCATCCCTGTTCGCTGTAGTCTGACAGTTCAGATTCCTGAAACGTTATCGTCGAAAGTAATACTTCCTTGCTCAGCATGTTCTTTGTACATGAATCGCTTGTGTGCTGTTAATCAGAATAAGAACTGAAGAAAATTATTTTCTACGGAACTTTTCTCTCTCTCTCTCTCTCTCTCTCTCTCTCTCTCTCTCTCTCTCTCTCTCTCTCTCTCTCTCTCTCTCCTCCTTCTTCTTGTTCTTGTTCTTGTTCTTCTTGTTCTTGTTCTTCTTGTTCTTGTTCTTCTTCATGCATCCAAAGCTAACCTATTCACTGACAGCTCCAACGTGTTTCAATGAAGATGGGCCAGTTCATGACTGCTTAGCTTAGTTCTCGAAACATCGCTTGAGTTTTTGGCACTCCTTGCATCACGCAATATGAAATATGGTGACAGTATTAATTCTCCCTCCTCTTCCTACTTCTCCTACTGCCCATCATCTACCTCCTCCTCTGATACTTTCTTCCTGAAGTTGTTGATGATGATGAAGATGATGATGATGATGTTGTTGTTGATGATGATGATGATAATGTTGATGATGATGCTAATGATGATGATGATGATAATGATGATGATGATGAAGATGATGATGATGAAGATGATGATGATGATGATGATGATGATGATGATGATGATGATGATGATGATGATGAAAATTATCATAGTGTAACTTTGTTACTTCAACCTACTTTTATTCATTCTGTACGTTTGAGACGCGCACGATTGATCCGATCGTTTTGTTTTGCAAAGCATGCAATAACAGAGTGTATTTACCCTTGATTTGATTTTTTGTTGTAGTTGGAAGAAGCTTTGTGTAATGTTGATAAGTTTCGTTGGTCGATATTATTAGAGAATTTTCTAAGCTTGCTTGTTTACTATCGATCGAAGCGTGTAGATAAATCTAGTGGTAGCTTCGAGATGCTTCTAACCTAAATTAAAGTTTTATGATGTAAGACTGTGCATAGTTCTGATGACGAATTTTATTCTGATTGGCTGTAATTGCGTCACGCTGGAATGTTCGAACGTTCTCTAGAGTATAGAGAGACTATATAAGTGCCGCACTGTTTCAAAAAAGTGAGTTGAAAAAGGGAAAGTGAAAAAAGCGATTGAGCGATTGTATGCAGTTGTTGATGTACACTGAATAAAGTTGGAAAATGTCATACGACTCCTGCCTTGTTGCTGAGTAAACAGGTTGCGTGGATAAACGAATCTGAGTTACACTTATCAGGATTCAAGCATCGGGGCTGAATCAACTACTGATTTAAAAAAAAACAAACAACAACAGTGTAACACATACCCTGGATCTTCCGAATTTCTATCGAACCCACTTCCCTAAAATTAATATTGCCACATTATATTTGCAACGAATATGTACTTCAAACACTGTAGTGTTATTGTTTTGACTACAGAGGCCAGATGTGAGTCAAAAGGAGTCAGCGTATCAATTGGAAAGTATTAATATTTTTATTCAATTGTTTCGACGTGTACACATAATTTAATCAAACTCATGGTGTGTGTGTGTGTGTGTGTGGGTGTGTGCGTGTATGTATGTCTGTATGTGCGTCTGCGCGTGTGTGTGCGAGTATGTTAAAGAGAGAGAGAATGTATGAGTGTGTGTGAGTGTGTGTGTGCGCGTGTGTGTGTGTGTGCGTGGGCACCAACATCGGGGCATTGTCTATATGCAATATTATGTTTCTATGTGGCTAAAAAAACAATTGTAGGTATTCTATACCCTATAAGCAGTAGTGTGTAGTGTATAATACAAATGGCTGATATTCAGTATAGCGTAGAAGTCGTACAGGCCGCATTTAACTGCGCACGACGTCAGGGACCGCCCCAAGGGAGCGAGAACTTCTGCGGTAAAGACCATAGTACAGCAGTGTGGAGGAATTCATCAAGGGTTGATCTCAGAACGTCAGTGGGTAATTGGGCTACTCAGCTGTCCAAGAGCACCTCGGGGCGTATAAGACATCGGGGATAGATATAGCCTGCCGCATGCTTCGTTTTGTTGTTCAATCATGGATGGACCTGCCTCACCCCATGGAAACAAAGCGCACCTATGCAACAGTTGTAAATGAATCGACAAATTAACTGTGGAAAAAAAGCTGTGAAAGACTTAATAAATTATAAAATCGGTCGTAAAACCATGCGTCGAGGCCATTTATTTGGATGATTGCAACGTATTTCACCAGATCCACATCGAATCCTATCCTATCCTATCCCGGAACTCAGAGGTCGTGGGGCACCACAGAAGATCGTTTAACCAGCGTACAGCATCTTTCTCTGTCCTCAGCAACCCTGATGGCTTTGCTCAGTGTCAAACCAGTCCATTCTCGAATGTTGTCCTCCCACCTCTTTTTCGGTCTCCCTTTTCTTTTACATCCTTGCACTGTGCCTGTGCACATCGAAACTAGATGAAAAGAGTCTTCGATTCTTCAAAGACCGATTGGTAGACAGCGAAAACATGAAAATTTTGGGAAGAACGGTTTCTTGCAGAC
Organism: Oncomelania hupensis; assembly: GCA_036898135.1. Lineage (NCBI taxonomy): Eukaryota > Metazoa > Mollusca > Gastropoda > Littorinimorpha > Pomatiopsidae > Oncomelania > Oncomelania hupensis. Next base: position 30,878,849 of record CM072519.1, read on the forward strand.
CAGTCTTCAATAACCGAAATAAATTGATGGTGTGTTGATTGTGACTGCGCAACTCAATAAAAAATAATAATAATAAAACGATGGTACAACACTAGCAATCAGCGCAGTGATTGTGGCTGCTAAACCATGAGGGAGAACATTGTAAGTAACCTCTGTATGTTCGGGATTCGGCGACCAATGCGCTGGACAAGTTACGCAGGGAATAAAACAACAGCATTAAATAAAATTAAACGTATGACATTGTCTTGTCATTTGTTACCTGACAACTTTTCAAAACTAACTTTGAAACAAGACGCACCTTTCTTCTGACCAAAGTTGGATAGTACTACATGAGCCCATATACTGGAAACCTATTTTATAATAAAAAGGTACACAATTGTTACTGTTAGGCATCTGGACGTTAAGCAGCAGGTGGCGCCCCGGGCGCATTGAGTTAGATTTTGTATTGACCAGCGCCTTGAGCAGCTCTTGAGCTTGAAAAGCGCTAGGTAAGAACGAATAAAAAAAATAAATAGTAACACCTCCTCCACACACACACACACACACACACACACACACACACACACACACACACAAAACACGAAGAAAAGTTTGCATCTTCAAACTGCTTCGACGTATGGATTTTACGTTTGTCTGCTGAAGTTTATTTTATTTTGGAACAAACTAGTCCTCCTTGTCGGTAAAGATGAAGGTACGGGTTTTTCTGAGATAGTACGGTGACCAGAATAAGGTGAAATAAGACATAACTCCTCCTCCTTCAATCTATTTTGATTTAATTTACTTGTTTGTGTTTTTTTTTAAATTTCAGTTTAATGTTTGTTTTATTGTATTTATTTATTGTTTAAAATCTCTTTGTTTTGTAAAGGAGTACTCACAAAGTATAACTTTTAATGAATTCCAATGTTCAGCGTCACTACTCTCTTTTGATCCATTCAGAGATCGGACTAAAACAAGTAAGCTTAACCGAGATCGTGCTGCAGTGTGACGCATTCCAGTATTGCGTGGAGTGTTGTCAACGAAAAAGTTTAAAAAGGAGGAGGAGGAGAAGGAGGACGAGAAGCCGAAGAAGAACAACAACGACGAGAAACAGATGGAAGAGGAGAAGGCGGGGGAGGAGGAAAAGAAGGAAATACTACAGACCGAAAAGAAGCTATAAAAGATATGCAGTCAAGAAAAGAATGAAAACACGGACGGCAGCCTATCTTAACTAGGATATATTGTGATGATAATATATCGCTTTACTTATTTCATTCCAAACTTTCTCCTACACAACTTTTATTTCCCTATTTTGCTTTCCACCCCTCCCTACCCCCCCCTCCCCTACCCCCCTGAGTTATTTTTAATACTATAGTTAAAGCAACCGTTGTAATGTTCCTTTTTCATAGCGTCCCATTCATGTATGGAACCAAAGACTTAAAAGCAATAGTAGCTCAGTATTAATAATCTCGCGAAATCTTCTGTTCTGCATTTATTTACTTTCGTTTAATATATAAAAACCTCAACTGACAATTACATTGTTATTTAAGTGCTTCACTGCAACAGTATCTTGAAAGATAGGCACCATTGCCAAAACTTAAAAATGCAAGGTAAACTGTACTGGATCATAACTTTATCTTAAAGAAACATTGCGGAGCCGCTTTTGTAACTTTATAACTAGATGCAGTGAAGGCACAATGGAATACGGTATAATCAATTTTCATTACAACAGTATTTAGAAAAATACAGCGTTGCAAAAGCTTCTTGAGGACATCCTGCTGTTTTAATATAGTATGTTTTACTAGCTCGGTTAAAAACATGTAATATACCATGTGATGTAATCATATTTTCTGCAACAGTATCTCAAAAATACGCGTTAGCTTAATTGGAATGTAAATAAAAACAGTGCGAATTAAACCATAATACCGTTTATATGGATCACATGTACAGAGGCAGTATAACAAATACTTCATTGTTACATTATTTTGAAGAATGATCGCTGAGCTGCTATAGTCAGTTTAAGTGGATGCAGTAAAGGGACATTTTTTCTAGGCCTGCCAGAGAACAGTGTGTGAGGTGATTTAGTGTGTGCATACAGGAAACACTTTTAATCCATTTTCTCTGCTGATCTACGAGCGCCTCTAACCACGACAGTGGACAGCGCACAGTCCTTAAATTATCTGTTACAGAAATAATACGTAAACACAGTACATATCATCATTAAATTATCTGTTACATACATAATACGTAAAGCACATATCATCCTTAAATTATCTGTTACAGAAATAATACGTAAAGCACATAATTATCATCCTTAAATTATCTGTTACAGACATAATACGTAAAGCACATATCATCCTAAAATTATCTGTTACAGAATTAATACGTAAAGCACATATCATCCTTAAATTATCTGTTACAGACATAATACGTAAAGCACATGTAGATCCTCCAAGCATTTGTTATGGTTTAATTAAATTTAAAAAACAAAAACCACGGCAAAACCGTTTCTCTCATAAACATAGACTAAACCCAGGATTGCTAAAGCATCAACTAAATTACACTCATGCAGCGCACTTACAATTTAAAGAGCTGCACAATGCAATTTATAGAACTTACAATTTAACTTGGTAATGTAATATTGCTCTTAAAGGGTCACTGTCGACTTGTGTGTATAGTAAGTCTCTGATTGAGCCTGTCGATGGTACTGTTCACAGAATTATTGGTAGTCTAAACTTACTGTTGCGTCGAGAGTCCCTACACAAAGCTGACCCCTGTAAAAACAAAATCCTATAAATCTACAAAAATTAAACCCTGATCGTTTGCAAGATCCTTTCCCTATCCTATCCTATCCCGTAACTCGAAGGTCGTTGGGGTACCACAGATGATCGTTTAACCAGCGTACCCCATCTTTCTCTATCCTCAGCAACCTTCATGGCTTCGCTCAGTGTCAAGCCAGTCCATTCTCGAATGTTGTCCTCCCACATCTTTTCCTGTCTCCCTCTTCTTTTGCCTCCTTCCACCGTGCCTTTCAGGATGGTCTTTGCAAGGTCTGATACTGTGGTGACATGGCCACACCATCGGAGTTACCGTTTCTTCACTACTGTGAGCATGTCATTCGTGTTGTCCAATGGCTTGTGTGATGTCTGTCGGACTTTGTTTTTGGTGATGTGCTGGGTATAGGAAATGTCCAGAAGTCTTCAGTTTCACTTCACGTCTATGCTTTGTATTCATCAACCGTATAGGAAGATGGAGATGACAAGGGAGCGCAGCAGCTTTACCTTCAAATGTAGACTGGTGGTCATGTCTTTCCAAATGGGATTCAACCTTGTCAGGGCTGCAGTTGTTTGTGCGATTCTGGAGAGGACTTCCTGTCGGGACCCATTGTCTGATATAATGCCTCCTAAACATTTGAAGCTATGCACTGCGTTGAGGGATTGGCCTTGGACTTTGATGTCCATTTTTATGCCATTGGTGTTGTTGGTCGTCATTTTGATCTTCTGTGCACTTATTTCCATTCCATATGTTCTGGAGGTTGTATCAAGCCTTTGAACCAGCTGTTCGAGTTCTTGTTCCTCTCCAGCCAGTCCATCAATATCATCCGCAAAACGGAGGTTGGAGATTGCTCTACCCCATTTGCTGACTGTGCCTTCGTGATCTGCAAGGGCATCTGACATGATGCGCTCTAGGACGATTTTGAAGAGTGTTGCAGACAGTAGGCATCTTTGACGCACACCGATTGTTGTTCTGAACCAGTTCCCGATGGTGCTGTTGTGGCGGACTGCATAGGTAACCTTGTCATTCAGGCTTTTGATGACCTCAGTAATTTTAGGACTGATCTTGTACCCTCTCATGGTTGCCCACAGAGCTACATGCCAGACTCGGTCAAACGCTTTCTTGAAGTCTACAAACACATGATATAGATGTTGTTGGTGCTGTAGGGATTTCTAGCACATTATTCTGAGGTTGAAAATCTGTTCAGTGGTACTTCGTGTTGCACTGAATCCTGCTTATTCTTCAGCTATGATTTCTTCAGCTTGGGGTTTTAACCTGTTGAGTATTATTTTCAGGAGGACCTTGCTGGGATGGCTGATGAGGCTGATGGTGCAGTAAATTTTACACTCCTGGAGGTTACCATTTTGGGGAAGAGTGATGACAAACGATTGGGTCCATGGTGTAGGCCACTCCCCACTCTGCCAGACCTTGTCACAGATAATTGTGAGGGCGTCAATAATGGCTTCTCCTCCTGCGGGAAGCAATTCCGCGGGAATGTCGTCCACTACCGTTGACTTACCCCTCTTCAGTGATTGCCCTGCTGCCTCAACTTTTCTGTTCTGGGGACATGTTAGAACTGATGGGTCTCCGTTTGATGTGTGGTTGTAAAGGTCAGAGCAGTACTCTGTCCAACTATCCAAGACTTCTTGTTCTTCTGTAAGGCATACAAACTTGCTTTGGATCGTGCAGACCTTGGGTCGTTTAACACTTGTCAGCCGCTTAACAGTCTGGCAGTCCTTCTTGCTGTTGTTAGTGTTCAGACTATTCTCTATTTCCTGGCACTGCTCTTCTAACCAGTTTTTCTTTGCTGTACGCATGCCCTTTTGGATATCATTGTTGCTTGTTTGGTAGTCATCAGCTCCCTGTGAGGTGTTATTTTTCTTTTTAATCTCTCTTCGTTTGTCACACAGGTTTAAAAGTTCAGGTGTTATCCACGGTTTCTTCTTTGGGCGGTGCTTGCCAAGGATCTCAGTGGCGGCATCTGTCATAGCTGAGTTGAAGATGGTAGTCATGGTGTTCACATCTACTTCACCAGCTCCCAAAATGAGCAATGGTGCAAAGTTTCCTCCAATTGTGGCTTTGGATATTTCTGCCACCTCCGGGTCTTGCAGTTTGTCCAGGTCGAACTTCAGTCTGGTGCACTTTGCTGTGTTTACTTTCTTCAAGTGGAGCCGGAAGGACATCATCACGAGATCGTGGTCACTTCCAAATGTCTATTTCTGGAAAAGTGCGTGCCCTTCCAATGTTGATGCTTGATCTTGAAGCGTTCCTGGACCATAATGTAGTCAATCTGATTGTGATGCTCCTTGCTGGGACTGTAACAGGTCCATCGTCTGGATTTTTTGTTGAGACCAAAAGTGTTTGCCAGTATCAGATGTTGTATTTGGGAAATTCAAAGTCTCAGATCCCTGTCATTTGTCTCCCTTTGTTGCAATGGGGTCCATATGTGTCTCCCCAGTTGTGGTGCACATCTTGACCAACCTTGGAATTTCATTCGCCTTGCACTATGACTATGTCCTTCTTCGGCACATGGTCAAGGACAGCCTGTAGATGGTCATAGAAATCCTGGACTTCGCTGTCGTCATAGTCTGATGTTGGGGCATAGGCTTGGATGATGGTGATATTGAAAGGGGCTGCTCTCAGACGGATGGTAATGAATCTAATGGAGATTGGGCGGCAACCCATGACAGTGGCTAGAATGTCTTTGTGGACCAAGAATCCAACGCAGAGTTCGTGCCTGTCATCTCTCCCGCTGAAATAAAGCTTGTGGCCTTTGTCGGTCGTTGTTTCACCGAGTCCTATCCAGCGCAGTTCGCTGATACTTAAAATGTTCCATCGATAATGGTCAAGCTCGTGGTCCAGTTCTTCTAATTTTCGCTCCGCAGTTAGGGTCCTGACATTCCAGGTTCCTATGACGATGTTGTCTCTCGTGCGGATCCTGCTGTCCATCAGTAGCACACTTATCACCTATGTCCTGGTGGCTAACGAAAGGCGAGGTCCTTGGTGACCCGGGCGATCCGGTATGGAGTGAGTGTTTCTTTTTATCATACGATGTGTCTTGCGCAAGAAAGACCTGGCAGGACCCAATCCTCTCCAGGCTGTTGGCCACAGCCGAAATCCGCGAGTATAGTGTGGCTCGCCTTGGCCAACGTGGTCGTTGAACCTGTAGTAACGTGAGATTCCTCCGTCCTGGCCGGTGACTTCTGTGTAGGAGATTTTCGCCCAGTGATGCCGTGCTGACATCACCCTTGTTAGTCGCCTCTTACGACATGGCGGGAAACGTTGGGTCTATTCTATTCAGTGTCCGAACCTACGTTTGCAAGATAGGCAGCAGAAACTTTTGGCCGAGCTATTGTTTTGCTACATACAAACAAAATACGCGTTAGCACAGAATGCGTGCCCACTTCACCCTGTCTTTACATTATGTTTTCGAATAAAGATTAAGGAAATTCGAAACCTCCACGGTTATAAATCAAGACCTACAACTCATCAGGGCTAGTATCCAATACTTTTTGTTTTCAAGCACCCAAGGTTTGGAATGCGCTGCCTGCCGGTTTAAGACAATGTACAGATTGTGTTTCCTTCAATAGCTGCTTAAAAACGCACTTGTTCCGCAAGGCGTTTTCTGTGTAAATAGTATGAACAGTAATACTTTCTCAATGATGCTGTACATGATGTAGTGCGAATGTTGTGATGATGCGTACAAACGATGTGTGTAAGCGCATTGAGTTGTTATTCTAATGAAAAATGCGTTGTATAAATGCAATTTATTATTATTATTATTATTATTATTATTATTATTATTATTATTATTATTATTATTATTATTATTATTATTATTAATACATTAAATCCACGTTACCTGTTAACATATTTGTGGAATTTTACCATTTATATCTCAATTTTCTATGTAACATTTGGCACAACGATAGGGATAAATAAGTTGAAGTTTGAAGTTAACGGGACTAACCTTAAGTGTCAAAGATCTTGTTCACATTCACAATGAATGCTCCCTTCATCTCCCACCACCTCCTCCTCCTCCCTTTGCTCCCCGCTTACTCTGGGGGAAAACATGAAACAAAAACTAACTAATAATAAATTGTATTACATTAAATTGTTTTACCCAAAGCATGCACAGTTCGGAATAAAGCTGTGCGCTGTGCAAGCGGCCCATTGAATCGCTTATGTTATTTTATAAATGCAGTGAACATAGTTGCACAACGGAAATAAAAAAAATTGGGAAGAAACAAAAAAGTTTTTAGGAACTTTTAGTTAGATTTTTGATGAAACTGTCATGAAAGATAGTGTTACATTAAACAGGACCACAAAACAAACATAAGAGTTACTCTCTCCGACGATCTGTAGACTATAGACAGACAGGGAAACAAGCAAGGAGTTGTTTTCTTTCCCAAAATAACAGTGATAGGATTTCACAAGGGAAATAAGTTTTGAGGACGTACACATAATCGCAGAAGTAGTCTTTTTGTGTCTTTATTTTCAAAAGTTAAAAAATATTTTTGGACCTTCAAACAGACAATCACAGAAGCAGACTTGTTATGGTCTTTTTCCAAATAATAATCATAGAATTCCCCCTTTCACCCCCCCCCCTCCCCCCAAAAAAAAAGAAAAAAAGAAAAAGAAAAAAAAGAGGTTTTTAAGAACTTTTGACTTTTGGGACTGATAGAACTGTCAAAACAGATGTTTACGTACACAGGTAGGAATGGAATCAGGAGGTCTAGCGTTTATGAGGCATGCAAACGCAAGCGGCAAGACCTAGCTCCCCTCTCTTCTTCTTCCCCCAAAGAGAGAGATAGAGAGGGAGAGAGAGAGTGAGAGAGAGAGAGAGTGAGAGAGAGAGAGAGAGAGAGAGCACGTTGACTCGCGATACATCAGGGAGATTGGAAAGTTATTCTCCTTTGCGGGAGTTCAGGACAAGATTTGATGGGTCCAGTGCAAAGTGGACCTCGTAGTTATAAAATAAATAGTAGGTTCCAGATCAGAATATAGGAGTTATTAGCGTGACTCGGCACACGTATCTATCCTATCCCGTAATTCGAAAGTGGTTGGGGCACCACAGATGATCATTTAACCAGCGTACTCGATCTTTCTCTGTCCTCAGCAATCTTCATGGCTTCGCTCAGTGTTAAGCCAGTCCATTCTCGAATGTTGTCATCCCATCTCTTTTTCTGTTCACCTCTTCTTATGCCTCATTGCACCGTGCCTTGCAAGATGGTCTTTGCCAGACCTGATGCTCTGGTTACGTGGCCGCACCATCGGAGTTTTCGTGTCTTCACCACTGTGAGCATGTCATCATGTTGTCCAATGGCTTGTGAGATGGCCTATCGGACCTCGTTGTTGATGATGTGCTGGGTATAGGAAATGCCAAGAAGTCTTCGGTAGCACCTCATTTCCATGTTTTTTTTATACTTCTTTTAAATATGCATGTTTCGCAAGAGTATAGGAAGATGAAGATGACACAGGAACGTAGCAACATTACTTTGGAGTGTAGACTGATGGTCCTGTCTTTCCAAATGGGTTTCAACTTTGTCAGTGCAGAAGTTGTTTGTGCGATTCTGGAGAGGACTTCCTGTCTGTCTGATACAATTGCTCCTAAATATTTGAAGCGGTGAACCGTATTTAGTGATTGGCCTTGCATTTTGACGTCCGTGTTGATGCCATTAGTGTTATTGGTCATCATTTTGGTCTTTCTTTTCTGGACTTATTTCCATTCCAAAAGCTCTGGAGGTGGTATCAAACCTCTATACCAGCTGTTCAAGTTCTTGTTCCTCTCCAGCCAATCCATCAATATCATCCGCAAAAAGGAGGTTGGAGATTGCATTACTCTTTATGCTTACTCTGCCCTCACGATCTGCAAGATCATCTGACATGATGCACTCCAGGAAGATGTTGAAGAGTGTAGGAGAGAGTAGTAGGCATCCTTGATGCACGCAGATTGTTGTTCTGAACTAGTTTCCGATGGCGCTGTTGTGGAGGATTGCACTGTTAGCTTTGTCATACAGTCTTTTGATGACTTAACTGATGTTAGGGCTGATGTTGTACAGTCTCATGGTTGCCCACAGAGCTACATGCCAGACTCGGTCAAAGGCTTTCTTGAAGTCTACAAACACATGATATAAATGTTGTTGATGCTGTATTTCTCGCAGATTATTCTGAGGTTGAAAATTTGTTCAGTGGTACTTCGCCCTGCTCTGCATCCTGCTTGTCCTTCAGCTATGATTTGTTCAGCTTGGGGTTTAAACCTGTTGAGTATTATAGTATTATAAAAAGTAGGCTACTACATTTACCCCAGACACAAAATAAAATAGTAGGCTACTACTTTTACCTCAGACACAAGGTAAAATAGTAGGCTACTACATTTGCCTGAGACACAAGGTAAAATAGTAGGCTACTACATTTGCCTGAGACACAAGGTAAAATAGTAGGCTACTACATTTGCCTGAGACACAAGGTAAAATAGTAGGCTACTACATTTGCCTGAGACACAAGGTAAAATAGTAGGCAACTACATATGCCTGAGACACAAGGTAAAATAGTAGGCTACTACATTTGCCTCAGACACAAGGTAAAATAGTAGGCTATTACATTTGCCTCAGACACAAGGTAAAATAGTAGGTTACTACATTTGCCTCAGACACAAGGTAAAACAGTAGGCTACTACAGTCGTCAGTTTAATAGTTGTTAGTCTGTATAAAGCAGCCGTGCTGATATGTATTACACAATTTAAGGAAAAACATCCATTAGTAGGATGTCCAGTGCATACACTGACAGATCCGAAGCTGCAAGCCTGTTCTGCAAGAAGGTCTGACATGGTTAATGTTTCGGAACTCACTATGCAGACCGGAAGCTCAATACGAACGAGAGCTAGAATTCCCAAAGTAAACACATTAAAAAGCAAATCAATCATCCCCATAGAAAAAGTTGGGGTGGGGTCGGTGGGAGAAGGGAGGCTAGAGCTGAGAAGAAGGTGGTTGTGTGGTGAGGAAACATGCACTTGATGATAAATGCGATTATAATGAAAATTGAGCACTTAACACGATCAAAGAGTAGTTCTTTGTTTACCCAAAAGAAAACAGGCCCTTTTAATTAACAGAAGACATTATTACAGTGGAAATTCTATGGCTTTTATTTTGGTTTAGGACCTTGTATTTGAATAGAAAAAAATCGTAAGAGAAAGAAAGAGAGAAGAAGGAAGAAAGGAATGGAAGGAAGTTAGATAATAAAAGATAAAAGAAATAAGAATTTGATTAATGCAGCATTAATTTGGAGTTCTCTTTCACGATCATTTTTAATTAATTTACTTATTTAATGCAATTTGATATAGCGCAGCCCTCTTGATCCTTAACCACATTTTCATTCTCTGGTTGTTCCTTGCACTTCTAACGTCTGCAAGTGTGATGTTCCTGACAAATCTGAGGACTGTTTATTACCGGAAACAAACAATATTGTAGCAAGGACCGTTGGATACTGAATCCTAAACACACTGTAAATTTAGGCATACGCCTAAAGTCCTTGGCTTTTTGCCGGATGCGCACTGTGACATTAAAAACGGAATACGTGTTCTCGCCCCGCGCGCAAAACGGAAGTGTGACGTAGATGGACAGGAAGGGCGGGTGCAACCGGAAGTGCGACAGTAGTAGTCGCCATTTTGACAGGAAGTGAAATCGGCGCCATCATGCTGCACTTCAGTCCCGCAACACGAGTTTATAACAGCGAGACATTGTGCAAAAACATGGACATTCCAATACGGATACTATTCATAGCGTGTGACATTCAGCAAACATGTACACTCCGTGCACGGAAAGGAAAAGGTAGAAGAGCGGAGGTTTTGAAGGAGAAATAGTAAGTTATTGGCGGGAGGCAAGAATGGAAGAAAGGAAATACTACAGGAGGGAGGATTATAAGGTTATAAAATAAAGATAAACATACTTCTAGTAGTAGTAGTAGTAGTAGTAGTAGTAGTAGTAGTAGTAGTAGTAGTAGTAGTAGTAGTAGTAGTAGTAGTAGTAGTAGTAGTAGTAGTGTGCAGGAAACGGAAAACCCACAGAAGAGAGGATGGTAGGTAATAAAAAGGAGACAAAAAATTAGGTAGAGCTAACATGTTGAGGATTGGAGAAGGAAATGAAGGACGTGTAGAAAAAAAGATTACACAAATGGACAAAGAGGATATATAAATAATATCATCTAAATATAAACAATAAAAAGAAAGAGAATCCGAGGCTATGAAAGAAGCCCAAAAAATGCAGGAAGAGGAAATGTAAAAAAAGAGAAATATAATTTGTGGGTTTGGGGAGATACATACCAATGGGGATAGGGGAACAAATTCAACAAATTTTCGTGAACAGAAGGTGGTAAATCAGAGAAAGGTGAAAAGAAATTGATGAAAAAGACATAAAAACAGAAGGGAAGATGGGTCGGTTACAGAAGTTTGGCACCAAGGGAGACACAAAAAAGTGGGACAGGACATTACGTCGTTTTCTCTACACTATTCCATGACCCAGATATTAGGGGTTAATGACTGAACAGAATGGCGGTGCATGGGAGGTGCTCACGATAATGACACTGCGCTTGTGACGTAATTCGATTTGCCACCAATCTCACAGTTCAGTGCAAATAACTTATTACCTTAATTCAGTTAGATGCCCTGCCTCTGACTACGCTGACCCTCATACTGACAAGGTTGGTCCTGATTTGGCTCGGAAGAGTCCGCTGGACCTAAAGCAATAATCATGTAATGTAATACTGACAAGGTATTGCAACCCCACAGGGAATTACACAAGCAGTAAAGCCACAGGCGTTTGTATCTATAATATCCAAAGGAGACGCGTCACAGGCATAGGCGCTCGCGTGTCCAGATACAAGCGCCTGTGAGTAGAGCTATGGTTGATATAGTGAGTATGGGTAAGAATTGGGGCTGGGTTGGGGGGGGGGGGGGTTGAGAGAAGGAGAATAGTGGGTGTGAAGAAGAGTGGGGGAGGGAAAGAGATATAAAGGACACTTAGAGAGTAGGTAGAGGTTGCAGGCGCCTATGTGTCGATGACTCCTAGTTGAAGTCCACGATCAATTTGGCAAAATAGTTTTTTTAAATCACACACACACGCACCCTGCATTACACAGTCTGTAATGGCTTTTTTTAATACTGTGTTCTAATTAAAACCTCGCAGGGTTATATCCATTCTTTGAATAAATCCGGCGCACAGTGTCTTGACTATTGCAACTCTCTCCTCGCTGGCTCCCCAAAACACATCATTGACAAGCTACAAAAGGTTCAGAACTCAGCAGCTAGACTAGTATTCCGAGCTAAGAAACGCGATCACATCACACCTCTACTACATTCCCTTCACTGGCTTCCTGTGCAAGCACGCGTAGAGTACAAACTCTCTGTTCTCTGTCACAACTTCTTCACTGATTCTTGTCCCTCCTACCTTGTTGACCAGATCTTCTGCTGACACTCGCACACTCAAGGTTCCCGTCACCCGCACTAAGACATACGGCCAACGTGCATTCGCCTACTCCGCACCTAAGCAGTGGAATTCCCTTCGCTCCCATATCCGCAACATACAATCAACACAAGCATTCAAAAAGGCCCTCAAAACCCACCTCTTCAAACTGCATTATTCAGACTGATTTGTATCCCGCTGCCATTCTCTCCTCTTTTGTCTCTGTCTGATCCGTAAGTGTATAAACGGCTGTACATATTTACACTGTTTTTCCTCCTGGGCCTAACCGGACATATAAATAGCTGTGAATAAGTTTTTGCTATTCTATTTCTATTCTATTTCTGTCTTTTCTGTCATTTGTGTACATAGTTGTAAATAGTCTATTTCTGTCTTTTTTTGTAATTTGTGTACATAGTTGTAAATAGTTTGTGCCCTTACTGTTCTGTCTTTTGGTGTATTGTAGCAAAAGCAATGTTTTATCGAGTGCATGTATTTATATGTAATGATTATGTAAAGCGTGGTGAGTCTGGTCATAGGCTGGAGTATCCGCTATATAAAAATCCGTTATTATTATTATTATTATACACACAAAAGGAATGCAGGTTACCTCTATGTTAGCACTAACATCTTCAAACTGTCTGGTTGGCTGATGGTTGTTTTATTTACTTCTTTATTGCCACCAAGATTATAAAGACCATACACACACGTTCATGCAGTCTATAAGCAGTAATTATATATTATATTACATCACATACTCTACATCCGTGTGTGGCACCTTGTTACGATTGAAACGCACACGATAGATCCGATCATTTGTTTTGCAAAGCATGCAATGATAGCGTGTATTTACCTCTGATTTGAGTTCGCGTTGTTGCTAGAAACTTTGTATAACGTTAATAATTTTCGTCGATCGATATTGTTGATAATTTTCTGGATTTACTTGTTTATTATCGATCATAGCTTGTAGACCTTACGGGTAAAAGCTGGTAGAATCTAAACATTATATGATGTAAGGCAGTGCATAGTTCCGGTGGCGGTTTTATTTTGATTGGGTGTTATTGCGTGATGCTGGAATGTTCGAACTTGTTCTTGATTGCAGAGTGGCTATTTAAGTAATGCACTGTCTGCTTGTAGGGATGATTGTTGAAGTGGTTTTCGGAAAGCGATCTTGTAGTTGTTTATGTTTGCTGAATAAAGTTGGAAAACGACGATTCCCGCCTTCTTGCTGAGTGAACAGGCTGCCTGGATAAACGAATTCGAGTTACACATAGGCCTATCAAGATTCAAGCATAGGGGCTGAATCAACCATTGATACAAATACCGTGTAACAGACCTGAATCATGATGGACATCCAATGCTATAACACTCCCAATACTTTTCTATTGTCAAGACCGAGTGAATCATTCTTTGCCACTTTATTATTATTTTTACTATAGTACTTAGCTCTGCATTTCCCCGCCTTGGTGGTCATGAAACCACCGTAGTGGTCTGTTACGCCCCCCCCCCCCCCCCCCAAAAAAAAAAAAAAATAAAAACAAATAATAATAATAACAACAACAACAACATCAACAAAAACTCCATTTCCCGGAAACGACTGCAAACTACCGACCAACTGGGACCACCGGCTTGGAATGACATCATTATAAGAAAACGATGCATTGTGTGTGTATCAGGTGCAGTTGAAATTGGGAGGCGAGAGGCTTGAGTGGAGAAAGAGAGAGAGAGACGCGGGGAGGAGATAAGAAGAAGAAGAAGAAGAAGAAGAAGAAGAAGAAGAAGAAGAAGAAGAAGAAGAAGAAGAAGAAGATTGATTGATTGATTGTTGCTTTAGGTCCAGCGGACTCTTCCGAGCCAAATCAGGACCGGACAACCCCCAATCCGCATAAAAGATCTGCCGAAACAACCCTAGTGGGAAAATTGTGTATATATATATGTATGTTTAAATGTATGAATGCGGGAGAATGCGCCTTGAATCACTCTTGTTTGTGTGAGATATGTGCGCTATATAAATTCATGTATTATTATTATTATTATTATTATTATTATTATTATTATTATTATTATTATTATTATTATAAATCATTAATAAATAAACAAAAGAGAAGTAGACCCATAATTGAGCGTTTAGGAACGCCACATGTTAAAATTTTATAACTTGTTCTGTCTGAGAGGTACGATATGAGAAACGAAGTGGTGCCATTGCTGTTAACATAAAGGCTTAATTTTGTTAAAAATATGCTATGGTCGACTAATTCGAATGCCTTCTTGAAATCAAGAAAAACTGCTACGGTAACTTTTGATCGATTGATAGCTAATAACCATGTGTCACATAATCTGGTTAGGGTTGTGTGACAAGGATGATGTTTACGAAATTCACACTGCAAATTATGGAACAGTTTGTGGTTTTCTATACATTGCAAAAGATGTTTTTGCATATGTTTTCCCAAGGTTTTGGACAAAAATTGATAACAAAAAAATGCGTCGATATAATCATTGAGACCATTTGGGGTTTTGATTTTTGGTAGTGGGATGACTTGTGCAAATAGTAGGACAATGGTCACTCACGCCACTTTGAATCACCATTACTTTATCAACTCTATTCCTCTGATTGGTGTAAATGTGATCCAGAAGAGTTGAGGAGTTCGGTGTTATTCGAGTTGATTCCTTTACAAGCTGATGGAGACCAAACATGGAGAGGGAGAGGGAGAGGAAGAGAGAGAGAGGAAGAGAGAGAGAACTTAAAAACCAACAACACATTTATTTTATACACCATCAAACAGTATTAACTAAGGTTCCTAGCCCAGGGGAGAGGGTGAGGGGGCTGTGGGCACATACCTAAAAAGAGGGGGAGTGGGGTTGATGAGGATACTGTGCTTCACTATTGAAAAAGTGAGAAAAAAATATATCCACTCTGCACACCCTTTAAATAAGCGCTAAGTAAATTTTTTTGTATATAAAGATCTTGATGTTTGAGATGTCTTTTAATACTGGAAATTTACTATAGATGTAGCCTACTGTGTACTTGTTTTTATCTATGTATGTATTGTTTTAATGTTTTATACCGATCAGCACGAGACAGAAAATGGCTTCTGTAATGATCCGTATCGTGATTTTCAACCTTTTTATCTGACCTTTTTTGTACGGCGATTCTAGCGATGGCTAACTCAGATTTCCAATTCTATAGAAGGTCGAATTTCATGGCCATTATTTACAGTCAGTATTTAAGTCCGCGAACCTTTTTATGGTACCATTTTACTTAATGGCTTAGTACTACGTATCAACGATCGGGCATCGAAAGTCTTTTAATGGGTTTGGAAAGGGATAATCAACGATGACGATGCGTTCACGCTGTTGAAGAGTGTTGAATGAAAAGTAGAACACTCATCTATTTGGGCACACCTCACACTCGTCCAACTTGATTCTCGCAAAAAGTGATAAACCGTGTGATTCAACCCTAATGACAACTTATAGTACTGGAACAAACGATTTTAGACAATTTAGTTCCTAAGAGAAAGACAGAAACAAGAGTTTTATTACTTCTGATTCTCTAAAGTAGACAACACGAAGTATGAGAGCACTGCTAGGCACCGTACCGGGGTGCTCCGAGATAAGTAATTCTGTGCTTATTGATCCTGATTTCAAGAAACAAAGACACTGCTGGGTATACGAAATGCATATTATATAGGCATTTCCTAATATATATGCATTTTTTATACCCAGCACATTACCAACGGCGAAGTCCGGCAGACCATCACACAAGCAATTGGACAACACGATGACATGCTCACAGTGGCGAAGAAACGGAAACTCCGATGGAAAGCCAACTCACCAGAGTATCAGGCCTTGCAAAGACCATCCTGCAAGGCACGGTGCAAGGAAACAGAAAAAGACGTGGGAGGACAACATTCGAGAATGGACTGGCTTGACACTGAGCGAAGCCAAGAGGGCTGCTGTGGACAGAGAAAGATGGGGTACGCTGGTGAAACGATCATCTGTGGTGCCCCAACGACTTTCGAGTTACGGGATGGGATTGGATAGGATAGTAGACCTATATAGTGATCTCAGATATTTTCCACACTCTCTCTCTCTCTCTCACACACACACACACACACACACACAAAAGTATAAACCCAAGAGAACCATTCAAACATTACATCTCCCAGAGCTGGAAGTACTGTTATTAGAACTTGGCCTAAATGTAAAGTGTCGCTGTCCCTTACCATTTTAGATAATCAGTGTAGGCTTATATATCAGTGATGTCAGATATTTTCCACAAATAAAAAAAAATAAAACCAAGAGAACCATTAACACTTTAAACCTTCCGTTACTTAAAGTTCTGTTTTTGGACCTGAGCTTAAATTTGAAGTGCCTTTGAAGCCAATATCAGAATGTGGGAGAAAACCACACCAAACACTTATTAAACGTCTAATTCACGATTAGATATCATGACTATTTTGTTTATGATATTGCATGCAGTCAATCAAAATTTCAAAAATTACACAAAATATTTTCTTTCCGGCTTCTGTAATAGCGATTTTGTCAGATTGAGTTCGATTGAAGAAATAACGCTTTATGGTTACCAGTATTTGTCGTCTCCTTTTTCTTCTTCTTCTCATCATCATCATCATCATCATCATCATCATCATCATCATCATCATCATCATCATCATCATCATCATCATCATCATCATCATCATCGTCATCATCATCATCATCATCATCATCATCATCATCATCATCATCATCATCATCATCATCATCATCATCATCATCATCATCATCATCATCATCATCATTATTATTATTATTATTATTATTATTATTATTATTATTATTATTATTATTATTATTATTATTATTATTATTATTATTTTGTGAAATTTGAATCTAAACGTCCTGTCCGAGCGTTGTAAAGAATGTCTGCTATCGACAGTAAATAGTGACTGAGCTCCCTTATAATAGAACACATCTACAGGCGCACACATTCAATACCTAGCTCTTTTTTTTGTAGTCGTTCTACATTTGTTGGTTTATGGCAAAAGAAGAAAGACCATTTAACTTTTAACTCCTCTAGGGATGCTGAAAGTGGCAACAAAGCCACTCGCCTGAACTGTTACGATTGATGCACTGACCAGAAGGGGTTGGCAGCTGTAAATTAAACGAGAGAGAGAGAGAGAGAGAGAGAGAGAGAGAGAGAGAGAGAGTGGGGGTGGAGGGGAGGGAGAGAGAAAGACGGAGGAGAAGGTGGGAAAGAGCGATAGGAGGTGAGTGTGGGGAAAACGAGGAAACAAAATGGAGGTATAAAAAAGGTAAAGGTAAAGGTAGTCCCATAGCCTTGTGGACGTAGGGGAGCGTGATGTTGGAGATCACACTTATCTTGGGCCAGCGTAATGAGGGTGATGCCCAACTCTCTCCCTCGCTGCTTTACCTTCCCCACCCTCAAGAGAGTAGGTACTCAATCACAGTTGAGTCAACTGGGGGCGTTGTTGTTTGTCGCTTCACACCTTAGCGGTCACCCATCCAAGTGCTAACCGCACCGGACGGTGCTTCACTTTCGACACAGTAGCGAGTGCTCCAACCACTGCACTATCCGACATATTTTTGGAATGGAGGAGGACATACTAACTTAATGAACAGGAAGAAAATTATGACGACTACGGCGGTGATGGCGACGACGACGATGACGAAGATGATACTAATGATGATGAAGATGATGATGATGATGATGATGATGATGATGATGATGATGATGATGATGATGATGATGATGATGATGATGATGATGGTGGTGGTGGTGGTGGTGACTACGAAGATGTCGACGATGAAGAAGAAAGAGGTAAGAAATTAAGAAGAAGAAGAAGAAGAAGAAGAAGAACAACAACAACAACAACAACAAACACATTATTATGGGCTGTGCGGAGGAGGGGGGGGGATTGTTAGCACATGCACCGAATGGAGACTGACAAGAAGAAATTGTTTGAGTGTTGATTGATAGGTAACCCTGATAAAAGAGATAATAGTCCCTTAGTACTGGTTTCTTCAGACTAAACACAAACGGACACTTCCAGGAACTTCTGGAAACGACCAGAAAAAAAAGCGCTCTTGATACACAGTCAGAAAAAAATCAGTGTCATTGCCTGAGAGCTTTTCACAGTGACCATAGTATGGATTTAAAAGGCCTCAATTCGAAGGCTTTGTTTACTTTTAGCGAAAACGGGTTTACCCTACAATTCGCATTGTTATTACATTACACAATGGTAAAGTGAGGTTTCCTTGCTAAAACCAACCGCTGAAGTTCGAATATCTAAATTTCGGTTCTGACTGGGAGTAATTTCTCCTGTTTTAACGGTACATCAATAACATAGCCTTGTGACCTTTGACTCTATTTCTGAGTGAATCACACGGCTTGAAGAGTGCGTCTTTAGAGTCTGGGGTAGGGTAGGTCTATTTTATGAACCTTAAACTAAAAACCTTACCGAGCATTTTTTGTACGGATTCTGTCTCTTACTGGCTTTCTTAGATGCTAATTTTAGCTCAAGAATGCTGACTAGCCGTTGCAATTAATAGGCATAAAAAAGTACGGAATTTGGTTATTAAAAAACAAACTATACTTTCGAAAAGGTTATTTTTTTGTTTTAGGCTTTTAGCAGTGGGACAACACTCACTGTGAATGTTAAAAGGGTCAGTCCAGCAAGGGTGGAATAAACGATTAGAAAGAGGCGGATGAAAATAGAAAGAGGAAGATGAAAAAGGAGAATTGATGAAGAAGATTATAAAGAAGAAGATTGTTATTCATTGCTTACATGGTCTAGCGGACTGCAAAGAACCGAATCAGGACCACAAAATCAAGACCACAACTTGGATGAAAGAGGACTCACCCCTGATACGCATAAAAGATTTTCTGAAACAACCCCATTGGTAACACTGAAAGCACTCCATCAACCGGTCACTGTACAAAAAAGGCATCCCACGCAGGGGACGCTGAGGCTATACTCTAATTTATGGAACCTTCGTCTACAAAATCAAAATAGAATACGAGCGTCACTATAAAATATCAACACATATATATAAAATGCCTACATTGCTAAATAATAATATTATAGGAAGCCCTAGTGACCATTTGGGAGAAAGCGTCCAATATTCCCAAGCTGATACAACAGACCTCACACACAAATGAGGAGTTTTGTCCCAGAAGAGGTTTCAAGAAAAAAAGGTAGGTGATTTTTCTAGCGAAGGAGGAGATAGTATAGTAGATTGATAGAACAGAGTAGGAATGAGAAAGAAAGAAATGAGAAAGACAGCGACAGTCGGAATTTATTGCACTAAATTTCCAGAAAGTGGGGATACTATTTATACTGAAACCCCCGGCAACCCTTCAGGGGGCTAAAGAGGAAGAGGTGGATCGAGAAGGAGAACAAGAAGATGAAGAAGGTGGTTTGGGGCTGGGTGGGGTGGAACAGGAGAAGGAGAAGAAAATGGAAGATAAGAGGACGGAAAGAAGCAGAATTAGAAGAAGAAGAAGAAGAAGAAGAAGAAGAAGAAGAAGAAGAAGAAGAAGAAGAAGAAGATGATGATGATGATGATGATGAGGAGGAGGAGGAGGAGGAAAAGAAGGCAATGGAAGTCATGCCGCTAATAATAATGGGTGAAAAACAGCCTTCGCAATACTACAGACAGACAGACACACACACACACAAAAGAAATGTTCATCTCTCTGTCTGTCTGTCTGTCTGTCTGTCTGTCTCTCTCTCTCTCTCGCACAAATAAACACACACATACACACACACAAACACACCCACTGTACGCTGTATACACAATACTTAAATACGCACTCTCAATTCCAAAATCAGGCGCCTGTGGAAACGCGCTGCCGTCACGCTCGTACAGCCCGTGTAAAGCGTGAAAAGTGTGAGAAACATCGAAAGACTAACTAACCCGCACGAGAAAACCTCAGTCTGATTTTAATTTGAAGCAATCGTGAAGCATGTTTGGTGTTTCTTGACTGTTTTGACCTTCGGCAAAACTACTATGTGAAAGTGTGAATTTCCAAGAATTGTGTTTGTTAGGTGGGGTTTTAGTTTTCTATGGACGGCCTGTGCAAATGCAAATAGAATTACACTGCGGAGTTTGCGCGTGTTTTAGTAAGGACAAATGATTGCTGTCTGGGACGAAACATGTCAATAAAAAACTGCAAATGTTCAAGCAGAGTTATTCAGCGGAAATGGACATATAAGACCACACAGGCTGTGTAGAACTAGAAGAAGTACAGCAGAATTGACAACTACGTCACTTGTTTGACATTTCACTATTTACGGACGGAACGGAAGCTGTAGTATCTCTTTCCGCTGGTTAATTTTCAAGATCAAGCTTCCTCTTCTCACGTGCACAAATCTCTGCGCCCTGAGCATGTACCAGAGAAATGGAATTTGTGCGCTATAAAAGTGGATGTTAGCTTGTATACCCCAATGTATATATAAATAGTGGTATTGTTCTTGTTTCTTTTGGAGCTCATTCGTGTAGTGCACCAATATTACAGACGCAGAACATTATATAATATATAGAGATACTATAATACTAATATAGTGAAGTACACTTATTGGCGAAGGCTTTGAAAATTACACAATGGAAATGAAATGGAATGACCAACGATGACCAACAATGACCGTCGCGTTCAACACTGAAAAAGTTTTTGAAGGAAAAAAAACAAACTTGCGTAGTATTTGCAGCCAGCTGTCTTGTTCACCGAGGATCCTGCCACAAAAGCGATGGTAGTACGTGCAAGCCCTATTTCAGTATGGATTCTTCCATAATTAACTAAGAAATAATGAATTACACTATATTAATCTTCATTAGGAAAATTGAATTTGAGTATATTTTTTTTTACACCAGAATGAACTAGCTTTTTTGTTAACAGAGGACTTGGATATTGTTGCCAGTTGACTGTCGTGACCCATTTTCTGAAACAATCACTATGATTCAGACTCATGAAAAACAGTCGGTGGATGTCTTTCACGATTCAGGTGTCACTTTCGGTTGCCAATGACCTGTGAAATAGTAGTGACATTCCTTTGATCGTCAGTGCTTATCATGTGCTTTCTGAGCACAACAGCGTTTGAGATTAAGCCATCTGCCAGACATGCAGGTTAGTAATCAATATTTCATTTATTTTGTTCCAATCATAATTATTTAATATAATTTTGAACAGTATCCTTGTCAGTGTCATAAATATAGTTATTTCTTTAATCGTCGCCAACATTGCCGTCGTCATCATCATCATCACCGTCATCATCGTCATCTTCATGGCCGTCGTCATTATCATCATCATCACCGTCATCATCGTCATCTTCATCATCGTCATCCTCATCATTATCATCATCGTCATCATCACCATTTTGTTAAAATTATTAGTTTTGCCGATTTATTTCAAATTAACAGACCTATAACAGATTTTGTTTCGCCAAGTAACATATTTACAAAAGCACCTATAACTATCACTGTTACTACTGAGCCACATTCCTCACCATACTCCGTCCTTATCCAATCACTCTTTCGCCTCTCTCTTCTCACTCTCTCTCCCTCCCTCTCTCTCTCCCTCTCTCTCTCTCTCTCTCTCTCTATTTCACTGCACATCACAACACAACACCCATCTAACCCACCCGCACACATAAATAATACATACTAGCAGTTATTACCCGTCCAAATAAATTTTTGATGACCCAATTGCTGGGCCTGATGTTATATGCCCGTTTCAAAAATTTTCCTGGAAGTGACTTTTTTTGTGCATTCTGCAGCATTTTGTCATTTTATGTTTGTTTTTAATCTGAAGAAGAGCAAAGCACGAAAATTCATTTGTCTTGTATTGTTGTATAATTAAAAGTATCTATTATATTTTGTTGTTGTGTTGCTGATTTTATGCCCGTTATAGGTTATCTTTGGGTGTCCAAGCTGTCAGCCACTGAGTGAAGTCAAATTTATTTGAGACTATAATGTTCCATTGTAGCCTACATAGTGTATAGTTTATGTTGTGGTGTTGGTACAATAACTACATGTAGAAAGTATCAATTGCCTGAAAGTGGAAGAAATTGTAAACACAACAGGAACTGCTAAGTATTTTGAAAGTAAAATACAATTATATGTTTATCTTTAATCTATGTCTCTTTTTAGTTCACCACTGACAGTGCACTTCAGCCTTCCACTTCCAGAATCATAAACACAACTAAGATATACAGTATATCAAAGATACTTTTAATTAACATTAGCTCGAAAATTAATTCACATTGTATAAAAGTATCTTTGATATAATAATCTTTGTTGTGTTTATGATTCTGAAAGTGGAAGGCTGAAGTACACTGTCAGTGGTGAATCACTAAAAAGAGACAT
This sequence comes from Oncomelania hupensis, assembly GCA_036898135.1. Taxonomy (NCBI): domain Eukaryota; kingdom Metazoa; phylum Mollusca; class Gastropoda; order Littorinimorpha; family Pomatiopsidae; genus Oncomelania; species Oncomelania hupensis. Next base: position 30,901,438 of record CM072519.1, read on the forward strand.
AGATTAAAAATAAACTTATAATTGTAATAAAACACAATAATCATTTATTTGAGGAGAACAGCATTACTGATTTATTGCACATGCATGTGATTAAAACAATAAGGCAATGCTATCACTGCATGCACAGAACTTTTTTCCTTATAATACATACCAATGAAATACCAAATTGAGGCAATCATTAAAAAAAAAGCACCAAACCATGTAAATGTAAATATGGACCTTTAGTCCCTACAGATATTTATTTGGGAACAATTCAGTTTTAATTTAGATTCTAAATATTTATTTTTAATGTAAAGTTTGCTCTTAATTTAATATTTTTTTCTGATGAATCGAATGACAATTAATTATGCTATGAAATTTACAATAAAACTATAATGTTATTTTCTAAATGTTTATTTTTTAAACAGACCTACCTATACCTAATTTTCTTTTTAAAAGCATAAGATGTTAAGTGTTCTAAGAAGTACACGCATCATGGATAAATGGAAAAAAAAAAGAATATGAAGCAGTTATTAATACCCGTGCTATGATTTTATATATATATATATTGCTTGCACCTCGTTTTGTTTTTCAGTTGCCTCTGTTCCGCTCTTTTTCTTTATTATCTATATCTCTCTTATATCTCTCTCGCTCTGTATTATTAAATTTTATTTAAAAAAAAAGAAAAAAAAAAAAGGACCAAGCGAGATTCGAACCCGGGTCTCTTTTATTGACAGTCAAACGCCTTATCCATTGAACCACGGGATGCTATAATTGTCTAATCTGATTTTAGGTCCCATATCATAAAACATGTTGAACACCTCGATTTTATTAGTGTTATAAACTTGAAACTGGATTAAACAACAATATAGCGAACGCCGATCGATTAAAAGCGATTTGGAATAAAATACGAAATCCTTGGTAGAAATGGTATGCGGAAATGATGGCAGGGCTAAGGACAAAAATGATTGGTTCTAAAAATACCGTCTCACACATGTGTTTTTACAGTGCTTTTGGAGGCAGTAAAATGCTAACTAAAGCCGTTTTGCGATCGAAAAGAATGTTAAGTTTCGTTGTATCGGCAGCGGGTGATCGAGCGCCGAATGGCAAAACTCGCGTGGAAGCAATTATATGGACAGTTCAGCTGTAATCTGTAAAACTTGGAGCCAATTGAAGCTCGAAATTAACTTCACAACAAAGCCGCTGGTTGGCTAAAACGGCCCCTCGTGATCTGAACAGGCTGCTCGATTAATATATCGAAGTGACTATTGGCAATCGATTGTCTTTAGGTTTCAAACCCTATTGGCAATCGGCGCGTGCTATAAATAGCCTAGGCAATGGCAATCGATTGTCTTTAGGTTTCAAACCCTATTGGCAATCGGCGCGTGCTATAAATAGCCTAGGCAATCTATTAATAAATAATAATAAAATAATAATAAATTAATAAATTAATAAATTAATAAATTAATAAATAATAATAATAATAATAATAATAATAATAATAATAATAATAATAATAATAATAATAGGCCTAAGAAATAAATAAATAAATAAAATTAAAAAAAGCAAAATAAAATCTAAGAAAATTGTAGTAGATATATATCTAGTAGTAGTGTTAATAATAATAATATTGTTCTTTTTCTGTTGTTGTTGTTGTTGTTGTTGTTGTTAATATTAATAATTTTAATTCCTTAATATTACTTTTCTAACAAGAAAATCCAAATAAAACACACAAACATAATTTTTAAACAAAATAAAGTAATATTTAAATAAATTCTGCTGAAAGAAAAACAGTATACAAAGTAGTAGTAGTAGTAGTAGCAGCAGTAGTAATAGTAGTAGTAGAATTAGTAGTAGTAGTAGTAGAGGCTGTAGCATGCAAACGAGATGCAGTGGCCACTCCAGCTTAATTAATTATGCATTGTATTTTTGTGCATTTTCTAACCACAAGGGAGGTAAATTCAGTGAGTGGTGACGTAATCGAGTGGGAATAACCGTTGTTTACTTTTATTTCACACACATCTCTGGCTACTGAATAGGCCTACTATCTGCAACACGTGATCTAAGTAGAATACAACAGTATTCTGACTGCACAGGAGCCTCGATTGCCAATAGCGTTGGAAACCTAAAGGCAATCGATTGCCAATAGCGTTGAAAACCTAAAGGCAATCGATTGCCAATAGGCGCTCCCTTAATATATAGACGTTCAAAAAATGAGTGAAAGACAGACATATAGACAGACACAGGGAATTAAAGTAACATCAAACATCCTTTTCTCTTTATTTGATTCTCCTATCGAATTTTGCACACAAGAATCTACTGTTTGTTTTTTGTCTGTTTGTCGACGGATTTCCTTTCCATCAGCTAGGAAGGAACGCATCTGGGAGGCGCTGGAGTTGACATTTGTCGACGCCTGCCGTGCTGACATTGTTCCATGCACTTTGATTTGTCAAGCGAAACCGTTACATGCTCCCCCTGTTTAATTTATCGAACACTTACCATCGACCTTTTTAGGCCCCATGCTAATTCAGACCTGTTTCTGCTTCTCTGTCTCTGTTATCCTTGTCTCTGTCCATGTCTTTCTCTTTCACTCTGTCATTGTTTTTCTTCTTCTCTGTTTTTATTTTGTTATTGCAGTTATTCCCCTGTCGGCCTATATGTCTGTCTGACTCTTTCTCTGTCTATTTTTATTCTGTAATTTCGAATTCCCCACCTCCTCCCTGTCGGTCTTCTGTCTCTCTCTGTCTCTGAGAAGATTAGTAGTCTGACTGACTCTCTCCCTGTCTCTGTGAGAAAAGAAATGTAAAAGTATGACCCCTCTTTCCCTCTGTTCTTTGGCATGTGCTTCAGTTCTTTGTTTTTTAGGCTAAAGATCGTAATATGCATTGCATTCTCAAAGTCTATAAAACTCTTTGTCTCTCTCGATGTCTTTGTCTGTGTCTCCCTGTTTGTCTGTGTCTGTCGGTTGGTCTGTCTGTCTGTCTCTCTCTCTGTCTCTTTCTTTTCTCTCTTAGTCAAATTACTTTGTATTCAAATTATATGACATCAGTGTAACATCTATTACCATTGCTTTGTCATCTCGCCTTCTTTAATCACTGAACGTAGTGTTTAATATATATATTTACTGCTGTTCAAAGTTCATCAAAACTGCTTTGCAGACAAATAATTTGTGCGACATTTTGTTGTTAATTTCAACTACTCGTTTATCGCCGTTGTGAACAATATTCCATGTTATGTTATGTTTATCAGTTTATAGTCCCCTCTCTTCCCGTAAGGATTTTCAGAGAGGAGACTTCTGATTGAATATTCCATGCTACATACATTCTTTTTATACTGTGCTACTGATACTTGAGCACTGCCGATAGATTAAACGTTCACAACATCTGTGTGATTGTATTTCTTTACACAATTTTTTACCCCTTGGGGTCATGAGCAATCTTGCCACTGTAGATTGTTTTAACCTATAAAGGGAAAAGTGAAAGCCCCAGTTGAAAACCTGTCTTGACTTTGTAGTCATGACCAATTCACTGCGGCAACAGTACCCCCGTTGGGGTGCCGGAAGTTTCAGTATAAATAGTATCCCCACTTTCTGGAAATTTAGTGCTTTAAATTCCCACTGTCGCTGTCTTCCTCATTTACTCTTTCCCATTCCTGCTCTGTCCTATCACTCTGCTATACTATCTTCTTCTTCGCTAGATCAATGACCTACCTTTTTTCTTGAAAACTCTTCCTGGACAAGACTCCTTGTTTGTGTATGAGGTCTGTTGGATCAGCTTGGGAGTGTTGGACGCTTTCTGCCGGGTGGTCACTAGGGCTTCCTATGATGTTATTATTTAGCAATATAGGCATTTTATATGTATATGTTTTGTTGATAATTTATAATGTTTGTATTCTATTTTGTTTTTGTAACCGGGGGTTCGAGTAGTTGGGGTAAAGCCTCAGCCGTCCCCTGCGTGGGATGTCTTTATTGTAAAGTGACTGGCCGGTGGAGGGCATTCAATTTTCCCACTAGGGTTGTTTCAGCAGATCTTTTATGCGGATCGGCGGGTGTCCGGTCCTGATTTGGCTCGGAAGAGTCCGCTGGACCTAAAGCAACAATCAATCAATCAATCAAAAACACAATTTTTTTAAAGAGAAGACGATGCCTGTGTTGAAGATCGGTCACCTAAAAATTGCCAGCCTGAACGCTAAAGTGCGAGATCTGTCAATATTTTTGCGTAAAACCGACCCTCATTTTCATCTGTATGGCATTACAGAGTCACGACTTAGTTCTAACATTTGTGACTCTATAATACGTATTCCAGACTTTATTATTATTAGACGTGATGCCCAGATTTACGGTGATACTGGTGTTGCAGTTTATATTCATACACCCATTTATTCTTTCACCGTAAGAAAGCAAGACTTTGAACATGTAAATATAATATTGAATGTATATTGATTAGAGTTTAAGAATGCGGCCACATCCTCCCCTGTGTATGTATTGTGTACAGGAATCCAGCTGCTACTGCTGATTGATTTGATTACTTTTCTGACACAATGGACCATGTTTATAAATCTAAGCCTAATGCTGACGTCCTCAGTCTTGGCGATTTTAATATTACTTTTTTTGAAACCAGGACTTAGATGGGACTAGGCCTACCTAATATCCTCTCATAGTCTTATTCAGTTGATAACTTCACCTATTAGGGTAACCTCATCAGTATAATCTTTAATCGACCACATATACACCAACTCACCTGCAACAATTAATCATGCTTCCCTTTCAGTTATGAGCATAAGTGATAATTCCCAAAAATATATTGCACAAAGTTTACTAAACTGCCAAAATCAAGCACTAGGGGCCATACTATAACATATCGGTCTTTTAAACACTTTGATTATGGAGCTTTTCTGAGGGATATGTATGATGCATCTCATCATTTGATGATGTATGCAATTATAATAACCCTAATGTTGCTCTTAAGAGTTAGTATACTATTTATCTGTCAATGGTCAGCAAGCATGCGCCAGTTAAAAAGAAAAGAGTAAAACATTCTAAACCCCCAACATGGCTGACTCCAGAAATCATAGACGCAATGTTACAGCGAGACAAACTGAAATAAACTTCACAATTTCAAGAGTAAAAAAAAATCGTTATAATATATTAAAAAAACAAACATGGTGCGTTACTCCAAGAGAAACTACTTTAATAAACTAGTAGAAAATAAAAGAGACATTTTTCAACTTTGGCATGCACTGAATTCTTTCATTAAAGGTTCATCTTCAAATCATCATGAAATTCCATCCAATTTATCTGCTAATGACTTCAACAACCATTTTCTTTCAGTTGCTGTTTCTGTACTGAAATCGGATTCCTCAAAATATACACAACAATCTTGCTCTGTTTGTCTTACACAATTTGTAAGAAAAGAAAACAAGTAAATCTTCACCATTTAAAATACCTCTCATTACTGTAAATGAAGTTACTAAATAAATATCATAACCTAAAAAATAAGAAATCAGTAGGTCCAGAGGAAATTAGTAATGAGATTTTGAAAATATTTTTGCTTTATGTTATTAATTCCCTTACATACATCTTCAATTTATGCATTATGAAAAATATATTTCCAACTACATGGAAACAACCTAAGGTTATTCCACTTCCTAAATCAAAAGTCAGTTCTGATCTTAATAACTATCGGCCAATATCTCTGCTGCCTACACTTTCAAAAATTCTAGAACGACATATTCACACTCATCTAACAAAATGCATGGATGATCTTGGTATTTTTTATCATCTACAATCTGGTTTTCGTACCCACCATTCTTGCGCTACTGCCCTGGCGCGGCACTTTGACCAATGGCTCTCTGCAATGAATAAATTTACTTTGTCAGGAGTTTTTTTTCTTGATCTTTCCAAAGCTTTTGACCTCGTTAATCAGCACACACTGCTTCAGAAACTTGAACTGTACCTCAATGGCTCAGTTGTGTTAAACTTGTTTCGTTCCTATCTTTATGAACGTACGCAATTTGTACAAATTCATGGAATAAATTCCTTTGTAGGCCTTATAATGCACAACCACGCTTAGACATATTTAAAACATCTCTGTCACATTCTGGTCCAAGTGTGTGAAATTCTCTACCACAAGAGATCAAGGAAAGTAAATCATTAACGTCGTTTAAAAGTAGACTACATAAAGTTCTATTCTCCCTTTGCTCCTAATATTTAGATGGCTGTATACCTTTTGTTCTTCCCTATCTTGCGACAGTTAAAGTTTTTGAGGTGTGAATTAGCTTGTGTATATGTTGTGGGTGGTAGTTGCAGGGGGGGGGGGCAGTGGGAGTAGGGAAGAGGTATTGGAGGGGGAAATGGAGAGTATGTGTATTTAGATACCTTAATATTCTTAGTAATTTCTTTAATTCTTACCATTGTTAAGGTTTGTGTTAGTTTCACATCATTTTTATATTAATTATTTTGTTTGTACTGAATTTGTTTTAAAAATTAAGGTCTAGATGTAAGACAGGTCCATAGGGCTTAATGCTGTTATCCTATTAAAGGTTTCGACTTCTCTCTCTCTCTCTCTCTCTCTCTCACTCTCACTCTCTCTCTCTCTCTCTCTCTCACTCTCTCTCTCTGTTTTCACAGGTATGGTGTTCTTTGCCTGAAACGTTTGCGCCTTACGGTGTTACAATTAAGTTTATTTGTCGTAAGACAGTAAGTAAAACGAAAGTCCGAGCTCTGACATTTTTCGGCCTTTTACTCAAATGAACAGAGAACTGAAGCACATCGAGAGAGAGAGAGAGAGAGAGAGAGAGAGAGAGAGAGAGAGAGAGAGAGAGAGAGAGAGAGAGAGAGAGAGAGAGAGGGGGGGGGGGGTGAAGATGCAAGGTATGACAGAGCGAAAACGTTGGGTATGACAACAGCAAGCAGAGAGTGGGAAAGAAATGCTCCTGTTGCTGGGTTTTGCCCTAACAACTGGAAAAGAAGCTGCCTAGAACTAGAAATAATCAAGTTTATTCTCTTTGGTCAAAACTTTCGGTCACAGAAAATTCGATAGGGACGGCACAGTGACTTCTCTCTCTCTCTCTCTCTCTCTCTCTCTCTCTCTCTCTCTCTCTCTCTCTCTCTCTCTCTCTCTCTCTCTCTCTCTCTCTCTCTCTCTCTCTCTCTCGGTAGAGCTCAAAGCTTTCTTATTACTGTCTGAGCAGATTTCTCTCCCTTCGATCTCTTCTCTCTCTCTCTCTCTCTCTCTCTCTCTCTCTCTCTCTCTCTCTCTCTCTCTGCTCGGCTTTTGAAGTATTCTGATCGTGGCGCGGTGTCCGTGATGATGGGAGACAACGCGTTCTGCGACGCTGACGGTATTCGCGATGCTGTCCCTTGGCCTTGGATTTAGAAACTGTTTTCCTTGGTTGGAGGTCCCAGGAATGAGCGCTAGTGTATTATGTGTGTGTGTGGTTTTTCATTATGGATTCTACTGTTTATGATAGCTAGGATCTTGTGCTGTGGAATAGAGGTTCAATATTTCGTCAGCCTCAAAGAAAGTGACAATTGTAAAATTCAAAAGTAAAAAGTAAGATGTAGCGTGGAAAAGATAAACAAAATCTGATGTATTATTAAATCTGAATCCAAATCATGCATGAAAGTTAAGTCTGAAAACATTATTATGAAACTTAAAGCTCATGCATTGTGTTTTTCTCAGATCCAGTGGTTTCAATGGGAACTTTCAATTTCTAAATGCGGTGAGTAATTGGCCAGTGACAATCAAGTGTTGCAAACTTGTACACCGACAACATTACTAAATAAAATTTTTTTTTTAATTTTTATTCCTCCAAACTGGTTTTTTTAATCATTGTTTTAGATTACTCCAGGTATTTATTTACCTTTTAATCGACAGCTACTATATTGTGTAAAGTTTACTATTGGGTGCATGTATCTGTTTCTCGTTAGTTAGTTAATTCATTTATTTTTTTAATTACTTTTTTTTTCCTTTTTGATGTTATTGTATTTCGTGTCTCTCATACTATAATTATATGTTTGTTTTCTTTTCACCGTTGAGAAAATTAATTAATGTACTTCTGTTTTTATTGCTTTGTTCCTGTTCGCCAGACATTTCATTGTTGTCATTTGTCAAAGGGTAGCACTTATTTAAGCTTTGATTTTGTGTGCCCTTTATGTTCTCCGAGCTTTGTTTGCTTGTCTCGTCATTAATACAATTCTGTTTAAACCAACATTACTATAAAAATGTGAGGCGAAAAACGTCGTCTCGCATCTTTCAAATATATCGCAGTGTTTAGAATGTAAGAATTATCGGACAGCACAGATGCAAAGAGCTATTTCAATAAGAACTGTTGCAGGCAAAACGTAGTTGAGTGTTAAGGAAAGAGACAAAGTAGTTGCGAATAAACGCTAAAACTTTGGTAATTGTAAAACCTGTCACAATCAATATTCAAGCATTTGAAGTTTGTATCGAAAAATACTTTATCAGTTCAAAATAGTAAAAATTTTAAATTTTAGAACATTTTGAACATTTATTTGTTTTCGCTTTCTTTCATAAAAGATATTTTTAAACATTTATTTTGTATTATAAAACCGATAAATAATATAAATAGGGTGCGGTATTTTTTTTCAAATATGTTTATAACAAGTAGGGTTTGTGAATAATAATGGAGTTGTATTTTAACGGCTATTTAAAGAGAGCGCGACATGTGTTCAGTGTTCTTGTTTCTTTGTTATTTGATGGAGATAGCATTTGATTTTCCATCAGGCCAAGGGAAAAAAAGAGAAAACTTCTACGCTTTATTTTGAAAACAGGCGGGCAGTCGATAGAAAATTAGTACAAAGAGAATCCGAGCTGAGAAAAGAGGGACTTGTTTCAATTTCTTATCTAGTCGCGCGGCGGCTTTATTTTGAAGTAAGCTATGACTTATATCCGTTTGCCACACAGTAGGAATTGAATGTGATGTATTTCAGTCCGCAGTTCAGATCCCCAGAAGGCAGCGTTCTGTAGATGGAGACTTTTTGCTCATGGTGATTGATTGACTGCTTGATTGGTGATAGTTACTAATTTATTTATAATGGTGATTGTTTTTTGTTCTTGATATACTCGCAACAATTGAAATCGATCACTGTGTGCTTAACAGGTTCACTGTGAATGAATAATGATGGCAAGTAACGTAAACACTCCATGGTGAGAAAACGGTAAGTTTTGGGGATTTGCTTACATATATAATGAATACATGTTTGTTAATTTGTAATTATTACCCCACTACCGTCCTGGCCTCTCCATCACATTTATTAATATTTACTTTCATTATGCTATTAATTTATTTATTGCGTTTATACTTTATTTAATAATATGTTCGCTAAACTAATTACTATGATTGGACGTTACATTTCAATAAGTAAATAAATAATTCCACACATAGTACTAACTAACTAAATAAATAAATAACTATCTTATAATTATATGAGGCAGTATGATTGGGAACACAGAGTTATTAATTCCCTTTCTACGTATTTTGTACATCTTTCATTTTTCCTACATTAAACATTTTTGATGCAGTCTAAGAACGAGTGTTAGATCAGTTCTGTTAGTATATTATTAAATGATCAAATAATTCATTGGAACATTTGCTGGTACTTGGTGCCTGACTGCATTTATCCTATTAAATTTAATTTCAGTGAATATTCCGATGGTATTGAGTAGTCTTTTAAAATGTTATTGTATTTTAATGTACTAACTTATTACATTTAAAAGCTTGTTGTTTTTTCTGTGCGTTTCTTTTTCCTGTAATTAAAACAAATATAATAACTACTTGTGTGTGTGTGTGTGTGTGTGTGTGTGTGTGTGTGTGTGTGTGTGTGTGTGTGTGTGTGTTTGTGTGTGTTATCTTTCGGTTAATGTATCTTGAATCTTGTATTTTTATTTTATTTGCATTATGTTAACTTTAAATGAGTGAACTCATTGTCAAAATAAATAAATAAATAAATAAACATTGTTCATACTTTGAGCCCCTACTTAAAATGCCTTTGAGATGGAGATTCCACGCCATCATTCCTCTCCTCCCTTGTCTTCTTCCTTTTGACTATATGCCCCACACCACCTACCTTCCTTTCCCACATCCCTCTCTTCCGTGGGTCCTCATGAGGGATAGTGTTGACATTTTCAAAATAGAACTTTAGTTCCCAAAGGTGACATCAGTTATTACATTCCTTGACCACATGTGACCAAACTATCAATTGTCGCGGAAATACCCCCGTTGGGGTGCCGGGGGTTTCAGTATAAATAGTATCCCCACTTTCTGGAAATTTAGTGCTTTAAATTCCCACTGTCGCTGTCTTTCTCATTTGCTCTTTCTCATTCCTGCTCTGTTCTATCAATCTGCTATACTATCTTCTTCTTCGCTAGACCAGTCACCTACCTTTTTTCTTGAAAACTCTTCCGGGGCAAGACTCCTTATTTGTGTATGAGGTCTGTTGGATCAGCTTGGGAATATTGGACGCTTTCTGCCAGGTGATCACTAGGGCTTCCTATGATGTTATTATTTAGCAATGTAGGCATTTTATATTTATGTGTTTTGTTGATAATATATAATGTTGTTTGTATTCTATTTTGTTTTTGTAAACGGGGGTTCGATAAATTAGAGTACAGCCTCAGCGTCGCCTGCGTGGGATGTCTTTATTGTAAAGTGTCTGGCTGGTGGAGAGCTTTCAGTTTTACCACTAGGGTTGTTTCAGCAGATCTTTTATGCGGATCAGGGGTTGTCCGGTCCTAATTTGGCTCGGAGGAGTCCGCTGGACCTAAAGCAATAATGATGTAATGTAGTGTAATGTCGCGGAAATACGGTAATTTTAGTTAGTTAGTTAGTTAAATAGATTAACGTCCCCGGACACATAAGCGTATAGGGGACGATAATAAGTTGTATATACGGTAATTGCTACTGTCCGCCCTTAAATGCCATTCCAGCCTTACATAATATTACAACGTTACCTTCCACGCTAGTAGGCTCTTTGTTGTAAAACACTCTTAAAAAGTAATTTCCTGAAGTGGTCGAGTTGCATGCAGTTCGGCAAGAATTGAAACTGATCGAGATCTCCTTTCTTTCTTTCTTTCTTTCTTTCTTTCTTTCTTTCTTTCTGTCAATCTTTCTGTTTCTGTTCTTTTCTTCTTTTTGTTTCTCTTCTTCGTGTTTGTTTTGTTTCTACTGTAATTCCGGTATATAAAAAAAAGTTTTATTTTATTTTAAACTTACTTTTCATGTTTTTCCTTCGTTAGTTCATTTATTTCTTTCTCTTTTGTTTCTTCTTTTTCTTCTATTTTTTTTTATTCTTTTCTGTCCGTTTTATTTCATTTTTTAACATTTGCTTTCTTTCTTGTCTTTGTTTCTTTTCCGTTCTTTGATTTTTATTCGTGTCATTCTTTGTTTTCCGTTTTTTAAAGGAGAATGACAAGCATAGTTGTTGTTGTAAACTAATAGAGATATACTAGCAAGCAGAGGTTGTTTTGTATTTTACATTAATTCTTATTAAAGAAAATATCACTGTGTGGTGAATAGGTTATGGAATAGTTTTCATTTGCATTGAAGATTCCATGATGTAGCTGAATTAGTCCAATGTTGCACATAATATTATTAAGTATGATATTGAATATGAAATTGTTTTCAAGAAATTAATCTAATCTGGCGTTTTTCTTACTTGGCCGACTAGAACAAAGAAATCCATAACATTAGAAATGATTACAATAAATATTGCAATAACGTTTATTTGTGTCAACATGACAAATTGATGTGACAGTTTAATTCAAGCATGATTTTGCGTTTTCGCCCTGAGCATGCTGTATAGCACTGTATATATTAGAGGTATTAAACTCCAAAGCATTCGTAAATGTTAGGTTACACGAAGTATAGCTAAGTATACTCGTTTTATTACATGTCGGTATATTTTATTACTTACCGAAGTGAAAATGTTATTAATTATTATATGACATTTTCTCCAATTTCAATTGTACAGATCCGATAATTATATTTGTTGAAAAAAGGCTACATTAACATTCAAAACAAAATGGTAAGAAATTTCAATGTATATCCAAACACTCACACATAGCTAAAAACCAGCTTTTTAAAAAGTGTGTTGGTGGACCTGTTCTGGCACGGTGTTGTCGTAAAGAAGCAAAAGTGACTAAATGAAACGATTGGCCAGTATTTGAGCTATATGCAAGCTGAAAATGTATTGTGGTGGTTCACCCGTCCCCTATACACTTGATGTGTCCGGGGACGTAAATTTTACTTTTAAAAAAATCAAAATCTGTTTAGCGAAATTTGAGTTGCAGCGTGGGAATGTGCTTAGAAAATAATGAACTTCAGCTACCTTAAAAATGAAATCAAACAGACAGAATGGAAATGAGTGCAGAGAAGATCAAAATGATGACCAACAACACCAATGGCATCAAGACGGACATTTAAGTCCAAGCCCAATATCTCAACACACTGCATAGCTTCAAATATTTAGGAGCCATTGTATCAGACAATGGGTCCCGACAGGAAGTCCTCTCCAGGATCGCACAAACAACTGCTGCCCTGGGGAGGTTGAAGCGAATTTGGAAGGACGGGACCATCAGCCTACATTCCAAGGTAAGATTGCTGCACTCCCTTGTCATCTCCATCTTCCTATACGCCTGCGAAACATGGGCTTTCACAGCAGATATACAACGAAGAATACAAAACATAGAGATGAGGTGCTACAGAAGACTTCTGGGCATTTCCTATACCCAGCACATCACCAACGACGAAGTCCGACAGACCATCACACAAGCCATTGGACAACACGATAACCTGCTCGCAGTGGTGAAAAAACGGAAACTCCGATGGTATGGCCACGTCACCAGATCATCAGGTCTTGCAAAGACCATCCTGCAAGGCACAGTGCAAGGAGGTAGAAGAAGAGGGAGAACGAAAAAGAGGTGGGAGGACAACATTCGAGAATGGACTGGTTTGACACTGAGCGAAACCATCAGGGTTGCTGAGGACAGGGAAAGATGGAGTACGCTGGTTAAACGATCATCTGTGGTGCCCCTATGACCTCAGAGTTACGGGATAGGATAGGATAGGATAGGATAGGATGGAGTACGCTGGTTAAACGATCATCTGTGGTGCTCCTGCGACCTCAGAGTTACGGGATAGGATAGGATAGGATAGGATAGGATAGGATAGGATAGCTACCTTGACCTGCATGTCAGAAAGTGCAAATATGAATTATATAAAAGGCTAAATAGTAGTCAAAGTACATGCTTAGTAAAAATGATCCACATCGGTCAGATCATATTTGAGATAGTGCAGAACAGGGTTAGGGCAATGAATAGAATAGAACTAACGTTTCCCGGCGTGTCGTAAGAGGCGACTAACTGGGGTGATGCCAGCACGGCATCACTGGGCGAAATTCTTCTACACAGAAGTCTCCGGCCAGGACGGAGGAGCCTCACGTTACTATAGGTTCAACAACCACATGCTCGGGGCCAAGGCGAGCCACACTGTAATCGTGGATTTCGGCTGTGGTCATCAGCCTGGAGAGGATTGAGCCCCTTGCCCAAGACATACCGTATGATGAAAAGATCCACTCACTCCATACGAGATCGGTCGTCGCCCGGGTCACCAAGGATCGCGCCTTCCGTTGGCCACCAGGACGGAGGTGATAAGCGTGTTACTGATGGACAAGTTAGCAAGATCCGCACGAAAGACAGCGTCGTCATAAGAACCTGGAATGTCAGGACCCTAACTGCGGAGGGAAAAGTAGAAGAACTGGCCCATGAGCCCACTATCGACGGGAAATTTTGGTGCAATCACTGAAGAAGGGAAATCAGCGGGAGTGGACAGCATACCCGCAGAATTGCTTCAAGCATGAGGAGAAGCGATGATTGACATCCTCATCATTATCTATAACAAGATCTGGCAAAAGGGGTAACCTTCAGGAGCTTGAAAATCACCGCACCCTCAGCCTCATCAGCCATCCCAGCAAAGTTCTCCTGAAAATAGTACTCAACAGATTGAAACCACAAGCTGAACAAATCATAACAGGATAACAGGAAATTATTTATTATGTAATAGATACAACAATCGCAATGTTATTTGGTGTTGGACAATGGCAGAATGTATTATATTTAACATCCCTCACTCTCTCTTTTTTTCTCTCTCTCTCTCTTACACCCACGCACGCATACACACATACCTACATACAAAAATACACACATGTATGCACAACCACACACACTCATACAAACATACCCAAAGACTCGCACACATTCATCGCCTGTACTAACACTTAACACACACACACTCACACACACTTCCTCTCACAGTAAGAGCATCATTATTACATGGTATTCTATAGCATACTAAAATGCATAAACAGATAGAAAAATACAAATAACCAGTCTAAAGTGATCACAAAACATTCTGGATTATAACAGTCGCTGTAGTATCTAGATGTATGTAGGGAGGAGCAGGGCGTGCGCACGGCAGGGGATCAGCGGTGGGAGGAGGATGCGGCGTTTAGAGATCTTACAGTTTGAGGGTAAAAGGAATCTTTAAAGCTGGAAGTGTGGGATCTGAAGGATCAAAAGCGGCGGCCAGAGGGGAGAAGTTCGAACAGGGGGTGGGCAGGGTGGGAAGGACAAGAGAGGATCTTGTCGGCTCTTTTGAGAGAACGGGTCGAGTAGATGGAGGCCAGAGAGGGGAGCTCACAGCCGACAATCCTGCCTGCCATGCGCACGACCCGCTCCAGCCGGTCTTTGTCGAGCTGCGTTGCTGTTCCGAACCAGACAGTGATGGAAAACGTTCTCCACCACGGCCCGGTAGAACTGGAGAAGAATGTCTTTGGAAAGGTCAAACTTCCTCAGCTGTCTGAGGAAGTACAGTCGTTGATGGGCCCGCTTCACGATGGTGTCAATGTTGGCAACCCAGCTGAGGTCGTCGGAGATGAGGGAACCCAGGAACTTGAACGAGTCCACTGTGTCGATGGCTTGTCCATTGATGAGCAGTGGATCTTTGGGGTCCTGGTTCATGCGGTAGTCTACAATCATCTCGACAGTCTTGGAAAAGTTCAGTTCGAGGTTGTTGTCTTCGCACCACGACACCAAGAGGTCGACTTCCTGGCGGTATGTTGTTTCGTCGCTGTTAGAGATGATGCCCTCGACCGTGCTGTCGTCGGCGAACTTCACGAGCTGAACACTGTCAGCATGGGACATACAGTCATTGGTGAAGAGGCAGTAGAGGAGAGGTGGGAGAGGACACAGCCTTGCGGCGTGCACGTGTTGAGAATAAGGGTTTTGGAAAGGTTGGAGCCGATTTTGACAGTCTGAGGGCGGAAGAGAAGAAAGTTCAGGAGCAAGTGACAGGTGGAGAGAGGAAGATCGAAGGAGCAGAGCTTGTCGAAGAGTTTCTGGGCGATGACGGTGTTGAAGGCACTTCTGAAGTCGATAAACAGAAGTCGGGCGTATCGGTCGGGGGACTCGATGTGTTGGAGGACGAAGTGCAGAGCCAAGGCGACGGCATCGTCCACAGACCGGTTGGCGCGAAAAGCGAACTGTAGAGGGTCCATCTTCTCCGTGGTGAGAGCCTGCAGGTGCCGGAGGACTAGTCATTCCAGCACTTTCATCACCACGGAGTCAGCGCCACCGGTCTGTAGTCGTTGAGGGACGCCACCTTGGCCTTTTTGGGGACGGGGATGATGGTGGAAGTCTTGAATCAGATGGGGATAGTGGACAGTTCGAGAGAGGAGTTGAAGAGGGAGATGAGATGGGGGCGAGTTGATGGGAGCAGTGGCGGAGGGTAGAGCACGATACCCCGTAGGGGCCAGCCGCCTGAAGAACAAGCAAAATTCAGGACAGGGCAAAGTACCACTGAACAGATTTTTAACCTCAGAATAATCGGCGATATATACGTAAAAACACCAACATCTATATCATGTGTTTGTAGAGATCAATAAAATGTTTGACCGAATCTGGCATGCAGCTCTGTGGGTAACCATGAGAGTGTATAACATCAGCCCTAACATTATTGAAGTCATCAAAAGCCTGTATGAGAAGGCTACCAGTGCAGTCCTCCACAACAGCGCCATCGGGAACGGGTTCAGAGCAACAATCGGTGTGCGTCAAGATGCCTACTTTCTCCAACACTCTTAAACATCTTCCTAGAGCGCATCATGTCAGATGCCCTTGCAGATCACGAAGGCACTCAGCGGTAGAGCAATCGCCAACCTCCGTTTTGCGGATGACATTGATGGATTGGCTGGAGAGGAACAAGAACTTGAACAGCTGGTACAGATTCACCACCTCCAGAGCTTTTGGAATGGAAGTGTATGCAGAGAAGACCAAAATGATGACCAACAACACCAATGGCATCAACACGGGACATCAAAGTCCAAGGCCAATCCCTCAACACAGTGCATAGATTCAAATATTTAGGAGCCATTGTATTAGGAAATGGTTCCCGACAGAAAGTCCTCTCCAGGATCGCACAAACAACTGCTGCCTTGACAAGAATGAAGCCCATTTGGAAAGACAGTACTATCAGTCTACACTCCAAGGTAAGGCTGCTGCGCTCCTTTGTTATTTCCATCTTCCTATATGCTTGCGAAACATGGACCCTTACAGCAGACCTACAACGAAGAATACAAAGCATGGAGATGAGGTGCTAGAGAAGACTTCGGGTCATTTCCTGTACCCAGCAACGAAATCCGACAGACCATTCACACAAGCCATTGGACAACATGATGACATGGTGAGGAAACGGAATTTCCGATGGTATGGCCACGTCACCAGAGCATCAGGCATTGCAAGGACCATCCTGCAAGGCTCGGTGCAAGGAGGCAGAGGAAGAGGGAGACAGAAAAAGAGGTGAGAGGTAAACATTCGAGAATGGACTAGCTTGACACTGAACGAAGCCATGAAGGTTGCTGAGGACAGAGAGAGATGGAGTACGTTGGTTAAGCGATCATCTGTGGTACCCCAACGACTTAGTTACGGGATATGATAGGATAGGATAGAACAGTTTCTTGAACAGAAATGCAAAATACCAATCGATGACGCGACCCACCGACACTCCGACCAGCTGACCGACCGAAGGACTGCCACGGAATTATTGGCCATACAGGGAAAAAAAATAATAATCAGATTAGCCGTTTATGTGATATAGAACAAGCTATTTAGAACAGATTTGACCTCGCGACTATATCATTTGATTCAGAGCAAATACGGCGGAACAGGAAGCTGGCCACCAACCCAGGTGATATTCCCGGAACGTTTTTTTGTGTGTTTAAATCTGTCCATTCAGTCTTGAGATATTGCGCTTTACGGATTGTCGTACGGAACGACATTTGGCTTGTTCTGATCGCTTACTATTTCAAAGTATTTCCTATAAGTCTGGACATACAAATTGGGTATCTTTGATCACAGTGGTGAAAAAACGGAAACTCAGATTGTATGGCCACGTCACCATATCATCAAGTCTTGCAACGACCATCCTGCAAGGAACAGTGCAAAGAGGTAGAAGAAGAGGGAGAACGAAAAAGAGGTGGGAGGACAACATTCGAGAATGGACTGGTTTGACACTGAGCGAAACAATCAGGGTTGCTGAGGACAGGGAAAGATGGAGTACGGTGCAAGGAGGCAGAAGAAGAGGGAGACGGAAAAAGAGGTGGGAGGACACCATTCGAGAATCGACTGGCTTGACACTGAGCGGAGCCATGAGGGTTTCTGATGACACAGAAAGATGGGGTACGCTGGTTAAACGATCATCTTTGGTGCCCCAACGACCTTCGAGTTACCGGATATGATAGGATAGGGTAGGATAGGATAGGATTATAAATGTAATAGTATCAATAAATGATGATATTGTATTGGAATGTAATAAAATTAATAATACATAATTTTGTAAATCTGTAAATTTGGAATAACGAATTGAATTCGGACAATTATTTGATTTGCAGTTGAAACCACAATTGCAGCCGGTCACTTTACAATAAAGGCATCCCATGCAGGAGACGCTGAAGCTATAGTCTAATTGATCGAACCCCCGTTTACAAAAACAATATAGAATATAAACATCATTACAAAATCAACAAAACACATACATACAAAATATCTACATTGCTTAATAATAATTTAATAGGAAGCCCTAGTGATCATTTAGCAGAAGGCGTCCAATATTCTCAAGCTGACCCAACGGACCTCATACCCAAATGAGGAGTTTTGGAAGAGTTTTTAAGAAAAAAAAGGTAGGTGACTGTTTTAGCGAAGACGATAGTATAGTAGATTGATAGAACAGAGTAGGAACGAGAACGAACAAAGGAGACTTACAGCGACAATGGGAATTTAAAGCACTAATTTTCCAGAAAGTATGGATACCATTTATACAGAATACCCCGGCACTCTCACGGAAGATCTGACGTAATACGCTCCAGGAAGATGTTGAAGAGTGTTGGAGAGTGTAGGCACCCTTGTCGCACGCCGATTGTTATTCTGAACCAGTTCCTGATGGCGCTGTTATGGATGATAACCAACAACACCAATGGCATCAACATGGACATCAAATTCCATGGCCAATCCCTCAACACTGTGGCATAGCTTCAAATATTTATGAGCCAATGTATTAGACAGTGGGCCCCGACAGGAAGTCCTTTCCAGGATCGCACGAACAACTGCTGCCCTGACAAGGTTGAAGCACATTTGGAAAGACAGGACTATCAGTCTACACTCCAAGGCTTCTGCGCTCCCTTGCGATCTCCATCTTCCTATACGCTTGCGAAAAATGGACCCTCACAGCAGACCTACAACGAAGAATACAAAGCATGGAGATGAGGTGCTACAGAAGACTTCTGGACATTTCTTTTTGTAACAGCAGAAATGTTGACGACAAAAATATGGTAACTCAGCTTAGCAATAAACAGATAGTATTGAATAAAACGTGACGTTAATTTACATGTAATCTAAAGGGAAGTCCGCACGTGTTAAATTAACCTCCTTGAAACGTTCGTTCCCGAGACAATCAAGCAGGCCTCCGCTAACCAAGAGTGTTAAGTAGCTTACTCGGCCATATGACCAGGGTCTCTTGCCCAATAAGGTAGCCCATGCGACTCATATCTCTATTGGATCTACCCTGTTTCTCCCCTGACACTCGAAGTCGAGACGTAACCGAGCGTGTCCCCCAAGTAGGACAGGTGAGAGAAATTTCCAAAAAGAAGATTCCCGTAAGAGCGAGATTTAGCCACGAAAAGTAAATGATTGATCGGAGGACATAGAGACCCCTGCATATCCCCGTATCCGAAAACTTAGCTAGTCAGTCGAATACTAAGTGCTATGCCACGAGGGGCAAAGGAGCAAACTGAAGTAAACAATAAAGCCTCAGCCTCACCAAGAAAGTGATAGACTAGAGACGGTTTTACGATTCCCAGCTACTAGAAGTAAGTTAACACTAGTAGTTTGGTACGTGTATGTTTATATATATTATCTTTATTGCCATTTATTAGTATGTTCATGTTATATGTATTTACATAAACCGATTATTGTGTCTGACACGTTGTGCATATTGATTGATATATCTTAGCCTTAAGATTCGGATCCAAGTGTGCATATGGGAAGCTCAGCAGGTGTCTGATGCTATAGATTCTTCGCAGAGGGCACCGTATACCAATATCTGAATAGAATATTGTAGCCAGAGTTCTGGATTTTACAGTTCAGCTCTGGGACGGTTTGTGGAGTCAACGCATGATGCTTGCTCCCGTGGAAAAGAAGGAAATCAACCTAGATTCTACCTCGCCACGTCCGGCCCTGTAGCTACCCGACTAACCCAATCATTCTGAGAGGCAAGACCCATCAGAGTGATCGACAGACTCAAGCATTGGCCGACGCGTAGCAGCTAAGTCTCCCTCAACTGCAACTGAAGTCTTACCCATCTCGGAAAACCCACTATTAGAATACGAAAACCACTAGAACAATATTAGACCTGCTTAGCAACTGATAAAGAAGAACTGCAAAAGAAATAGCCCAGCACATTGAACAGCTATAGTTATTAATTTACATTTAATTGAAATCATGTTAAATGTGTGTTAAATATATAAAAGCTAAAATCACATACATATACGACTGGTGTCATTCTATTTGTATTGTTGTGTGTCCACTAGCTCTTCTTCTCTTGAGACCAAGTAAACTTGTCCTTTGATTAGTAGTAAGCATTTCTTAAAAGTGAGCCAAATGATACTTTAAAACCCGAGAACAAATATAAATTTTATGTGACCAAGCACCGTGATTAGTCTCTCACACCGCATTGGAATTTTGGTAAAAGAACGTCTGATAGAGGTAGCGTAACGCCCCATCTATTTACAAGTCTTACTCCCCTTGTAAGATAAACGTATCTTCTCCAGGATATCATCACACCTATACCCTGCACATCACCAACGACAAAGTCCGACAGACCATCACACAAACCATTGGACAATTTGACGACATGCTCACAGTGGTGAAGAGACAAAAACTCCGATGGTATGGCCTTGTCACCAGAGCATCAGGTCTTGCAAAGACCATCCTGCAAAGCACGGTGCAAGGAGCCAGAAGAAGAGGGAGACAGAAAAAGAGGTGGGAGGACAACATTCGAGAATGGACTGGTTTGACTCTGAGCGAAGCCATGAGGGTTCCTGAGGACAGAGAAAGATGGCGTACGCTGGTTAAACGATCATCTGTGGTGCCCCAACGACTTCGGAGTTACGGGATTGGATAGGATAGGAAAGGAGAGGAGAGGTGAGGGTTGGAGCGAGTCCAGTATCTAAATTAGCTAGCGGTGACAAAAAGTTGTAATGCCTTATCGATAGTATAAAAATATGGGGTTTTGAAATAAGCTTCAGAAAACACATTTTGTGTTCTAGCCTTATAAAACCTCTTAGTTGATGTTCCCTTTTACCCTGAACAAGTTTAGGACAAACTGATATTGTAGCATTTTTTAACCTTTGCGTGGGTGTTTTCATTATTCTCTTTTGCATTTGAAAGTGCTTTTTTTCGGCTAAGGTGAGGTTTGATTTCCTACATATTTTTTTTGTCGATTAAGTATTGTTCTGTCGACTTAATGTTTGATTCTTTGTCTTCTCTTGTCAGATTGATGGTGCATATCCATCGATATAACGTGACATTCGTTTCTCCTTTTCCATTTTTTTCTTTTCTCTTTTTTTCTGTTCTTCACCGGTCTTTATTCTTTCGCTCTTTTCTTCAATCGTTCTTTCTCTACCCTGCCAGCAGTTAAGGAAGATAACGTATATGCGATTATCGTGCGCGGCTGCGTTTCACAGCTGGGTCGGAAGAGAAGAATGAATAAAAGAATGGCTTTGGGTAATGATGGAATAATTCTCATAGATCCTTCGCCCAAGACCAAGCCGCCCACACGCACCAGGCTTAAACTGTGAGTCGCCGGCGCCGCCACCAATACAGCTTCTCGTGTAGTTTATTATTAGGCTGCAAAAAACACCCCGGCTTTTTTGCCCTTAAAAGCACTCTGTGTATGTTATGCTATGGTTGGAATGGATATTATTCGCCAAATCATACACAGGACAAATACTTTTTATTTTAATTAAATTTGAAATAAAATGCAAGGATGGTACATAGTAGCCTACATAAATCAGTTACTGAATGGTATTTGTTATCAAACCTCATCCCAATTCCCCTACACCACTCACTCCCTCCCAATATCTCCATTGTCCTTTTTTAAGTGTGCGTTTTCCTCAGCCATTCTCCCTTTCTCGCACCCTTCTTTTTCACACTGTCCTCGTTCATCATTTCTCTCTCACCAAATTAAGGGGCGCAATTGTATAGGTTATGCCCGCGAAGCGACTTGTGCGCATCATGTTTTCACGTCCTCGTACTTGTTTCCTCTTTTCGTGACCTGGGATCTTGTTTTCTTCATAAACGTTTGTTCTTTTGACTATTCTGGGTTTCCAGCATCATTCTCCCTCTCCCTTCTCTCTCTCTCTCTCTCTCTCTCTCTCTCTCTCTCTCTCTCTCTCTCTCTCTCTCTCTCTTCTCTCTCTCTCTCTCTCTCTCTCTCTCTCTCTCTCTCTCTCTCTCTCTCTCTCTTCATTATTAATTGTTCATAAATTATTGACCCAATACTTCCGCTGGTGTAGCTAGTAGCAAAAGCGGAGTGTGGTTGGTTGATTGATTGACTGTATGACTTTTGTATTCTTAATCTTTATGAATTTAAAGTGTGATTTTTCACCTGCTGTAATTCCTTTTGTGGAGGGAGGGGGGATGAAGATATGTTGTATTGTTTGATTTATTGATTAATGTATGTGTTGATTTATTTCTGTACTCATATTTAATATATATGCCACTACAGCATTATCAGAACCGATATTAAGGTCATTTATATAGACATGTATAGCATCCGCCTGTGTTTTAAACGCAGTGACTTCCCTTTGGCGCATTCTTGTATTTCTAGAGAAGTGAACTCCATCTCTCCCTTGGCTAAGTTTCTTTGCTTCGTGCACTCACTGCCTGCCCACCTTCCCCTCTCACGCTCACCCATCGTCCCTTTTTTTCCACGAAGAATCCCCTATTCGCTCTCCTTCCGTCCCTCTCCCTCCCTCCCTCTCCCTCCCTCCCT
This sequence comes from Oncomelania hupensis, assembly GCA_036898135.1. NCBI lineage: Eukaryota > Metazoa > Mollusca > Gastropoda > Littorinimorpha > Pomatiopsidae > Oncomelania > Oncomelania hupensis. Next base: position 30,924,037 of record CM072519.1, read on the forward strand.
CTCTCTCTCTCTCTCTCTCTGACACGGAATAAAACAGAATTGATAACCTTCACAATTTAAAGTAATGAGTAACAAACTGATACATAAACTATAAAAACAACTAAATTTCGACCAAACAAGAAAATACAATAAAACAAGGTCAGGCGTTTTTTTTATAAAACGCAGCCTCTGGTACACTGTATGTTATAATTTTTAAATTTTTAAAAATTATTTATTTATTTATTTTTAATCCTTGTGTACTATACTTGAACATCGAACTGAGTTGAACTGACTTGATACCAATTCCCACCCACTCAGACCCTTTGCGTCTGCCCCACCTGATGCCCTGGTCTTGCCAAGGTGCCTGAACTCCAGTGCCGTTTAATAAAGCAAAGCTGTATTTTCCTGCTCAGCGCTTTCCGAAAACGTGCGCCCCCATGCGGACAAAATGGGTTCGATTCTGTCCCAAGCGGCGATCATTCTTCCTTTCTTAATTCCACCTTCCTAATAAATGCATGGAGAGGGAGAAGGAGGAGAGGCGGGATACAGAGATAGAGAGAGAGAGGGGGGAAACACACACACACACACATCTACACACAAGAATGTGTGTGTTCGGTGTGTCGTTTGATTTCAAGTACTTGGGACGGGAGAGATAATAACACAAACTTCCTCTGACGCAAAGAGCAACGTGGATTTCCATGGCTAATCAATTAAGCCCAATTGACTCCTTAGGCCGTATTGCTCATTGTTCCTCTGTCGCACCTAGACACCCTTTTAGCTTAATACAAAGTTATAGTCATACAGCCATCGCTCTTAGTTAATTATCTGCATTCACACACATGTATCTGTTATCCTTTATAAGTTGATAGCACGAATGTGGCAGTGTGTTGTATTGACTTGATAACAAGGGCAATAATTATATGTATATCGCTATGTAAATTACAGGGGAATATACATTTGAATCTCAAATCTGAAACCTTTGAAACCTATGAGCGCGCTCACCCCATTTCCTCCATTATTTCACTTCAGCAAATTGTTACTAAATTGAAAATTATTTGTACCTCTTAACCAAGGTAGGTGTGTGTTCTGTTCTATCCTCCAAGCTGAAGGCTCACCCCATCCCCTACCCTACCTCACCGTAGACTGGGAGGGCTACTCTTCCAGACGGCAAGGATTTCATTTTTGTATGCATGTAGCGTTTGAAGTTTGACCCAATTGTTGATTGATCGAGTAGCTGATTGCGTTGTTGATTGATTAATTCATTGATTGCGTGCTTAATTGCTTGTTTCGTTTGTGGGTTTCAGGATCACGCTAGTCCTCCTCCTCGTATCTCGCTGGAGAAATTAAGTTCGAGTCATCAACGCAAGAAAACGAAAGTTTCCTCTGACGACGAAGATAGCAAAGACTATAATTATTCACGATGATGCTCCTCTATCATTGCTTGAAGATTTTGTAACATTTTAATCATGAGTGGACCGATACTAGCAGAAATAGTCGCTGACTGCCGTGCGTGGATGTGATCACGAACTTAATCATTTTGTAATTTCAGTGGAGGACTGAAGAGCGCTGTAGCATTCAAACGAAGACAGTATTCTTTAAAGAAGGTGCATTCTAACCTTAAGACGTGTGTGTGTGAGGGGCAAGAATTAAAAAGATGGCGGTCTTGTATTGCTCGCAGTAACCAGAATTTCTTGGACTTCGAAATGAAAATTGTCTGCAATCGAGTTTTAAAACTCCTACTGAAATGTAAAATGGCTACTTCAGTGACATCAATGTTGACCCTAGCGCAGAAAACAGCGGACTAAGCACACGTTACAGACTAGTGCGAACTATTAAATGACGGTCCAGGTACGTGTAAGAGATCTCTATGCTATACAGACAAGGCGGCGTATATAAATAGAATAAGTTTACCTGTTGCCACCCTAAAGGTGAGAAAGAAATTATCGGGTTTCTTAAAACTGAAATGATACGTAGTTCTCTTTGACATAAAGAAGTTAACCTACTTTTTTGAAAACAAATCACTATTTTTTTGATTTACTCCACATCAAACAGTTCATCTACAACACGTTTTAAAGCATAATGTAACTGTGTAATAGAACACTCAAAATTCTTTAAATCATCATTGAGCGCTAGTCTGTGGAAAGAGCATTTTTTATAAGTACACACGCAGTGTCTATTCGTGCAGCGAAAGTGTAAGCATTCTTTGGAAGTATCGCAATTCCAGAGGATGTTGAGGAAGAATGCTCAGTGGCACGTGTGATTTTCTTCTGAATTTTATATGAGACCACATCCTGCGGGTTTGAGTTTTCTTGTTGTGGTTTGTTACCCTGTGTGCACTATATGTTGTCGCTGTTGCAGATGTCTTATTAGATTACACATGTTTATATACACCAGGGTCAGCTCCCAGTGCATATAAACTCTGAAAGTTAACATTCGATTTAGTGTCAAGAGTAAAAAAACATGAACTCTAGTCCTTGCACTCTGTTATCACTAAATTTGAAAAAAAAATTTAAACACCTCAACCCCCCAAAATTATAAATAAATAAATAAATAAATAAATAAATAAAAACTCAAGTAACGCAAACTTTACAGGAAGCTAAACAACATCAACTCTTCACAGCTGAAGTTCGCCGTGGCTTCAAACGATGACGGCATAGTCGTATATTACGTTCAGCAGAGTACAACGCCTAATGGTGTGTAATTTAAATTCGATCGGAGAAAGAATCGCCAACTCCAACAGACTAGCGTTTTGTTCCATTTAGCATCATGTATTCGTTGGCACTGGTTGTAATATAACGAAACGCGAAGAACGAAATTACGTAATTTAAGGGAAAATTTTAAAGCTGTAGTGTACGAGAGAGGTGTTTTAGGCAGTCTACAGGATGTGTAACAGAACATATGCCACAGAGTCGAGTAACCGGTTTGTGCCCACACAAAGGACTTACAGGATGGTGGACTTAGGGAGCCCACAGGAACTGAGAGAACACACTACAAATAATAGAATCACAGAGAGAAAAGACCTTTGTAGAACGAAAGAGAAAATCTATTTTTGGAAATGGTTACGGAAGAGTTACGGACGATATGGACCGTGTTCTCGTCCCGTAGTCATCGTCATCGTCCTTGTGCTGTCGTTTTATGGTGCTATGTGCTCCCCCTTTCCCGAAGGAGGAGAGGGTTCAGTGGGGAGAGGGACGTATATCGGAGGTAACAACAACGACAGTATTTTCTCCTACCATCTCCCGGAGTCGGAGGACGATTTTTCAGACGTGGAAGACGAGCGAGGGGATGGAGGAATGGTGAGCAGCGGTAGCAGCGTTAGTACCAGTAGTAGCAGCAGTAGTAAGGCTGAGAGAGACGATCAAAACCAGCACCCGCACGCCACGCGGGAGAAAACAGGGGGTGGTCACAGACACCGGCATGAAGACCGAGACAGGGGACTCAGCAACAGCTTCTTCACCAACGACTCCTACCCCTGGGGCATCGACGACGACGACATGGGACCTGCCGGATTCCTTCCTGATCTCATGGCGGAGGTGACCGAGTCTCCCTACAGCGAAGGCGACCACGTGGGAGACGGCATCAAGAACGCCGTCATGCCAGACTACGATAGCGACTATGATGAAGCAGGCAAAGACCAGGACTCGAAGGACGTGGTGCAACAGTTTCTGGAAGAGGTGGAGCGCTACGAGAAGAATAAGGTGAATTGCACAGCGGGCACCAGCCACAACCTGGGCAAGGGCGTTATCAAGCAGTACGGTCTGAACCGCTTCAAAGCGCAGGCCATGGTGGCCGTCAATCGCGCCAACATGTTAACGCGCATCTGGAAAGACGGCAACAAGGCTCTCCTGTCCTCGGAGTATTTCTTCTACACCCAGGTCCGCTCCATCGTGGAGGGCGACCCCGACATCTTCGCCGGCGGCAACTGCTACGACCGCTACCAGTTCAAAGACTACTACCTCTTTTGTGCCTTCGCCTACCGCACGTCAGAAGACAACAACGTCGTCAACGTCAAGGACCTGGCTGTGGAGTACGACTACATCAAAGGCAACGGCTCTGAGTGGTTCGACACTTGCCGCCACAACGCCGCCAAGGTCACCAACATCACTTACGGTTAGTTTGTTTTTAAAGACTGATTTCTTTATGTCTGTCTGTTTGGCTCTCTCTGTCTTTCTCTCGTTGTATCTCTCTTTTTCTGTTTGTCTTTCTGTCTGTCTCTCTCTCGCATCTTAACTGATCTGTCTTGTTCTTTTTCTTCATCACAATTAATTCTTAATTTTTATTACAATAATTACACATTATGTGCCACCAATTGCCACACCCGATATTTGTTGTCCACTAGAGATGGCACAAAAAAACTAGCCGTTAGTTTACCCCCACAACCCCTCCCTACTCAATTTTATTTTTTTTATTGTTCATCCGAGTTGATCACTTAACCTCCCTACTGATCTGCCACCCCAGAAGAATTAAAAAAAATAAATTACAATAATGATTATTATTACTGTGTGAGCAGTCAAATCCACATTCTTCTATTTGCTCTTTTAAAAAAAAAAAAAAGATTTTTTTTTTTTTTCTTTGTGATTTCTTCAAACCCATCCTGAACGCGAGGAGATAATATTAATTAAAAATAATGGCACGAGGAGGGAGATATACGATTACGTCATCAGAGAGTACAAGATCTATTTAAGCAAAGGGTTTTTTTTTAATATTTTATTCATCAGAGTCACATACAAATAAGCGAGGATAGAACCCTATATCCTTAAGTGAACGCAATGTTGTTCAAGAGAATGAACTCCAAATAAAACATTAAGAAAAAGGGTGTAAGTTATGCGCAATGGATGGAGAGATAGAGATCGGGTTAGGGGGGGGGGGGGAAGGGAGTGAGGGGTCGTTGTCGTGTGTGTGTGTGTGTGTGTGTGTGTGTGTGTGTGTTGTGTGTATTTGTTATTTTATTTTATTATATTATATTTATGTTTATTTGAGATGGCCTCGTGGCGCAGTGAGTGGATTAGTCGCCAGTTTGCTATGCCGAAGGTTTGCGAGGTTTACGATTCCCGCAAGGAGCGTACTTATGTGATTTAGGTACGAGACTATTGAGTTCACCGAGGGTTTTCTCCGAGTACTCCGGTTTCCTCCCTCCCTTCAATAATGGTATTGGATGCAGTCAATATGAAAATTTCAACAAAAATGTATTTCTTTTCCGTCTTCTACTAGCGATCTCCCTGCCTTTACACCCCATGTTTGAGTGATAGATATGTGTTGTGTGTGAGAGTAATAATAAGAAGAAGAATTGTAATTATATAGCGCAGTTCTCACGCATTTATACTTAATGTTAACATCGAAATGCATACGAAAAGAAGGAAAAGAAAAACGAGACACTAATATATTATGCAAAGAAAATACAAACATGAAAAAAAATATTTACAAGTAAAATATAAAAGACGAGGGAGGGATGGGGAGGAGGAGAGCAACTAAGCAGAGAGGGGGCTGGGGGCGTGCGGTGTGACGACGGCGGTCCTAATCAGAAAAGAAGGAATGATGATGGTGATGGGAGACGAGATAAGAAATGTTTAAGGAAGAGATGAGTTTTCAAGTTGGACTTGAAAGTGGCTATGTTCGGAGAGCTGCGAAGAGAGAGAGAGAGAGAGAGAGAGAGAGAGAGAGAGAGGAGAGAGAGAGAGAGAGAGAGGAAGAGAGTTCCAAGTTGAAGGACAAAGCACTGAGAAGGATCGACCGCCTGAAGAGAAGAGCTTGTAGCGGGGTATTTGTAGCATGAGGTGTCAGAGGAAGAACGAAGATTTCTAGATGGCTTGTAGAAGTGAATGTTCTGGGTGAGGTAGGAAAAGGTTAATCCATGGACGCACTTGTAATAGAAAGTACATCCTCTGAGATACAGGATTCCAGTGGAGAGAATGTAGGAGGGGTGTGATATGGTAAGATTTTTCATTTTGAGAACCAGACGAGCAGCTGAGTTCTGAACACGTTGGAAAATTATTATATTTGGAAATTCTAAATCAGATTTTATTGACGTTTCATCTTTTTTTAAAGGTAAACAACTTTGTTGTTTAATTCCAAAATAAAGGTAGTAAGATGTTGAATTTGATTACTTCCGGTAAGATGTACCCTACTGTCATGCGTTTTTGGTTTCATAATTGACTTTGCATGTCAAAATGTCACATGTTTGTGTCCCACTTTCTCACTAATCTCCATAACGAACCAACACAACACCTTTTAGTAAATTGTAAAACAATGATTATTCAAACAATTTTTTAAAACATAATAATACAGTGGAACCTTCGGTATACGACCGTCCAAAATCTGAGAAAAAACGGTCTTATAATAGAGGTGGTCTTATACCGGAAAGAGGGGGTGGGGTGGGGGGGAGGGGGGTCAGGCTCGGAGGGGTATGTAGTCATAATTTTCACACTCACCATCATGTATTCTCTGACAAAGGAAATTGTAAAACATGTTTCATTTTTAGCTTTGTCTTTTATTCACAACTTCAAAAATAGAAAACAGTCGAACCACTGCCAGACGCGTTCATCCAAGTCTGTCAGTGCAGAAGCTCTCAGTTTTGATGTTTCCATTTTCGCCACTTTCTCCACTCTCCCATCGTAGTTTCACAGATTCCTTATCCTTTATGATGAGCTGAATTTGGGTCTTCCCAACGTCTAAACTTCTTGCAATAGACAAACAACTCTCCCCATTTTCACTTCTTTCAATCACTTTCATTCTCTCTGCCAAACTCAAAACGTTCCTCTTGCGCGACGCCATTTTGACAGCCAGTGTAGGCGAGTAATGTCCCTTATTTGCGAACCGGAAATAGCAGACAACAGCAGGCGTACACTAACATGAGAGAAAAAACGAAAGGTACAGACAGCAAATTAACTGATATCTCTTTTAAATTGCCCTAAGACGGTCGTATAAAGGGCTTAAGACACGGTCGCTGGTCGCATAAACGAGGTTGTCGCATACCAGAGGTAATTTATTATTGGAAGTGAATCCGTCAGAAGTTTTCAGGTCACATAACGGAGGGAGTCGTATACCAGAGAGCCGGATACCGGAGGTTCCACTGTAATGATAACTTCCCCCACCCCCCCCCCCCCAGTTTTCTTATAAAACAAAACGACACCCCCCCCCTCTCCCAAATAGCTTAATAATCACAAAATTGGAAGGAATACTAAATTTTTGCTCAATCAGCAAATGTGTCCGTTCAGAATTTTTAGAGCAACAAAAATGACGTCCCGTGTACTAAGCGCCGAGAGAAGTAGACGCAGTCTTTCCAGTTGCCCAAGCGGGTGCTCCCTTCGCCTCCTGAGACCCACACACCATCCAGCGCCGTCCAAGTCACGGGACAAGCACTGATCAGTCACTGTACCACCTCTCTGACGTTAGCCACCCCACGAAAAGCTCGAACGAAGAAGCGAAGAACAAAGAAGTCGAAGAACCAGGAAATAATGACGACAACGATAATAATAATAATAATAATAATAATAATAATAATAATAATAATAATAATAATAATAATAATAATAATAATCAGCAGCAGCAGCCGAACCTGAAAGCATAATTGATTAAACATCACGCATCTTTACTGATGTCCGCGTTTAATACGAGAGCAATACAGATGATCTCCCCTCCACTGCAAGCTAGCTGAAACCTGAAATACATAATCTTTGTCACGCATGCAATACAAAACTCGGAATCATCACTGTTCTTACTTGTTGCGACTTATGAAAAATTACTTGAACGTAAACGTCTTCATAATTGTTTATGATGATACCTATTTAGTAAACTACTAATACAATCAAAATTACATGGGACGTCATCACACTCGATTTATTAACCATACGTTAGCGTCACACTATATACACCCCAACCTGTTATATTTAAAGATAATACACAAAAAGAAAAGGAACGTAATTCTCTGAATAAAAAGGCGTGCAATATCAACACTAATTAATTTGTATGTCACAACACAAAATAAGTATTTTAACAAATTAACACAACAAGTAAGCGTTGCTTGCTTCCCTTGACGATTATTTATCAGCACGTTTAAAACGATTGAGAATAATAACATAACTATTCCAAAATATAAACACACTTGTTTAAAACATTATAATTTTCTTCATACTTAAAACAATTATTATTTCGACTCGCGACCGGCCCGACGGAGACGGAGTGCAAAACATCACCACTTACCGGCTCGTGGTGAATTTTCCTGAACACACACACACACACACGCACACACACACACACACACACACACACACACACACACACACCAACACACCCACCCACCCACCCACACACACACACACACACACACACACACACACACACCGGTCGAAAGCTGGCATGAAAAGGATGAGACTACACAACCTGAGTCCCCAAATCCAATGGCTTGACGCAGAACTATAACACAAGTTCCAAATCGTCCCCACCCATGTCCAAGCGCCTGTCTTGCCGCGTGGTTCCCAGGCTCGATCCGCTAAGGTTGAAATGCAAACGGCATCTCTAAATAAAGCTTTTTTCCCTTTCGTAGCAGCAAGACTTTGTTCGTTCACTCTTATCCAATCCAACCTCTGGCCCATAATAGTCATGCCTCTCACAAACTCGCAAATAACTATTTTTCCTACCCACCCGTATCCATCTCTACCATCCTCCCCCCTCCCCGCCCCCCACCTACTCTCCCTCCCCCTCCTCCCCGACACCGTTACTCCATACACGGGTACAACTGCCTCTGCCTGTGTAGGCCTGACCGAAGCTCTTATCCTCGTCTTTCCGTGTGACACATACATCTTCAGTTTGGACTCCCGTTTCCATTGCGCTTACAGTAGTTGTTTCTATGGATGCCCCTTCATGATCTGGAACCTTTTCTTCTTTTTGGCCTTCTCCAACTTCTTCCTCTGGTCGATCATGCTCTTGCCTTCCACTCCTGAGGCCTTGCGTGAGACTTTTAAGTCTCAGAAGACGTTTACTTTTTTGTGTGTAGAAATTACGATCTTTTCAGCTGATCGATTCTTTTTCAGTTGTCTTGACTCCGCCATGTGGATGACGTCCGTGTGTGTGTGTGTGTTTGTGTCTATCTGTGTATGTTTGTGTATATCTGTATCTGTATCTGTGTGCCTGCCTGCATGTCTGTTTACCTGTCTTTCTAACATTTCGTTTGTTTGAAGCCTTTTGAGACCATGTCTAATTCTGTATTTAGGTGTACATTCTGTCGCACAATGTCGTTGGCTTAAAGTTAATTCTTCGGTAGCTTGCCTTGGTTAATTTGTTGAAAATGTTGTTTTGAGGCTAGGCGGATTTTTCGTATTTCTTGTATGCGAACTTGCCCCCCTGAATTAATTGATTTTAAAGATCTATCAGTTGCATTGTTTGCATATATTATACCGCTGAAGTGCTTGTTAAAACATATTTGTTAAATATAATATTTTAAAAAATGTTCTTTCTGTCCAGTACTCTTGTTGTTTTACTATACAGTACAACACAGTACTAAACAACACAATACAAAAACAATAACATTATTACTTTAACACAGAAATTTACCTTCAATACTTGAGTGCAAAGCGACCTAATCTTTCAAGTTTTCGTATTTGATCGCTGTCCTTGTCTTATCATCTAAAAAAAAGACATTTACATTACTGTGACCGTCCTGCAAGGCACTGTGCAGGTTGAGGGGGAGGGAGACGGAGAAGGAAGTGGAGGGAGAGCATTCGAGGATGGGCTGGCTTGATACTGGGCGAGGCCGTGAGGGTTGCTGAGGACAGAGAAAGCTGTAGTACGCTGGTTAAACGACCGTCTGTTGTGCCCCAACGACCTTCGAGTTTCGGGATAGGATAGGAACTAAACTGTCGTCGTCGGTACAGAATTGTTTTAACGTATAAACCCATCATTAGCGATAAGGCAGACCGGGATATAACCATCCCAGGGACTAGTCATTTTCTGTCGTCACCGTGCTTTTCAATTTGCTTCTAATTGAACAATGCATTGTCGTCGTGTGTGTTTAGCACTTTAAAGTAATTTATTTGTAAATGTCATCCGGTTTCATAATCGTTGGCTTGTCGAACGTGGTGCTATAGTTTATTTGCTTTGTAAATGCTAACTGGCGTTAGTTGTAGTTAACTATTTTAAAGCCATTTTCGCGGCTACGTGGTAGTTCATTAATTTTGTTTAACTGTACATTCGATTGTATTGCGAAAAAGTTCGAGTGTATTTCTACGCGATAATTATTATTTATTATACGCTGAACGTGGCATTATTTAAAGAAAATCTATTGTTTCTGTGTGTGGTCATTTCTTTTATTTTATTAAACTTCTGTTCGTGCACGTAGTGACCTTAGATCTCAAAGGGAGGTGTTTCATTAAAAAAAAAAAGCGTGCGTTTGTTTAAGATAGCTGATAAAAGATATTTTGTGTATGTGTGTGTGCGTGTGTGCTTCTGCCTTACTTTTCATTGCACGAATTGTTTTTGTTTTTTTCTTGTTCTTTTTCTTTTTCTTGTCCTTCTTCTGGTTGTTTTTGTTCTTATACTGTTATATTATTATATGATATTGTCTTACTTCACTCTTCTTACCTACTTTTGCTGTACCTTTCTTTTCTCCTTACAATAACGATGCCAGACTTTACAATAGTTCACCGTTGCGCAAAATTGTGCTTTAAGTCTTAATTATGCATTTATTAAAAGAGGGATAGATGAAGAATGTGAGGGAGAGAGGATGAGGAATTGAGATGAATTTGTATTGAGAAAGTTAGAGAGAGAGAAAGATCTGGTATGAAATTCCGTGGGAGAGGTGAAGGGAGGGTGGAGAGAAAGAGAGAGGATGGAGATAGAGAGAGGAGGAGGAGGAGGAGAAGGATGAGGAGAAAAGAAAAAGAAGAAGAAGAAGAAGAAGAAGAAGAAGAAGAAGAAGAAGAAGAAGAAGAAGAAGAAGAAGAAGAAGACGCAACAATTAAATATTCTATTGAAGTGGCAAAACTTACAAACACAAATACAAGATGTCTCTTCCTCCGGACATCAAATTAAGAACAGGAAGTTACAACTGGCACTAACAGAATGGAGACCCCCCCCCCCCCAAAAAAAAAAAAAAAAAAAAAACAACAACAAACAAACAAAAACAGTAGAAAGAACGACTGGTGTTCTTGCTAATGCACTCAATTGTTGCAACGTCTCAATGATTTTGAGGATAACGTTCAACAATGAAAGTGCAGTGTAGAATTTTATTGATTTTTGTTTTGAGTGTGAGTGTGTGTGTGTAGGTGTGTGTGCACTTGAATAAACGCACAAATGGGTTTCAGACCTTGTCTTTCTTAGTAACAAATGAGTTTATTTGCTTGGAACCCACTTTTTTTTCCAGGCCCCCACTTTTTCCTAAGTGCGCGGGAGTGCTCTTTTAGTGCATTGGAGTGCAGTTGTAGTGCATGAGAGTGTTTTAGGTACACAGGAGTGCTCTATCCGGGACGGAGAAAATACAGTCAATTCTCGGAGAAATGTTGTTGAAGATAATTCGACCTATTTCGTCGCCTATAGGAGACGAACTAGGTCAACTTTTTAGACGGTACGGGCCAATTTTGCATTAGATTGTTATATTTTTAGAAGAAGTTTGCGTTCTTTCCGTCAAAAAACCACTTTCCGATTCCTACATTCTTAAATAAACCCAGTTGTGACGTATTGCAAATATGCGTGTGTGTGTGGTGGGAGGTAGAGGAGGGGTACTCAGTTATACCTTTATGCGCCGTGAGCACGACTTTGTGGGTAGGGACGCTATAGGAAGTTGCCATTTATTTAGTCATTCAGTCATTCAAACATTATTATTGTTTTTTAGTATAAGAAATCACCTGATTTTATGGCGCCATTAAACATTGTGCTAAGTGCATAGCACGGCCATCATGTCGCAATTGCTGCGTTCATCGATCCACAAAACAAAACAAAACAAAATTATGTATCTATATATATATATATATATATATATATATATATATATATATATATATATATATATATATATATATATATATATATATATATATATATATATATATATATATATATATATATATATATATATATATATATATTACACATCTCTCTCTCTCTCTCTCTCTCTCTCTCTCTCTTTCTTTCTCTCTCTATTATATGATTTTGTTTTGTTTTGTTATATATAGCTACTTCTCAAATTCTGTTGCTAGGTGATAGAATTACAAGCAAATATGTTCTGGACAAAGTGTTTTAGTCGTAGGCCCGAATAAGACGTCAAACTAATCAAAAAGAACAAACAATTTTTTTTTGCTGCGGGTGGGGGAAATAGGGGGGGGGGTGGAGATGAGGAAAGGGAGTGGTGGTAATTTTTTGTTTGTTTTCGTTTGACAACATTTATTCTGTCTCTTATTTCGCTGAGGAATCCGCGTTCTCATCATCACTTCCCCGCTTAGGTTCAGATTGTTCTGCTGAGTCGCGCACTATTGGCAGAGGTTGTTCTTTTTAAGCAATAATTATTTGTTGGGAAGATTAGTGAAGAGTAGTTAGTTTGTGCCATGGTTGTAATAGTTTGACAATTACTGGAATAACAATTAGAAATTGAAGGAAGGACGAAAAAAAAGAAGAAAAAAAAGGAAGGTGAAAAAGTAGATTATGTTGGTGGGACCAAACTATGAGTTATCCTAGAATTCATAAAGAAAGAATTATCTGAATTAGGTTTCTTTATAATGTTAAGATTTTTCTTCAGGTTTTCTTTTTTAAAGACGTCTTTAAATTTATAGTATAATTTAAAAGAAAATAAAAAATAAATTTCCTTTAAAAATTTTATATTGTAAAAATTCACAGTATCCTCGAACAATAACCTCTTTAGCACATCGTCTTGCTTTAAATTCTTGGAAGACAAAATATTGCAAGGATTTTGTTTGCATTTGCAATAAAAATTTAACTATAAATCATACCATTCATGACTGCAGTAAAATAGCACAATATATACTACAAACCATTCATAATGTTCAAAATAAAAATAGTGAATATTAGATAACAATCGCGAAATCTATAATTTATAGTCCTGTGGGACATTTTTTTATATAAATTCCAAGTTTATTTTGAGTACTTAGTATATGACTATGTCACAAAATTGACTTTCTGTACATGAACATTTTACAAGTTTGACATGTTCTATTGTTATGTTTTTTGTAATTTTAAAATATTGTTTGAATACGTAATTTTTTATTTAATTTTATTTTATGTTATGTTACTGTACTATTTTGTTTAAATGTTATCTCATTTTCCCCATCCAAGTAGCAAATATCCTTTTAACCCGCATTTATTTCATTTTGTAGTCTAAAATCACTTCGGTGAATAGACGTTAAATGAAATAAACAAACCAACCAAACTATGAAATACCCTTTTCGTTTTTGCAGGAAATGAAGGTTATAGAAAATTGATCTTTATTTCATTAGTTTACGGAGATAGAGAATGTAACATGTATAAAATAAATTGATAATTATGTTTTGGACGTTACCAGTCATAGACCTTTCTTCAACTTTTTGTCCTATTTCTTAATCAGTTCTACACACACACACACACACACACACACACACCCACACACACACACACACACACATACACACACACACACGTATATACGTATATACTTTTTGTCCTAATTCTTAAACAGTTCTTCTTATAAATGAGTTGTTGCATTGTTGATAGTTAAATTATTTAAATGCGTGTATTAATACGTGTATATGTATAATCTCCATCTTCCTATATGCTTGTGGAACATGAACCCTCACAGCAGATATACAACGAAGAATGCAAAGCATGGAGATGAGGTGCTACAGAAGACTTTGGGCATTTTCTATACCCAGCACATCACCAACAACGAAATCCGACAGACCATCACACAAACCATTGGACAACACAATGACATGCTCACTGTGGTGAAGAAACGGAAACTCCGATGGTATGGCAACGTCACCAGATCATTAGTCCTTGCAAAGACCATCCTGCAAGGCACAGTGCAAGGAGGTAGAAGTATATATATATATATATATATATATATATATATATATATATATATATATATATATATATATATATATATATATATATATATATATATATATATATATATATATATATATATATATTTGTGTGTGTGCGTGTGTGTGTGTGTATGTGTGTGTGTGTTTTAGTTAGTTATGCATTGCTTACAGGATCCAGCGGACTGCAAAGAGCCGAATCAGGACCACAAAATCAAGACTACCACTTGGTTGAAAGAGGACTCACCCTTGATCCGCATAAAAGATCTGCTGGTGGTAACAATGAAGGCACTCCACCAGCCGGTCACTTTATAATAAAGGCATCCCACGCAGGGGACGCTGAGGCTATACTCTAATTTATCGAACCCCCATTTACAAAAACCAAAAGGAATACAAACATCGTTATAAAATATCAACAAAACATTAGAAGCCCCAGTGACTATTTGGCAGAAAGCGTCCTAATATTCCCAAGCTGATGCAACAGACCTCACACACAAATGAGGAGTGTTGTACCGTAAGAGTTTTCAAGAAAAAAAGGTAGGTGACTGATCTAGCGAAGAAGATGATAATATAGTAGATTGATGGAACAGAGTAGGAATGAGAAAGAACAAATAAGAAAGACAGCGACAGTGGGAATTTAAAGCATTACATTTCCAGAAAGTGGGGATACTATTTATACAGAAATCTCCGACACCACCACGGTGAATATATTTTTGATTTTGTTAATGAGGAGAGAAGAACAAAATTAACGTCCCAATGCGTGAGATCTTTGGACGAACTATCACCCCTCGCATAATGAAGATTATAAGATGAAGTCTAACGCCTTATTTGTTTTGGATACTTTTACTGGGCAACACTTCTGCCTCTCTTTCTTAAAAATGAGCGGTCATACTTCTCATTTTGATCTTAATAATAATAATAATACAGGATGCTATACGCGCCTTACCCCAAATCATTCAGGTTCAAAGCGCGGCGACCTATACCAACATACACGCTAACCTGTCTCATCCACCCTCACACATACCAAACACACATCCATCACTCAAACAGGTGGTGTAAAGGCAGGGAGATCGCTATTAGAAGACGGAAAGAAAATCGAATTTTTATATTTGAAATTTTTATATTGACTGCGTCCTGTACCATTATTGAAGGGAGGGAGGAAACCGGAGTGCCCGGAGAAAACCCTCGGTGACCTCAATAGTCTCGTACCTAAGTCACATACGTTCGCCCCTTGCGGGAATCGAACCCGCGACCTTCGGCATAGGAAACCGGCGACTTATCCACTGCGCCACGAGGCCACCCCCTATCTTCGAAGCTTGAAGAAGCTTACCAGGTAGTCTGAACATTAAGGCGTGAATCGGACGACTTTTGCTCATGTGTATTTCATGTCTAAATCGTTTCAGTCTCCTTTAGTTTGTAATACTAAAAAAGAATGAGGCAGGAGTTGTTAATACATACTATAGAAGTAGGACATAGAGTTTTGCTGAATAGTAATTGTTGAGAGTAGAGGAACATAAGGTTATTGTTTTGAGAGCGTTAGGGAGAAGCATTATAAATTATTGCTTCGTTTTCTACTTCTTTAGCTGCGCTTTAAGTAAGTAGTTTTAAGACAGTACAGTAGTGTTGACCGGGGAAAAACAAAGGTAGTTGAGCTGCTGTGTGTACTTAATCAGTTAATGATATTAATTTTAAATATGTATTCTAAGTAGTGTTGAGAAAGAGGAATTCAACAGCAACAGCTCTCTAGTTGAACAAACCTTGAAGATTTAAATTATGGAACCAAAATCCGTTGATGGAAGGTAATTGTTCGGTTAAAAATGTATCTCTTATCAGGAAAATGTGAACCATTAATTTGAATTAAACGTTGTAATTATGTGCCTTTTCATAAACCTTCTGCATTACGCTCGTGCTTTTCGTATATATACTTTTTGTAACATATCTTTGTAGTTCTGCTATTTAAAACAACCCTAGCTGCTACTTGATGCTTAACATATCAGCTTTAAATAACGAGGTTTTAATGAGATCTTTTACTTGTAGCTTGTTGCAGCTTTAGTTGTAGTTTTTTTAAAAGAACCTTTTACTGACAGATAATGTCGAGGGACGCTCAGAGTAACATGGTGTAAGCTATCGTTTTCTTGTGGGCTAGTTGCTTTTCCCATGTTTTTTGTTTTTGTTTTTGTTTTGGACATCGCCTTATCCCTCTGAAATCCTGGCTGACATTTTGGAGGCCGATTGGTCGTCCGGAGTTTGCGTGAAGTAGTGGACTGCGACTTTTAAACAGGGTCTAGCACAGTCGAGGGTTTATTAGGAGGGTGCGGTAGGGAACGATAGGGAGGGGAACTTGTTTACCCTTCGGTAAAGACCGTTATTTTTCTACTAGAAGATGGTCTGTAGCGCTATTTGGTCAAAGCGTTAATTTCCGTTGTGGGTTCCTTCTACGTAGTGGACAAACTAATTATGTAACTTAAAAAATAAATAGTAACTTAAGTATGACATTAAAAAAGTTACCGAGGGTTTTCTTTGAGGGTTCCGGGTCAAATATGTTTTCGTCCCACTATAATAAAATGTCCTTACCACCACAAACAAAAGCCTGTATGACAAGGCTACCAGTGCAGTCCTCCACAACAGTGCCATCGGGAACTGGTTCAGAACAACAATCGGTGTGCGTCAAGGATGCCTACTTTCTTCAACACTCTTCAACATCTTCTAAAGCGCATCATGTCAGGTGCTCTTGCATATCACGAAGGCACAGTCAGCATAGGGGGTAGACCTCTGTTTTGCGGATGACATTGATGGATTGCTGGAGAGGAACACGAACTTGAACAGCTTGTACAGAAGCTTGACACCACCTCCAGAGCTTATGGAATAAAAATAAGTGCAGAGAAGACCAAAATGATGACCAACAACACCAATGGCATCAACACGGACATCAAAGTCCAAGGCAAATCCCTCAACACAGTGCATAGCTTCAAATATTTAGGAGCCAGTGTATCAAACAATGGGTCCCGACAGAAAGTCCTCTCCAGGATCGCACAAACAACTGCTGCCATGACAAGGTTGAAGCCCAGGTGGAAAGACAGGACCATCACTCTACATTCCAAGATAAGGCTGCTGCGCTCCCTTCTTATACGCTTGCGAAACATGGACCATCACAGCAGATCTACAACGAAGAATACAAAGCATGGAGATGAGGTGCTACATAAGACTTCTGGGCATTTCCTATACCTAGCACATCACCAACAACGAGATCCGACAGACCATCATACAAACCATTGGACAACACGTTGACATGCTCACATTGATGAAGAAACGGAACTCGGGTGGTATGGCCACATCACCAGAGCATCGGGCCTTCCAAAGACCAATCTGCAAAGCACGATGCAAGGAGACAGAAGAAGAGGGAGAACGAAAAAGAGGTGAGAGGACAATGGACTGGCTTGACACTGAGCGAAGCCATGGGGGTTGCTAAAGACAGAGAAAGATGGAGTACGCTGGTTAAACGATCATCTTTGGTGCCCCTACGACCTTCGAGTTAGGGGATAGGATAGGATAGGACCACAATGCACGGAGCGCACACCCTCACAATTTGGGTGTTTTATTTCTTTTGATATTGTTGATGTGGTATTGTTTTACCCTTCGTACATTATAGTCTCTCTGCCTAAGCCTTCAGAGCTTTTTTTTGTCTATCTTGAGCTCGTTTTTGATTGGGCAATTGCACTAAATAAAAGCCTCTTGTTCTTTTTCTTATTTTTTTTTTCAAACTCTTCTTATCGGTTACTTTTTTCTTCTGATCCCCTTTGTTGTTTTTGTGGTTGTTGTTGTTCTTTATGTTCTTCTTCTCTTCCTCCTCCTATTCCCATCCTCCTCCGTGTTGTTCTTCTTCTTCCTTAGGTTCTTTTCAAGTTCTTCGTTAACGGTTAATTTTTCCCCCTGTTCCGCTTTTTTCTTCTGTCATTCTATTCGGCCTTCACCTCGTTCATTCGTTCTAATGCTTCCTATCCTCCTCTAGTCCTTATCCCTTTCCTTTTTGTTCTTCCTCTCCTCTGATCCTGCTTCTTTAGTTGTATTTCCTTCTCCAATTATACATTCCTGCTTCTTTTATCCTTCTTATCAGTTATATTTTCCTTTCGTCTATTTGTCTTCTTCTTCTTCTTCTTTTTTTAAAGCAACTTTAAGCTTTCTCAGATATAATATTAGTATGGAGGAAAACGGACTGTCCAAATACATCTTCCACTTCAAACAACCGGTCCCCGGCGTCAAAAGGAACAGAGCTGCACTTCTGGCACCCGAGTATCAGGAACTACTGAGAGCTACGCATAAATACCATCGTTTCTGGCACTCTGCATGTCCTGCACTTCAGGAACAAAAATGCGCGTCGAGTGATGAAAAGAAATCTCAAATGGATCTTGCTGATTCGCCTCCCTTTGATGTGGAGACGGGTTTACGTAATGGGCGAAATCTGTCACATGTTTCCGTGTTTTGCCGCAATATCGATGAGCACCGATCACACCGCCTGAGGGATGAAATATCCTTAATGAAAGGAAAGCGATACCAGATTATCAGATTTGAACGGAGAAAATATGATGAAATAAAATTTTATGACGGAGAGAGAACACCTCGATATGAATAAATTTTATGTTACAGTATGGAAATCTATTAATCAATCAGATCAAAATGTAAAACAGCACACACAGAAAATAAAGTAGTGAAAACAATCTTGAATTAATTGCAGTGGCATTGAAGAAAACCTATATATGTATAATTATATTACAGACATGAAAACTTGCACCGGCTCAGCGTGAAATAAAAGCAGAATTTAAAGTAGTAAAGTAGGAATAAAACTGTCAAGGGTGTGGTGGGAAGGGGGGAGGAGAGGCCTACATTGAAAAGGCTGTGATGAGGTAAAACGGCTTGAAGATGGTAGATAAAACCTGGACTTCGAAGAAAACCCTTTCGGTGGTCTAAAAATGCTGTCAGTAATAAGATTTGCTGGCGAAGGATACACTAGACATAACAATGTTGATGTGATGGTGATAGATATAATGACGAGCTTAGTATAACACGGACATATCTCAATTTGCTTACCGGCCACCTTATTATTATTTATATTTTTTAGGTAATTTTTACAAAGCCCTGGTATAACTCGAACATTCGTACTTCTGTGACGTCCTTTGTGCGTTTGTAGCAACCACTGTGGGCGACTTTCGTGATCAGTGACACGCTGTTGGCAATAACGTGCTGTCGGGCTGCCCACTCTTTTTTAACGATTTTCTTTTCTAAGCTTGTCAGCTGTCCTTTTGATTTAATGACCGAATTCTGTTACTTTTTTCGCTCAGGGACACACTCTAATACGATCGGAGAATAGTATTATCGATAGCCTAAAAAATAGAGTGCCCACTTTAAAAGTCTTGTTTTTAACATGCGCGAATCTGTGCCAGTATACGAACTAGTAAAAACATCTCTGGTTTCTTTTACTATTAAAAAACAGTTACCTGGTTTCCTTCCAGCTGTTTTTATTTTTATTTTTATCAAGATCAAAAAGTCCTCTTTCAACCAAGTTGTGATTCTGATTTTGTTGTCCTGATTCGGCTCTTTGCAGTCCGCTGGACCCTATAAAAATGGACAACTAGTTACTCCCAAATTCTGTATTTTCGTAGTTTGATATTCATTGTACATTTAGACCTTTCTCGCCAAATATCAATAGTAAAAGGAAAACATACTGGCGCACTCGATTACATCACTGTCTTAAACCTCATTTAGGCCTACAAACTGAGGGCAGCTTAAAAGAGAAGCGAAGAACAATGGCATCTGATCTTGGACGAACTGTTCTTTTCCTTTATTTTGTCAATTATGCATGGTACTATCTCCTGTCCTGACTTACTTAAAGGCAGATGAACAGCTTGTTTTCTTCTTAACGACCTGCATCGCCTTCTTTGGCTTACTTAAAATTAATTTAAGGCAGCTCAGCGATCCGCAACTCGTTCTTTCCCTTGAATGACCGACGTTGCCTGTTTGGGCTAAAATAGTTGGATGCAGTATATTGTTGTCTTTTGGGGTTATTTCGTCCACCTTCATTCTTCTGTTAAATTCGTGGGGCGGTAACAGCATTTTCTTTGTCCACGTTGACATTTTTTTTGCTTTTGTAAATTAAAAGCCTGGGGACAGTGTTTTTGTTGTTTGTAGATTATAGTCACACGACACTTTCGCATATAGGTGACTACTGGACCGATTTATACTGACACCAGCGGGCCAGTTGTTGGTAAAGGGGAAAATAATATGATCACACGTTGACCAATCCGGGATTCGAACCAGCGACCTTTCGGTTACTAGCAAGACGCTCTTACCAATTTTGCCTTATGTGACACTTTTATCATCTAATTTTATTTTAATATAATTCTTTGTGCTTTATCTGCTTCTTTGTGTTATTTGATTTTTCTGTTTATTTCTGACTCCAGCGGGTAATGGATTTCGTTTAGATGCAAATCACCTATATTTATTTTCTTCTGTCCGCTTTATTCGTCCTTTGTGTTTTCACGTCCCATTTCCTCCGCCCCTAAGCGCTCCTCGTAATTTTAGCCACGTTCCAGGTTCCGATTGTTTGTTTGTTTATTCCTCTCCATGTATTGTAATGACCTGCAAAGATAGGCAGAGCGAAATAACAATGTGGATCTGTGGTTCAACAATGGCAGTGTCCAACACTCGCATGGCGTTAGCATGGTTCCAATCTAAACAGTGACAGGAGATTCCTGTAATGACTTTCTTCATGAAGCTGGACTTGGGAAACAGGAGCTTCCCTAACAACAGCACCTTTATACTTTACAGTTAACTGGTATATTAGCTGGACATAATAAATATCTCGATCTTCATTGGCCTTCTCTTCGTCTCTTCCTCCTTCGTATATACTTTTCGTAGATAGCAGAAGCGGAGTGAGGCTGGAACTGATTAAGGCTATGTTGACTATGGGTATGCAGTTTAGTCTAACGGTGTTGTTTGTAACCATAAATAAAAAGGGTTCGTACCCTGATGACGCCTCATCTCGCTGTCGTTTCCGTCACATATATATGGATGATGATGATGGTCACCAAAGGTTAAGTGAAAACTATATTTCCGTCTGCTTACGTTTATCCTCCGGGTTCCGTTTCTTTATAATACTACGATTTGGCTTGATACACGAACAATCCTCAGATGGTTAAGGATTCATAATGGATGTAGGTGTTGCTGTCGTCATTGTGTCTTGAAGTATTGCGGTTACGTCTCTCATCATCCAGCCAGTCATTATCAGCACGCAGGATATACCTTGCGCTATCGTGCGGATAAATATTTCTGATTGACGGATTGCCTTAAGCTGCTGTCATTCTGAGTATCTGAACACGTATTCTATAATTCAGAAAGTCAAGAGGTCTTGCAAGCGCATCCTATCCTATGCGTAACTCGGAGGTCGTAGGGGCACCACAGATGATCGTTTAACCAGCGTATTCCATCTTTTTCTGTCCTCAGCAACCCTGATGGTTTCGCTCAGTGTCAAACCAGTCCATTCTCGAATGTTGTCCTCCCACCTCTTTTTCTGTCTCCCTCTTCTTCTACCTCCTTGCACTGTGCCTTGCAGGATGGTCTTTACAAGACCTGATGATCTGGTGACATGGCCATACCATCGGGAGTTTCCGTTTTTTCATGCAAGCGCATGCGCAGAAGTAGTTGAGTGACCGAGTGGTGGCATTCGATTTTGGAACATAAATAATTGTTACCCAAAGCGCAGCGGATGACTTTAGACATGCCTTCTCAACGAAAGCTCGATAGCTGTGACCGAGGCTCCACGCAGGACAAGGGGGTGATAAGGCTCACTAACCAGTCCTGACATACACCCCAAAACTTATACCCCACCCCACCCTCCACCTTCTAAACATCGAAACGGCTACCAGACTGACACCAGAAGGCGAGTTTTAAAGAGACAAAATAAAGGACGTACAGTGCGGAAGACTACAATTGTTCACCTTACATGACTATGCGCTCAAAGGCTGCAAGTGGACGTCTCGGGCAGCTTGACCCTGAATCGGCCAGCGCCCTGAGCAGCTCTTGATCTGGAAAAGCGCTATATAAGAACTTTTAAATATATACATACAATAAATAAATGTTCGGGATTTAAAATCCAACTGAGGTATAAAATCTAATATCACAGTGAACAGCAGCACTAAGATGGCCTGTGCTATCACAGCACCCATCTCAAAACGTCTTGAGATAAAATCCGCGATGTATTAAAACCTTTTTCGCAGAGAATGCTTCAGCCGTTTCCAATAATGATTATAGGACATAATGATTCAAGGTAAAAATGCTTGCGGTGGATAATAATTGTTAGATCTAAAGCGCGGAGGGAGGAAGCAGTGAGAGGAGGTTGGGGGAGGGGGAGAGTGTGTGACGAATAAAGGAGTATTTTTAAATTGTCTTATCATGTCATTGCTCCCTTTTTAATAGCACAGCAGCGAGTTTAGGACTTATGCTCCGTTCTAGCGAGCGAAAAAGTACTTCATCGTTGCCTGCGTTTAACTGCCAAACCTTAGGATACTCATTTAAGGGTTAACGATTAAAGCTGTTTGCTGGACAGAAAGTTCATTCCTCTTTCTTCTTCTTCTTCTTCTTCTTCTTCTTCTTCTTCTTCTTCTTCTTCTTCTTCTTCTTCTTCTTCTTCTTCTTCTTCTTCTTCTTCTTCTTCTTCTTCTTCTTCTTCTTCTTCTTCGTCGTCGACGTCGTAGTAGTAGTAGTAGTTCTTTTATTTTTCTTCTTCTTTATTTTTCTTTCTTTCTTGCTGAAATTATTTTCCTTTCTATTTGTCAGTCTTACTACCCACGTTATTTCTTTGTTTATTTGTTTGATTCTTGTGTTTGATATTTTTTTCCTTCCTTCTTGTTCTTGTTCTTGTTCTTCTTCTTGTTTTTGTTCTTCTTCTTGTTCTTCTTCTTTTTCTTCTGTTGTTGTTGTTATAGAATTGGTATTGATTTTATGACTCCTTATTGTGTAACAATGGAAACGACCGACGGTTGTTTTCGGTTTGTCTTCTCAACTTTTTGTGTTTCCTTCTAATCGCCTTTTGTTTATCTCTGTCTGCCTCTTATCTGTTTCTCTTTCTCCCTTCCAATCTGTATATGGGCACAGCTCAAGACATAAACGGGTGTTTTTGTTTACGTCTAGGATTTTGTTTGATGGTCCAGCTAAGAATGTTTGGCATCCTCTAGTCCCGGCCACTGACAGTCTTCTCTCCTCTCCACTCCCTTTCTCGCGCCACACACACACGCAAACACACCCACGTGTACACCACACACAAATATGTGTACACTATGCAACTTGGCACACAAGCCCACGGAAAAACACACGCACGCACACACACACACACACACACACACACACACACACACACACACACACACACACACACACACACACAACAAGCATACAAGATTGGTTCCTATCCTATCCTATTCCGTAACTCGAAAGTCGTTGGGGCATCATAGATGATCGCATAACCAGCGTACTCCATCTTTCTGTGTCTTCAGCAACCCTCATGGCTTCGCTCAGTGTGAAGCCAGTCCATTCTCAAATGATGGCCTCCCACTTCTTTTTCTGTCTCCCTTTTATTATACCTTCTTGCACCGTGCCTTGCAGGATGGTCTTTGCAAGGCCTGATGCTCTGGTGACGTGGTCATCCTATCAAAGTTTACTTTTCTTCACCACTGTGAGCATATACGTCATCTGGTTGTCCAATGACTTGTGTGATGGTCAATCGGACGTCGTCGTTTGTGATGTGCTGGCTATAGGAAATGCCCAGAAGACTTCTGTAGCAACTCATCTCCATGCTTTGTTTTCTTCGTTGTAGGTCTGCGGTGAGTTTCCGTTTTTCGCCAGCGTATAGGAAGATGGAGATGATAAGGGAGCGCAGCAGCCTTACCTTGGAGTGTAGACTGTTGGTCCTGTCTTTTCAAATGGGCTTCACCCATGTCAGGGCAACAGTTGTTTGTGCAATCCTGGAGAGGAGTTCCTGTTGGGACCCATTGCCTGATACAATTGCTCCTAAATATTTGAAGCTGTGCACCGTGTTTAAGGATTGGTCTTGGACTTTGATGTCCGTGTTGATGCCATTGGTGTTGTTGGTCATCATTTTAGTCTTTTCTGCACTTGTTTTTATTCCGAAGGCTCTGGAGGTGGTGTCAAGACTCTGTACGAGCTGTTTATGTTCTTGTTCCTCTCCAGGCAATACACCAATGTCATCCGCAAAACGGAGGTTGGAGTTTGCTCTACCAACCATGTTGACGGAGCCTTCGTGATCTGCATCTGACATGATGCTGAAGAGTGTTGGAGAGAGCAGGCATCCTTGACA
Organism: Oncomelania hupensis; assembly: GCA_036898135.1. Classification (NCBI taxonomy): domain Eukaryota; kingdom Metazoa; phylum Mollusca; class Gastropoda; order Littorinimorpha; family Pomatiopsidae; genus Oncomelania; species Oncomelania hupensis. The sequence continues at coordinate 30,948,406 of CM072519.1, forward strand.
CACGCTGATTGTTGGTCTGAACCAGTTCCTGATGGCGCTTTTGTGGAAGACTGCACTGGTAGCCTTGTCATACAGGCTTTTGATGACTTCAATAATGTTAGAGCTGATGTGGTACACTCTCATGGTTGCCCACAGAGCTGCATGCCAGACTCAGTTAAACGCGTTTTTGAAGTCTACAAACACATGATATAGATGTTGTTAGTGCTGTAGGTGTTTCTCGCAAATTGTTCTGAGGTTAAAAATCTGCTCAGTGGTACTTCGCCCTGCACTGAATCCTGCTTGTTTTTCGTTTGTGATGTGTTGAGCTTAGGGTTTCATCCTATCGAGCATTATTGTTAGGAGGACTTTGCTGAGATGGTTGATGGTGCGGTAGATTTCACACTCCTGAAGGTTACCCGTTTGGGAAGAGCGAGGGAAGCGACTGGGTCCATGGTGTAGGCCACTCCCCACTCTGCCAGATCTTGTTCCAGATAATGGTGAGGGCATCAATCATCGCGTCTCCTCCTGCTTGAAGCAGTTCCGCGGGTATGTTGTCCACTCCCACTGACTTCCCATTCTTCAGCGATTGCACTGCTTCCTCAACTTCTTCTCGGAGAACTGGGAGGATTACTTCGTCTTCTCTGTTCTTGGGACATGCTAGAACTGATGGGGGTCTCCGTTTGGTGTGTGGTTGTAAAGGTCAGAGCAGTACTCTGTTTATCTATCCAAGACTTCTTGTTCTTCTGTAATGCACATACCAGACTTGCTTTGGATCGCTGAGACCTTGGGCTGATTAACACTTGTCAGCCGCTTCACAGTCTGGTAGGCCTTCTTGCTGTTGTTCTTGTTCAGACTGTTATCTATTTCCTGGCATTGATCTTCTATCTAGTTCTCCTTAGTTGTGCGCATGCCTTTTCGTATGTCACTCTTAATTTTTCGGTAGGCATCAGCTCCCAGTGAGGTGTCCTTTTTCTTTTTCATCTCTCTTCGTTTGTCACATAAGTCCAAAATTTCAGGTGTGATCCACGGTTTCTTCAAGAGAGAGAGAGAGACAGACAGACAGACAGACAGACAAGACAGACAGAGACAGAGACAGAGAAACAGACATAATTACAAGAAGACGTAGAAAAAATGAACAATAATAAGAGATAGACGTGAAACGTGCAATTTTGGCAAGACCTGTTATTAGTTGACTGGGAACAGGCTGGGCAGCGATACTATGCAATGATGAACTCCAGTGTTGTTGGTGATGCCCCACCCAATCTCCTCCTTCTTCCCTAAAAAATGACTTCAAAACTTCAAGGACAAGTGCTAAATATCGCTGCAGCTCGACAACAAGATGCGTGTAATCTGTGGACAGAAGTGCCTGTACAGTGAAGTGTTGAAATACAAGGCCATTGAAATTAATCGTTTATTGGAATTCCGTCCGGTTGAAGATGAATATTGGCGGAGATGCAAAGCCGTTTAAGATCTTTTATTGTCTAAACAAATCGTGTTGGAGAAAGCAGTCAGAATTGAGAATCAACATAAATTATGCAGTGCAAAAGGGGAATCACGATAAACATTGTTTACATTGTTACACATTTGCACTGAACGTGAGGATGATGATGATGATGATGATGATGATGATGGTGATGATGATGATGATGATTATGATGATTATGATGATGATGTTGACTTGTAATGCGTACTAGTCCACACTGGCAGCGTGCTGCGTAGTCAGTAGAAAATAGCCAGTACAAGGAAGTTCTTGAATTCCGTGTTGTTCAAGATGGCCGTAATCATTGACCGTGCTCTCGCCCCTCAAAGCTCCCTCATTATTATGGCCGCTATAAATACTGACCGTTCCAGACTCTGGGCGTAGAAGATGGAAGGGCAGGGGAAGATAATTGACGCCTGTTGACGCAGCCCCAGGACATTGGCAATAGAGACTGTCAACCTCGGTCATCAACTTTCGCCCCGTTGACTTTTCTCGCGAGACTTTAGCATCAGTTTTATATTGCTTGCATTTCAATTGTGCATGCATGTGGCCATAGAGTAAACAAGTTATTATTAGATTAAATTGCTTCCGACACTGCAGAACGATAGTAAACCTGCACTATTATTGTTCCACGTGAACAATATTTAGAGCAACTAATATTTCGATGATACAATTTTCCCATCATATCAAAATATATCCAATTGTGGGTAAAGTTTTATTGTGTCTGAAGTGCATTCCTCTCTGTAGAAAAGAAGAGATTTGACTTGTATTGACCGTGTTATGTATATGAAGACATAAGACACGTATTAAAGCGATAGTATTATTATGCACTTACAGCTGTAAACGACTTCCCCCATCATTATTGACTTATTCATATAACAGGCATTTATAAGAACGATGATTCATAAATGGTAATTTTATTGCAAGATGGACAAGTCAGTTTTGCTGTACTGTCTGTTATGCGCAAAACAACGCTTCCTGTTTTGACTTTATGGATAATATTTTAAGAAGTCAAAAGCAGTATCTGTTTTCCATCGCCCAGAGACATAGAGTGGTGCACTAGACAAGTGGCTTTTGGATTGGATTGGAAAAGAGGTCCACTTCTAGAAATAAGCGTTCATCTGCAGGATATATTCTTTTCTGCATTTTAGGGTGGCGGCAGAGTCGGCGGGTCGCCTGTGCTAAAAGCCATAGGGATTAAAGCTTACTTTGCTTGCTGTGTCGTTTCTTCAGACACTACGGCTCTCTCATTCTCTGCATTAGAGCCTCTGGATGCGGCAGATTTTTTTTGTTTGTGTCTGCGAGGGTACGCCGTTTCTCCTTCTGGTCTCAACTACTCAGAAACTAAATGTGTTTCTTCGTACGCCAAATCAGTTTCCCTATATTTATCAGAACGATCTCGTCCATCGAGAGTCATTCTATCGCCCTTGTCTTTTAACTCGTCCAGTACTGTATTAATGGTCAGCAACTATGTCGTCTGCAGCAATGCGATTAAGATTATTTGCATAGCTCTTGGTCGGCAGTGAAGCAAGTGTCGTCTTGATGTCATCAACTGCATTTAATGACTTCTTCTGATTATCTTAGCGAGCGTATGGATATATGCAGATGTATGGAGAGCAATTCCACAGTCCACGATAGAGTACGCAGCTATTGTCAAATCGTCTTGTTTCTGACATAGAGTTCACAACGTAGACGCTGCATGAGTGATTCATCTTCAGTTTATAATCCTGGGATCTTATTACAGGAGTGGTCCTAAACAAAGGTGTCTCAGTTTAAAATGCGTTTAGCACCAAAATTCCTAGTACCTCAGTCCGTGAATCACAGCACTACTGTAGAGTCGGATTTTATGTATTATTTTTCTCATTCGTTTATTATATTATGATGATATTAGGATAGTGAACAATACTTGATGATAGATACTCCATTCCCCCGCCAACACAGCCTGACCTGTTTGCGTATTGAGCTTGATCTGTTGGCATGGTGAGCTAGTTGGCATGGTGTTCTGTGTCTGGCACGTCATCTTCGCCACCACCATCATCATCATCATCATCATCATCATCATCATCATCATCATCGTCATCGTCATCATCATCATCATCATCATCATCCTCTTCCTCATCATCATCATCATCATCATCAAACTTGACAACTTTTTTCGAAAGTGCCATTTTAATCCATGTCCGACACGCTCTAAGAGTATTGTTAAATGCCAGTGATGACAGTACAGTTAAACCTATAGACCTATTCGTGTTTTTAGTTTGTGGCCCATGCACAGTGCGACCAGAAGGTCAGGTAAATAAAAGGCATTCTTGGCAAAGCCACCTTACTTGTTTGGCAAACGTCTAAGGTTTCTTGGTCTTTGGGTTTCTTCTTGCTAAACATAGTACTACGCCAAATCCAGTTTGGGTACATATTTCACACCTTATGAGACTGGCAAGCATCTGGGGTCTCGCGCACTTGTCTTTATACATATAAGGAATAAGCACCTAAATGGTCCTTACAAAATGGAGAAAAGCAGCTCTCTTTATTGCACTATTACTGAATTGAGCATTGTTTCTAATAGTTCTGAATGGCCATAACAAAGAACATAATAATAATAATAATAATAATAATAATAATAATAATAATAATAATAATAATAATAATAATAATAATAATAATAATAATAAATAGGCTTACAGTAAATTGACCGACCAACTTTTATTTTTGATGGGTGGCGGCTGCTTGTTTCATTTATTCATACATTGACCAAATTTTCAGCGGTGATGTGGCCAATTTTGACTTCTGCCAGCCACGCGGATGTTTGGGCGATGTCTGGAGGGCAGTTAGCAAGTATTTGGCCGAGACCGAAAACAAAATATCTGAAGCCATATTTGTAGGCTAATTATATATCCGTTTCCTTTGTATAAGAAATGAGGGATTACATTATGCAAAAGAGACGTCTCTGCAGACCTCGGACCATCTTTGGACAGGGACGTAGTTGTGCTAAGTTAGGGTGAACACAATGTCCGAGATCATCATACCTGTAGGATTTTTATTTCCTACCTGCTTTTTTCATCCTCAACTAACAAGTGTAATAGAGAAAGAACGGTCAAAGAGACTTCACTGCCTGTTTCGTCCTCAACCTACTACTACTACTACGCTGCTGCTGGTGCTACTACTACTACTGCTGTTACTACTACTATTACTACTACTACTACTACTACCACTAAGCTTACTAGCAGGCTGTAGACTATATATTGTGCTTTGATGAAACGAAGGAGTCGACTGTGTAGGCCAGAGACCCTGTAAGGACAAAGGCATATGCTGGGTTACAGAACTCGTCCTGACAGGCCTGGAATTAGATTGTGTGGTGAGGACTCTGTCTAATTCCTGTGACCTGGTTTCGCTAAACAGGTTGTGAGGTTTGCAGTAGTCGTCCTTTTCCCGGAAACATTCTTGCCCAGCCTTCTTTCTTTGCGCGGTACTCAAAGACAAACATCCTAGTCTGCTAGACGTTGTTTTCAAACATGTCCAATTTGTGTTTTGTTTCTGTTCGCCTGCTGCCTTTTTGGTGCTAGATTTGGTATCGTTGCTGTTCTTGTTTTTTTGTTTTGTTTTTGTATGTTTATTTTAAGCTGTGAACGTGTAGGTGTATGTAACAGCGCCGTGTGTTTCGCTATTTGTGACCTTTTACTTTACTTTTTACCACGACCACCACCACCACCACCACCCACCACCACCCACACACGCACACATTATTATACTGTGTCTAGTCAGAACAGAATCACTCTGAATCTGTTATTTCCTTTCTAAGCTTTGTTCGCTTTGCAGCCATAACAACTTTATGAAAACCGATCGTACAAATGAACGTACCTTTAATATAGAAACATGAACTAGCCGAGGATGGACTATAAAACAAAGAATAGTTGTAAGAAATATAACTATAATACACGAAGCTTGCAGACGTTTCCAATTGCGTTTTCAAAATCAAACTACACCTAATGCGAATTTTGCTGCTAAAATTACATTGATTTGTAATCTTTGGTGTGGTTTTGTTACTTTCTTGATCGCTTCCTGCGTTCCGATTCTCGCCTAATTATTCCGATTCTGGTTATAAGTGTCCTAAATCCGGCTTAAGCTTAGGTCTGACGACGAAAGTTTTGATTGCAATCATAGGGAAAATCATGACTGGAGTCACTGATTTCGTGAGACTATCACCAAATCAGTCAAATCAGTCAAATCAGTTCGCAGCGTGATTTGCGATGATTTCCACGTTTAGAACATGCCCTAATTTCGACGAACTGATTGCGAGTCATTCAGCTTGGGAACCATTGAAACGCGCTTCTTTGTTACGTGATCTTGAAAAAATCACACAAACGTTTTGTATCCCATGTGTTGTAGCTCTGTTATCTTTTTCCAACAAGCTCGTAGCCTTCTTTGAATAACACAAGCATGACATAATAACATGACGTCCCAGAGGAGTCCCCAACTAGTACAAATTGTTGGTAGTGATAAATTAGGACAGGCGACTGTGTAAGCCATCAGATTTCGCTGGAAATTGAATCAGAATTCCCCCCCCCCAAACCCCCAGGCTATATACTTGCTGAGTATCACTGTCATTATTGATACGTACCGAATTAGTGAATATGAATGTCTCCTTCACGACCATACCAGCACATTCATGAGTTTGCGCCTCCATTGAATACAAAGTCATGCCTCTGGTTATGGGAAAGGGGTGAATGATTTAATGTTTGTAGCAGTAAATGAATGAATGGAAGAAGGAATGAGAGAAGGCACGCGGGAAGGAAGTGAAAATGGCCTAATCTGCTTTTGGACGTTTATAAGCGTAACAAGTTCATGCATTCATTCAGAAGTAAAGAGCTAGTTTAGCATACTATAAACTCCGAATCTTCAGTCAGTCCCTGAGAAATTCGTGATACGGCATTCTTGCTCGTAAACTTTTTTGCGACTGCAATACTGTATTGATGTTGTTGTTGTTGTTTTGTTTTGTTTTTTTTCAAAACGCCTTTAGAATGTGATCCTGTTTGTATTGAATGAATGCCTGACTGCATGTCCTCAGTTTATGATTATCTTCGTATCCTATCTATCCTATCTCGTAACTCGAGCGTCGTTGAGGCACCACAGATGATCGTTTAACCAGCGTATTCCATCTTTATCTGTCCTCAGTAACCCTGGCTCAGTTTCAAGCCAGTCCATTCTTGAATGTTGTCCTCCCATCTCTTTTTCTGCCTCCATTTTCTTTGCCTCCTTGCACCGTGCCTTGCAGGATGGTCTTTGCAAGGCCTGATGATCTGGTGACGTGGCCATACTATAGGAGTTTCCGTTTCTTCATCACTGTGAGCATGTCATCGTGTTGTCCAATGGCTTGTGTGATGGTCTGTCGGACTTCGTCTTTGGTGATGTGCTGGGTATAGGAAATGCCCAGAAGTTTTCTGTAGCACCTCATCTCCTTGCTTTGTATGCTTCGTTGTAGCTCTGCTGTGAGAGTCAATGTTTCGCAAGCGCATAGGAAGATGGAGATGACAAGAGAGCGCAGCAGCGTTACCTTGGAGTGTAAACTGATGGTTCTGTCTTTCCAAATGGGCTTCACCCTTGTCAGGGCAGCAGTTGTTTGTGCGATTCTGGAGAGGACTTCCTGTCGGGATTACGGCATACACAAAATGTATTACACGCCAAAGTAGATGGAATTATTGATTTACTAAAGGACAGATGATAGGCAGGATCTTGGTCAGAAGTAGTTGGTTGCTGACTTGGATTGTTACCCTAGTTACATTTGGTGGACTGCTTATACACCGCTTTACAGGCATTGTAAGTCAACAACTTTCCACAAAGAACCTCAACAGCTTAATGAACAATGTGTTCAAAGAACGGAGTATCATACTTGTTTTCACCAAAGACAGGCTTCTATTTATTATAATGTTGTATTATGCAGTACGTAGGCTGATAATTGTATAATAACAACTTCAGAGGTTTCCGCTGCTGGAGCTGGAGCTCCAAATCTGAAAAATGCTCCCTTCTGTGTACATACAATTTTTTTGTTATTATTATTTTTTAAAAATTCATGTATTTTTCATTTTTATTTTATTTATTTATTTAGTTTTTAATTTAAAATGTTGTATAATTATTTAATTATTTTGCATTTTTATGTATGCCATTTTATCCATGTCCATGTGCCCATAATGGGTCTTTTTGGGAATAAGCTTGCCTTGCCTTGCCTTGCCTTGCCTTGTGAGATGTGTGGTTGCTGATAGTGGTGGTGGGTATGGTAAAGCGACTGTGAGTATTACTCGTGTGATTTGCGGTTTTCCTGAAAAGGATCAATGTCACAGTTGTCATGTTGGTAGCCCCGAGGGCTTTCTCGCTGCCACGCTGTCAGACATACCGGCGTTTGTCATTCTGATTTGCTATAGGTTCTTGTCGATGTTGTTGTTGTCCGTAGAGCTGTCGTCAGCATCTGTATCTGTGTCGTCATCAACGTTAGCTGCATCAAATTCGTCATCGTCATTATTCTCAAACTCAGCACCGTCGTCATCAGCATGATCATTGTCGTCGTCGCAGTCATCATTATCATTATCATCGACAATCACCACCACTTAACCCATCTAAAACAACACCGTCACCACCACTCTCATTTCGTTTAATTCAAAGATGTGTGTAATGACTGTAGAAGCTGAATCGATTTTTCAACTTCCTTGGTAATTTCCCTACAGTGCATATGCCTTAAAGGGAAATAGTTTTCAGGCAGTCAAAGATTTGGGTATTTAATGACTGTAGAAGCAGAATCAATATTTCAACTTTCCTTGGTGATTTCATTACCGTGCATATGCCTTAAGGGGAAATAGTTTTCAGGCAGAAGTTAACAAACAACGGGACTGCACCGCATCTGCTGTGTTACTGACGACCTACATGTCAGCCTTTGGACGACTAAAGTACATATAACTGTGTGTTTTGTTAAATCATATTTTAAGCGTAACCTCCTGTAAACAGCGTATCCTTCTGTCCTGCCACGAAGAAGGTTGTCATATATTGCATATTTAGTGACTAACAACTATCTATTTGTATTATTTACAGTAGCCTTAATTTCATCTTATGCCTCATCCCTCGGACTCTATGCTCTCACAATCCCTCTCTCCCCCCTCCCTCTCTCCCTCCCCTCCCCCTCTCTCTCTCTTCTCTCCTCTTCTCCTCTCTCTCTATCTCTCTCCCCTCTCTCCTACCCCATCCTATCCTCACCCTATCAACCACATCCATCTCTCTCTGTCCTCCCAAAGAAAACCACCCCAATCCAACCACACCACCCCACCAAACCCCAATCAAACCAAAACCAAAACAGCAACCCCACTCCAAGCCACCCTTCCACAAAAAATAGCTTTGATACACGACTTGCCAACCCCAAACCTGTAAAAATCACCCACTCCAGCATCAGATCCAAAGGGTCCATGCTTCGCAAGCACAAAAAAACTACTAATAAAATTATTAACTTTTGTAAATTCAAAGAAAATAAATATCATAAAATCTTTTTCACTTTTTCTTTTTATCATTCAATTTATCATGCTAATAAATTAAATTTAAACTATATTTATTGCTTACAATTAACAAAAAATATCTTCAAGTTTTAAAAAAATTCACAAACAAACATGTTTTAATTTTAAATATCTTAGCTGACAAAGTAGGGAGCAATTTTGGCCCGTACTACTATCATCATTCTGCTCTGGCTGTATGCTGGATCTTATAACTGAACAACAAAGGACGTAGCATTACTCGTCGTGCTGATGCGTGCTTACCGCGTGTTGTGAAGACTATTAGACTGATATGATAATGGATAGAAGGCTCGCTCATTTCAAAGTTCATTTGGGCTACAGTCGTTTAACTTTTCCTTGGCCCATTTAGGTAGAATCCCATCATTTCCTGCACGTAATTAATGATGGACACTATACGATAGTCATTCAAGGCTTGAAATGGTAAAAGGATTTTGAAGGGGATTTGCTTCTAGGTTGGAGTCTAGGTTCAGACGATTTAGCTTTTTCCAAGAAGATGCATACAATGGTGTATCGAGGGAATAATTATATTTAAGTCTTTGGTATTGGATTCGAGTGTAGATTAAATGCGTGCGTCTTACTTAGCCTTATTTGTCGGTATGCATAATATTTCAGTTCAGGGAACTGTGTATGTAGTTGTCGAATTCTGTTTTAAGGCAACGCATGGCAAAATAAACGATTATTATAGCTGTGCCACCCAGCTGGAGACTAGATTCACTGCATGCATCTTGACCCATGATGTAGTTATGAATGCAGTTGCCGTTACGATTTTTCTTAATTTATTTATATTAAAACCAGTTAGGATTTATAGGTTTTATTGTTGGTTGGGATCTAAATTCACCGCACACGCATCTTGGCCATGGATTTCGACTGCATGAAATGGGAAAATAATGTAAAGGATTCTGCTGGTAGACTGTCGCTCAACTGGAGTCTAGACTCAATGGAAGCATTTTGTCTCATGCTGGTATTCAAATAGGAATGGACATAGACATTCTGATTTAATGCAATGGTAAAATGATTTTACGATTATTGCTTTTATCCCTCAGCTGGCGTTCGAAATAAGCTCATGCATGTTGGCCCGAATCCATTACTTGGATGGTGGGCAAAAGGTGAACAGTGGCTCTTCCTTCACTGTCTCGTTATTGAAATACAGTTGTCTCATAATTTGAATAAATAGAATTTGCATTACAGTTTCCCTGTTTCTTCCCCGCAAGCGCCCAAGCAGATAAAATTGACCACATCGTATAGGTTTTTAACCATGTATGTGTAGCAAGAACGGGGCAGTATATCTAATACGATTTCTTTTTTTGCACTCAGAATCAAAACAAACTGAAATTAATGAACTAACCTTCATAACCTCTAAACTAACCTTTATATGATGTACCTTTCTGGAACAAACGATGTCTGAAATTATTCTTTACTGCATTGACCTTTTTGTTTACAAACGCTTAAACATAGCATAGTGTGCAACAACATATATCCCTCCAAGCCAAATATTTTGTTTTTAAGTACAGTTGTTGGAAATCTCTCACTTCTACATTGTGACACTTTTGTTTCTGAACACGCCAAAGACCAGCACTTAAAGCAGTCGGGCAAAACTGAATAATAACAGATAAGCCAGTGAGCGACCTTGATTATGTTGTTGCAAATGGGTCAACTGGGGATCTCTAAAGATAAGATAAGACAACTTTATTATCTTTTACAAGAAATTACATTGTGGTGTAGAATTACAATCAACAAGGAATAAACATCACAATAATAATAACAACAATCAAAATGACAATGAGGATAAAAATGCACAGTCACATATGAATATAATTACACTTATGCATGCTAACATTAAACGACAGCAAATGTGAAATGAGATTATTTTGGGCAAACAAAACACACACACACACACACACATACACACACACATGTCATTTATTAAGTAATGAGACAGCCTTTGGAATAAAACTGTTTTTCGTTCTGAGAGTTCTGACCCTTGGTGTTTGGTAGCGCCTTCCAGAAGGCAGGAGCTGGAAGTGGTGCGCAAGCACATGAGTGCTATCCAGCACAAAGCAACTGGCTTTCCGCACAACACGTCTTTCATACAACACCTGCAGACTCTCTTGTTTCACTCCCACAACCCTCCCACAGACTTTCACTACTCGATCCAGCATACTTTTGTTTTTTACACACAAACTTCCATACCAGCAGATAAAAGAAAAGGTAAGAACGGACTCAATGAAAGAAGAGTAAAAGGTCTGAAGGATGCGGCTACTGACTTGGAGATTTCGAAGTTTTTGAAGGCAGTAAATTCTAGACTGACATTTTTTGTGTATGGCCTGGGTGTTTGCAGTGAAGTTCAGTTTCTCGTCAATGATGGTTCCCAGGTATTTGTATTGGGTGACTCTCTCGACTGTAACACCATCAATAACAAGGTCTGGAATGAGAGTGTTGTTTTTACGAAAGTCAATGACCAGTTCCTTAGTTTTCTTGACATTTAAGTCCAGATAGTTTTGTTTGCACCAGGAGCTGAACCTATCAACTGCAGAGAAATACACAGCATTTTAATTGGACAGGTCCACAAGGGCAGAGTCATCCGAGTACTTTATGACCGGTGAGGCATCAGTTCCTCTGCAGTCGTTTGTGTAGAGCGTGAAAAGTACCGGAGAAAGAACCGTACCCTGAGGAGCTCCTGTGGACGTTTGTTTGAGAGATGAGACAGCAGAGTGAAAGCGGACAACCTGAGATCTGGACACGAGGAAATGAACGATCCACAGGACGAGTCTAGGAGGGACAGTGTAAGACAAAAGCTTCTGAGCCATGAGGTGTGGCTGTATGGTATTGAAAGCAGAAGAAAAGTCTATAAATAGAATACGGACAAAGGAACCAGAGGTCTCTAAGTGATCATACGCATTGTGGAGAAGCGTCAGAGTAGCGTCGTCGGTACTACGATTGGGTTTGTATGCAAATTGAAGAGGATCAGAGAAAGGCTGAGTGTGACAAAGAAGACGAGAAAGAAGAATCCGTTCGAGACATTTCATAGCTATGGATGTCAGGGCAACAGGGCGGTAGTCGTTGAGTTCTTTGGGTTTACTGTTTTTGGGCACGGGACAGATGATAGAGTGTTTCCATACACTAGGTACAACACAATCCCTGACTGACCACGAGAATAGCTGACTGAATACTAAGCACAACTGTGCAGCGCACCACTTCAAGGTCCTACCCCCTATACCATCAGGGCCAGTGGCCTTTCTCAGATTCAGTCTTTTAAACATGGACTCAACTGTGGCACCATCGATCTCAAAGTCAGCATCACCATCAACCACGTCTTGTTCTAAACGAGAAATAATATCATCAACGTCGTCTTTTGTGTCATCGCGTTCAAAACGGCAGTAGAATGAATTTAGTTCTTCTGACATTTTAATTCGGTTTTCAAAAGGAAGGTCACAGTTAGTTGACTTCAGCTTCGCTTGACCGGACAGAGTTTTCAGCCCCTTCCACGCATCAGCCAGGTTACCGCGCTCGAACTGTGATTCTACCTTTTCCTTATATTGCCGTTTAGCATCCTGAATTTCCTTTCTTAGTTTTGCTTGAACACGCCTGCGTTCAGCTTTATCATCAGTTTGAAATGCAATTTTCTTTTCGTTTAGCGTGGCTTTGAGTGACTTTGAGACCCAAGGTTTGTTATTTGGAAATATTTTTATAGTTTTGGTAGGGATGACAGTATCCTCGCAGAATTTAATATAGTCAGAAATAACATCAGCAGCTTCATTTACACCATCACTAGATTCCAAAAACATGTTCCAGTCAGTACAGTCAAAACATCCTTGTAACTGTTCAATGCTTTCAGAAGACCAAACTTTCACTGTTTTCTTTACAATGGGTTGTGATCTGATTTTAGGCAGGTAAGATGGAATGAGATGGACACAATCGTGATCAGATTTACCAGCAGATGGAAGTACAAAGGATTTATAGGCATCAGGAATATTGCCATATAGACGATCAATGGTATTGTTTTGACGAGTGGGGATAGACACATACTGATGAAATGAGGGTAAACAAGTGCACAAGTCACAGCTATTGAAATCTCCTGCAATAAAGTTAGGTGCATCAGGGGAGATCATTTGTAGCTCATGGACGACATCGGCGATCTGGGTCGCGGCACGTGCGGGGTTAGCATGGGGAGGTGTGTAGATAACCGTGACGAAGATTTGACCGAACTCACGCGGCCGGTAGCGAGGACGCAGTGACACTGCTAGAAGGTCAAGGTCGCGTGTGTTCAACTGTTTTCGCACCGTTACATTTGCACTGTTACACCAGCGTTGATTGACATACAGGCATACGCCACCCCCCGACTGTTTGCCACTGATCTCAAAATCTCTTGTCAGTTCTAAACGGTGCACCAAAACCATCAATCGCTACGCTTTCATCGTCAATCTTATTACAAAACCAGGTTTCAGATATACACAACAGACACGCATCCCTAAATTCAGACATGTAACTAGTATAGGCCTGTAGTTCTTCAAAATTCAAATTGTTAGATTTAGGCCTAATGGAGTAAAGCAGTTGATACTAGGTCCACTCTAGGTTCATTGCCTAGCATGTGCATGTATTACCTTTCGTATTAATGAGCGTAGTTATTAGTACGCCCGGTGTAATATTTATAGTATTTTTGTTAAAAATTTTGCTGTAGGGTATAGAGTTTGGTTAGTTATAATATGTACAGTTTTACGGATATTCATAATCAGTGTTTAACGTATCGACACTGTAGTCTTATTTTAACTGCTGCCTATCCTGAGACCCAACTGGGAAGAGTAAGTTATATTTACATTACATTACATTACATGATTATTGCTTTAGGTCCAGCGGACTCTTCCGAGCCAAATCAGGACCGGACAACCCCTGATCCGCATAAAAGATCTGCTGAAACAACCCTAGTGGTAAAACTGAAAGCCCTCCACCAGCCAGTCACTTTACAATAAAGACATCCCACGCCGGGAACGCTGAGGCTGTACTCTAATTTATCGAACCCCGTTTACAAAAACAAAATAGAATACAAACATCATTATAAATTATCAACAAAACACATACATATAAAATGCCTATATTGCTAAATAATAACATCATAGGAAGCCCTAGTGACCACCTGGCAGAAAGCGTCCAATATTCCCAAGCTGATCCAACAGACCTCATACACAAATAAAGTGTCTTGTCCCAGAAGAGTTTTCAAGAAAAAAGGTAGATGACTGGTCTAGCGAAGAAGAAGATAGTATAGCAGACTGATAGAACAGAGCAGGAATGAGAAAGAGCAAATGAGAAAGACAGCGGCAGCGGGAATTTAAAGCACTAAATTTCCAGAAAGTGGGGATACTATTTATACTGAAACCCCCGGCACCCCAACGGGGTTATATTTAGCAGACAACACTGACAGCTTTGTCTTCATCGTTACTGGGGACTTAACTTGCTGGTTGCGCGACAATGTGGCGGCCCTTTGGAGTGAATCGATGGAAAATTTCGCTCGTAAAAGGAAGGTATTTGTGTACAGTTGAAAAGAAGAGCACTACCACTACCAGAGATATATCCTACGTTCCTGCCTTACATCTGGTGACAAATGTTTGTTTGTTTGTTTGTTTGTTTCATTTAACGTCTAGTCACCGAAGTGATTTTAGACTAAAAAATAAAAGGAGGAAGTGAGGGGGAGGGGGAGATGAAAAATATTTGCTACTTGGATGGGAAAAGAAGAGAACAAAATGTTTAAGTAAAATAAAATAAAATGAAATTAAATTAAAATTAATTAGTCAAACTAATGTTAACATTTTATAACAACATTTACGTATCAAACTTGTGAAATGTTCATATAAAAATAAATTTAGTGGTATTGTCATACATTAAATACTCTGAATAAACTTTCAGTTTTCATAAAAAATGTCCTACAGGATTATAAATTATAACTTTTGCGATGGTTATTTAATATTCACTGTTTTTACTTTGAACATTATGAATGTTCTGTGGAATATATTGTGCTATTAGACTGCAGTCATACATTTGTAACTGTAAGATTTATTTTCATTGCAAATGCAAACAATATACTTGCAACTTTGTGTTCTCCTGGAATATAAAGCAAGACGATGTGCTAAAGAAGCTATTGTTATTATCACCTTTGTTTGCAAATGGGCGTAACATCTTGACATTTGAACCCTGTTGCTGACATTTGAAATTGGTTTCATAAATAAATTTAAGGTACATCAGACGGGCATTGAACTTGAAGGTTTTTTGCTCCAGGATGAAATGAAGTCAGCGACTGTGATCAACTTCGTCATTGCTGATGGAAAAATGTTGCGTTAAGGTGCGGTCTGACGTGAAGTGAAACAGACGCAAAGCGGTAAACAAAGCAAAGCAAAAGCAAGTGCGTTTATAATGCTTTGCTTTGTGAAGCGGTCACACGATGAGAAGTTTTGCATAAGCAGTCTGCGTGGAAGCAATGCGCAATAAGTTGTAAATCAGTTACCTCCCTTTCCGTCAGATTGACCCTCACAGAAGAAGTCCATGAGGCCTTTTTCGGGGTTTGGTTTCTGTAATTTTGACTTCTAACATTTCATAATGCCTCGTGGCTTTGAATTAGATCGAGGAGAATAAACGGCGTCTTGTTTCAGATTTGCTAATGGCCCAGTAGCTTTTGATGCCGTCATGATCGCTGAAATGATAACCTAGTTTTCGTACGTCGGCTCTTCTGATTGGCTGGCATTCAAATGCTTCAGCGAAGCAACGCAAAATTTTAGAGCACGCTCTAAACTGAAAACATCGGTTTTGCTTCACTTCGGCGCTTAGCTGCTGTTATGCTTTAGGTCTAGTCACACGATAAATATAGTCAAAACTACGATGTTTCGTGTTTTACTGGCTGTTTTGCTTCTTGTTTCACTTCCCGTCAGACCGCACCTTTAGTACAGACAAATCTTGATTTTGCTGACTGTAGAACCAGCCTTGGCGTTTGGCAACAGACACCAAATAGCTAAGCAACAATGTAATTCAATGCCTTAGCGTTGAAGAGGCTGTTTTCCTTCGCTCTTCGTCTGATCATTGACATATGTAGCGTATTTCGACCCGCACTGTTATTTAGAGAGTGTAAAAACAAACAAAAACAACAACAACGCTGCATGGCACTGGAAGTAATCTATCCTGATTTATCTATCTCCTCTGTTTGGTTTGTCCCGACCCGAGTTTTGTCAGTGATTGGGCCAGCAAAAATTCTACTTTCCATATTGAATAGAGAAAACGACCTGGCTGGTTGCAGGAGTTCCGCCGATGGAAAGACCGAAAAGCAAACAGCCGTCACACATAAACAACACTATTAACGCTTCATTTGTTTTCCCTGATCGGATAAGTGCAAGCAAATGGCACGCATTGTTTCAATTTTCACTTTTTGCGCCGTCGATCTATGCTACTATGGCCACGAAATCAAATATGCAGGAGTTTGTGATTGCATAAAAGCCGACTAAACACCGAATTAACTTTTTTTTGTGTGTGTCTTTGCACGTTGTTGAGTCAGCTTACATCTTTAATTTTGCGTTTGTCGGCGTCGTCATAGTCATTGTCAATGTCATTGTCATCGTCATTGTGGTGGAGCCGTGTTTTCAGAATGCAATGTTCATAAGGTAATGGTGGGCATGTGTGGATAGGGGTGGAGTGGAGGTGTCGCATACTCATCTCCAGACCAAGCAACACTCAGCATGCTGTCACTACAGCGATCTCTTTAGCGTAATGGCAGCGGATTCGTAAACAGGAGCTGAAGAAAACGAGATGCTCCTTGACCGCCGCCGATTTCCCGCACTTAGGCACATAGAACGTTTAAAGCTGTCGGTTAACTGTGGTCGACCTCAGCAAGCATGTGGCGCCGTGGCATAAATTGCACATTTCGCAGCGGGTAAAGTGGATCTGTGTGGGGAGCTTCAGTTAGGCAAGCTGACCATGCAATCAAATTGCTGGTCAGCTTTTCTGCCACTCTAAAGCGATCAGCTGGATTGAGCTAAAGTTCCAGGGAAAAAATGAATATCTACCTGTTGGTGTCAGGTGTATGTTTGCTCCTATAGGTCTATATACCCCTTGAAGATAAAAGACAAATAGGAGATAGAACGCAGCAGACTATAAAATATTCTCAATCCATGTATTTCGCTAAATATGCTTCTTGAGTTAAAAGAAAATTATTTTATCTAGATTTCCCTTTCCTTCACCCCCTTTCATTCCCCAAGTTCAGACTTGTCGGGATATTAAATTGGGGAAACAGTCCCAATCTATGAAATTAGGATGAAACATGAGAAAATGCGCGGATGCGGCATATTAAATGCACCAATACAGGGATTATGTGTAAGTACATACTAGGAAACCCTCTTCCAGACGATTTATATGAGTGAGAGAGAGAGAGAGAGAGAGAGAGAGAGAGAGAGAGAGAGAGAGAGAGAGAGAGGGAGAGAGAGAGAGAGAGAGTTATTCATTGCTTACAGGGTCCAGCGGACTGCAGAGAGCCGAATCAGGACCACAAAATCAAGACCACAACTTCTTTGAAAGAGGACTCACCCCTGATCCGTATAAAAGATCTGCTAAAAGAAACCTAGTGGTAACATTGAAGGTCATCCACCAGCCGATCACTTTACAATAAAGGCATCCCACGCAGGGGGCGATGAGGCTATATACTACTCTAATTTATTGAACCCCAGTTTACAAAAACAAAATACAATATAAACATCATTATAAAATATTAACAAAACACATACATATAAAATGCTTATATTGCTAAATAATAATATCATAGGAAACCCTATAGTGACCATTACGCAGAAAGCGTCCTATGTTCCCAAGGTGACCCAATAGACCCCATACACAAATGAGAAGTTTTGGAAGAGTTTTCTAGAAAACAGGTAGGTGACTGGTGTCACGTGGGGTTTATGGGCTCTGCACAATGGAATTATGGACCCTCACGTTTATTCGGTGGGAACTGCTAGTAAGTCACCCTATGAATTACTTTAATAAATTTATTTGTTTAGCTCGTTCTGTGTTAAGGTTGGGGTACAGAGATAGATAGAAAAATGGTAAAAGATTACTGTCACACTAGCTTTCACACGGCTATGAATCATATGTAGTCCAGCCACTTGATAACAGTTAAAATCACACATTTATTTCTTCTACTCTATACAAGATTCTCTAAGTACTAATCTAACTTAAAAAGTCTCTTTCAATGCTAATAGTTCGATCGCTGATAGTCTAGGCAGCTGTTATTTCTTCCTCGGGCACTTGCTCTTATATTTCATGTAGATTTGGACTACTGTGGTCCGTTTTACGGTTTCTGAAGAGTTGGACTACTGTGGTCCTGTTATGATCAGTTTAAGTGCACTTGGGATAACACACTTAACTGGCGGGTGGTGCGGTCGAAGTCCTTCTGTGAGGTAGCTTCTGGTCCACCTGTGTCGTTGTGTAGTTGGGTTCCCTTGCCACGCTGTGGGGTCTGATAGGGTGTTTTTCAAGGTAGCTCCTTCCGACTTGTGCGGTAGAGTCTCCTCAACCAACTTGTTTCTGTGGAGTGGGGTTCACAGGATAGCTCGGGATAGCTCGGGATAGCTCGCCTGCCCGTCTGTAATATAAGAGACGAAATTCTGCACAACCCTGAATAATCGGTTTGTGCAGAGCGTCTCACTGAAAGCCAAGTAGCCCTCAGTGATAGCTCCACATCTCTATACATAAGCGACGAACATTCTGCTACTTCCGGGTTCCACTGGAATCTCACTCTAAATTCCTATACATACATAAATATCAAACGTGGCTAACTATACACATACAGAATTAATAATATTATAAACATTCAGTGGTACAGCCACTGGTCTGCAAACATACATATAAGTTAAACAACAGTGGTTCCGTACGGCATACAACATGGCGGCGTAACCGGTCGTGTTTCGCCTCGTGGTAGGCTCTTCCACGTGGTCCCGCAAATTCGGATTAACAATTCACATGTATGCATAGCAAATTCTTCAAACATAATTTCAACAATAATACAAATATATCACGATGAAACAGAAGGGTGTTCATTTACCTGTCTGACAAGTTCAGGCCCGTGTTGACTTGATAGAATTCTACGATTCCTAAGTCCTGCTTCCTGGTCTAAGTGTAGAGAGATTTCTCTGCCAGCTTTCTAGCTGTTAACACTTCGGTGTATTCCTCCCAACTGACCAAAACTGTGCGTGGTTTGGACCCAGTCAAACTGGCTCCAACCACTTTGCCTAAGCTCTCCCATTGGTTCCAACGGTCCGATTCAAAACTCAAGTGCTGACGTCACTGCGCTGTGTGTGTGGCTCAGGCTCGCAGTGTGCTGTAATTTAATTGCTGCTGTGTACTATACTAACTCTCTACTGTTACAAAGGCTACACAATGCTAAATAGTCGATAGGCAGAGTTTAAACTAGCCAATTCGTGACAACTGGTCTATCGAGGAAGATAGTATAGTAGATTGATAGAATTGAGTTTGAATGATAAAGAACAAAGGAGAAAGACAGCGACAGTGGGAATTTTTGAGAGAGAGAGAGAGAGAGAGAGAGAGGGACGGGGGAGTGGGGAAAGGGAGGGGAAGGTGGTGAAGAGACGAAGGCAGCCTCCATTGCTGCCTGTCACTGATTGATTACTGTGGTATAACAACAACTGCTCCGCGTAGGTACTGTCACGTGGGGTTTATGGGCTCTGCACAATGGAATTATGGACCCTCACGTTTATTCGGTGGGAACTGCTAGTAAGTCACCCTATGAATTACTTTAATAAATTTATTTGTTTAGCTCGTTCTGTGTTAAGGTTGGGGTACAGAGATAGATAGAAAAATGGTAAAAGATTACTGTCACACTAGCTTTCACACGGCTATGAATCATATGTAGTCCAGCCACTTGATAACAGTTAAAATCACACATTTATTTCTTCTACTCTATACAAGATTCTCTAAGTACTAATCTAACTTAAAAAGTCTCTTTCAATGCTAATAGTTCGATCGCTGATAGTCTATGCAGCTGTTATTTCTTCCTCGGGCACTTGCTATAATATCTCATGTAGATTTGGACTACTGTGGTCCGTTTTACGGTTTCTGAAGAGTTGGACTACTGTGGTCCTGTTATGATCAGTTTAAGTGCACTTGGGATAACACACTTAACTGGCGGGTGGTGCGGTCGAAGTCCTTCTGTGAGGTAGCTTCTGGTCCACCTGTGTCGTTGTGTAGTTGGGTTCCCTTGCCACGCTGTGGGGTCTGATAGGGTGTTTTTCAAGGTAGCTCCTTCCGACTTGTGCGGTAGAGTCTCCTCAACCAACTTGTTTCTGTGGAGTGGGGTTCACAGGATAGCTCGGGATAGCTCGGGATAGCTCGCCTGCCCGTCTGTAATATAAGAGACGAAATTCTGCACAACCCTGAATAATCGGTTTGTGCAGAGCGTCTCACTGAAAGCCAAGTAGCCCTCAGTGATAGCTCCACATCTCTATACATAAGCGACGAACATTCTGCTACTTCCGGGTTCCACTGGAATCTCACTCTAAATTCCTATACATACATAAATATCAAACGTGGCTAACTATACACATACAGAATTAATAATATTATAAACATTCAGTGGTACAGCCACTGGTCTGCAAACATACATATAAGTTAAACAACAGTGGTTCCGTACGGCATACAACACGGCGGCGTAACCGGTCGTGTTTCGCCTCGTGGTAGGCTCTTCCACGTGGTCCCGCAAATTCGGATTAACAATTCACATGTATGCATAGCAAATTCTTCAAACATAATTTCAACAATAATACAAATATATCACGATGAAACAGAAGGGTGTTCATTTACCTGTTTGACAAGTTCAGGCCCGTGTTGACTTGATAGAATTCTACGATTCCTAAGTCCTGCTTCCTGGTCTAAGTGTAGAGAGATTTCTCTGCCAGCTTTCTAGCTGTTAACACTTCGGTGTATTCCTCCCAACTGACCCAAAAATGTGCGGGGTTTGGACCTAGTCAAACTGGCTCCAACCACTTTGCCTAAGCTCTCCCATTGGTTCCAACGGTCCGATTCAAAACTCAAGTGCTGACGTCACTGCGCTGTGTGTGTGGCTCAGGCTCGCAGTGTGCTGCCTGCTGTGTACTATACTAACTCTCTTAAGGGTACAATGACTACACATGCTAAATGGTCAATGAGCAGAGTTAAAACTAGCCAATTCGTGACAGGCTCCCTCAACTGAAAAAAGGCGATGACTACTGGATTCGACCTTTTTCTACTACAGAGCCTAGTTTAACACTGCACTATCCTAGGGTCCTATTTACAAACTAAGTAAGTTGCTCTACCTGAGCTGCAACGCTGTGCCAGGTAGCTATGGACACTAGTGACAGGGTATTACTGGGCGGGGACGAATTCTGGTGCTGTGGCCCTTAGTTGTGTTGGGTGGGCGACAGCTGCTGTGTCCTCCACGAGATGGCGACTGAGGTAGTCGGCTCCGTGGTTCTCTTTGCCGGGGATGTACTCGATTTGGAATGAGTACGCCTGAAGGGTGAGTGCCCATCGCATCAGGCGAGAGTTCAACGACTTGGAGGCTGCCAGGAACGATAGTGGTTGGTGGTCCACCTGAACTGTGAAGTGGGTCCCATACAGGTAGAGTTGAAACTTCTGTATGGCCCAGACTAGTCCAAGGCATTCTTTCTCCGACGTGGCGTAGTGGGTCTCGGCGGGTCTCAATTTTCTGCTGGCGTAGGCGACAGGGAATAGCGTCTCTGCATTCTTGGGGTCGCGCTGTAGCAGTACTGCTCCGAGGCCTAAGTCGCTTGCGTCGGTGCGAAGAACGAATGGCTGAGTCAAATCGGGTAGGTGGAGTACTGGCGCCGATGTCATTCTGTCCTTGAGTGTTTGGAATGCTGTCTCGCATTCGGCTGTCCATACAACCTTGTCCGGGGCGATTTTCCGGGTTCCATTTGTCAGTGGTACGGCGATGCTGTTGTAGTTGGGGATGAACTTCTTCCGCGATGGCGATGGCCATCCAGGTGTGAGTGCCGGGGGTCGCTGTTCTGTCGATGTATTTCTTGAGGAGATTGATGTGGTGGTACCGGGCTCTCCCGTTCACCTCTACTTGGTAGACTGTCTTGGATTTCTTGGCAGTTACCCGGTACGGTCCTCTCCAAGCGATGTCCAGCTTGTTGGTTCCACTTGGAAGTAAGAGTAGCACTTGATCGCCGACTTGCAGTTCTCTGTCCTTCGCGTGGCGGTTGTAGTACTTCGCCTGACGGGCTCTTGCCTTCTTCAGTGCTTCACCAGCCTTCTTCCACGTTGCTTTGAGGGTTTCCTGCAGGTCTGCGACGTACTTGGTGGCACCTCTTGGTGTGTCGTCTATCTTGGCTTCCGTCCAACTTCTGCGTAGGGCTTCTAGCGGTCCTGCTAGCGGTCTGCCGAATAGCAATGTTGACGGGGTGTAGCCTGTGGCTGCATGGGGCGTTTCTCTGTATGCGAACAGTGCCGCATTCACGTAGGTGTCCCACGCTTCTGGATTGTCGTCGGCGACTTTCCTGAGTATGGTGAGAAGGGTTCCATTCAGTCTTTCTACTTGTCCGTTGCTGGCGGGGTGGTATGGTGGTGTGCGAATGTGATGAACTTGTATCAACTCGAACACGTCTTGCATCAGGCGGCCGGTGAACTGAGATCCGTTGTCCGTTCTAATGCTGTCCGGGAATCCGACTCTGGTAAAGATGGCGATGAGTGCATCTGCAATCTTCTTGGTGTCGATCGCTGGCAACGGGACTGCTTCGCACCACATCGTACATGCGTCGACGAGTGTGAGTAGAAATCTGTTCCGCTTCTTGGTCATGGGCAGTGGTCCTACTATGTCTACTGAGACTTGCTGGAATGGCACGCCGACTACTACCGATGGTCCTAAGGTAACTGGTACGGTGTGATGTCGCGGGGAATATCGTTGACATTGGTGGCAAGATTTCACGTAGCGCTTGACATCCTCCGTGATTCCTGGCCAATAGTAGTGTGCGCTGATTCTCTGCACTGTGGCTCCAATTCCCATGTGTCCGCTGAGTGGCATGCTGTGGCCTAGTTCTAGTACTTGGGCTCGAAGGGTGGCTGGCAGTACTAGTTGGGTGTGATCTCCATCTCCTTGTCGATGTAGAACTCCCTCTTCCATGTAGAAGTCTCCCTTGTGCGGGGGTGTGTGCGCCTTGGGTAGCTTCTGGAAGCACTTCGCTATCGAGGTGTCTTCTTTCTGTGCTGTTTTGATCTCTTCGAGTCCTGGATTCGGAGCGAACTCGGGCTGGGGTGGTTGGGTTTTAGCTTGGGCCCTGGTTTGCACTGCAGCTATCTCTACAGTTTTTGGGGGCGTGCCTAAGAACACATACCTACAACCTAGCACTAGATCATACAGGGGTTTCTGTAAAACAGCTGCTTGGATTCGTCCTGTGACGTACCTACTCTCTACTTCTATCCAAGCTATTGGGCAAGTAGTCGTCGGTTTCGTCAAGTCTGCTCCTTGTAGTTCGACTGTCTTGTCTGTCAAGTCCGCGCGCGATACAAGAGATTCGCTAACTATCGCGTCGTATGATAGACCTGTGTCATACAGACAGTTCGCTTCTTTTCCGTTGACCTTGACCGTGTCTGTCACCGATGGGTGATCTCCGATCGTGTGTGGCTTGTTACCGCTACTTTGAGTTAGAACTCTGTGCGCTGGCCGGCTTTCGCGCTCTTCCCTACGTTGTGCGGCCAACTTGAAACATTCTGCGGTGGAGTGATTGTTTCTGTTGCAGAACGAACAATACCGTCTCTGTTCTGCGGGACCTCTTTTCCCGAATTCCGTGTTGGGTCCTTTATTTTGCCCAGGTCTGGGGTTATTCGGCTTATTCGCGGTGCGCTCTTCCCGGTTAGGGCTTCGTTTCTGTGCCTCTTTCCCGTTAGGCTTTAGGTCTCGCCTGAAGCTCTTGGCTTCTCCGTGTGCGGCCACGTACCTATCTGCGACCTTGACCAGATCCTCCAGTCTTTCCGCGCCCTGCTCTACTGAGAATGTTCTCAGCTCGGGGGTCATGGTTTCCCGTAGCTGTTCCCATACTAACAGTTCTGTCAGTCCATCATACGTCTTAGCCGTGGCTGACTGGCTAATCCACTTATCCAGCATTGTGGACAACCGATCCGCGAACTGCGCATAGCTCTCTCCTTTCACTCTCCGATTGGTGCGGAATTTTTGCCGGTAGCATTCTCCTGTCAGTTCGAATCCCGTTAGGAGTGCCTCTTTTACCTTGTGATAGTCAGTCACTCTGTCAGTTGGTAGCTTACTGTAGATGTCATAAGCCTTTCCTCTAAGCCCTTGACTAAGCTTAAAAGACCAATGGGTGGGATCTAGTTTGTACTCTGTTGCTAGACGCTCAAACCTAGTCAGATAGAGATCTAGACCTTCTTCTCTCTCATTGAATGTCCCCAGTGGGAATGACATTCCTTGTACAGGGTTGGATGCTACCTCTAGCTGATCTGAGTGGGGCGGGGTTGAGGAAGAACTTGAAGCTCCTGATCCCAATCTTCTTAGCTCTAACTCATGCTGTCTTTCTTTTCTTTTTCCTTTTCTGCCCTCTCTTTTTCTTTTTCTGCCCGCTCATACTCCCATCTCCTAACTTCTGCATCTCTCTCTGCTGCTAATGCTGCCTTCTTCTGTTCTCCTTCTAATTCTAATTTCTTTTGCTCTGCTTCTAACTCTGCTTTTCTCTGTTCTGCTTCGAGCTTCTTCTGTTCTGCTTCTAATGCTAGTTTCTTCTGCTCTGCTTCTAGTTCTGCTTTTCTCTGTTCTGCTTCGAGCTTCTTCTGTTCTCTCTCGGCTGCTCTCTCTGCCTTAGCCTCCTGTTTCTCTACCTCTGCATTTATATACGCAATTAGGTCTGCCCCTGCTAAGTGTAAAGCTTCTCCTAGTTCCTTGAAACGCAATCTCAAGTCCACTGGGTCCGACATTGTCAAAAGTGTCTATGAACCACCTCTGAATCACGTGGAATACCAAAACACTAGCAATCTTGCAAGTCAATAAAAACAATGCAAAGACCATAAAATTCGTAATCAATAATAGAATAAAACAAGAGTCAAATGGCATACAACAGTTACTTAAGCAAAACCTGCAAAAGAACAATGCAACATACAGGCACAAAAATATTTGAAGCAAACAAGTTTTTAACTAAAGAATAGTGCACCAAACTGATCAGTGTTATACCCTTACACAATTCTAAGTTATTCTACTTCTACTGTTATCTAATTTTATTGTACTTAGATCCGGTTATACCCAATTCCTATTATACACAGATCCTGGCAGGCTCGCCAATTAAAGTGTCACGTGGGGTTTATGGGCTCTGCACAATGGAATTATGGACCCTCACGTTTATTCGGTGGGAACTGCTAGTAAGTCACCCTATGAATTACTTTAATAAATTTATTTGTTTAGCTCGTTCTGTGTTAAGGTTGGGGTACAGAGATAGATAGAAAAATGGTAAAAGATTACTGTCACACTAGCTTTCACACGGCTATGAATCATATGTAGTCCAGCCACTTGATAACAGTTAAAATCACACATTTATTTCTTCTACTCTATACAAGATTCTCTAAGTACTAATCTAACTTAAAAAGTCTCTTTCAATGCTAATAGTTCGATCGCTGATAGTCTATGCAGCTGTTATTTCTTCCTCGGGCACTTGCTATAATATCTCATGTAGATTTGGACTACTGTGGTCCGTTTTACGGTTTCTGAAGAGTTGGACTACTGTGGTCCTGTTATGATCAGTTTAAGTGCACTTGGGATAACACACTTAACTGGCGGGTGGTGCGGTCGAAGTCCTTCTGTGAGGTAGCTTCTGGTCCACCTGTGTCGTTGTGTAGTTGGGTTCCCTTGCCACGCTGTGGGGTCTGATAGGGTGTTTTTCAAGGTAGCTCCTTCCGACTTGTGCGGTAGAGTCTCCTCAACCAACTTGTTTCTGTGGAGTGGGGTTCACAGGATAGCTCGGGATAGCTCGGGATAGCTCGCCTGCCCGTCTGTAATATAAGAGACGAAATTCTGCACAACCCTGAATAATCGGTTTGTGCAGAGCGTCTCACTGAAAGCCAAGTAGCCCTCAGTGATAGCTCCACATCTCTATACATAAGCGACGAACATTCTGCTACTTCCGGGTTCCACTGGAATCTCACTCTAAATTCCTATACATACATAAATATCAAACGTGGCTAACTATACACATACAGAATTAATAATATTATAAACATTCAGTGGTACAGCCACTGGTCTGCAAACATACATATAAGTTAAACAACAGTGGTTCCGTACGGCATACAACACGGCGGCGTAACCGGTCGTGTTTCGCCTCGTGGTAGGCTCTTCCACGTGGTCCCGCAAATTCGGATTAACAATTCACATGTATGCATAGCAAATTCTTCAAACATAATTTCAACAATAATACAAATATATCACGATGAAACAGAAGGGTGTTCATTTACCTGTTTGACAAGTTCAGGCCCGTGTTGACTTGATAGAATTCTACGATTCCTAAGTCCTGCTTCCTGGTCTAAGTGTAGAGAGATTTCTCTGCCAGCTTTCTAGCTGTTAACACTTCGGTGTATTCCTCCCAACTGACCCAAAAATGTGCGGGGTTTGGACCTAGTCAAACTGGCTCCAACCACTTTGCCTAAGCTCTCCCATTGGTTCCAACGGTCCGATTCAAAACTCAAGTGCTGACGTCACTGCGCTGTGTGTGTGGCTCAGGCTCGCAGTGTGCTGCCTGCTGTGTACTATACTAACTCTCTTAAGGGTACAATGACTACACATGCTAAATGGTCAATGAGCAGAGTTAAAACTAGCCAATTCGTGACAGGTACTTGAATAATCGCGCATCTGCACGGAAAAGTTATTGTTCTTTGTTGAGCTGTTGTCCTGTCCGATCGCTTCGGGCTGCGTGACACTATTAATTACTGTAAGTGATGCAGTAACGTACTTTTTTATTTTTTACAAACTTTTAGCGGAACATGAGGCTCTGAGGTAAATAAAGGAAGCAAAGACAGAAATAGTTTTTGACTCTTTGATTTACGCTTGCAGATGATAGGGTTTCCCGAAAGCTGGACAACAGGGCGTTGGCGGGTGTTGGTTAGGCAACGTCCATAGTGGCCGTCCATGCCCGTGTCAGACCTGGTCAAGAAAGCTGCAGATAGAACTGACTGGAGGAGAGATTTGCTGCTTCGTAGGTACCACATCTGCTGCACTGTCTGACGATCTGAAAGAATGAAGACTAGATCGATAGAAGTGGGGTTTCCTTCATAGTTGAAGTGTGTCGGGGAAATTTTTTCTAATGTAGGTCTAAATGCATTTGGACAAATACCATTTTGTATCAGATCTTATATTGAACAAGACAGAATTCTAATGTGAAGGGATGAATATACAAGCCAGTGGCAGACATGCATTCCTCTACAATGTAGCTCCCTCAAATTTCAAGCCTATGTTCCTCAACCCCACCGGGTTAACAGCACTATTCATAATGTTCACATTGTCTTCGTCGAGCAGGAAATGGGGGTGGCTGGGGATAAAGTGGGATTTCCGCCCTCGGTTCAGACTTAATCGGTGT
This sequence comes from Oncomelania hupensis, assembly GCA_036898135.1. Lineage (NCBI taxonomy): Eukaryota > Metazoa > Mollusca > Gastropoda > Littorinimorpha > Pomatiopsidae > Oncomelania > Oncomelania hupensis. The sequence continues at coordinate 30,976,017 of CM072519.1, forward strand.
ACGTGCGCAAGAACTATTAGGAACAACAAAGCGCGGGCAACGCACCACGCCATCATACAGCGCAGCTGAGACTAGACGGGTCTTTCTCTTTCTCTCTCAAATCTCAGACACGCTATGTACCACGCCCGGTTGTTAAGGGTTATTGGGAAAGATTCTCTTAGAGCTGTTAAAAACGCTGCACTCGAACATCTATATTTGTATGGTGTTTCATTGCTTCCTACTACTGTATCTGTAGACCTATCCGCTAATTAATATCCGAGTACCCGAGGATACAGTATCGTTTTACCAGCAGATTGACTCAGTTGGAACATTTTATATCGACGATCGCCATTAGCAGAGATGACTCCTTGGTTCGGTAATAGACAACAGCGCAGTGACCGTTAGCCGCATTAGTTCCACATTGCCATTCTCTGCGATATGGCAGACGTGGATAGCCATCCAAGGGAAGAGGGGTTAGGGACCTAACTCAACGCTAAACCACCAAATCAATCAAACTGCTACGATGGACAGTGAAAAATGGCACATTTTATCTTGTCCACTATGAGAATCAAACATAGGTCATCGGTGTGCCAGATGAACGCTCTACCAAAGAGCTTATTGCTTCGATTGGTTATAGTGTATTCGGTAGATAAGCCGTGTATTTATAGTCTGGCGCGCTTTCTGTGCAAGATTCCGGATTATAGGATATTTTGCACAGCAAAGTGAAGTATTTTTCTATAAGCGCTTTCATAGGATAACGCTAATGGCAGGATGCTTTATATTGTGGTATCCAGTGGTATTTGTTTACATGTCGTGATCATAGATGATATATCTGCACACATCTGGTGATTATATATGATCTGTCTGCACACTTGACTTTGATTTGATTCTTTATTGTCCCTTTTCATCGTGAAATTCTGGGCCGCCTCCCCTGGGGAAGGCTTAGTCGCAGCCTGTGGCGCGTCCAAACCAAACCAACCTAATATTTTTCAAATTTTGCTGGAGGAGTACCCCGAGAAAAGCACCGAGACGTTGCCCGAGTCGAAAGTAAATAACATTCGTAGAAATATTACACCCAGCGGTGGGATGGATTCCACACCAGTCAGGCGCCATTGGTTTCTAGCCTATGGACAAGGCGAGTTAGTCCCGCCTTAGACCACACGGCCACAACGCTCGCTACATATTGATGCTGCAACGAAATGACTTTCGCTGAGAGTTTTGGTTGTACTACGTCACACAGGTTTGACATTCACGTAACTTCCTCCTTTACGCGATACGACAGTCGTTTCAAGAAGCGAAGCCACTTTCGTGAAAATCCAAGATTACAATTTCCTCAGTATTTTCAATGTTATCTGGGTCAGTTAACAGCATCTTGTTTTATGAAATAGATTGATATTCGGACAATTGATTTGCGCGTCTTAGGCCATTTAAAATGCTGTTATTAGATTGTAGGCATTTGTTGAGTGTGATGCATGTTTCGAAAGCCTTGGAATTGAGAAATCCAAAATGGCAACCAGGGGAAACCCAACGAATGGCATTTTATTTCGGCTTGTTTTCTTCAAAGTGGCATAACATTTACGTCTAAGTTGCATTTACATGTAAATTGTTGTCATGTAACTTATTGTTGTTTTTATTAATGGGACGATTTATATTTCTATATACTATTTTTAAAGTGGTAAATGAGATGTTTCAAGTTCTTCTACAGTATCAGTATTGTAGGCCTGGCTGTAGGATACTGTTTGGCAGAGTACATACGAGTACTGTCTCTTGGAAACAAGATTTGTCTTGTTTCACCACACGAGAGTTACTCCAAGGGAATCCATAAACGAAAAGTTGCGTCCTTATTTCAGCGACGCGAAGTTCGTTGACTCCTCTTTCTGTACTGCTAAAGTTATGCTAAAGAGGTTGAGTTGGAACGGCTGCCCACGCATCATTCACGCAACGAAAGGGTAACGAAACGAAACTCTAACGAAATGCGATCTATATTTCTCTGATTCCTGTCCTTCCTGTCTTTCACAACTTTTTTGCCCCTACCAACCTGTTCGATCACTCCGTTCACAAGATAACGGCTCTCATCTCAATTCCTAGGTATTCGCTTGAGTCCTTTGGCAGGAGATCTTTTTCTCTATTTGGCCCAACTCTGTGGAACTCTCTGCCCTCCAACCTCCGGCACTCCCAGTCTCTTAACGTGTTCAAAAAGAACTTCCAAACCTACTTCTTTACCAAATACATTTAGATTCATAACAATCAGTTTGTGAATGAGTGATTGAATAGTTGTGTGTGTGTGTGTGTGTGTGTGTGTGTTCCATTAGTGTCTTTTATGTAATATTCTTGGTTTAAATGCTTTGCTGCCTGTACACGTCATTTTATTGTTTGTTTGGATTGGAATTGTATAGTTTTGAAATAGGTTCAGTTATATTTTACTCTGGGTTATAAAATAAATTCTTATGTATGGCTTTTAAATCTTGTTTTTTACTGTCATATTATTTTCCCCGTGTCACAAATTGGTACTTTTTACTTTGAGCTATTTGTATCATTGCTTCATTGTTTATTCTTAATGCTGATGTCAACTTTGTGTGCGTGTGTGTGTAGGTGTGTGGTGTGCGTGTTTGTATGTGTGTGTGTCTCTCTTTAATGTGATGTTTGTTATTACTTGTTACGATGTTTAACGTGCTTAATCACATGATGTTGTACTGTATTGTTCAAATATTTATCCTTGTTAAGCCCCCCTTGTGGGTGCCGGGGTTCCTGTATGAATAGTATTCCCACGTTCTGGAAATTTAATGCTTTAAATTCCCACGGTCACTGTCTTTCTCCTGTGTTCTTTCTCATTCCTACTCTGTTCTATCAATCTATGCTATCTTCTTCGCTAGACCAGTCGCCTACCTTTTCTTAAAATTGAAAACTCTTCCAAAACGCTTCATTTGTGTATGAAGTCTGTTGGGTTAGCTTGGGGATTTTGGACGCTTTCTGCCAAATGGTCAATAGGGCTTTCTATGATATTATTATTTAGCAATGTAGGCATTTTACATATATGTGTGTTTTAATGCTGTTTATATTCTATTTAATTTTTTTGGTAAACTGGAGTTCGATAAATTGGAGTATAGCCTCAGCGTCCCCTGCGTGGGATTCCTTTATTATAAAGTGACGAGCTGGTGGAATGCCTTCAGAGTTACCACTAGGGTTGTTTCAGCAGATCTTTTATACGGATCAGGGGAGAGTCCTCTTTCAGCAAAGTTGTGGTCCTGATTTTGAGATCCTTTAGGCCCTTTGCAGTCCGCTGGACCCTGTAAGCAATGAATAACTAACTAGTTATCGTTGTTAGATGTATTAGTTTGTATTTTTCCTTACGATGTTTAACTATTTTATCTCATCATGTTTTACCACATAGTTTGGATGTTTATCCTTGCGAGTGTATGTGTGTGCGCGTGCGAGCGCATAGAGCAAGCTTTAAGTTTGGTTTTTCGCATTTGTAACCTCCCTAAATTATGAACTAGCTTGAAAGAAATACTGCTGTCGAATAGGAATGATATTCAGAAGGAATATGTGACGAGTTTCTCGTAAGAACATTCTTACTTTTGATGGTACTATAAAGGAAACGTCACAAACTTTAATTTGTGTTCAGTGGCAGCTGTTGCTGCTCGTTAATGAATTGACTTGAAAGAAATATTGCTGTCGAATAGGAATCGTATTCAGAAGGAAAATATGATGAGGCTTTCGTAAAAATTTTCATGATGGACAGTGACAAACTTTAATTTGTGTTCAGTGGCAGCAATGCTGATGTTGCTCATTACCATCATATTCAAAAATCAAGAGGTTTTGGTTGACACGAGACGGATAAGGGGTACAAGTGCAATGCGAAAGTCCATTAGCTATATATAATATGATGCCTAAGAGCAGCGCTAGCCGGAACGTGTTTTCTCGGATGGAGTTTGATTCGTTGGTATTTACCAAACCAGACCTTGGTTCTCTAGTGGTGACCATGTAATATGGATTTTAAGTTTAGCTTTAAAAAAAGAGGTGAATATTGAGAGTTAACGTTTACACCCACCATTGGCGTTATGGCAGACGGGATTACCATTCCATGGAACAAAGGGTAGGGACCTTGAGCAACACTGAACTGACACTTTTTATTTCGCCCACCACGAGATTCAAACCTGGTTCATCGGTGTGCCAGGCGAGCGCTCTACCACTTGAGCTACGGCGATGGGAACAAAGAGGTTATAGACCTTATCACAAAGAGAGGTTATAGACCTGTATCCTCATTGCCTAAGACCACTCAGGAAATAGGGTTGTAGCTTGGGATTTTAACCTCACGGCTGTGTGACAGAGATCTGTTAACAGTTATGTTAGGGATGCAGGTAACCTATGACCGTGAACTTCTCGTTTGCCTTAAAACCACTTTGGAAATGGGCTTTTGGCCCTCTGTAGGAAGTACAATACGTATCTGTTCAGTTGATCGTGATATATCTCTGTTTGATGGCGCTGTAACACGCGTGCGCATAACTTCTGACCGTGATCTGCTCGCTCGCCTTGACCTCTTCTCCCCGTAGTGGATCCGATGGACGATGCGCGCGTGGCCTTAGCCCAACTGAACAAACAAGCTAATCTCTGGAGCCCGACGCCCATTAGCTGTCTTAATCACTACCTAGAAATGCGAGCTGTTCTCTCAGGCTCCACAAACATTTGTCAGCCGGACCGTTCCACCCCAAAATGGTCAGTGATCACTTTCCTGCATTCCGCTTGTTATACAGCTCACTCACTACTGTTCTATATGGGTCGCAGTATACAAGCACAGCATGACCATGATTTACTAGAAAACCTCACTCAGAGATTAATTGATTTGTTCTGGTTATGAAAATGTCTTCTTTTTTTATTTTTCGAACGACCTTAAATTTTCTTTCCTTGTTATAGCAGACCCAGTAAATCCGGTAATAACATGCTGTTCGCCTTTTCCGTAAAGTTTAACTTTTGCACTATGAAAATGTAAGTGAGTAACAGTGCAATAACTGTCCTGTGCATCCAGAAGATAGTTTGCAAGGCGGAACTACAGAAAACTATGTGTTCCTGCGTAATTGGGGTGGAAGGCTCTTGGTTGTAAAAAGTAAAAGAATGTCTCCTGCAGATGAAATGCACAAAAGTGACTGAAATTAAGACCTTTAATTTTACTGGCCAGTCAAAACAACTGCTAAATTTCGGTCAGCAGTAATAAAGTTGATCTTCTGTTTACGCTTCGCCTTCCAGTCCAATATTTGGTTTTGTTGGTTGTCTTAATCGGTCTTTTGAGTCTTGACTCCATTAAAGTATGCCGAAATAATTTCTTTCAAATAAGGTTTGTTTATTTTCAACGGTTTTAGTGTTCAATGTGGGCAGGAGGTGAGGTAGAGTTAGGTGGGAGAGGAGGAGGGAATGGGGAGGGGAAGGGGCAGTAATAAAACGAATATAACAGAAACCAATTAAACTTTACGAAAAGTATATAACATAAGTGCGAATCCATGTATGCGTGTGTTTCAGACAGGATGAGCGAGAGATTGTGAAAGCATCCTTTCACTGTTATTATCTGAAGAACGGGAATACAGTCCTACAAGCTATTTAAGTAAGTAAATAAATACCTGAAAAAATAAATAAAGACAACAAAACCCACGTTCTCCGAAGTAAGAAATCTCTTATCTTCTGTCTTGCTTTGACTAGTGTAGATGTAGGGTAGACTTACAATGTTACCTGAGTCTTGACGTCTCTCGTTTCTTTTATTGTTACTTTTGACGGTCAGTGTGCGCGTTTGCGTGTCTACGCGCTGTCAAGCCTGGTCGGAAGGGAGAGACGCATGCATATTTGATCGTCTTGTGCAATGATATAACATTTAACGACCTCTCTCGCCGCCTTCGCCAGACAACAGGGGAAAGGGGAAATTTACGTTCCTTCACGAAATAGAACTCTTTTCACTAGTCTCTTGGGTTCAGTGGAAATGGCTCCTTAATTAATTACGGACCCGTAACCATCCGAAGGAAATGGAAACGGGTTTATACGCTACGGTTACGTACTCATTTGATCGACTCCATCGCATGAACGCGAGTTATAGCAGAACGTGGAGACGGAGCGGTGTTGCGTTTTGTTACTGCGACAAACCGAGTTAAATGTAGTTGTGAGAAGAATACGGCAGTGAAAACCTGAGGATACAAAATGAAAAAGAAGATGCATTGATGATGATGATGATGATGATGATGATGATGATGATGATGATGATGATGATGATGATGATGATGATGATGATGATGGATTTTAGGCTGTTTGTGAATATTATTGTTAATAATAATAATAATAATAATAATAATAATAATAATAATAATAATAATAATAATAATAATAATTTAAAAATATATAATAATAATAATAATAATAATAATATTAATAATAATAATAATAATAATAATATTATTATTATTATTATTATTATTATTATTATTGTTATTATTATTATTATTGTTGTTTTAATAATATTGTTAAATGTATTTACATAGCACTCTTTCCTAAAACGGTAATAAGCTTAAAGCGCAATCCATACACAAAGAAAAAGACTAAAATGAATTAAAGAAGAATTTTAAAACTTGACAATAAAAATAATAAAAAATACACTATTCTGTCCCCTGTTGTACAAGTAATCCTTGTCCCCTCCCACCCATCCATCCCCCTTCCACAACAACAAAAAAGAAAAAAAAAGAAAAAGAAATGTTGGAATTGCCATGAGATGTTTCAGCCAAGAACAAGAAGAAGAAGAAGAAAAAGAATAAGAATAAGAATTAAAAAAAAGAAAAAGAGAAAGAAAAAAGAAAAAGAAAAAGAAAAAGAAGAAGAAGAAGAAGAAGAAGAAGAAGAAGAAAGCCTCTTGGTCGATCCAGAGTGTGAAATTTGCTGAAGTCTTTTGCCAGAACGACCGGGTCTGCTGGCTAGTAACGTAGAAGGTACAGCCTTGGCCAGTACCGAGGCTGAAATTGTCCTGTAAACTGTGGCTGGCAAAAGAATAAGAGGGAAAAAGAAGAAGGAGAAGAAGAAGAAGAAGAAGAAGAAGAAGAAGATCGTCTGGGCTGTCTGTGAAACCTACACCACAGACTGAAAACTACAATGAAAAAGTCCAATCTCTTTGCTTTCTTACAGCGTAGAAAGTAAGTAGCTTTTTACATAGCAGAGAGTAGAACTGTCCCAAAGAAATACGACTGCTGTGATGGTGATAATTGACACGTTGATGGTCGTTTTACTGTCCCCTTCGGTGCCCTAGCCTCTGCTTTGGCACCCGTACACTGAGAAAGCACCGAAATGCAATCTTACTTAAACTGAATTTAGACTATTTCTCTGAGGGCTTTCTTTACAACGTTACACAACAAAACGTGCAGGGTGCCTAATGAACCATTTAGAGCTAGGCAAAGTTCCTGGTAGTTTTAGTATTAGACAGCAAAGTGAGTTCGTGAGCGTAGTGACAAATATGGGCAGTTTTGAATCACTTGCGGTGTTTCTTTAAAACTAACTCTATCTCCCAACATTCTAATTTGTAAGGACCCACTTTGGCCACGCCCCTCGACAGATACTTTTAATATTCACAGTGAGTGTTGCTCCACTGAAAAAAAGCTTACAACAAAAACTAACTCTTTCAAAAATATAGTTGTTTGTTTAAAATGAATAAATACCCTAAGATGTTATGCCTATTAATAGCAAAGGCTAGCCAACATTCTGGAGCTAAATATAGCATCTATCAAAGCCGGTAAAACCAGAACCCGTAAAAACAATATTATTACTCGAAAGTTTTTTTTTGGTTTCAAGTTTATAAACTAGACCCCATCCTACCCTAGACATCAAAGACACACTCCTCAAGCCGCTTGTTTCACTCAGAAATAGTGTCAAAAGTTACACGGCTGTACCGTTAAAACAGGGGAAATAACTCCATGTCTTAACCGAAATGGAAACTTCAAACTTTAGCGGTTGGTTTGAACAAAGAAAGACAGCTTATCATTATTGAAAGTGAAAACAATGCACATTTTAGGGTAACCACGTTTTGGCCAAGAGCAAACAAAGCCTTCCAAGTATGCTCGTTGAGCTGAACAGGAGACGTTGGGACTGAAAATAACAAAATAACGGGCTGGCCTGATTATTACGGACCTCTGTATTCCTCGGCTGATAATTGGTTGACTGGTGGATTAATCTGTTTAGATCGATTGGACACATTTGTATCTCATTGTACTTTAATTTAAATTTGTCTAAATTCACTGTGCGATGTGAAAAGACTTCAGTTCAGTTCAGTTCAGTATGTATAATAATCTACAAAGTGAACAGACTAAATATGTTAATTAAACAATGAATTCATCCTCACAGTAGTACAGAAAGTGCAGTTTAAGGATTGTGTTATCTCGGTAGGTCTTGGTGATTGCAATTCGATAGTTGAAATAAAAACTAAGCGTGCTGCTTGGGTGCGATTTGGCTGTTGCTCTTAATTGTCCAATTTGGCTTTGTTTGGATGCTTTCTTGTTTAGGACGAAAGCGTCACGATTATTTGTCAATTTGGACGTCAGCACAGAATCGTTGTTAGCCGCTCATGAATGGAAGTGACATCTAAATAGACTTTAAAATTACCATACTCAAATATCAGTTGAACTAATGTAAACGCATGTTGGCAAACAAGTTTTAGATGCAAATTGCAGTAGGATGGCATTCACAACGCTCAAAGTACGTTATTTTGGCGGTGTGTAAGCATTGAACATTGTACAGTAAGTCGATTTATGTTGTGAATTTTCTAACTATGCATTTGTTAACACTGCTAAGGCAAATTTATAACTAAAGGTAACTACATTAAAAAAAATATTTTAAAATTGAATTAATTAATTGTTTATTTTCTATTGTAGTTAATGAATTGCTTATTTTCTACGTTAGTGAATTAATTGCTTATTTTCTACTGTGGTGAAATAATGCCCTATTAGACACATAGAATTGGATGCCAGGTTCAAGGATGATTGCTTCTAAGGGCAATAAACAAAACACGACGAACCAAAACCTTCTAGACAGCTTCGCTCTTCCTCTGACGCTTGTTTGCAGTTCTATTTTTGCGTACGAAATCATATGGTGAACGTGCTTTCTCTTATCAGGGCTCTAGTATTTGGTACAAACTTCCTGTTTCTCTCAGAAATTCATCTTCAATTCAATCATTTAAATCCTCAATTAAAACTCATTATTTTCCTTATACTGAAATTGATGAAACAGATTTACAAAGTCATTGTATGCGTGTGAGTGTGGGTGCGCGCGTGTGTTTGTGTGTGTGTGTGTGTGTGTGTGTGTGTGTGTTAGAGTCATTAGTTTTTATATATTAGGTTACTGTTAATGGTTAATGAGTTTTACTCATTTTGTTTTATTTTACTCATTTTGTTTTATAAAGTTGTTCTAATAATAATAATAATAATAATAATAATAATAATAATAATAATAATAATAATAATAATAATAATAATAATAATAATAATAACAACAACGTGTAAAAAATAACAACACAATCATTATTGCACAACTTTAGACTGGATAGAGTATACTACCAAACTACAGAAGTTTTTATCTGTAGACTTAAAAGGAAAAAAAAGTATTACAGTGACGTGAAACTAGGCAAAGGAAATACTAATAATACTAATAATCATACTACTACTACTAATGCTACTACTACTACTACTACTACTACTACTACTACTACTACTACTACTACTACTACTACTACTACTACTACTACGACTACTACTACTAGTCATGATCGTCGTTCTTATCAGCATCATCGTATTCATCTTACCTTGTCTCTGGCACACGGTTCTCTCGTTTTGAGGCAACCGGAGGCAAAAGGGCAAGCAAGATGAAAAGGTAGGATCGGAGAAACAGAGAGGGCTCTAGAAATGATCCGTTGGTTCAGTCTTGGCTCTGGTGGTGAAAAGAAGTTTAGTATAGGAAGTGTTTTATTGACTAATATTGAGGCACAGCACGCCCTTGCTAGACAGACGTGCCGCAGAAATATGAGGATTCTCGTAGGAAATAACAGTCTTCTTCTGTATATTTATGACTATTTCTAGAATTAGAGCTATGGTATGAGGCCATTTTCATATAGTAATATCTTCGGAAGTGGGAGCTGATTTTGCTCTCATATAGTATGGGAACTTTATGCACACCTCTTTCGGTTCTTATGGTCCTCGTTTATTTATTGCCATCTTTATTAGTTGTTTCTCGGGTTTTTAGGTTGAGTGTTACCCATTATTTTAAATATGAAACGCATGTCTACTTCCATTTATTTTAAAGATGGTAGATCATTTAAAACATTTTAGATCGTGGATCACTATAAAATGACCAGCCCTAGATGTTATCAAGTACATTCGTACTTATCATGTTTGATTTTTTAGTCGTAGTAGTAGTAGTAATAGTAGTAGTAGTAGTAGTAGTAGTAGTAGTAGTAGTAGTAATTGTATTAGTAGTAATTGTATTAGTAGTAATAGTAGTAGTAGTAATAGTAGTAGTAATAGTAGTAGTAGTAGTAGTAGTAGTAGTAGTAGTAGTTATTGTTGTTGTTATTAACCATTTATTTAACGATCGCTGATTAAAATTCACTTTTTAAATTCTGTTTGTTGCCTAATTTTCTTGTTGTTTAATTTGAATAAAACCTCTTTGTTAAATTTTATAAATTAATGTTAGTGTTAGGCTTAATAGGAAGTTGGTGTTTGATTCGCACACACGTAACAACACGCCATTTTGATGAGCATGTCCCATACACGCTGCATACACACACAAAATACACAGCGATACAAAATGTATAGTGACATCAGTAATACGCTTCTTAATTATTAATGATAGTGCAAGTTAATCCATCAGGCTCTTAACCCAAAGCGGAGGGAAGAGAGGGGCGGGATTTAGCCGATATAAGGTTATTGATTTGGCATCATTATGTTGGTCTACAAAATTGAAGTTGTAGGGTATAGATTTTCTCCTCGTTCCTGGCTCGTGATTGGTTGAATCTGTGTGTGTTAAAAAGCTTTGAATGATGGTGTACTTTGAATGAATAAACATGGTAGTTTATCGCACACGCAGGCAATTGGCGATGCAGCAAACTGGGATAACCATCCCAGGGACAAAGGGGTAAGTACCTAAATCAGCACTGGGACACCTAAGCAATAATCTGCTAAGAATACAGTGGAAGTGCCCACCTTTATATTGCCCACCACGGGAATCGAACCTGGTCCATCGAGGTGCCGGGCGAAAGCTCTACCACTATGTGCTATCAGATGAATGCCAACGCTGTTGTAAAAACTGGACTCGTGTAAGGCCTGCGACTGTACGCCAGTTGGCAGAAAGGAGGAGGTGATGGTTTGAGAGTATGGATAGGTCGATGCAAGCATCTTTTTTGTTTGAAAGGGCCCCAAGAAGTGTGTTTGTGTTACGTGTGTGTGTGTGAGAAGAGAGGTGCGTGCGTGTGATTCTAAGAGATAGAAAGTTCACGAGTGCAGATCACGAAAGAAACTAATACACAACGATGGTCGTAATTTCTGCTTGCGGATTCGCGGGTCAGGGATTCCTAAATGAAAGACGGCACCCTCTCAAGAAAAAAAAGCATATTTTCCTCCCTGATTATAAACGGAGGTAGCCTGACAATATTATTAATCTCTCTCTCCCTCCCTCTCTCTATCTCCATCCCTTCTCCCCCACTGTTAACCCATTTGCTACCACAATTCCAAACATCGCTCTTTTCAACCTGAAATATTTTTTCATTCCGACAGATAATTATAGTCCGTATATAAATTAGTGTGTGTAACTTAAAGCTTTTAGCGAAATCCAAATTCAGAATATTTATTTGTTGATTGATATAATCGTTATTATACAGCGCTTTCCAGCTCAAGAGCTGCCGTAGTCGCTGGTCGATACAGGAACTAACTCGCGCCTCTCGAGGAGCCCACTTGATGCCTTAGACACATTGTGTGACGCCCAGACAACTGAGTACAATCCTGGGCGACGGGTGATGGGGGGAAATGGAACGTAGTGCTGCTGTCCTGGGTGTGTTTGTGAAGCTGGCACTCGCTTGTCTAGGATATGAGCGGATTGGGATTTTTAATGCGCGTACGATGGATTGCGTTTGTTCACTCACTAGGCCTCAGTTTATTCTCTCATCCGAAGGCGTAAAGGCTGTGAACACGTGAAACAGTGCAAAATAATTCATAGCTAGTGGGAGGAGGATGTACTGGGAAATCGCTCTTTTAGCACTTCTTGGCCCCACAGTTGCTGGAAAGGAGCGGAACCGAAGAAGTAGCACGCTGTCAATGGCCATTTTCGATCTTGCAGTCACGCCAGCACGCAAACGAAGCTAATTAGAGTGCCAAAAGACTTCCCTTTTCTTCTCTTCGTGTTGCATTCTTTGGTGACCCAGTCCTTTCAAAGCTGAAGTGACAGCCAAAACAGTCTCAGGTACACTAATAGTCTTACTGTCATCGGAACTCCCATCGACTTATTGGATCATTTGTCATAGAGAGACTAGATTCTTTTCGTTGCAGTCGTGAACTGGACAGACTTGATGCCCTTTCTTTGCAATACGGGAAACTTGAAACAGATCACTTTCCTTAGGCAGGAGACCAGTTGTCACCTTGTGAGATACCTTGAGAAAAAGTTGAAAACTTTCTTTGTGTTCATTTGTTTGCGTAATTTAACGCTGTTGTTTTGAATTTGCACTACAATTTGCAATATATAGAAAATCAAAACAACAGAAAAAAGTATTGTGAAATTAACCTCGTAAAGCTCCTGCTAGGTAAAGATTCCGTGTATTTCAAATCTTCTCAAAGGATCTCGACTTCATCGTCGTCGTTCCTGCCTTTCTTGTTTGGCTTCAATCACAATTAATTTTGGCTCTTCTTATTCTATACTGTGGTCTAATGGTAGTGCTTCGGCTTGCGGATCTGAAGGTCCCGGGTTCGAGCCCTGGCCGGGCCATTGTGTTGTGTCCCTGGGAAAGACACTTTACTCCTGTTTTCCTACTCCTTCGGATGAGAGTATAAACCGAGGTCTAGTCTGTATCGCATACATTCCATCATAACGGACTTTAAAGATCCTGACGCTCATGTCCTAGACGGGTAAGTGCCGGTGACAAGAACACACCCAGCATGCACCTAGGTCCTTCTCCCCCATCCCTGGCTGCCCAGGATTGTGCTCAGTTGTCCGGGCGTCAGACCATGCGCCCAAAGGCTGCGGGTGGGCGTCTCGGGCGGCTTGAGTTAGATCCTGTATCGGCCAGCGCCTTGAGCAGCTCTTGAGCTGGAAAAGCGCTATATAAGAACGATTAAATAAATAAATAAATATTAGCGTCCTGGTTCCCCCATGTTTACTATTTTTTCTTCAACCTCCTGTCTTCTGCTCTTTTTACTATAGTGAATACATAGTCTTATCTTCTCCGAATTATTTTCAAACCTAGTGGATGTGTGATAAAGGGGAAGGTGTATGTGTGTGCTTGTGTGTGCGCGCGACTATGTGTGCTTGCGCGTGTGTTTCCTTTTGTTATTCCTACACCAGTAGACCAGACTTAACAGTGAAGGGTCGAAAGCTAGCTGGGTTGTGGCTGAGGACCTGGTCTAAGCTCAGTTGGAACTGATGGCGGGTTATGGATCTTTTAGAGCGTCGTCTTTTCCATAGTACCGCTATTCCTGTCCCACATTCCTGTTCCCGTACCCTCAGATACCCATTCCCGTTTTGACTGTTGTACACCTTCCTTCTCACTTTCTCTTTCTCCTATCTGCTTACTCTATCTCAATATCCCGGCCGCATTAATTTAGTTTTTGCAGCTTCAGCCGCAGGATTGCTTTTTTTCCTTCTTGTTGCCCACCCCTTCTGCCCTGGCGTGGCAGGTAATATGTTGACGACTCTCAAGGTCTCCTGTGTTTAGTGGACGTAAATGGTTTACTGCTGAACTGCTAGCCCGGCCCCTGATAGAGTTCAGAACCATGTACTTCTTAGATGACAGATCCTATAGTGCGGATGTAGGTCGTGAGATGATGTAAACTACCTATGACACAGCACTGTGCACTTTCCTGCAACGCTGACATATTGATGTGTAGGTCTGACAGGTCATCAGCGTGTATGGGTAGAGTCAATGATTTAATGCGGCGAGCTATTAAGCCACTGACCTTGTTTGGAATGGGTTTGGAAAGTTTCGGAAAGACAGTTTGTCGTTGTCTGTATCGTCACTACGATCATCGTCGACGTCGTCCTCACACTATCGTTATCATACTCGTTATCATACTCGTTGTCATCGTCATCTGCTACCCCCAACATTTCTCTGTTCTCAGTTGCAAATGAACCCTTAAAACTTCACATAGTTAATTTAAACTTAGGGCAGTGTCTTGTTCCTATTTTCGAATTTTCTTTATTTCTTCTTCGAGTATGTCATACACGGTTGTTTTTGCATTTCCCCCCTCCCTATTCTCTCCCAACTCCACTTCCCCTCCCACTGTCCCTCCACTGGGGTTGTTTCAGCAGATCTTTTATGCGGATCGGGGGTTGTCCGGTCCTGATTTGGCTCGGAAGAGTCCGCTGGACCTAAAGCAACAATAAATCAATCAATCAAACCCACTGTCCCTCTCACTCCACTCACCCTACCTTATCTTTTTCCCTCCCTCCCTCTCTCTCCTCCTCCTCTCTATCCCCATCATATCTCTCCCCCTCCATCCACACCCTTTCTGCTATTTCAGTGCAAGCAAACCAACGAGGGCAGGGCAAGGCAAACAGTGGGAACGGTATGGCGCTGCATCGTGGCTCCATGCCCATGAGAAAATGAAAATGAAATAAATCTCCAAAGATGGCGCTTATGAAGTTGATGACGTCTGATGCGGGGCTAAAATACGGCGGCAGGGTTACAGCGGCGCAGGATGCGCGGTTTATACAGGGTATCTTAGTCTTCCTGAAATCTTCCACTGCACCGTCAAGACACCCGAGGTTACTCTGAACGTCTTTGATTCTCAGTGTTACTTAGGTTGTGAGATCACTGAAACATCTTACTGGAGTGTTATAGACATTTTACTATAGTAATAAAGGTATACTGCAATGGTTTCCTTCCCAAATTAGTTTTTACGGGGGAAAGAATGCAGTGACGTTAGTTTTGCAGAGCCGTGCGAATACCCATTTCAAATGTTGATTTGCTATAGTGTTGTATATTTATTTGTTTAATTTATTTTCTTTAACGAGGAAGGGTGTAGTTTACTTATTTATGTAATTGTTCTTATATAGCGCTTAACCAATATCCTATTTTATCATATCCCGTAACTCAAAAGTCGTAGGGGCACCACAGATGATCGTTTTACCAGCGTACTTATTTTTCTCTGTCCTTAGCAACCCTCTTGGCTTCGCTCAGTGTCAAGCCAGTCCATTCTCGAATGTTGTCCTTCCACCTCTTATCCTGTTGCCCTCTTCTTCTGCTTCCTTGCACCGTGCCTTGCAGATTGGTCTTTGCAAGGCCTGATGCTCTTCTGACCTGGCCATACCATCGGGAGTTTCTGTTTCTTCACCACTGAGCATATCATCGTGTTGTACAATGGCTTGTACATGTATGATGGTCTGTCGGACTTCGTCGTTGGTGAAGTGCTGGGTATAGGAAATGCCTAGACGTTTTCTGTAGCACCTCGTTTCCATGCTTTGTATTCTTCGTGGTAGGTCTGCTATGAGGGTCCGTTTTTCGCAGTTGTTTGTAGATTATAGTCACACGACACTTTCGCATATAGGTGACTACTGGACCGATTTATACTGACAGGCGGGCCAGTTGTTGGTAAAGGGGAAAATAATATGATCACACGTTGACCAATCCGGGATTCGAACCAGCGACCTTTCGGTTACTAGCAAGACGCTCTTACCAACTGAGCTACCCGGCCCCACTTGTTTTTCGCAAGCGTATAGGAAGATGGAGATGACAAGGGAGCGCAGCAACCTTACCTTGGAGTGTAGACTGATGGTCCGGTCTTTCCAAATAGGTTTCAACCTTGTCAGTGCACCAGTTATTTGTGCGATCCTGGAGAGGACTTCTTGTCTGGACCCATTGTCTGAAACAAAAGCTCCCAAATATTTTAAGCTATACACCGTGTTGAGGGATTGACCTTGGGCTTTGATGTCCGTGTTAATGCCATTGGCGTTGCTGGTAAATGGTCATCATTGTGGTCTTCTCTGCACTGAGTTCCATTCCAAAGGCTCTGGAAATGTTGACAAACCTCTTTACCAGCTGTTCAATTTCATGTTCTTTTTCAGGTAATTCATCAAGGTCTAATATGAGCTGCTCAAAGCGCTGGCCGATACAGGCGGTGACTCAAGCTCTGACGCCCATACAGCGGAGCACAATCCTTAGCGACCTTTACTTTGTTAGTGTATGGACTTCTGGTGGTTGAAACATTTAAGTTGTATTCAACAACACCAGAATAGAAGACAAAGCGCAACGTAAGGTCGCACACAAGCACATAGCTTAAATAGTAATTCCTGGTGACGTATTTTTTAATAGTATTCGCGCTCTAATTTGTTGGTTTGATCCTTGTTAGGCCTATATGATTTTTTTAAATCTACCAGTGATATCGCATTTAGACTTCCTAAATGAAAGTCCAGATGCTCAAAATATGTGTTTTCGTGATTCTTATTAAAGGTTTGTACCAAATAAAACTCCCTGACATTTTAATCATTCTCAGTAGACTACTACTAGCTATTAATTTTCTGCACATTCTCCAAGGTTTCACCTTCCTCTTGTATTTAGAAGCTGTTATCTTATGCGATTTATAATCATATCATAGACCGTGAGATGGGAGGGAGGAGGGGGGAGGATAGAAAGAGAGAGATTTCCAGTAGTAACATTGCAGTTTTAAGGGAGAGATGCTTTTAATGACCACCCTTTGCTCAGGACCAGCATTGTCAATCAGAATGGTGCCCATTTTCTCTTCCTCGCTGTTATGATAGGAGCCAAGTGCTTATACACATTTGGCTGGTGTATTTGATGTGCGGTGGTTCGTCTCTCTCCACAATGGACGGGCACCAGTCCGGTCCAAGTACACTAACACGAGAACAGGGCTGGATTCAGTGTAGGCCTGGAATCACTAGCGAATGCTTTAACCACTACGCTATTATGGCACTCGGTAGACTGTAGTCGCATACACGGAAAATATTACTTATAAATATAAACTCGTGAGAATTCCAACCTATTCTTGTTAACATTTTCGACGATTTCGCACTCAACTACCTGCAGATGCTTGTTTATGCGTAAGACGTACGTATGTTTCAAGTTATCTTCTTCACTACAGTGCAATTAGGTACATGTTTGCTAAGTAACTAGGAACGTATTGCATAACATTTACAGTTAAAGTAGTCTGTGTTGGAGTCTAATCCAAAATACCATCTTTTATATTTTATAAATTCTTGTTGTGGCCGTGTTTGAACGGTAACAGCCAGAGAGCTCAAACAGGCACAGGTCTAACAACAACGGCCACAATGATAGAGATGTCCGGAGTCGCCATCTTCCATAGGACCAAAAGGCTACAACAAAATGTACTTTATTTAAATTGTATCTTATTTACAACTATTGCTGGTTAAGATTGTTATTCTTGTTGTTGTTGTTGGTTTCAAAGCTAACCCATAGGAGAGGACAAGTCAGCAAACATAAATGAAATTACGATGTTTTTTTCTTAGGATGAAACACATATTATTTGATTAGTGCATGCTACTGTATTTAGCAAATTTCATTTTCGCTGCAGCTTTGTTCCGTAACTGATCATAAAGTTTAGAAGAAGATTAATTGTAGCTCAACAGGCGGTATGCTGTACCGTATCGTTGAATTAATATCTGTGCGTCTGGCACCTGTTGTTGACAATCTTTTGTTATCAATGCATGCTTCCTTCCCATCATTTATTTTCTCCTATCTTGCTTGCTTGCTTTTATACTTTTCTCTGACGACTCCGCTTCCCTCGTTTGTCGTCAGTCCGCCATTTTTTTTTCGCTAATCGCTGTCATTAAAAGAATTCTAAGAATAAAGACCATAATGGACGTGTTTGTTAAGACGCTGCCGGTGTTGAAATAAATCCTTGATTTGATGCAAACGACATTTAGGCCGCGCTTCTATCTTAAAAATAGGTGCTCTTCAAGAGTTGATTTGCTTGGAAACAATCCTTGATGTCTTGTTAATGTAACTGAATAATGTGCGCTTCTGTCTAAATCCGTCAGGCGATAGGTGATTCGCTCTGAACGGGTCCTTCTGAATGCAATTTATCCCTAATGCGTGTGGCTGAATGCGAAGTTTTTAGTTAATCTATCCCCGAGATGCTTCTCTTCATAAAAACTTCCGATGCGGTGATTTGCATGCCTGTTGGTCTGGTTGTGGGGATTTAGAATATTAGTGTGTGTGTGTGTGTGTGTGTGTGTGTGTGTGTGTGTGTGTGTGTGTGTGTGTGCTTGTGTGTGTGTTATTTATTTTTTGCCACATTCTTTACATCAACAACGGATGGAGCGGGGAAATTCCATACCCGTGCTACCACGATACTGCAACAGCCCCTAAGTGTTTTCTTAATGCCAATGAGTACCCCGTCCATTAAGGAGAAATAC
The DNA here is from genome assembly GCA_036898135.1 of Oncomelania hupensis. Classification (NCBI taxonomy): domain Eukaryota; kingdom Metazoa; phylum Mollusca; class Gastropoda; order Littorinimorpha; family Pomatiopsidae; genus Oncomelania; species Oncomelania hupensis. The sequence continues at coordinate 30,994,599 of CM072519.1, forward strand.
ATATTGCAGGTATTTTTAGCAGACGTTTAGGATTATTTCCTGCTGCAGGTTGTTTTCCGTTGAGTCGTTTCTCCGGTTGTTCATAGCAGAGAGACGTATCTCTGGAGTGCTGTTTACATGTTTGTGTGCCTTTAAGAGGCGACAAAGCAAAGAGGGAAAACAGCTTTTACCGATAAAGGTATTGCCAGCACACTCTGTCTCTTTGCTTTGCCAGTGCCTCGGTTATAACATGTCCCCAGAATTGTCCTAGCATGTTTTGGTATATTTTCTGTCGCCGCTTCTCTTAGCAGTGTCTATAGTATAAATTAGTGGACTATAATTTTAAAAAGAAAATAAAATAGAAGAAAGATGGGTTTCCCAAACATAAATACCCACACACATTCGCATAAAAATCTTTTGAGTTGCTTTTTGTTATGTTTTATTAACACAAACCCAGACACACACAGAGTTACACACCTACACACACACACACACACACACACACCAACACGCACGCACACACGCGCGCGCCCACACACTTTTTATTTATTTATTTATTTTATTCGAAACCGTTTCACACAAAAAATAGAAATACCGGCACTTAACTCTCGTTCCAGTTTGCAAACTATGTGGCATACAGTAGAAACAGGTCTGTCTACATTCTTCGAATCATGTCATGGGGGTCCCATACTTTCTCTGAATGAATTCGATATAATGATAGTTATTTGAAAAGTCTGGTGCCAGGAAGGGCAGGCCTAATTTACGAGATTTTGTTTTTTATGCACCAAATTGGATGAATTTCAGTTGTCATTACTTTGGCAGTCATTAATAAACCGTTGTGTGTTTATGTGGGTGTGTGTGTACGCGCGCGTGCGTGTGTGTAAAATGATTACTCAATACATTATTATTATTATTAGTAGTAGTAGTAGTAGTAGTAGTAGTAGTAGTAGTAGTAGTAGTAGTAGTAGTAGTAGTAGTAGTAGTAGTAGTAGTAGTAGTAGTAGTAGTAGTAGTAGTAGTAGTAGTAGTAGTAGTAGTAGTAGTAGTAGTAGTAGTAGTAGTAGTAGTAGTAGTAGTAGTAGTAGTAGTAGTAGTAGTAGTAGTAGTAGTAGTAGTAGTAGTAGTAGTAGTAGTAGTAGTAGTAGTAGTAGTAGTAGTAGTAGTAGTAGTAGTAGTAGTAGTAGTAGTAGTAGTAGTAGTAGTAGTAGTAGTAGTAGTAGTAGTAGTAGTAGTAGTAGTAGTAGTAGTAGTAGTAGTAGTAGTAGTAGTAGTAGTAGTAGTAGTAGTAGTAGTAGTAGTAGTAGTAGTAGTAGTAGTAGTAGTAGTAGTAGTAGTAGTAGTAGTAGTAGTAGTAGTAGTAGTAGTAGTAGTAGTAGTAGTAGTAGTAGTAGTAGTAGTAGTAGTAGTAGTAGTAGTAGTAGTAGTAGTAGTAGTAGTAGTAGTAGTAGTAGTAGTAGTAGTAGTAGTAGTAGTAGTAGTAGTAGTAGTAGTAGTAGTAGTAGTAGTAGTAGTAGTAGTAGTAGTAGTAGTAGTAGTAGTAGTAGTAGTAGTAGTAGTAGTAGTAGTAGTAGTAGTAGTAGTAGTAGTAGTAGTAGTAGTAGTAGTAGTAGTAGTAGTAGTAGTAGTAGTAGTAGTAGTAGTAGTAGTAGTAGTAGTAGTAGTAGTAGTAGTAGTAGTAGTAGTAGTAGTAGTAGTAGTAGTAGTAGTAGTAGTAGTAGTAGTTATGCGTCTAATCTAGACTTAGCGCTAATATATAAAAACTCATGACTCAAATACACACGCACGCACACACACACACACAAACACACACACTCACACGCACTCACACGCGAACTATGACTTTGTAGATCTATTTAATCGATTTCAAATCGGTAAAAAGAAAATGAGTTTTAAGAGAGGGTTTAAATGACTGAATTGAAGATTAGTTTCTAAGAGAGACAGGCAGGTCCATCTGCATAGCAAAAATCATCAAGATCGACTCCAGATATTTCTGAGATAATTTCTATTAATCACACCATTTAGTGTAACATTTGGAAAACAAGGCTTCAGAATCACTGTAATTTAGGTGATTTTTTTTAAAATTCCGTTCTTTTATTTTTTCTACGAGTTTAACCTCAGTACAGCGAAAGATGTTAATGCGTTTCAGACAAGAAAAGTTCACAGCAAGGGCAAGAAGACATAAAGCCGATTTATTTTTCTAGAAAATTTAAATAAAGACACGCCTATCTTATTGCTCTATTATATTTTATTGGTTCTGTTTTCTTTGGCACCCGCGTTCTTATTTATTGTTCTTTTTTCCTTTGTACAGGTCCCTATTTGTCATTTGTTTTCCTGAACATGTAGTCTACCATCGACTTCTGCTCGTTCGTCTTTGTCATATTTGTCATCGTGTTCTCTTAGGTTCATGTTCGTAATTCCCATTCTTTTAGTTATTATCGCTATTATTCAGTATTTGATCACTTTTATATAGCACTTTTCCAGCTTATTAGCTACTCAAGGCGTTGGTCGATACAGGAATTAATTCAATCCGCCCAATGCGGGCCCACTTGCAACCTTTGGGCGCATACGACTGACGACTGAGCATAATCCTGGGCGACCGGATATGGGGAGAAGGGACCTAGTGCGTGCTGGATTTACTTGTGTAGCTGGCACTCACCTGCCTAGGACATGAGCGTCAGGATCTTTAAAGTCCTTTTGTTGGAATGCGTGCGGGCACACACAAGACCTCTGTTTACACTCTTATCCGAAGGAAGGAATAAAAGGGCAGTGAGTCTGTCTGTTTAAAAAAAAATTTTTTTTTGATCAAGGCCGTTAACTGGCTCAAAACCACTGCCAATACAGGCTGCAATGGTATCGCCTGACATTCCAGTACACTGCGTACACCACTGAGCCAACTGCGATCCCTTTTATGTCTAGTTTCCTGTTCTTTATTCACCTTCTTCTTCTTCTTCTTCTTCTTCTTCTTCTTCTTCTTCTTCTTCTTCTTCTTCTTCTTCTTCTTCTTCTTCTTCTTCTTCTTCTTCTTCGTCGTCGTCGTCGTCGTCGTTCTCGTCCTCCTCCTGCTCCTCTTCCTGATCCTTTTCTTCCTTCTTCGACTTTTTTCTCAGCATTTTCCTTCATCTGCACATGGCAGGTCTACTGTTATCCATGGCAATATATGCTGTGGCAAAGACATAAAGCAAGAATTAGATTGTTTCCTTGAAAATCAGATTTTGTAAATCGTGACTAGATCTATAGCCCTAGTTGTTAGGAAGTTTTGTTCACAATGGTATTATTGATCTGACTATACATCTTTATTTGGTGTGTTTGTGTGTCAATGTGTGTGTGAGAGAGTAGTAGTAGTATTAGTAGAAGTAGTAGTAGTAGTAGTAGTAGTAGTAGTAGTAGTAGTAGTAGTAGTAGTAGTAGTAGTAGTAGTGCTTTTGTTTATTCCAGGATTAGTTTTGGAGTACTTCCACACACACGCACACTCCACCAGCCCTGCAGAATTGTATTTCGTGCAACGTTCTTTAAGATGTTTCATTTTATGTCCGACTTATGTTACAGGCCTCTCTTATCCATCACTTTAGTTGGCTTTGATTCATTTTTCTTTCTGTATAATTGTTGTTCTCCTTGGGGGACAAACGAGAGAAGCTTGTGCCCGAGGCAGTGGGAGAAACACATCAGTTCGTACCAGGTCACCTTGGCAGTCTCTCGGGCTTGGCTGCACTGGCACGTTTCTTTCACTCTCTTGAAGACAGATGGCCATTGATTTTTTTGTCCCATCACTTTGCTACCAAGTACTACTGAGAGTGTACTTTATGTGCCCTCCAGTCTGTTTTGATTGACATTTTGCTGTTGTGAAGAAATAGTGTCGATGAGGATGTGGATGAGGAGGTAGACTTAAGGCACAGAAATCCACGCTGGCCGCATGTATAGGGCGCACAGAAGAGGCAATTGAAGCCCAACCTACAAAGTCATATGCAGGAAAGGAGTGGGTGTTGGAGGGCGCATGTGGGGGTCGGATGGTGTGGAAGGGGTGGGGGGTGAGACAAAACATTGCTTTAACCGTACAGTTGGGTTTTGACATGTTTTGTGAAACTGTTTCTTAGTTTATTTAGCGTCCGTAGTGTCCCTCAGCACGAATAATATCGGCGTTGTGAGAAATGATAAAAACGTTTTTTAAGTTAGTACAGTGGTGCGAAGTACGTTAACCTTTCAACACCTGATAGTTAGAAAGTGCATACAGCATTATCAGTTACTAACAGAATCAATTTCCCCCCCCCATCCCCCTCCATTTATAGCATACACAAATATACATAAAATTCAGGAGAAGCTTTGTAATTGCGTTTTGATGCTGCTTAATCTTAAGGCAAGGCGTGCTCCTGAGATTGTAAGGTTGGTTGATTTTTTATGTAGCCTGTTAAAGAACAGATATACTGTCATGCTTAGTGCGCTCAAGACGAATAATAAGAATCCGTTACATCCATAATAACGTAGGATGAATTTAACAGGATCAGAATTTTTCGTTGCCAACTTTTATTCTCTTTTTAAAATAATTATATAGCTCTATGTATATTATTTCACCATTCTGCCATTGACTCGACGAATTGAAAATTTGCGATTTTTTAAATTCACTCTTTGAGTCAACAACAAAAAAACAACATGGAAGCATAATCAAGAAAGAGACCGTTCGCTGTCTTTGGGTTTTGTCATAATTAAGTATAGAATTTCTGCTGAGGCTGGAAGTAGTGTACATAGTTTTACGTGTTAAAACTGATGGTACACATCAAGGGCAATAATAACACATTAGTACTAGTACCATCGTGGTAGCATCAGTGAAGGTTCCACATTTCTTCGGTTTTGACTTGACGCATTGAAAAGATATTGTTTTGTATATGTATATAATTGTTTTTGTTTTATGTTTTTAATAAGGGTTTCTTGTTGAGAGTAAGATTGATGGTATAGTAAAACATTAGTACTGGTAGCATGGTGAAAAAGGCCACCCTACTATTCGCTTTCTTGTCTGGCCGGGGCATCCCTGATTGATCAGTTTTTCCCGATCTGTCTCCTCAACTGCGTAACGATTTTCCCGTCTTCAGGCCTCAGTTCATTTTAGATCTTATCATTTGGACATTTGGATCTATCGCTATGACGGATATGTGCTATTTTCTTGGCTCAAGAGCGAGCCTTCATATAGTTTATATCGCCTCTGTATTGCCCATGGGAGACATACCAACCCTGCTCTATCTGTTGGCGTCTTTTCTCTCCCCTTCGCGAAGCATTATTTTTTGGCTGGTGGGCGCTTTGGCTGTTCCAGGGCAGAAGGATCATGGTGTGTGTATGTGTGGGGTGGGAAAGGTGTGGGTGTGTATGCGTGTGTGTGTGTGTGTGTGAAAGAGAGAAAGAGAGAATGTGGGTGTGTGTGTGTGTGCATGTGGGTGTGTGCGTGTGTGTGTCTGTGCGACTGGGATGACCTTAACCAACTAGAAAACCCGAGAGAGAGAGAGAGAGAGAGAGAGAGAGAGAGAGAAGGGAGAGAGAGAGACAGAGGCGAAGACAGAGACATGTATAAGCACTCGTAATCACCCACGTACAGGCAACAGTCTCTCTTTCTGTCTCTGTCTCTCTCTGTTTCTCTCTTCTATCTCTTTCTCTGTCTCTCTGTGAATGTCTGACTGCGTATGTCTGTGTGCGTCTGCTTAGTAAAATACTAGCAGCATGTACTTACTCTCTTCCTCTTTCCTGGAGATATCTTGAGGTCGCTGGGACAGAGACGTAGGAAATTGCGTCCATCTCTCAAGTACAATCTTCAACCTCTGCTTCACCCCAAATTGGACACTAAAGTGGAGATGCGAAGCTCAAGTCATCATAGAACATATTGAAAATAATAATTTGTATGAGTTACATGTGTACAGTTTGTAATCTTAATTCAAATATACATTCTGTAGTTAATAAACTATTATATTAGCAATATTGCATTTACGGCCCCTTGCTAGTGTAGGGAGAAATAAGATAAAATATACTAAACAACGATCATCCATTCCTTTTACCCTTTCGACCTAACCAAAAGGTCGACTTCTCACGTTGACTTTATTTAAAGTCCTTAGTTCAAAATTAACTAGTATACTTCTATACAAGCCTTCCGTCGCATTTTGAATTTGCAGCAATTTTTCTGAAAGCCTTATTCATGGAGTTCAATGTCTCTAAGAGTAAGAGCAGTCATGTCAGCAAAATTAAATTCTCTTCTTATTAATTTGTTGAAAGGCAGTATCTCGCCTTTTATCTGTTCCGCTGTTAGCCGCGATATAGTCTAGTGCAGTTTTTGTTTGAATTTCCTCATGAATACATCATGCCATAAAAATTCGAAAGAAAGGCCTTCCATCGATGCTTGCATCTTTGTTTTTTCTTAGTTCTTGTTTTAAATTTGGGAGGGAGGGAGGAAGAGAAGGGGAGGTGGACGCTGTGTATCTTTATTTTTATTATTTGGACTTTCAGGTCAGAATAAATACTACAACAACAAGTGTTTAACTTGTTATATTGGTGGAAGAGGAGAACAAGTGGTGAATAAAGGTTATATAAAAATATTATGTGAAGCCTGTTTCATTTGTATTAAGTTTCTCTTTGAATGTTATGCTTGAGCTATTTTATCGTTGTTTCCTCAGAAAGTTAGCATCATAATAATAATAATAATAATAATAATAATAATAATAATAATAATAATAATAATAATAATAATAATAAAGATGATCTACGATAAGGAACACTGCTTTTCACAGTAAGACCGCTTTAAACATTTGATTATGCCTTCTTAATATGGGATTCGATAGATAGATAGATAGATAGATAGATAGATAGATAGATAGATAGATAGATAGATAGATAGATAGATAGATAGATAGATAGATAGATAGATAAGATAAGATAAGATAAGATAAGATAAGATAAGATAAGATAAGATAAGATAAGATAAGATAAGATAAGATAAGATAAGATAAGATTAGATTAGAATAGAATAGAATAGAATAGAATAGAATAGAATAGAATAGATAGATAGATAGATAGATAGATAGATAGATAGATAGATAGATAGATAGATAGATAGATAGATAGATTAGATTAGATTAGATAGATAGATAGATAGATAGATAGATAGATAGATAGATAGATAGATAGATAGATAGATAGATAGATAGATAGATAGATAGATAGATAGATTAGATTAGATTAGATTAGATTAGATTAGATTAGATTAGATTAGATTATAGATAGATAGATAGATAGATAGATAGATAGATAGATAGATAGATAGATAGATAGATAGATAGATAGATAGATAGATAGATAGATAGATAGATAGATAGATAGATAGATAGATAGATAGATAGATAGATAGATAGATAGATAGATAGATAGATAGATAGATAGATAGATAGATAGATAGATAGATAGATAGATAGATAGATAGATAGATAGATAGATAGATAGATAGATAGATAGATAGATAGATAGATAGATAGATAGATAGATAGATAGATAGATAGATAGATAGATAGATAGATAGATAGATAGATAGATAGATAGATAGATAGATAGATAGATAGATAGATAGATAGATAGATAGATAGATAGATAGATAGATAGATAGATAGATAGATAGATAGATAGATAGATATCATTTGAGTTAAAATATGCACATATAATTATAATGTATTATAATTACATACATATTCGTTTTTCTAGCGCAATCATATTTATGTACCCATAAGTACAGCCTTTATTGATCGTATAACATTTTTTATTACGATGACAGTTTAAGAACGGTGCACACTGCAATTTGTCATTAATTATGCTTCATTTGGTTTTTGAACAGTTAACGAATCTGACAGTTTATGAAATGCTGCACGAGTGGCAAAATTCATAAGGACGGTTGCTGAACGATTATTGGCACCGAACATCTACGCTAAAGATTCGCCATTTGTTGTAATACGCCCAGTAAGAGGAGCACACTAAGGCATGAACTCTGAAGGAGTACTAATATATGATTTTCTACCAAAGAAACGTTTCCCGCTATTATTTTTATAGCGTACGAGTAGAAAGCAGAAAGAGTTGTCCCCATTTCTTTTGGTTACGTCAGTTTAGTTAGATTAGAAATATAAGCTTACTGAAACATTCCCCCCTTTATTTTTGATAGCACAAGACATGCTTTGGAGAGAGAGAGAGAGAGAGAGAGAGAGAGAGAGAGAGAGAGAGAGAGAGAGAGAGAGAGAGAGAGAGAGAGAGAGAGAGAGAGAGACTTGAAACTTGAAACTTTTTTTATTAGGGATAAAGATTTTAGACTACTGATACAGTCTAATCTTCCAATCTGTCCCTTAAGAAATTAACATAATAATAATTAACCTTTAACTTTAACTTGGAAATCACATCACTCACACACACATGCACACACAATCACACCAACATCTTCATCATTATCTTTAAACAATTTTAGGCAACCACCCCTCCTCCCCATATCCTTCACCCTTATAATAATAATAATAATAATAATAATAATAATAATAATAATAATAATAATAATAATAATAATAATAATAATAATAATAATAAAGTGAATAAATAAATAAGTTAATAATTACCTGAATGACTGTGTTGTCATATATGTCATTATACATCACTTTTATAATTAATTTCGCAGATGCCTACATATTTAACATTTGAAAGAAAACAGTGTGTCGCAATGTTTACACTCCAGAGGGAGAGAGTTCCATACACTAGCTCCATTAAACGATAGGCTATTTTTGTATAAATCAATGCGAGGGAGGGGTAGTTTATAATTATACAGTCTATGCCCATCAACTGGCTTAATAAAAAATGTATCAAGATATGCAGGTGTTTCTCCGTGTGTGATTTTGAACATAAGGATAGCTGTATTAAATATAAATTGTTTTTGAAGTGGTAATATTCGGAGTTCTTGATATTTCTCATTAGTTGTAACATCTGTATTTATATTATAAGATTTATAAAGTATCTTGATTGCTCTTTTATGAAGACTATTTAGATGTTTAATTTGAGCGTCACTGGCATTACACCAAATAATCGATGCATAATTAAAATGAGACATACAGTGGGCATAGAAAAAAGATTTTAATGCATCAGCCGTAACAAAATGTCTAAGTTTTTTTTAAAAGGAAAAGGTTTTTATAAAAAAATTTTATAGATATGGTTAACGTGTGACCGCCAGCTAAAATCATCATCGATGATTATGCCTAGCACCTTATGTTCATGAACTTGCTCACTACTGTACGACCCTAAGTTTAGATTAAGGGGAAAAGATCCCTTTTGGCGTTTTTGTCGTGTAGTGAGAAGCATACTTTTGCTTTTATTAGGAATAAGATAATAAGTTAGAGAGAGAGAGAGAGAGAGAGAGAGAGAGAGAGAGAGAGAGAGAGAGAGAGAGAGAGAGAGAGCGAGAGAGAGAGACAGAGAGAGAAACGGAGACACAGAGAGAGAGAGAGAGAGAGAGAGAGAGAGAGAGAGAGAGAGAGAGAGAGAGAGAGAGAGAGAGAGAGTACAACAAGAGCTACAAACGCTATCATCACTAACCTAGAATCGTTAGCAGCGGACCAGACAAGGACAAGGGATGTAGGATTGTGGAACAACTCACCTCATCCGTCTCTCTAAGTCGTCAACCTGGCACTTGCATCCCCCTCAGATCGCTAATGCTGAGTATCCTCTCTCTCTCTCACTCACTCACTCTCTCTCTCTCTCGCTCGCTCTCTCTCTCTCTCTCTCTCTCTCTCTCTCTCTCTCTTAACAGTGTTGCTGACTGGTGCAGTTTAAACCATATGTCACTGAATCCAGCTAAATCAAAAGCTATGTTAATAACAACTAGACAAAAGCATCAGCGGGCTCCGCTTTCTCTTGATTTAGTAGTGAATGGAAAAAATATCAAACAGGTTGAAAGTCATAAACTTTTACGCGTAATCATAGATAACAAACTCAGTTGGCATTCACAAATTGAACATCTTTGTAAAACTCTCTCAACAAAATTATTTATGTTGTCTAAGCTTCAATCTATCATAACTGCAGATGCTAAAAAACTTTTTTAAAATGCTCACATCAAACCTTACATTGATTATGCATCAACAATATGGGACGGTTGCAGTGAAGCCTTGTTAAAAAAAATTCTATTCACCGCAGAGCTGCAAAATTAGTTATCCCCAACGCTTCCATCACAACTGATCCAAAACTAAAAATAGCTGGCATGCTCCCCCTTAACAAACATCTATATTACAATAAAGCCGTTTTAATGTATAAAATAATTAACAATAGAGCTCCTGCTTATTTGAAAGCACTTTTTAGCAAGTCATCATCTCGTTATTCATCTTCACGACATAATTTAACATTTCCAAGACCACGCTTAGACATTTTAAAAACATCTCTGTCCTATTCTGGTCCAAGCGTGTGGAATCCTCTCTACCAGAAGAGGTCAAGAAAAGTAAATCATTACCATCTTTTAAAACAAGGCTCCCTAAATATTTAAGCTCCCTTTGCTTTTAATATTTAAGATGATTGTATACCTCTTTGTTCTTCCCTACCCTGCCACAATTTAAGTTACTAAGAAGGTGTAAATTTACATGTGTGTGTGTATGTGTGTGCGTGTGTGTGTGTGTGCTTGTGTGTGCGGAGGGAGGAGGAGATGGATGGGGAGGGGAAGAAGGGTAAGAGTATGTGTATTAATATGCATTAATTTGCTTAGTGATTTGTTACCGTAGTTAAGGAATATGTTATTTTCAAATTATTTTATGTTAATTATTTTGTTTGTTTTGCATTGTTTATTAAGGACTAGCTGTAAGACATGTCCAAAGGACCTAATGCTATTATCCTATTAAAGGTTTCGACTTTGACTTCGACTTCGACTTCTCTCTCTCTCTCTCTGTATTCTCTCCCCCTCTTTCCCCTCCTTTTGGTAAAAATGACCCCTGGGCTATGAACCTTGTTTCACTTTTGAAATTGTGGATGATAGTTAGGATGCCTAATCCTCTTGTCCAGGTGTCAGAGGCTGCTGACATCTAACCAAACCTTATTATATGCCGTTTCTGTTTTAGACGCAAACTCAGTAGGTTCTAGAAACCCAATTAGCCTAAACATCCTGTTCACGCCACACGCGACTGTCGGAGCACGCGCGGGTAAAGGCATGTGTAATTTGAAACTTATTTCGGCTGAGAAATATTGTCGTAAACGTTAGACTGGCTTGCAAATAAATTCAACCTCTGCAACCATATTGTATGGTTACTATCCTGCTTTTAAAGTAAACTATCCTCAACATATTGTTGTTGCGCTTGAAGTTCTGTCACAAGATTTATCTCTACAAATGAATTATTTCCTGTAGCTTTGTCGTTGTTGTTGCATCAAGTTTTATTCATCAGATTAACATAAGTTGTACTGCTGTAGCTTTTGATAAACATTTCGTGTGAAATATTGTCTCTGTAACTTACAGTGACACGTTGTTTTATTGCTTGTTACGATATGAATTAAGAGTGGTTTTCATTGTTGACATAATTCATTATAATATATTATGTTCGTCCTTCCGGTCAAAAGGTGACCAACTTCATCGGACGTCATTTGGGGATGGGAAGCGGTTGTATGACGTTATATCGAAAAACCGAAGATCGAACGACGGTTGATCGAAAAAAATATTATCGATAGATCGAAGCGACCTATGATCGAAATGTCTTTAAGTCGTATCGACACATGATGGAAGCGTCTTTAAATCGAATCGACACATGATCGAAAGGTATGAAAATCGAACCGTCAATTTATTGTACAGACAATTGAACGAAGCATCATTCGCTCGAAAGACGGAATATCAAACGACAGAAGATTGATATGACACTTGATCGAACGTTAAGTGACCCACAAAAAAAAAAAAACCATCACAGTAGATAGAACGTCATATTATCAAAAAATAATATTGAATATTGCTTAATATTGAAATTTGAATGAACAAATATGGAAAAAAAAGTCTCATGGAATTATTTTTATTTTTATTTTTATTTATTTATTTATTTATTTTGGGGGGAGGGGGGGATGCGAGAAACAATGGATTTGAGTGCGGTTGCATGTATGTATAAGTATACCTGTGCTTACGTGTAATCTACATCCATGCGATTCACAATATATATGAGCCCGTTTAAGTACAGAGGAGAAAGGGCTTGTGTTTTTGTGTCCGACTTATCACCAATTCCATCTTGCAATACCATAAATGATCTTCAAGCAAGGGCTTTTAGACTTTCTCAAAACTATGAATAGTCCTCATAGTATCCAAGTGAGTGCTAATTCATCAATAGTTCATCATAATACATTGTTTCACCTACCTCTTATAACTGGCTCGATTGATAGAAAAATATATAAAAATATCAAAACGACAAAATATCGAAAACGTTCGATTAAATGACGCTTCGACTTTTTTTTACAATCGATATGTTTCCCATTTGATATTTGCATCATTCGATACTTGACGTTTCCATCATTTGTCGTTTCGATCATATGTCGGTTCGATTTAAAGACGTTTTGATCATATGTCGGTCCCATTATGTCGGTTCGATGTTTAGACGTTTCGATCATATGTCGGTTTGAATTACAGACGTTTCTATTATATGTCGGTTCGATTTACAGACGTTTCGACCTTTTGTGTTTCGACAAAATGTCGGTTCACCGTGGGAAATATGGGTTCGCAGATGGTTGTTAATGCTTTTTTGAGCCCGAAAATGTCTGGCATTGTGGGCAAATCAGATAGGCTCTCATGATGTTCTCGGCCCTGTTACTGTTGCTTGCTCGAGCTTCGCTTCTTCTTTGATGTGGGCAGCCAACTTCAATATAGTGAAGAAACTTGCTGCACTAAAAGCCCGTTTTATTCATTAAAGTAGAATACCATAAACACACATTAATTTCAGGAGCACATTTATTTTTTTTTAAAACCAAAAAAACCCACTGTAATTTAAGCAGGTACTGCCATGCTGGAATATTTTCTTAAAATACTGTCTCTCTATCAGTTTTAACGCTAACTTGATCGATTTTGTTAGGATGCTGCATTTGTTCAATTTTGTTAAGATCCTATTTCACTAGCTGTTTATCTTATTGTTACACTGTTGTTGGTTTTTTTATCAGTAGATGATTCAGCCCCGATGCTTGAATCCTGTTCACACAGTGTGACGTGGGGTTTTATTGTTGCTGGGCTCTGCACAATGGATTGCTATTACCCACTCGTCTTAGTCTATGGGGATCGCTAGTAATCTCCCTTTGACTTCACTTAATACATTTATTTTTTTTAGCTCGGTCTGTGGTTAGGCTGGGGTACAAAGATAGATAGAAAAATGGTAAAAGATCACTGTCACACTAGCTTTCACACGGCTATGAAACATATGTAGTCCAGCCACTTTGATAACAGTAAATATCACACATTTATTTCCTCTACTCTATACACGATCTTCGAAGTACAAAACTAACTTAAAAGTTCAAATGTTTCTTGGACTGGTTCGCTTTTGAGAGTTCTAGGCAGCTTCTTTATCTTCATCGGGCACTGGATACTTTCTGCCCTAATGGTCAGAGTTCTTGAAGAGTGGACTACTGTAATCCTGTTTATACAGAGTTTGGTGCACTGAAGGCTGTGTACTTAGCTCAGTGTCCAAAGAGCTGTGTTGCGGTTAATTCCTTGACACGCTGTGTTGTCTTGGAGTTTTTTCCCTGTGGCTAGACTGGTGGGCTCTCTTTGCTCATTGCTAGAGAGGCCTCTGCAGACCAACTTTCAGCGACGACTTGTTCTGGTCTTTCGTTGAGTTGGGCTCACGATACAATGCCTGCTCGTCTGTAACATATGAGACGAAATTCTGCACAACCCTGTATAATAGGTGTGTGCAGAGCGTCTCACTGAAGGCCGAAGTAGCCCTCAGTGATTAGCTCCACATCTCTATATATAAGCGACGAACATTCTGCTAAGTCCGTGGTCCACTGGAATCTCCTCTCTAATTTCCTATACATATATAAATATAAATCATGGCTAACTATACACCTAGTGAAAGAATTAATATTATACACATTCTCTGGTACAGCCACTGGTCTGCAAGCATACATATTTAGGTTAAACAACAGTGGTTCCGTATGTCTTTCAACATGGCGTCGACCGGTCGTGTTCGACACGTGGTCACGCAACGTCGGACTAACAATTTAATTTTGAGCATAGCAAATTTCACAAATATAGTTCAACAATAATATAAATACATCACGATGAAACAAAAGTATGTTCATTTACCTTCTTGACAATGTCAGGCCATGGCTAACTTGGTTGAATTCAAATATTCAACAAGCTCTGCTTCCCACGTCTGCTCAATGGAGAGATTTCTGCTAGAGTGTAACTGTGTACTGCTCATCTTTTGAATTTAGACTGACTCTCTACCTGCCTCTGCTTGAATCAGCCAGAACTGGTTCTACCTAACCTAGCTGTGTTCTCATTGGCTGGAAAATTCTGAGTGGATGTAAAATCGAAGCTCTATCGTAGGCTGCGATGATGTCACTAACTGTGCGGGCGTCAAGCTACAACTGCGTTACGCATGATTACTTCTGTCGTCTGCTTCAGACCAACAGTGACCTTCTAAGTCTACACTGACCAAACAAGCAAAAGCTCAAATTGTGCGGGGTAAACTGGTCCTCTTGTTACACTCAGCAACAAGGCAGGAGTCGTCGTATGAAGTTTTCCAACTTTATTCAGCGTACATCAACAACTGCGCATACAATCGCTCAATCGCTTTTTTCACTTTCTCTTTTTCAACTCTCCAACTCTTTTCAGACAAAGTGCATCACCTATATTGTTTTTCTATAATATATAGAACGTTCGAACATTCCAGCGTGACGCAATTACAGCCAATCAGAATACAATTCGTCATTAGAACTATGCACTGTCTTACGTCATATAACTTTGTTTAGGTTAGAAGCATCTCGTAGCTACCACTAGATTTATCTACACGCTTCGATCGATAGTAAACAAGGAGCCCTAGAAAATTCTCCAATAATATCGACCAACGAAAATTATCAATATTATACAAAGCTTCTTCCAACTACAACGCAAAATCAAATCAAAGGTAAATAAAAATTAATCTGTTATTGCATGCTTTGCAAAGCAAAACGATCGGATCTATCGTGCGCGTCTCAAATGTAACACTTATACAACACCTTCATCGTGGGCGCGTGTAGTCGGTAATCTAGAATCAATCTGTCCACATAAAACAGGTTGATCGACCACGACTGGAACGCAGGTGATTTGGACATGGTCGTCGTCGTTCAGTAGATTGCGCTTTCTGAACAACGGGGCTGGAGAGACGTTATTGTTGAGCTTTTTATGTCGCAACTTGTAAAATAATGTTACCACTGGGTGTCGATGTCTTCTCTGCGAAATCATGCAAGAGGCGGTCAAGCGTGCCTCCAGGATTTGTAGGAGCTTAGGCGCCCCAAGCATGCCTCTGCGACATGAAGTTGCGCGTTATTCGGGTGAACATTGGTTTGGATTGGTTGCCGCCGAAGCGATTGCTGACCCGGCAGCCAACACCAACCAGACAGCGCTGATTTGACACGTTTTTTAATGCGTGATACAGGTTGTGCATGTGATAATGACAGTGTGTGTGTGTGTGGGTGTGTGTGTGGGTGTGTGTGTGTGAGGAGAGAGAGAGAGAAGCTGTAAGGGATTCATGTTAAAATTAAATGTTTAAAATAAAATTGAGCAATAAAAGTGTGTTGTGTTGTATTGTATTGTAGTGCGTGGTAGCATCATGTAGTAGTAGTAGTAGTAGTAGTAGTAGTAGTAGTAGTAGTAGTAGTAGTAGTAGTGATATTGTATGTATTGTTTTGAATAGAAGGGTGGTTGTGTGGAAGCTTCTTTGAATATTTTGGGAAGCGAAACAGGCTGACAGCCAAACCAACAACTGTCCGGATGTTTCTTCAATGAGTCAGTTATTTGTTAGGGTTTCTCTGAGACCAGAGTGTGTTGGGGTGGAGTAGATGAGTTTGACGTATAGCGTGGGAGATGTTATGGGAAAAAAAGGGGCGGAAGAGGGAGGGGAGGGGTGAGGAGTGCGACACGCACAGCAACATCGGTACGGACAGAATGGCAGTTCCCATACAACTGCAATATGCACATCGTAATAAAATCTGCAATAAAACGATGAAGAGGAATAGAAAAAGAAAGAATATATTTTTAGAACCGCATAGAATTCGTTAAAAGGACAAAGTTCCAATGTTCCAAAGTTAACATTGAAATTCAACGCAGATAGAAACAACACGACTCTGATACTGGTCGTAATAACCCTTTCGGTGCCGCTCATGCCGTACGACTCAAAAGTTCTAAAGTATCTATAATTTTGTTTGATTCACCAAAATGCGTGTGCAAGCCACTGACCTGTATTCTAAGAATACAGGTCAGTGGTGTAAGCCTTCTTCCCCTTCGTCGCAATTCGTTGTGCTGTGCTACTCATCGAAACATCAAAGTTCATTAAGCAACCCTTCAGTGCTCTGTTAATACCAAGCATCTACATAGTATTTGAGGGGTTACCATTGACGATGTTGCCAAGCGTGACGCGGCACAACAAATAACATCACTGCATAAGTATACATGTATTATGCCAAAATAGCGGAAATGCACTTGTGTTGATCAAAGACACTGCGGCCAGTTTTGATGACTCTGTTGTGTTGTCACTCCCAATAAGCATAAGAAGTATCTGTGATGACATCGGTTTAAAAGTAACCGCAAGTGTTAAATTGGCAAGGAACTAGACTGTGTGAAAACGAGTTGTTTTTTTCTTCAGTAAGACGACATTCTTGTTATTTTGTTTAGTGTTTTTTTTCCCAGTCCTCCTTCCTTTTGAAGCATGGGAAATATATTTTGGTTCTAAAATATGGCGGTAACAAGGCACTCTTTTTCTTGCGGTTTTAGTTCATAAATTTCTGGGGAAACACGCACAGCCGCGATTACTTTGTTCCGTTGAGCACAAAAGTGCGGCAGAAGCCAAACAAGTTTGTTAATCGCCTCTACTCTATTACCATTAGAATCCTATTTTACTGCCATGTTCAACTCTCTGTCTTTATTATTTCTTCTCTTATAACGGTTGTATTTCATTATTTCCCTTGTCCTACCATAATTGCCTGGTGGATTTTGACTGGCTTCTTTAGCTTTGGACAGTTCGCATGCGGTCCCATCACACCAGACTGACGCACAGGGAGTGGGCGGGCGCAAGAGGCCATGATGCTAATAAATACATGTACAACAGCCCATTAGACACATCAGGTGGAACAGACTGTGACATAAATGAGCTAAAGCGATCACTCGGTGGAGGCGCATTAGACAGGAAAGAGTTCAAATAATATACTGGCACAAGACGATGAGCCTCATGGGTACCGTAGGCCGAGGAGCCATGCAGACGATGTTGATCGTTCTATGTTGGTAGTTCTAGGTGTCCCTCCATCCATCACGGTACTAAGTACCTAAGACTCTTCTAAAGCACCCGCGACGTTTACACAGACGTCTCCGGACGTCTGCTAGGACCTGCATCCATGAATTAAACTTAATACGCGTCTATATCTTCCAGTTGCCTAAGGTTCCTCTGATGTACCCGCGGCGTTTCCACTTCCAGTACTACAAAAACTAGGGCTGCTTATATTGTTGAATCATACTTAGGATGCATCTGCCAATCTTGGAGTTACTTTCATGTCTATACGTCCCGCGCTATGAACTTAAAACAAAATGAAGTCATTGTTTGTTCGAGTAGGCCAAACCGCCAATCAAAACTTCGGCGTTAATTCCAGTGATACTACACTTTCTATTGTTTTATCATCGTTGTGTGTAAAGAACCTGAGCTTTTTCTATTATGGAACCTATCTAATCCGTTTGGAGAGAGAGAGAGAGAGAGAGAGAGAGAGAGAGAGAGAGAGACAGACAGAGAGACAGACAGAGAGACAGACAGACAGACAGACAGTCAGACAGACAGACAGACAGAGACAGAGAGAGAGATAGAGAGAGAGACAGAGACAGAGACAGAGAGAGACAGAGACAGAGAGAGAGACAGAGAGTTTTTAATAACATTTTATCTCGAGGTTTTCTTGCTTTCTAAAACATGCTGAAGTGAATATGTTAACCTTTGATTTTGAAGATGACCGGAAGCCGTATGTTCTACATTATGAGGTGGGTCATAAAACTAGCTCAAAGCGAATGGATATACTAAATAAAGGGATTTGCTTGTTCGTTCATTCGCATACTGATAATTCATTGATTCTTTCAAAATGATTTCTGTTCCTACATGAGTTTAAATGTTTTGAAACCTCGCTTTATGCATTCTGCTCCAAGGCGCACAGACGTATCGTGTTTAAGGCCACTTCCACTTCGAAATGGAACTTGTTGAATTAGGATTTTAACTTCGTCTGAAAACTGCAATTACGGAGAAGTGGGTTTCCGTAACCATGAGAGTAGGAAAACGGATTTTTAAAGTTTAATTTTAAAGTGCATTTCCAGTGCTTTTATGCTGTCTCCTGTTCAATGTTTCTTTTTCTTTCATGTTATTTCTCAACGTGTTTCATAATTATAATTTTCTGTTATTGTTCATTTGTTGTGACATATAGTGAACAAAATTGAGATCTACTTCCAAGTTCCATGTATTGCAATTCACAGTCGCTACGTGTGATGATGATGACGACGACGACGATGATGGTGGTGGTGATGGATATTACAGTATCTATATACGCGCCCTTTTTCCCAAATCGCCCAGTCTACTGGACCCCATAAACAATGAATAACTAACTAACCCCCAGATTACCAGTCAGGCTCAAAACGCGCGATCTCTACCAGTATACATGCTCACATGTTTCACATACTTTCGCATACACTTGTGCTACTGATAGATGATGAGGAGGAGGATGAATTTGGATAAAAGAAGGAACTGGAGAGGCCGGAGGAGAGTCATATCGATGGTGATGGTTGCGTTGTTATTGATGGTACCCTGTGCTTCTTTTGCTGCTGATGATGATGTTCATGACGTGAACCAAGGACTCTCTTTACACAAGATTTACAACGTCCATCCTTTCAACTGTGTTTTGCATACTTTTCCTTTTTTTAAAATTAACTTGTTAGAGTATCTGGAGCAGTGTTTAATGCAACAACAACAACAACAACAAAATGCTGATATAAATTTGTATAGATTGTGGTCGTCTTCATTGTTGGATTGTCCCGTTGCTGCATTGCTTTGACTTCAGCAGTCGTGACAACGTTTCTACAGACTATTCTTTTCCTTCCCTACACTGCCTCCCTCTCAAAAAACGTATGAAGTCCTACACAATGTTTGGAGCAAGCATGGTCAAGCCAAATATGACTACGAAGAAGGCAGAATGTACATTTCCTTACAACACAAGATTTTAAATAATATATAATACAGTTAGTAAGTAGGACACTAGAAAGGGAGTAGGGGAGTTGGAAGAAAGTACCAGTTGAACTTCGCACATACTGCTGATAGTATGACACTGAAAGAGATAGCTGTGTGTGTGTATATGTGTCCGCGCGCGCGTGAGGGGCGGGAGAGAAGAGGAGGAAGGACCAATTGTAACGTTTTTCAAAATTATAAAATCTCTTCTATAAGTCTGTTTTTATAACAACACCGGCAATGTCCTGTAATACTGTGCTATATAAAATGCTTTCAAGGTAATCTTGTGCAGACAATATAATTCGCTGTTGGTTGTTTAATGGTGTTATATATAGAATTTATATTTATGAAATACTTTGTACTCTATGAATTCAATCGTAGTTTGTATGTCAAATTGTTTACTTACAGAGTACATGTAATAATGGTACAATTTCGCCTGTATACATAATGCAGACCATTATGATTTTCCCCCCTTTAGAATGAATAACATAAAAAATATCGCTTCTGTGCTTCTGCCCTAGAGACTTTCTTAGAGAAATCCTAGAGCAATAGTTGGTGTTTATTATGATGGGACATTAATGTTGGTTTGGGACTTGCTGGTTTGGGCTCTTTGCTTTGCTGCATAATAAACTATAATCTAAACCACAACTTTGGCAGTACTGGCATACGAAACAAACATGATTTATTTGATTGATAGTTCTCGTATCAGGATCTACAAAGTTAATGCGACAGAATGCATGCGTACACAGACTAGACCTCGGTTTATACTCTCATCCGAAGAAGTAGCAAGGAAAAGTGTTCGTCGTATGGGTGAAATATTAAGGTATAAAGAAATCTGGTTTGAGCTCAAAACTGAATAGTGTCCCCTCTTGAAATTGGGGAGAAAATAGGAAGAAACGAGAAGTCTTTTGGAGATAACACGTGAACACCTTTCAGAATGCCAAATCAACGTTTATTTTAGAACTAGTGGTTTGTGTACCCTGGCAAGCCAGGGTACACAGGTGGCTGTTTAAAATGTAGACAGAGAGACAACTGTTGTCTGCGAGTTTCATTTGGACGATGATACCTCCCCATATCCCCCTTGATACATCACCATACCCCCCCCCCCTGATATCTCCCCGTCACCCCATGATGCCTCACCATACCCCCTTGATACCTCCCCGAACCCACTTCATACCTCCCCATACCCCCTTGATACCTTCCGTACCCCCCTTGTAACCTACCTGTACCCTCCTTGATACTTCCCGGTTGATCGTTTCGCAGGTATGGATAAAAGGAATCGACCATCACCATATCCCCTTATATATACCCGTATCCCCGTTATGCCTACCCATGCCCCTTTAAACCTACCCGTAGCCCCCTTTTACCTACACGTACCACCCCATCCCGATCCTTGGTAATAATAATAATAATAATAATAATAATAATAATAATAATAATAATAATAATAATAATAATAATAATAATAATGAATATAGAATAATACAAATAGAAATCAGAAAAAACACCAAGGTTTTAAAATAAAATTTGATATAAGATATTATAATTATAATAATAATAATAATAAAAATATGGTCTTTGTTCGCGGGAGATTTGAACTTGGGTCGCCTGCACAGTAGGCGAATGTCTTACTAAGTGAGCCACCAAGCCTTCGTATAAAGACCATCAATTTTTTGGTCTATATGGGAAAACATGCTGAAACATCGATTCGATTTTTAATTAATCAAATTTAATTAGTTAAACACAAAATTTTGTAAGATTGGTGACATGAGTGCAAAATTGTTTTGAATTGAAATAAAACAAAATTTGCGGTATTACGGAACGGCACGTTCTTGACACGGGTTAAATCGAAACCGCACGCGGAATGAGGCTATTGCAGTTTGTGGACATTTTGTTTATTTATTTATCTCAGAAACGGTTAAACGTTCGGTAAGGAAATGTCGGCTATAACGATTTCGCGGGTTTTGAGCGCACAGCAGGCCGATCCGCAGCGCCCAGCACCTGCCCAGATCAGCGTCCATACCGGACAAACTTTACAGTAGAGGCGAAGAAGGACTTCCGGCTAAGCAATTTATATATATAGATTGCTCCCTATTAGTCAATCCGGAATGAGCGTGGATTCTAAAAGATAACCCTTCCATAAGTTATGACTATGCCAAATGAAAAAACAACAGCCTTTGTTTGAAAGTCAACATAGGTGTGTAAGTTTAACCTCGGCGTCTGTACACTTAACTCGAAAGCTTTCACTCCGGCAACATCGACTGTCCACGGTTTAAATAATACAAGAACAGTTCCTGTTTTCAATATCGGCTGAGGAATGGACGAACCATAAGCATAACTAGTGAGAACTGAGCTTGATTACTGTGGTTAAATGTTGACGAGCGGCAGCAGCCGGGTTCGTGGTAGGGTTTTTCCCTCATCGCCGCCTGGATCTCTAGCCAAGGGAAACAGTTTAAAGGGAGGCAATTCCAAATTTAATGACCACTAGCGGGCCTTGTCTGGCCTGCATCGACTGGGGTCAACTGTCACGTATTGGGTGCCGAGGGGAGTCATGGAAGTCACGTAAAATGATGAACATTTTTACTTTATCTTCATCCTTATCGTTTGTTTCTTCTCTGTCGTCGCCACCGGCGGCATTGATACCTTCATCCATCTCCTCCTCCTCCTCCTTCATCTTCACTTATTTTAACGTGCAATGGTGGTTGACGATGGAGAGCTACAGTTGGTTGTTGGCTGTTCATTATGTCTTTCATTTTGTAAATATTCTTTTTTGGTTTTTTTTGGACGGGGGGCAGGGGGGGGGGGGGGTTGGTGAAGGTGTGGGAGTGGGGATGGCGAGAATTGGCTGAGATTCGTTAGGTGTGGGTGATGAGGGTTAGGAACATTGGAGGCTGCATGTATCATGTGATCACACATACACACGCAGAAGATTTATGTGCATAGGAATTGCCGCGACCAAAAGAGGCAATTGTAGTCCTTTGCTTGCATGATTCTGTAAATAAATTTAATTTTAAAAAAGAATGTTAAAAAAAAGGAAATACCGCGACCGGGTCGCCCAGTACCTAAGTACACCCCGTCTCGTGCAATTTAAAAGTCGAAATGCAAACTACCGAAATCAATTACCCTTTGCATAATTGCACCTAGCATCTTGTTACAATGGTCATTGTAAATACCAAAAAAAGTGGAATTTAGGGCTAACGTTACAAACTTACTTTGACTACGAGACAGGTCATTGTAACAGTCACAGTGAGTGTTGCCCCACTTAAAAATATAAGCTTACAACCAAAAATAACGTTTTCGTAAGTATAGTTACTTTTGCAATGAATGCATTCCGTATGTTTTGTGGGTATTTATAGCAACGGCGACCAACATTCTTGTGCTAAAAAAATAACATCCACCAAAGCCGGTAAGAGACAGAAACCTTTTAAGAAAATTGATCGTAAGGTTTTTTTTTCGATTTAGAGTGATAAAAATAGACACTGCCCCACGCTACCGCAGACACTAAAGACGCACTCTTCAAGCCGCATAATTCACTCAGAAATAAGGTCAAAGGTCACACGGCCATCGTATTGGTGTACCGTTAGGAAAGGTGGGGGCGGAGGGTGGGGTTAAAGCCCACTTTAACAATGCACATTTTAGTGCAAACCCGTTTTCACCAAAAGTAAAGAAAGCCTTGGAATTTTGGTCTTTTAAGGAATATTGGAGGCAGGGTTGGGCTTGGACAAATTTTTAAAGAAAACAGACGTGAAATGGAAAGGGTGTTTTCATGTTTTTAACGGACAAAAAGAAATGACAATTTAAGGCTAAAAGTCGGTGAATATTTAGGGTACTTCTCAGTTATGAAGGAAAGGGTAGTTGTCGCGTGAGACTAGTTTAACCAGCACTACGTATTTAGATAAGTCTAAGCCTTAGATAAGTCAGCCTACTAGCCTAAGTAAATTAACGTTGCTGTGCAGCAGGCGACGAAAGTCAATGGGGGATTAAGCGTGTGTATGCTGACGCTGGCTCAGTTAGGCAATGACTTCATTCAGCTGACGTATACACCCCCTGGCCAGGAAGCGCTCATGTATACTAGTTCTACCCGGTTTAGGCGGACCACAGACTAGGTAGATTCATTCTGTGTTCGAACTGCATCGAGGAAAGAGCTAGGCTCTAATAGATCTCTCTACTGGAAGACTCAAAGCAGGAACTGGTGAAATTCTATTCAACCTAGTTAGCCACAGCCTGACATTGTCAAAAAGACGAGCAGGCACCGTTGGCCCGAAGCTGAAGGACAACCATTGCGCGTCACCTCTGACATTCGGCCTGCAGTGGATTCGAGCACTGAGCTACGATCACACACCAGTCGGCCAGCCAGGAGAACACTCCACCACAACACAGCTCTTAAACTGAACACAGCTAAGTGCTAACGAAATCGTGCACTAAAACTGTTTTAAACGGAATGTGCGATAGTCCCCTCTTCCAGAAACTGGAATAGGAGGACAGGCAGATCGAGTAGCCCTATTATGAAACAATAGCTGCAGATACCTATCAAGGACCGATCTATTCGAAGTGATATTTGGAAATTTAAGTTATTATATAGATTAGAAGATTTTGTATAGAGTAGAGGAAATAAATGTGTGATATTTTACTGTTACCAAGTGGCTGGACTACCTATGTTTCATAGCCGTGTGAGAGCGAGTGTGTCAGTGAATCTCTTACCATTTTCTCTCTATCTCTGTAACCCCAGCCTAAACATTGACCGAGCTAAACTTATAAATGTATTAAGATTAGTCACCGGGAGATTAACTAGCGATCTCCATCGACGAAAGACGAGTGGGTAATAGCATTCCATTGTGCAGAGCCCAGCCACAATAGACCCACCGTCACAGTAACCTTGGATAAATTGTACAAAGAAAACAGACGAAATGGAAAAAGCAGAATTCGATGGACTCTGAAACGATTCCCATCTTATGGTAATCCTCCCTTATTGTCCCCATTCCAAAAGAGTTCAAACCCACACAGATGAGAGACTACCGCCCAGGTGCTTTAACCCCACTTCCCATGAAATGTTGGAGAAAATAGTCCTCCGGAACCTTTTACCCTTTGTTCAATATAATCTTGACCCCATTCACCTTGCTTATCGCCCCAGCCGAGGTGTCGAGGATGCCATTGCCACACTCTTGCACAAAATATTGAAGCATTTGGAGAATCCAGGCAACTACGCACGCATCCTCTTCGCTGATTTCTCGTCTGCATTTAACACGATGCAGCGTCACATTCTGGTTGGAAAGCTCCAGCAGCTGATTGTCCCCTCTTCCAATGTCCGTTGGGTCCAACAGGCGTCAGCAGGTCAGAGTAGCAGACGCAGTCTCACCAGAACTAGTAATAAATACTGGAGCGCCTCAAGGCTGCGTACTGAGCCCTTTTCTGTACATAACTTACACGAATGACAGCGTTGAGGAAAAATGTTCTTGTGTAAAATTTGCAGATGGCTCTGCGGTGCTGGCTTTGATTTCTGACGCAGAGTCAAAACACATGGACAAGGAAGAAGTGGACAGGTTTGCAGAGTGGTGTACGGAGCTCCACCTGGAGCTTAGTGTTACCAAAACCAAAGAGCTGGTTGTGTATCCTCGGAGAGATGCCGTACCTGTTGTCCCCTTGACCATAAGCCAAGAGTCGGAAGAGGTGGTGCAGTCGATGCGTTACCTTGGACTCACACTGGATTCCCAGTTCTCATTCATGGAACATATGGCTGTCACTCAAAGTAGGAGTCAGCAGAGGCTGTATGTGCTGAGGAGACTGCGGTCCTTTGATGTTGCCCCCAAACTTCTGTTGAACCTCTAGCGTAGCATTATTGAGCCTCTTCTCACATATTGCGGTATGATCTTTTTTTCCATCCTTGTGTGTCTCTAAAAAAAAAAAAGCTTCTCAAAGTCTCTAAACCGCATCCAAGGTAATCAACCTCCAAGTACCTTCCATAACAGATATAAAAAAGAAGACAATACTCCGAAAAGCACACGCCGTCTCTGCGGATCCATCTCATCCACTTCATGGGGAGTTTAAGCCGCTTCCGTCATGCAGGAGGTTCAGAGTACCCCTTTGCCGCAAGGTGAAATAGAAACTCTCATTTGTTCCAAATGCCATTAACAGACTGAATCAAAGGACTCGGAGCTTTGCATCATCATCATTGTCATCATCCTCTCGAGGATTTACTCAGTAGAGAGATGAGGATGCCCCCCTCCCCCCTCTCCCGCATCCCCTTCCCCTCGAAGGACTGTACAGGATGTATGGTGATGAAGGAAATTATCCAGTGCGTCTCTATGAGTTCTTGAGGCGGATGTAATATTATATTACACAAGTACACATCAGTGGAAATCCCAACAATACCAGTAATATAGCTAAATAAATAAATAAATAATATTAGGAGTGTGTGGTGTGTGTGTAGTGAAGGGAAGAGGTAGGGCCACGGCAGAAGAGAGAAGATGTACAGGTTAATAAATTAGTCAACGTTATTTATACAATAATAATGGAGGCACGAAGGTTAGTGGGGATGGGGAGGAGGAGTGTGGAGACCAGAAGACAGCTATAGCCATTGGCTTCTTGCTGTATTAATAGTGTATATATTTGAGAGAGTGTATTTACCTTGCTGTTGTACTGAGGAGATGGGTGCTCTATTGTCTTGTTGTATTATCTTTTGCCATGCATGCACTGTGACACAATACATTTTTCCTTGTTTTTGTGGAATAAAGATGACGTGACTTGACTTCACTAGATTGGAAACCTGCAAACCATTTTCGGATGTTCGATAATAATAATAATAATAATAATAATAATAATAATAATAATAATAATAATAATAATTAATAATAATAATTATTATTATAATTATAATCATGATGATGATGATGATGATGATGATGATGATGATGATGGATGATGATGATGATGGCGTTTGACAGAGTCTGGCATGCAGCTCTGTGGGCTACCATGAGAGTGTACAACATCAGCCCTAAAATTATTGAAGTCATCAAAAGCCTGTATGACAAGGCTACCAGTGCAGTCCTCCACAACAGCGCCATCGGAAACTGGTTCAGAACAACAATCGGTGTGCGTCAGGGATGTCTACTCTCTCCAACACTCTTCAACATCTTCCTAGAACGCATCATGTCAGATGCCTTTGCAGATCACGAAGGCACAGTCAGCATAGGGGGTAGAGCAACCTCCAACTTTCGTTTTGCGGATGACATTGATGGATTGGCTGGAGCAAGAACTTGAACAGCTGGTACAGAGGCTTGACACCACCTCCAGAGCCTATGGAATGGAAATAAGTGCAGAGAATACCAAAATGATGACCAACACCACCAATGGCATCAACATGGCCATCAACGTCCAAGGCCAATCCCTCGAAACAGTGCATAGTTCCAAATATTTAGGAGCCGTTGTATCAGACAATGGGTCCCGACAGGAAGTCCTCTTCAGGATCGCACAAACAACTCCGTCCCTGGCGAGGTTGAAGCCAATTTGGAAAGACCGGACCATCAGCCTACATTCCAAGGTAAGACTGCTGCGCTCCCTTGTCATATCCATCTTCCTGTACGCTTGCGAAACATGGACCCTCACAGCAGATCTACAACGAAGAATATAAAGCATGGAGATGAGTTGCATTTCCTATACCCAGCACATCACCAACGACAAAGTCCCACAGACCATCACACAAACCATTGGACAACATGATGACCTGCTCATAGTGGTGAAAAAACGGAAACTCCGATGGTATGGCCACGTCACCAAATCATCAGGTCTTGCAAAGACCATCCTGCAAGGTACAATGCAAGGAGGTAGAAGAAGAGGGAGACCGAAAAAGAGGTGGGAGGACAACATTCGAGAATAGACTGGTTTGACACTGAGCGAAACCATCAGGGTTGCTGAGGACAGAGAAAGATGGAGTACGCTGGTTAAACGATCATCTGTGATGCCCCTACGACCTCCGAGTTACGGGATAGGATAGGATCGGACTACTACTACTACTACTACTACTACTACTACTACTACTACTACTACTACTACTATTTTGAATAGCGCAAATCAGACACAGTTTTTATTCAAAGTACTTTTAATAGGCATTCGCTCGCACCAACGGCAAAACACAAAAGTCAATCTAAATGAAACGACACACACATACACACACACAGAAACACACACACACACACACCCACACACACACACACACACACACACACACACACACACACCCAAACTGCCATTTAAAGTGGAGGTGGATGGGGGATTAGAAACACACAAACACACACAACCATTTAAATTGGAGAAGGAGAGGGGATCAATGGTCACAATGAATGTGGAATTTTAGTGATGACGTCAAAGCAGTTTTGAGGCATTGCTTCGTTTTACAAA
The DNA here is from genome assembly GCA_036898135.1 of Oncomelania hupensis. Classification (NCBI taxonomy): domain Eukaryota; kingdom Metazoa; phylum Mollusca; class Gastropoda; order Littorinimorpha; family Pomatiopsidae; genus Oncomelania; species Oncomelania hupensis. The sequence continues at coordinate 31,022,405 of CM072519.1, forward strand.
AAAGGTCTTCGAGGCAAACGAATGAGGAAAGGAACACTGTCGAAAATTGAGAGAGAATATTATTTTGATACTTCCTACTTATTTTTGGATGTTTGATAATGGTCACAAAGATAGGGAGAATTTAAAGAAAATTTCTCGTATCTCTCAGTTAAATCTTCAGGTCACTTTAAGAAATTAAAACAGACGGGACAATGGGAAGGTTGGTACGTACTGTAAGTGTTTAGGTGATCATCACAAAGATGTTCTACCGTAGCTCAGAAGTAGAGCGTTATTAACCTGGCACCTATGTGATCAAGGTTCAAATCTCGTGGTGGGCTAAATACAAGTGGTAACTTTTTCAATGTTTATTTTAGCAGTACCTGAAATATGATTGCTCTTATGGGTGGGTGTGGGTTTAGACCCTACCCCACATTCCTAGGATGGTTATTAACCCCGTCTGCCATATCGCCAGTGGTGGGTGTAGACGTTAGACTTCACTGTTTATTCATTTATGCTAGAATTTTAAAGTCAATTCGTATTCGTGGAATTACTCAGTTAAGAAGTTAAGACGCCTTTGGGCAAATGAATAAAGAAAACAGACGGGACATGGAAAGAGTAGACAAAGTGGCTATACCTTTAGGGTGTTTTTGGATGTTTGATACATGGTCACAGAAAAGACGGCTTTTTAGAAATAACGTTGGGGAATATTTGTGGTGCACGATTCAGTTACGAAGCCTGGTGCCAATTGAATAGTGAAAGCAGACGGAAGATACATCAAAGATCCAAAATATAAAAGGAATATAGGTTGGTAAACCGCAAAGGTATTTTGGAGGCTAATTGATAGAAAGCCATGTTGGAAATGTTCCAAATCCTGTCTTTATTTGTACTGAATCTGTCGTGTCGACCAAAGTGATTGCACCGATGTTCCAATAGCACAGAGCCTACATCAACACTGACTTCGTTAACACGTTTTAAATACGAACGTCCAGCTCAGAATAATATTATAAAATATTTGGAGATTTTGGAAATGATACAAAAGTCCGCTAATAGGAATGTGTTGCAGATTCATTAGGAATAACTAGAACCGGGAAAAATATACATCAGTGATAGCTACTGTTGTAGCAGAAGTCCAAGAAAGTGTGTAAATCACTGCGTCCATAAAATGATTTCTGTGCTATGATAAGACAGATTGGAGCGATGGATAGCCAGCAGCGTCAGACACGAAGCACAACACACGCAACTTTCATCTCCCTCGGTCCTACTGGGCACCTTGTTTCTTTTCTCTTCGGCTTGTTGTTAGAATATATTTTTTGGGGTGTGTGATTTCTCCTTCTTCTTCTTCTTCTTCTTCTTCTTCTTCTTCTTCTTCTTCTTTGTAGTGGATCCACTTTACCCTCTCTACCACCCCACCCTTGTCTCTCTCTCTCTCTCTCTCTCTCTCTCTCTCTCTCTCTCTCTCTCTCTCTCTCCCCCCCCCCTCTCTGTGCCAGTATGTACTTTCAGTAAAGAACATTTTTGTACGAAGACAGTACACTCGCTTTAGAATTGGTATGTCTAAATTAAATTGTCATTTCCTTCAGTATAAGCCTATTGCAGATGATAGGAAAGCTTGTCCATTTTGTCAGACAGTCGATGAAACTGAATTTCATTTTTTATTAGCATGTCCACTGTACAATGAAATTAGAAATGAATTAATTCCTGTAAAATACTGCAGACATCCGTGTTTGGCCAAGTTTCGACTGTTGGTATCATGTCCAGTTTCAGCTGTTGTTAATAATCTGGCTGTATTTATATATAAAGCTCTCTGCAAATTATTAGAACAATTTGTGTGAAAGTGAAATAACTGAATCAAAAGATTTATTTAAAGTTTGGAAAAAAGTTAAAGAAATTAAAACTGGCTATAATTTGCCACAATATCCAATTAAATTAGAAAATAACCCATTTCCAAACTCAAAAGAAAAAGCGGAAGCTTTTCTTCATGCATTTTCTATGAACAGTTTGTCATCCTCTCTAGATTCAACAGTTATCAAATATAGAAATTCTGAAGAACTCAAAGAAGAATACAGTGATCCTCTACCTAATAATACTCATTTTCTAAATTCAGAAATAACATTAAATGAATTAATGATTACATTACAATCTTTTACTAACAATAATACTACGGTTGGCGTCGATGATTTATCCTATCAAATGCTAGTTCATTTGCCTTTGACTTGGAAAAAGATATTACTTTCATTTTATCAAAACGTTTGGAAAAATGAAACTTTTCCTTCACTCTGGACAAAGTCAGTGGTAGTACCTATTCTAAAAGAAGGCAAACCTAGATCTTGTGTTAATAGTTATAGACCAATTTCGCTAACTTCTCATGTTGGTAAAGTAATGGAGAAAATTATAAATAAACGGTTATTACATTACTGTGAAAAGAATAACATAATACCAATTAATCAAGCTGGATTTAGAAAAGGTAGAAATACGTGTGATCATCTTGTTAAATTAACAAATCAAATAAAAAAGCAATTCGCTAGAAGAAAGAGTATTTTAGCAACCTTTTTGACGTTAAAAAAGCATATGATAGTGTGTGGACTTCTCGTTTATTATTGAAATTAAAAAACATAGGTATAACAGGGTACATGTTTCAATATATAAAGAACTTTTTATCCGACAGATTTCTATGTACAAGAATAGGCAAGATATATTCGGAATTCAAAAAGGTAGATTTAGGGATTCCACAAGGATCGATAATTGCTCCCATATTATTCAATATTCTAATACACGATTTACCAAAAGCATTATCAAAGCATACGAATATTGTACAATATGCAGATGACATTGCTATGTGGATTCAAACAACGTTAAGAAAACGTACAAACAAACAAACTATAAATTATATTCAAAAATTATATCAAAATGAATTAAATCTGCTTTCTAAATATATGAAAGAGAACGGATTAGAATTATCAGGAGAAAAGACTTATTTAATGTTATTTAATAATGGCCAACATCCAAAATGGTTACCAAAATTTGAATTAAATGGTATTACATTACAATATAAAGAAAGTATCAAGTTTTTAGGAGTATATTTGACTTCCAAACTAAACTGGCGAACTCACATTGAATATCTAATTACAAAAGCAAGAAAACGAATAAATTTTTTGAAAATTGTAAGTGCACAGCCATGGGGAAATAATACAAAAACTTTATTTCATTTAGCTATTTTCCTAGTTAGATCTTCATTAACATACGGTCAAGAAGTTTACTTTGCTGCTTCAAAAACGTATATTAAGAAACTTCAAAGCACAGATTGTAGAGCAGTAAAATTGGCTCTTGGGGTTCCAACTAGTACAAGTATAATTAAAACTTATAAAGAAGCAGGGATATTATCTTTAGATGAGCAAAGACAATTATCATGTTCTAAATATGTAATTCGAAGTTTGTCAGTAAACAATTCAGTATCAAATGATATTTATTTTGATTGCAAAGAATATCCAAAACGATCAGAAAAAATTCCTTATCTTCAACCAATAAAAAATTATGTAAATCAAACCATGACTGAATGTAATATTAATTTATTAAATATACCCATTTTACCATTAATACCTCAGATGCCATTTTGGGAACACTTAAATGCAAATTTTGATGTAGATTATTCTACAGTTACTAAAGGTGAAAATATTAATGTTCTTGTAAGTGAAGTAAAAGAACACTTGGAACAAAAATATTCTTTTCACTTAAAAATATTTACAGATGGTTCAGTATTGGATTCACTTGATAGCGGGTCAGGATTTGTTATACCAACTCTAAAAATAGACAAATCATATTATATTGGAAAAGGATTTTCGATATTTACTTGTGAGTTATATGCCATTCTAATGGCATTACAATATATTGTTGAATCATACTTAGATATATTTAATATATTAATTTGTGTTGATTCAAAATCAGTTCTACAATCTATACAAAATTGGGAGAATAAGACTAGATCCGATTTATTATTTGAGATCAGATATTTGATACATGTAATTATTAGTAGGGGGATTGGTGTTAACTTTTGTTGGGTTCCATCTCACTCCGGCGTGTGTTGGAATGAATATGCAGACAAACTTGCAAAAAGAGGAGCTTCAAATGTAAAGTCCATAAATGATTGTAATCTGAAATTATCTAGTCATGAACTCGTTTCATTATTGGAAAAACATTTTCAAAAATTAGTAAATAAACAAATTATTTTATCATGTTCAAGAAATATTGCAAAAGTTATATATAAAATGCGCTTGGATTCGTGGTTAACAAAATATGTAAAAGATATTAAATGTATATGTCAACAGCCAGTTTCCATAAAACATTTATTATTTGAGTGTACATCTTTGATACCATTGTACACAGCAAAGAATGTAATGCTAAAAAACACTGATGATATTAGCAATATATTGTATAATCAAGCAATAATAGAAACTATAGCAAGTATTATTTTAAATACCGATTTAAAAGATATTTTTTGATTGTATAGATGTGCGCGCGCGTGTGTGTGTGTATGTATGTGTGTGTTTGTGTGTGTGTATGATCGTCTAAAATCATTGTATGAAATGAATAGACGTTAAATAAAAGAAGTGAACTGATCTCTGCTTGCGTGAAAGAATGATGAAGCAAAATGGTTGAATGTAATATAGTGCTTGCGATGATATGTATCATATAAGTATGCCTTCCTGCATTGTTTATTTTTTTGTTTATTTTATTTATTAGTTATTTTGGCCCACTCATTGTAACGGGCCGGTGGTCTACACAATAAACCATTCTGATTCTGATTCTCTCTCCCTCTCTCTCTCTCTCTCTCTCTCTCTCTCTCTCTCTCTCTCATCCTTCTTTCTATTCTTCTTAACCTTAAGTTTAAATAAGGGGAAAAAAAAAAAAAAAAAAAAAACGCTGAAAAGTACATCCTTATGTAGATTCCAGGTTGTAAAGAAAAAAAATAGACTGGCGAAATGATAAGGGTAAAAAAAAAAAAAAGTTCGGCTATTAAGAGATCCTGTCCCTTTTTACATTATTCCATCAATGGAAAATGAGCTTGGAGATTGAAAGACGAGGTGAGTGCACCTTGCATTCCCGTAAGAATACGATTTGCAGTAATGCTGCTTTTCTGCTTCTTCCCTTTCACAATGGGCTTACCATGGGGACGGTGGGAAAAGCAGTGTCGAAAGTAAATGCGATTTCCCCGACGACGTGATCAGCTTCCATAATGACCGACGCAGCTACGATCCGTAACTCTTCCTGCTCAGCGTCAGCGGCTTTGTCTCCCTTATTAGGCGAAACGTGCTCATGCCTAAATGTGTGCGTTGTGTCTACATCAATGCGCTCTCACTGGATGTACTGGAGGAAGAAAAGTAACACCTGCCGAATTTCGCAAGAGAAAAACAACAGATCTGGATACTCGGTAAAAAAATTAATTGAGAGAAAAAGAGAGATTCAGAGAGAGAGAGAGAGAGAGAGAGAGAGAGAGAGAGAGAGAGAGAGAGAGAGAGAGAGAGAGAGAGAGAGAGAGAGAGAGAGAGAGACGGTATTTAATGTTGTAGGTTTAAGTTTAAGTTTATGTACGGCTCTAGCCTCCGAGAGGCATTCAGCTAAGTTGAGCAAACATAGCATCATAGAGACAAAGCAAGATCAACAAGCTATATGCGTTCAATACAATATAATTATGTACAGGCATGTTACGTTTGAGACGCGCACGATAGGTCCGATCGTTTTGTTTTGTAAAGCATGCAATAACAGTGTATTTACCTTTGATTTGATTTTGCGTTGTTGTTAGAAGAAGCTTTGTATAGTGTTAATAATTTTTATTGGTCGATATTATTGGAGAATTTTCTAGAATTACTTGTTTACTATCGATCGAAGCATGTAGATAAATCTAGAAATAGCTAAGAGATTCGTTTAACCTAAATAAAGTTATATGACGTAAGACAGTGTATAGTTCCGGTGACGAGTTTTGTTCTAATTGGCTGTTATTGCGTCACGCTAGAATGTTCAAACTTTCTCTCGATTATAGAGGAACTATATTAGCGGTGCACTGTGTCGTCTTGAAAAAGAAAGAGTTAAAAAGTGAAAAGCGATTGAGCGATCTTGTATGCAGTTGTTGATGATGTATGCTGAACAAAGTTGGAAATCTTCATACGACGATTCCTGCCTTGTTGCTGAGTGAACAGGTTGCGTGGATAAACGAATCTGAGTTACACTTACGAAGATTCAAGTATCGGGGCTGAATCAACAAGTGATAAAAATAACAACCGTGTAACAATGCACACAATATGAATAATCTAGCAATTCTGACAGGCACTTACATGCACTTCATAATTATACAGGTGAGAGAATAAGGAGAATAAAAAGACAGTTCTTTAATCCAATCATACTATTTGAACCCTGAAGAAATGATATAAATGAATCGACATAAATTGTCCCACTTCTTTGAGGAATTTGCGTTCATTAGATCGTTAAGTGTATGTACATTTGGGTGGTGGTTATAATAATTGAACTAAAACTATTACATTTTAAAGCTTTCCTATTCAAATAACCTGCATTGGTTCTAATATATGTTATTCGGTGTCTGGTTGTGGCATAGGTACGAGTTTGAGGTCGAACATTTTGTTATGCACGTAAATGCATTGGAGACAGATGCATTACGTTTTTTGTGTTAAGGGGAGATAATAGTGACGAGAGATACGTGGGTTTTTTCCCCCCGTGTTTTCGCAAGCGTAAGCGCCGGCGTTTCTTTAAACGGCGGGGAAAAGGGAGGATTGGCCACACCTAATTGCCTCAGTCGAAATACGACAAAATAGATTTCTGGTCGCCGTCAGAAGAGTCTGTTGTATATCTGTTAATTGCATGTAGCGCCCCAATGTTTATTTTGTATCCGTACTGAGTGGGTGTGTACCTAATAAACAGCCTCTGGCACTTTCTATATCTGCAGCAGGTTGGTGGGACGTGGGAAGTTTGTTTCCTTTAATCTTGTTAGAGTCAAAGCATTGTGTGGAAATGGCAGGGACGTGCGTGGGAGCGGTAAAGTGGGGGACAAAATAGAGGTTGATTGGTTGTTGTAGAATTGTAACAAGAAATAGTAGGGACGATCTTAGAAAAAATAAACAATTCCATTAAATAAAATATATATTTTCAGTTGTTTCCCATACCCCCTACCCTAGCACTGGGGTAGCTGTTTCTTTAACTGTCTAGACTTCAGCTCTGCAGGATTTGACAAAATGCAAATGTGGTAACGCTGGCTTACGCAATGCAATGGTAAATGCGCAGACAAATTAAACAAAATATAGACATTGAAATCCTACATTAGACAGGGAACTGATGCAAGGAGAGGGGTTGTCCGTTCAGGTGTTTTTCATTAGCTTATGCTTTAAAGGAAAGTTTCTGTCTACAACTTCAAACCTTTCTTTATATTTGTTTCATTTCCGATTGAATTTACATTAGACGCATTACATTAACATAGACTTTGAGAGCATTTCAGCAACGTTTTCCCTCCGGTTAGTGATTGTGAAAGCAATTATTAAAGCTTAAGGTTATGTGACAAAGAGAAATCATAAAAAATAAAACGCATTTAGAAAATGCCTTTGCTACATCCATTGTATGCAGGTATTTATCTATATTAAATCTGTTAATATAGAGCGGTTTATATCCTTTTGGGAAAGTCCATTTACGTTTTTTTTGTTATTTAAACTCTGTTCTGTTCTCCATCTTCCCGTATATTAATTAGGAATGTGTTTTCTTTTAAAGATGAAATCTTTTTTTCTCCATTTCGTTTTTGCTTCTTTTCTTTTTTTTCATTATTTTTTTTAATTTCTTTTATTTTTTTCCTGTTTTTATTGCATACTTTTGCTGTAAACGTTTTCTTTTCTTTTTTTCATTCTTTCTTTCTTTCTTTCTTTCTTTCTTTCTTTCTTTCTTTCTTTCATTCTTTCTTTCTTTCTTTCTTTCTTTCTTTCTCTTTGTTTTGTTCTTTTTTTCTGTTTCTTTCATTTCATTTTTTTTCTTTATTTTTTTCGTTCTCCTTATTTTTTCCCCTTAAAGTTTCTATTCTTTCATTTTCTTCCTTCATTCTTTCATTTTTTGTTCTTTCTTTTTGCTGGATTGTTGCTTTTATTTTCTTTCGTTTTACCTCCTTACTTTCTCTTCATAAAAGTTTTATGTTTCCTCTCTCTCTCTCTCTCTCTCTCTCTCTCTCTCTCTCTCTCTCTCTCTCTTTCTCTCTGCTTCTCTCTTTCTCTCTCTCTCTTTCTCTCTCTCTCCCTCTCCCTCTCTCTCCCTGTCTGTCTGTCTGTCTCTCTCTTTCTCTCTCTCTCTCTCTCTCTCTCTCTCTCTCTCTCTCTCTCTCTCTCTCTCTCTCTCTGTATTTGCCCTTCTCTCGAAGTTGTTATCTTATTTTTATTTTTATTTTTATTATTTTTTGGGGGGTTGGTATTTAAAATATTTTTGTTTATTTTTTATTCGACTCCACTGCCTGTCTTCGATCTCATTTTCCCGTACTTTCGCCATTTCCTTCCCTTTTTTTTCCACTGTCCTCCTCGTTTTTCTTGTGCTGTTGCTTTCAATATGTAGCTTTATTTTTATATTCTTTATTGCTTGATTATGTCTGTGGCTTTCAGAATGTGATGTGATGAAATTCTAGATTATTAGAAATATTGGATAGGGGAGAATAATATTTGCGATCGATTTATACAGTCGTTCTGCTTTGCAAAAACTCATCATTGCTGCTGAATAAACTGGGGGGAAACGCTGTCCAAATCCAATATAATGATGTATGCAGGAGGTTTTGACCGTCAGGTGGAGCTTGATGGGCGTCTTGAGCAGTAGCTTCTGAAAAACGTGCTACTGGAAGTTTTCATCGTCGTTATCATCATCATGATCATCATCCTCCTCATCATTCTCATCATCTTCATAATCGTCGTCGTCGTAGTAGTAGTAGTTGTTGTAGTTGTAGTAGTAGTAGTAGTTGTTGTTGTTGTAGTAGTAGTAGTTGTAGTAGTTGTTGTTGTTGTTGTAGTTGTATTAGCAATGATAATAGTTTTCTGCATCATCATCAGCAACATTTTATACCGCACCTTGCATGTAATTAATGAGACTTTGGGCAATTCTGCCGTTGAGAGGGAACGACATAAGAATGTGATCTTTTTGTTGTAAAGCTTATTTCACAACTATAGTTCAGAAGTAAATTATATTTGAATGGCAAGAAATTGAACAAGTGTATAGATTATTAACATGCATAACATGAATTAATTTTCCTTTTCCAAAGCGATAAATGAATCATTAGTATAAATTGAATGATATTTTGAAAAAGCGATAATTGAAAGATCTGTTGTTTTGTTACTCTGCACATAAATATCACATTTATTTCATCGTTCTTATATTTATTTCATCGTTCTTATATAGCGCTTTTCCAGCTCAAGAGCTGCTCAAGGCGCTGGCCGATACAGGATCTAACTCAAGCCGCCCGATACGCCCACCCGCAGCCTTTGGGCGCATGGTCTGACGCCCGGACAACTGAGCACAATCCTGGGCAGCCAGGGATGGGGGAGAAGGACCTAGGTGCATGCTGGGTGTTTTTTTTTTGTCACCGGCACTCACCCGTCTAGGACATGAGCGTCAGGATCTTTAAAGTCCGTTATGATGGAATGTATGCGACACAGACTAGACCTCGGTTTATACTCTCATCCGAAGGAGTAGGAAAACAGGAGTAAAGTGTCTTTCCCAGGGACACAACACAATGGCCCGGCCAGGGCTCGAACCCGGGACCTTCCGATCCGCAAGCCGAAGCACTACCATTAGACCACAGTGCCTCCCACATGCCCGTGAGATCCACTGTCTTTTTATTTATTTACTTATTTATTTTAAAATCTATCTTGTTAACATTGTTATTGCTATTCTGTGGCGTCCTTTGACGCACTGACAGTGGAAGAGACGAGGGGAAAAGAGGCATGACAATTTGAAGCCCCCAAACGAAATGGAAATGTCTACTATTACTACTATTATACACTTTCCAATTTCGCGTTAGCTTGAGCAGGGTCGGTCGAACGCGAACGTGATTTAAAGCTTGGAGATAATAGTAAAAATGAAAAAAACTAAGAACTATTGGAATAGGTTGAAAGTGCTGTGAAAGAGAGACTGATGACATAGGTCGAGAGAAAGAGAGAGAGGGAAGAGAAAGAAGAGTGTGCTGATACGTAGTTCTGACTAGGACGATGCTCGTCGGTTTGAACGTTTTGGCGGTAACAGTTAAAAGACAAAACTCTTCGGACATTGGTGGAAAGCGATGCGAAAGATAATGATGACGTGAGTGAGAGGGATCGATGTGTGAGAGTGAAAGAAAAGGACAGAATGATGCACGGATAAAATTTAGTATTTGAAAAGAGAACAGCTTACTGCTCAGTGTGCTTGCCCGCCATGCAAAATATCATGGCTCAAGTCTCCAAGATGAGGGGAGATTTTTCTTATCTACGCGCGTCAACTTTAAGCTCACACTTGTACATGTGTTCACTCCTTCATCCCCACCCCCGTGTCGCCTCAGTAGCACATTAAAGAACCCAGATATTCTGTCAGCAGTACAATTAAACCATCATACACTAGGGACGATAGGGGTGGCATTTCAGACCATGGCGTTAAGCTTCTACGCTACTGGTGCTGCTGCTGCTATTGATGATGATGATGATGATGATGATGATGATGATGATGATGATGATGATGATGATGATGATGATGATGATGATGATGATAATGATGATGGGAGGTAATGCGCATCGCTACCAGCGCTTTCAAGATACAGTTGAAAGTACCACTGAGTAGCGTGAACAGGATATATCGTAATATCGCCAAGATAATAACTTGAGTCCCCTATGAGCGGGCGAGGCTACTTGCGAAATCACGGAAAAAGCGCAATTTGATTGCAGTGAACTCATGAAAATAGAAAAATGTAAGTTTTGTCTCCTGTAGGGGACGAATTAGGTCAAACTGTATTAGTTTCTAGGTCAACTGTCTTTTACGAACCGTTTGAGAATGTTTTTGAACCGTTTGTTGACGCCGGATAGTGTCCTCACTTGGTTTCATGCAATTTAAGAATCCAACAAGGCAATTGGGTTTTTGAGACGGAAAGAGCGGAATGTTGTAGAGCAACATCTGTATATATTTACAGTGAAATTGCGCTTTTTCCGTGAAACTGCAATCAATAGTGTATGCGTGCTGAGGGATTTTAAACAGATAGGTATACGGATAACCTTGTACTTATAACTACGTTTTAGTGTGCGTGTTTTGGAGAGTGAGGAGGCTAAATATGAGACTTAGAATTGTCCTATCAGTCAACTGATCCTCGTGGGACGACCTTGCAGACTAATCTATTATCCTCATTGACAGCTTTATTCCCTATATTTTACTTGAAGCTAATTTTCTGTTCTTTTTCCAAATCATTTACACTAACAGTAAGTAGTACGAAAATGGGTTTGTGCATGGATTGCTTCATGATGAAGTAAGTGTGTGTATTGGTGTGTGTGTGTGTGTCTGTGTGTGTGTGTGTACACTCTTGATGCACGTAAACCTAAAATTAATCGTACATGTTAGGAAATCTCACTTAGTTTGCATATGATGATGATGATGATGATGATGATGATGATGATGATGATGATGATGATGATGATGATGATGATGATGATGATCTTGATATCATCATCCATCACCGTCATCATCATCATCATTATCATCCGGTTCCTCAAGAACCCTTTCTTTCATCTTCCATGTCTATAATTTACACACTAAGACTGAGGGCAGCTCAAAACGATCTACCCAGAAACTGTGACGAGGATTTATAATCGCCAACAAGGACAATGATGGGTTAATCTGAAGTAGTCTGCGCCGAAACCTTACAGTAAATCATAAACTGCATCTTGAAGCGGAGTGTGCGATTCCATTAACATTGGACATCGTACTTGGCCTTATCAAACAGACTGATACAACTTTTTTTAACCACTGGATCCAAGAGGTGCACTTCATAAAAATGCTTGCGTTAAAAAAAATGTCCATTAGATATACTAGACTGTTGCCACACTGAAACTGCAATCGGCCGAGTGTTGCAGTTTGTGGACCTGTCATCGCCAAAGGCATCCACCGTGTACAAGAGTGAGACTGCTGCCATACGCGATTATTGTACCTGTCTTAGAACTACATTTAAGAACTAGAACGGTCTGGGCCAAAGGCTTTCACGATATATGAGACTGCATCCACTGTTAGCCTATTGCAACAGGGCGATGCAGTCTGTGGATGCTCTGAATCCTTCTGACACTCAGTTTTCACCCAAAGCTTCAGTGTTAATGACAGGCAGCTCCAGTGGGACCTAGATGGAGCCAAAGCACTCCTTGCTTTTCGCGGGACCGCTTGTTAAAGAATTGTCAGGAGCAAATATGCATGTCCCTCCTGACCATTTTCTCTTGTATTTTTTTTTCCGACGTGCACTGCTGTATGTGTACTCTGTAACCCATGTTATCGTAATTTGTGCATTTTATACAAACAATTTTACGAATTGCTTTAAGGTTAAAATAGTTATAGTAAAGAGTTCAGCTGGTTCTTGTTGACCATGCGCTTTATTGTAGACGCATTCTATAATACGGTTTTATTGTAACCTATTTTGGCTGCAAGATCTTCAAGATGCTGAAGACGGCGGCCCAAATGGAAAGAAGAAGAAGAAGAACAACAACAACAACAAAGAAAAAGAAGAAGAAGAAGAAGAAGAAGAAGAAGAAGAAGAAGAAGAAGAAGAAGAAGAAGAAGAAGAAGAAGAAGAAGAAGAAGAAGAAGATGATGATGATGATGATGATGATGATGATGACGATGATGATGATGATTTGAAATTTGTATACATACACTCCCTGTGTAAATCGATGCTATTTCACTCGGGCTCACCCCGCCCTAATGTTATTGCAGTCTGGTACCAAGGCAGCTTACCTCTTTCAGTAAATTGAATTGTTGTTTGGTTTAGTTGTTTACTTTCCCCTACATTGTAACATTCTGTTCTGTTGTAGTGCATGCGGTTATAAAGTCGGGGGTTTAGCTTTTTATTTCTACTGTGTTACGTTGAAACGCGAATGGTAGTATGTCTGAAGCGCGCACGATAGATCTAATCGTTTCGATTTGCAAAGTATTCAATGATGGAGTTTATTTACCTTTGATTTGAGTTTGCATTGTTGTTAGAAGAAGCTTTGTATAACGTTGATAATTTTCGTTAGTCGATATTATTGGAGAATTCTCTAGATCTGCGTGTTTACTGTCAATAGAAACCTCCCGATAAATGTAGAAAGTGGAGAATGTTCCCGGAAGGAGAAGAAATATGTATGACGTAAGACAGTGATGACGAAGTTTAAAGCGATTGGTAAATTGCGTCAAACGAGATCGTTCCACCTTGTTCTGGACTAGAGAAAAAAATTATATATTCGATGCTCTGTGTGTTGTTGTGGATAGTTGTTGATAGTGAGTTGGAAAGTAAAAAGTTGAGAGTGAAAAGGCGATTGTATGCAGTTGTTGATGTGTGCTGAATAAAAGTGGAAAACTTCATACGTCGAATCCAGACTTGTTGATGAGTGAGCAGGCTGCTTGGATAAACGAATCAGAGTTACACCTTATCAGGACTTCAGCATCGGGGCTGAATCAAATACTGATAAAGAAAAACCCCACCATCAAACGGAGTGTAACATAGTGATTATACTGAGGGGGATCCATTAAGAAGCTGCGGGGTTTTTCCTAGTGACGCGACGATGCACCATGCATCACTTTGAAAAGACGAAGATCGCAAACAAGAAGTGCAAAGTGGATGTCTACTCGTTCGTCTCTTTCTTTTCTACTTCTTTATATCTTTCTTTCCTTTTATTTTTTGCTGTTTCAAAGCATCTGGGTTTTTTTCCTTCTTTTATTTTTCTTTCCTTATTCTAGTTTGATTTCTTTTCACCCATTTGTTCCCAGCTGTTTGGTCGATGAATAAGCTGCTTCTGCCTATTAATACAATACTTCGGGTTTTCATTCTTCGGTTCTTCATTCTCACTGTCTCAGACTCCATGCGCCCATTGTTCTGAAAGAGATGGCGTCGATGATGATAAAAACGACGATTATGATTGATGATGGCCTTGTAAAGGACATGCTGTGACCGTTCCCGGACATACATCACATGATGATGATGGTGATGATGATGATGATGATGATGATGATGATGATGATGATGATGATGATGATGATGATGATGATGGAGTTGTAAATAACGTGCTGTTCTTTCTTAAGTTGACACAGCTGATAATGATGAGGAGAAGGAGGATTAGGATCGTTTGTGGAAGACTGGGTGGGGGTGCGGTAAGGACCACAGACTCCCTACTCAGCATGGTGCAGCAGCTGAGGTCATCAATGTCTTTAAGATGGGACCAAAGTTGAAGGTTTAGGAAGATATGTATGAATGAGTGATCATGAGTCTGGTGTACCACAAGTAGCCAACTTATTTGTGGTATGCTTAGCGCGGTTTCGTTATAGCACTGTAGACATCAGTCCTACATGAGAGTGGACTATAGTACTATGCAGCTGTTGCACTTGCCACCTTGTTCCCTCAACCTCTATCCGCTCAGTTCAAACTGTTCTACAGTGTAACCTCTTTAAACAACAGCGTTGTCTTCTCCATATTCTTGTATACGATCTGGCAGAGTGAAGTGGCCTACATCATGGACTCAGTCGCTTGTCATCACTCTTCCCAAAAAGGGTAACCTTCAGGAGTGTGAAAATTGCCGCCCCATCAGCCTCATCAGCCACCACAGCAAGGTCCTCCTAAAAAGTTGAACAAATCATAGCTAAAGAACAAGCAGGATTCAGGGCAAAGCGAAATACCACTGAACAGATTTTCAACCTCAGAATAATCTGAGAACAATACATACAGCACCAACAACATCTATATCCTGTGTTTGTAGACTTCAAGAAAGCATTTGACCGAGTCTGGCATGCAGCTCTGTGGGCAACCATGAGAGTGTACAACATCAGCTCTAAAATTATTGAAGTCATCAAACGCCTGTATGACAAGGCTACCAGTACACAACAGCCCCATCGGGAACTGGTTCAGAACAACAATCGGTGTGCGTCAAGGATACCTACTCTCTTCAACACTCTTTAACATCTTCCTAGAGCGCATCATGTTAGATGCCATTGCAGATCACGAAGGAACAGTCATCATAGGGGGTAGAGCAATCTCCAACCTCCGTTTTGCGGATGACATTGATGGATTGGCTGGAGAGGAACAAGAATTTGAAAAGCTTGTATAGAGGCTTGACACTACCCCCAGAGTCTATGGAATGGAAGTAAGTGCAGAGAAGACCAAAATGATGACCAACAACACCAAAGGCATCAACATGGACATCAAAGTCCAAGGCCAATCCCTCAACACAGTGCATAGTTTCAAATATTTAGGGGCCGTTGCTTCAGACAATGGGTCCCGACAGGAAGTTCTCTCCAGGATCGCACAAACAACTGCTGCTCGGCCAAGGTTGAGTCCCATTTGGAAAGACAGGTCCATCAGTCTACATTCCAAGGTAAGGCTGCTGCGCTCCCTTGTCATCTCCGTCTTCATATACGCTTGCGAAACATGGACCCTCACAGCAGATCTACAACGAAGAATACAAAGCATGGAGACAAGGTGCTACAAAAGACTTCTGGGCATTTTCTATACCCAGCACATCACCAACAACGAAGTCCGACAGACTATCACTCGAGCCATTGTACAACACGATGAAATCCTCACATTGTTGAAAAAACGGAAACTCCGATGGGATGGCGTCGGTCCTTGCAAGAACCATCTTGCAAGGAACGGTGCAAGGAGGTAGAAAAAGAGGGAGACAGAAAAAGAGGTGAAAGGACAACATTCGAGAATGGACTGGTTTGACACTGAACGAAGCCACGAGGGTTGCTGATGACAGAGACAGATGGAGTACACTGGTTAAACGATCATCTGTCGTGCCCCAACGACCTTTGAGTTATAGGATAGGATAGGGATATTCTTGTACTTGTACAAAGTTAATATATTAACATTCTCCTCCATATTCTCTCCCCCCTCCCAATCCTCATCTACTAACCCCTTACTCTTCCTTCTTATGCTTTATGACTTTTATACAGTCTTTGTGATCGGAAATAATGACAATCGATCCTCAGTGGAAATGGGAAAAGGTTAAAAAGTCAGAGTGTAGAACAGGTATTTTTTTCCTCGAGTGTCAAATCCTGATGTAGTATTAAGGTCCCTAAGTACAGTGTCCAGTGCTGGAGAAATTTCTTTGTTGACAAGCCTTGGTTTGAGGTCTTATGTCCAGTTCCCTGTCTCGTTTACCATTTCCTTTGTCCATTACGCTGCCTGGAACTGTCACTTGTCAAGATTCACTTCTGCGTACTTCCTTCTTCCTTCTCCTCTTCTTTCTTGTTCTTGTTCTTTCTTCTTGTTGTTGTTGTTCTTGTTGTTCTTGTTCTTCTTCTTCTTCTTCTTGTTCTTGTTCTTCTTCTTCTTCTTCCTTCTCCCTTTTAAAAAAACTATTTCTAAAAGGACTTATCAATTATAAAGGATAAAGAATTTTTTTATTTACATTCTCGTTACCTGTTTTATTCCAGTCATATTCAATCATTTATTGATTATTCCTCTACTATTTGGGATTCTGCTAGTTGCAATGCAGTGAAGCCTTTATTTAGAATTCACAAACGTGCAGTTAAACAAGTTATTCTTAAACAAAAAAATATCTCCAGATGACTATAAACGGATCAATATTCTACCTCTTAACGACATACTAAAATTTAATAAAGGTGTTTTCATGTAAAAGGTCCTTGCTGGCAATGCACCTCCCTATCTTCTCTTTTCTCCAAAAAAAAAAAACCCTGGCAGATCGTCCACACAGAATGTTCCAATTCCAAGAATTGATCTCTTCAAAACTAGTTTAGTTTATTCTGGTTCCACTTTGTGGAATAACTTTCCTGAAGATCTCACTCCAGCATCTAAATTTACATCATTTAGAACACGTCTCTTAAAACACATTAAAAATTAAATACTCATTAATTGTTAATGTTGTTGATTGATATTAACAACATTAATTTGATTTGAATTGTTTGCAAATGTTTTTATCTAATGATGACTTTGTTTATTTGTTATTGTTCCATGATGTGAATGTTATAACATTGAGTTGTATTTAATAGTTATTGTTCAAGCCCCAAGGGCAAGATGTATAAAATCCAGCATCCAGCGCTTACTCTTTTACCCTTGCAAATTAAAATTTTTATCTTCTTCTTCTTCTTCTTCTTCTTCTTCTTCTTCTTCTTCTTCTTCTTCTAACACGGACACGTTTAATCCCTTCTTTCATCCCTATGTTTGTGGAGTTTAACCTGTCGTATAGACGTCGGAGCGATCTGTTACAACGCAGTCTGTTAAAACAAACGCCGATGTTATGATGTGGTATTCGAGGGGGGAGGGTGCAGTGGTAGAAAGGGAAGAAGCGCAGAAGGTTGTGAAAGTTGGCAGTTCAATGAATTGGACATCGTGACAAGAAGTAATGGCTGGTCAGTTGGAGACGTTATTTTGTGAGTGGCAAGCTGCAGAATAAAGTGGCGATCAGCTAGGCGCGTCGGTCAAGCTGTCGATGGCCAGCCACAAGTCCACTTCAGACCCAGCAAGGGGTCAGTGATGTATGGACACGACTGACCAACCTACTGACCAGCCTCTGCCATCATTGTCCACTTCGTCTGGTCGCGTCTGTCTGGCAAAAAACTCTTTTAAGATTCTGAACGAGAATGCCATGTGGCTACATTACGAGACTAAAAATTGTGTGCCTGTGAACTTTACATATTAATTATATTCACCATCGTACTACCATAAGAAGACGCGAATAGAAAATTGTGGACCTAAAAATGAAATGGTTAAAAAAGAATCGCCAATTTGGAATCAAGAGAGAAAACTGAGGTTTTAAATCCAGTTTCAAGCACTTCACGTTTTGCCTTAGGGGTGCCGGTGGTTTTCCGATAAATAGTATCCCCACTTCCTGGAAATTTAGTGCTTTAAATTGCCACTGTCGCTGTCTTTCTCGTTTGTTCTTTCTCATTCCTACTCTGTTTTATCAATGTACTATTTTCTTCGCTAGACCAGTTACCTACCTTTTTCCTTGAAAACTCTCCCCAAACTCCTCATTTGTGTATGGGGTCTGTTGGGTCAGCTTGGATTTATATTCGACGGTTTGTAGAAAATGATCACTAGAGCTTTCTATGGTATTATTATTTAGCAATTTAGGCCTTTTATATGTATGTGTTTTGTTAATATTTTATAATGAGGTTTATATTCTTTTTTTATTTTTGTAAAGTAGAGTAAAGCCTCAGCTTCCTTTGCATGAGACACCTTTATTGTAAAGTGGCCGGCTGGTGGAGTGCCTTCAGTATTGTCGTTAGAGTTCTTTCAGCAGATCTTTTATACGCTAAGGGGAGAATCCTCTTTCTACCAAGTTATGGTCCTGATTTTGTGGTCCTGATTCGGCTTTTTGCAGTCCGCTGGACCATATAAACAAGGATTAATTTACTAACGTTTTGCCTTCCGTTATGCGCATTCGTGAAATGCCTATATTGTTTAGCTAGTATACGCTTTGTTACCCGTGAGTGAGCGTCATCAAGTTTGCATTCGGGACAGCCTATAGCAATGCGCGAGCATGTGTATTGTCTAAATTTATATTTTCGATGTAAGCGAGCGTAACGCGGCTGTCCTGAGAGTGAGAGGTCATTTTGTGAGCGAAGGCATGAGTAAGTCTATACAGACGAAACGGTAGAAGACAGTCATTATTTGGAGAAACAGAATTTCAGAACGTCAGACGCTCAAATGACCCGTTAATAATAATAATAATAATAATAATAATAATAATAATAATAATAATAATAATAATAATAATAATAATAATAATAATAATAATAATATGATGATGATGATGATGATGATGATGATGATGATGATGGTGATGATGATGATGATAATGAGCTTGTATATCACCGTCTCTACGTTAGTATATACATTCGGTGCGCATGCACATGAGATATGATAATCATTGCATTTGCCGAAAAAAATAACTGATTGTAAGAAAATCCTCTGTTGTGGTAGGAGTTTATTAAAATGCGGTAGAGAATGAAATTGAACTGAGATCACTTTGAACAGTGAAAGGTGCAGATCTTGGGTTTTTAAAGGATTCGGCATTAAAAATGCAATGCCGCAATACATTCTCTTTGTATATAGTTATCTCTCTGTCTCTGTATGTCTGTCTGTTTCTCTTTCTCTCTATCTCTGTCTGTCTGTCTGTCTGTCTGTCTGTCTGTCTGTCTCTCTCTCTCTCTGCAAATGTTTATAATATAAATACTTATTCATTCGCTTTTATTAATGAATGTTCTTTTCAGCAATGTCTTTTCTCAAACTTCCATCATCTAGCATACTCTGTATGCGGCATACCTTTATATAGAACAGCTTGGAGATTTTTGTTTTAAACCTAGGTCTTGTTACAACCTCTTTCTCCTTTGTGTAGCATCTTTTTTATTGTGGACATTCTTTTGTGTGCAATAAGCTCTTTTCTAGCAGCTGGTAAATGTACTAGGTTCCCTCTTGAATATATTTTTGTTCTAATACGTTTTTGTACTGTTCTTCTATCTATACATGTATTAGACATTTTTCTTCCTTTCTGTTCTGAATGCAGGTTCTTTGTCGTGAATACTTGTTCTTTGTGTTCTATGACAAGTCTCTTGTCAGTGGTGTATAGTCTCCAAACGTTGTTTCTGTTGATGTCTAGCTGCATAGCAGTGTGACAGATCTTTTCATCACACAGCAATGCCAAGTTTTCTTTTTCGTTCTTCTCTTCTATTGTTGTCTTTCCGCGTGGTTCTCTCTCTGTCCCTGGTTATCTACAGCATGGGTGGCGCGGTAGCGTAGTGGTTAGGGCACGCGCTGGAAGTGTTTAGTTAGGCAACTTCCAGCTTGGTTAGTGCTTCAATGGTCGACCACTTTTAAAATGCAACCACCAAACGACGCTCACAAACACACACCCATATACTTGCAATACATCACAACTGGGTTTATTTTAGAATGTAGGAATCGGAAAGTGATTTTTTGACGGAAAGCACGCAAACTTCTTCTAAAAATGTAAGAATCTAAGTCAAAATCTGCCGTGTTTTGGTAAAAGGAAGTAAGTCCACTTTCCCCCTTTTCGAGATAATCGAGTTTTTATATCTCCTGTTTTAGTTTTTGCCAATATTTTATTATTTCAAAAGAAATATGATTGAACACATCTTCTAAAACATTCTTGTGTTTGTTTTAGGCGAAATAATATTAATGGTAAGAAGAAAATTAGAAATAATTAAAATATTCTGGTAAAGGGAAGTAACTTCCTGCTTCCTTTTACCTGATCATAGCAAGTTGCTTCCTTTTACCTGATCATAGATAGTTGCTTCCCTTTACCAGCCAATAGCAAGTTGCTTCCTTTTACCTGATCATAGCAAGTTGCTTCCTTTTACCTGATCATAGCAAGTTGCTTCCTTTTACCTGATCATGGATAGTTGCTCCCGTTTACCCGCGAATATCAAATTGCTTCCTTTTACCTGACCATAGATGCTCCCGTTTACTCGCGAATATCAAGTTGCTTCCTTTTACCCGATCATAGATAGTTACTTCCATTTATTAGCAAATATGGTGAAGAAACGGAAACTCCGATGGTATGGCCACGTCACCAGATCATCAGGCCTTGCAAAGACTATTCTGCAAGGCACAGTGCAAGGAGGTAGAAGAAGAGGGAGACCGAAAAAGAGGTGGGAGGACAATATTCGAGAATGGACTGGTTTGACACTGAGCGAAGCCATCAGGGCTGCTGAGGACAGAGAAAGATTGAGTATGCTGGTTAAACGATCATCTGTGGTGCCCCTATGACCTCCGGGTTACGGGACAGGATAGGATAGGATAGGATAGGATTAGCAAATAGCAAGTTGCTTCCTTTTACCTGATCATAGATAGTTGCTCGAGCTCCGGTTTACCCGCCAATGTCAAGTTGCTTCCTTTTACCTGATCATAGATAGTTACTCCCATTTATCAGCAAATAGCAAGTTGCTTCCTTTTACCCGCGAATATAAAGTTGCTTCCTTTTACCTGGGAATAGGAAGTTGCTAACTTTACTAGCAGATACTAAATTGCTTCCTTTTACCTGCGAACAGCAAGTTGATTCCTTTTAGTTTTACTAGCAGATAATAAGTTGCTTTCTTTTAATAGCAGATCCTTACATATTTCTAGTAAGTGGACTTGTTTCTTCTTGCCCCCTTTATAGGACTTCAGGACTGGTGTACAGGGACGAATAGAGACAGAGAGAAAGAGAGACAGAGAGAGAGAGAGACAGACAGAGAGAGATAATATAAATAATAGTGTGTGGGTGTGGGTTCGGGTGTGCGTGCGTGTGTTCTTCTTGCTTATATTATGTGTTTTGTTGTTTTATTACTGACGTATTTTTCAGGCTAAAAATAATACATTCATTGCAACTTACAGTCTAAAGTTTTCTGTAAATGTACATCATGTCTGTTTGCAGGAGCAGAACTGTTATGTTCTGCATACACCGATTGGTTAACAAAAGGAAGTAGAAATGCATCAAACGCTAGGCAGTAAAGTAGCTGGAGAAGATAAAAAGATAGAGAAGAAGAAACAGAGCAAATAACAATTACTTGATGGTTTATTATTAGAAATTACGGCTCGCGGTATGCACATCAGGTAACAAATTTAATGGGACACTAAGTGAAGGCAGTATACACGTTAAAATTCAATATTCTTTATATTTGACTATTGAGAAAAATGGTGCACCTTGGTGTTACTTACTATGACATTCACCTATGACATTTATTTCAAACATTAATAGCAACACTGACCTACATTTATGGTAATGATTTCCTACCAAACAGTAATCAGTAGCACGGCGTACAGCATACGATAACCAAAGGTATGCAAAATTCTGATTATATAAATTAATTTATTAGTGACAAATAAGTTTAAAGCGATAACACACTTTTCTCTTTGTCTTCTTTCCACGTTTGTCTGATGGAGATGTTGCAGATCCTTGGAGAGTGGTACTGCACATTGTAGTTATAAATGTGTCTCATTTATATCAAAGTGTGTGTATAAAAATGTTTTAGAAAACAAAGGTTTACTTTCTACTAACTTTTAATTTTTCCCAAGTCAGTAAAGTTTGGTTCTGTGGTTTTTGGTCTTCTTTTTAGTACTTCTTCTTTCGATTCGTTCATTCACCCATCTCTTTCTTTCATTATAAGACTGTATCCAAAAGGCAGAGTACATTCTGGTTTGACTCTCATTACAGAACGTGTTTGAACACGTCTGCCTGCATGACCGTTTTGGCAAGGCATCTCAAAAACTGCTGACTACTGTGAAACAAACAAACACAATTGTTTCTATTTACTCAGAAAACTACGCTTCTTTCAGTTTCCGTTTACTCAGAAAAATGTATGCCAGAACAAGCAAAACTATACTTGCAATAGCCAAAAGTAAGTGCACAAGAAATGAACCGATGAACAGGCTCGTATGGCCTCTACTAGTACTATTGAACATTTCAAGTTCAAGCTAAGAATGTAATGTTTTAAAAGGTTTGGAACTAATCTCTCAAAATATAGCTTAAAACTATCATCATCTGAGACGCTAATCCCTGCAGCTGACACTCTGTGACAGTTTTAAAATACTGATATTGCAAATGCAATGTTTAACTAGACGTGCAAAGCCCATATGACTCGCATACTCCTTTTGGAACTTGCTTAATTTAACATGAAAAAACACGAATAGATGGCATTAAAATGCAAATACCGACATTGATCTTTCTATGCTCTTGATCGTGAGATGATCTTGACCTCCAGCTCCAAATACATTCGTGTACGATCAAATAAACTACAGCAAAAGTTGTTATGCCCCAAAATAAGACATTGGGATGACCTTGGCCTTCAGTGAACTTGACCTTGGGGTGACTTTGACCTTCACGTGATCTCTCATGCTAATGTATGATCAAAATCAAATAACCCAATGGTGTTGCATACTTTGGGTTAAATATACATAATACAGTCATTTCACTATACGATGACTTATTTCTTAAAATATTTTTGCAAAGCCTAAAATGACCTCAACCTTCAAGATCAACGCAAAAACGAAACATATATGAATGGTCAATCTATCATCTCTAAATACAGGTTTGGCATTTTTATCTCTCATACTTATGGACAAGGTCACTTCAAAGTAAAGTACCAATAATAACCGACTTTGACAGCTCCAGTGACCTTGACCTTGGAGTGAGGTTGACCAAATTTGCATGTGTGTGTTTCATTGATACAATATCTGTCATGCATCGAAGAATCATAAGTTCAATACTAATACGGAAAAAATGAAATTTTGTGAAAATTGTCCTTTTTTAAAAAAACTAACTGTGTGATTTTGACCTTCAATTGACGTAATTCATTCGCTGATCCTTTATCAGGTCTCATGGACATACATCATCTTACCAGGTTTGGTTGTGATAGTCGAAATAGGTTCCGAGATATTAATCTTACTGAAAGTTTTGCACAGACAGACGGCGGAAACCGGATAGCGGACAGACAGACGGACGGACAGACATGTTTTTTTGTTAATGTCATTTTTGTACTATTTAGGACTTGTCTTGCACAGATTTACCAACATCTTTTAAAAATATTGGGGATGGGTAAATAGTTAAATGTTAGTAAAACAACAGCAACAAACAACAACAACAAACAATAACCTTCACAAAGCATGGGAAGCAGAAGACGCCGCGAATGCCTGCTTTATTATTATTATTTAATCAGTTTATAGTCCCCTCTCTTCCCGGTAAGGATTTTCAGAGAGGAGACTTTCTGATACGCCTGCTTTTGAAAGAGATTTCTCTTATATAGCGCATTTACAAGCTCAGAGAGCTTCTTAAGGCGCTGGCCCGTTATATCCAGCAATCACAAAATAGTTTGCTGAAGTCAGGATTCGAACCCACGTCGCCCAAGACGCACTCACATAAGTCGTGCGCTCTGACCACTGAGCTATCCCTGCGCTTTCCAATTATACCCGGTGCAAAACTGCGTGGGCACGCATGCCGAAGGCTTTTCAGCTGGAACCCCAGCCCCAACATAAAACAGACATCACGACTTTATAACAAACTCCGTACAGGCAGCCATTTTTTTAGTTGACGTCACGCTATTTTCCACATATGACGCACTTTTTGTTCTTTTTAATTTTAGTTACGTCATAACCAGGCCTAAACCCAGATAATGTCTAAAGTAAAAAGTAAAGCACAGATACTTCTTTTTACCTACAAAAGATTGTGGACTTGCTTCTTTTTGAACACTACTTCCTTTCACCAGCAAAAGCTGTATGTCAAGATGGGTTAGGGTGGACTTGCTTCTTCTTAATTCGGGTACTACGCCACTTTTTTTCTCAAGATTTGTACAGATGATGAAGGGCATTTGATGGAGTACAGTGACATAAATAACTCAAATTTGTCAAAAAGTGGACTTACTTCCTTTTACCAAAACACGGCAGAAATGGGCTCTTTCCGTCTAAAAAGTTGACCTAGTTCGTCTCCTATAGGCGACGAAATAGGTCGAATTTTCTTCAAAATTTCTCCGAAAATGGACTGTATTTTCTCCATCCCGGATAGAGCACTCCTGTGTACTTAAAACACTCTCATGCACTACAACTGCACTCCCATGCACTAAAAGAGCACTCCCGCGCACTTAGAAAAAAGTGGGTTCCTAAAAAAAAGTGGGTTCCAAGCAAATGAACCCATTTGTTACTAGAAAAGACAAGGTATGAAACCCATTTGTGCGTTTTTGTGGGTACACCCCCCCCTACACACACACACACACACACACACAATCAACACAGCACAACCTAGTCCACCCCGCTGTGAACAAGTACCTGACTCAGTTTAGGACAGGAGCAGGTAATTCGTAAAGGCATCGAGAGAGGGAGAGGGAGAGAGAGAGAGAGAGAGAGAGAGAGAGAGAGAGAGAGAGAGAGAGAGGGGGGGGATGGGGATGTACACCACCCTAATTAAGCTTGCCTAGAGAATAGAAAAGTCCAAATGGCCTCTCTCCACAACAACTGAAATGTTAAGGGAACACCTTTACCTCTTATCAACAACACCTTCGCACGGTGGCCTAATGGTAGAGCTTTGGCTTGCGGATCTGAAAAACCCCGGGTTCGAGCCCAGACCGGGGCATTGTGTTGTGTCCTTGGGAAAGACACTTTACTCCCGTTTTCCTACTCCTTCTGATGAGAGTATAAACCGAGGTCTAGTCTGTGTCGCATACATTCCATCATAACGGACTTTAAAGATCCTGACGCTCATGTCCTAGACGGGTGAGTGCCGGTGACAAGAACACACCCTGCATGCACCTAGGTCCTTCTCCCTCCCGCCCCCCCCCCTGGCTGCCCAGGATTGTGCTCAGTTGTCTGGAGCGTTATTATGATGCGCCCAAAAGCTGCAAGTTGGCGCCTCGGGCGGCTTGAGTTAGATCCTGTATCGGCCTGTGCCTTGAGCAGCTCTTGAGCTGGAAAAGCGCTATATAGGAACGATTAAATAAATAAAATAAAATAAATATCATCGGTTGCCACGGCGACAATGAAGGAGATACAGAGCTGATGAATCTGTGTCGCTCTCTTTATTTGATCGATCTCATTGGTTAGCAGCCAATTATACTTCTCGTACATGTTTTGTTATAGACTGCAAGGCAGTCTATGCTACTATTAGATAGTCTAGAAGTGTTCGGCCTCACGACGAGGTGATATAGTAGCTTACCTCATTACATACAGAAAAGGCGGGCCTCATTACAGATGGAAAACAGAATGGACTGGCCTCACTACAGATGGATAACTGAATACAGATAGACATTAGAATAGACATCAGAATAGACGGCATCACTCACTACATATAGACATCAGAATAGCTGACCAGAGATTTGAACATTTTCTTTTAACAGTCACAACACTTTGATCATAATTGTCTTTTAACAGTCACAGCACTTTGGTCATAATACCTCTTGTTAAGTCAAATATACATATATAGATCAGTCCTTGCACTGGGATTATTATGTTGTTGTTACTGCTTCTGCTGCTGCTTCTTGTGCTGTATGGGAATTAATTAAAATAAAACAAATACTGCAAGGAAGACGTGACACGATAATGGATGGTTGCCCTTTAAAATTCCAGTTATTATTTTATCTTATCTTTTGACTTCAACTTCGTTATGGAACAGACGCCGTTTATTGCTAGGTAATTATTGTTGTTGTTGGTAGCGTTGTCGGTGATGGCGATGGTTGCGGAAGGAGCGGTATTGTTGGTTGATGTGGGGATGGTGATGGTGATGATGATGATGATGATGATGATGATGATGATGATGATGATGATGATGATGATGATGATGATGATGATGATGATGATGATGATGATGAAATCATCGTTGCTTATATTCGTGGGAAATCAAATGACATAATAATGTCAGGACTAACTAGAACACTGGACATGATAATTACGATTACGCTTGAACGCTCATTTGTTCATTCTCGTTCCTAATCTGTTATATTAATCTACTATCTTCTTCACTGGGCCATTCATCTACTTTTTTTGTTTTAAACTTTCCCAAAACTCCTCATTTGTGTATGGAGTCTGTTGGGTCAGCTTGGGGATATTTGGACTCTATTAGCCAAATGGTCACTATGGTATTATTATTTAGCAATGTAGGCGTTTTATATGTATTTTTTGTGTGTGAATATTTTATTATGATATTAATGTTTTGTGTTTTTTTTGGTTTTTTTGTTTTTTTTTGTGAACGGGAGTTCGATAAATTAGAGTACAGCATTAGAGTCCACTGCATAGGATGCCTTTATTGTAAAGTGACCGGCTGGTGGGGTCCCTTCAGTTTTACATTAGGGTTGACTAAGCAGATATTTTATAGTCTTCTTTCAACCAAATTGTGGTCCTGATTCGGCTCTTTGCAGTCCGCTGGACCCTATAATCAATGACTAACTAACGTGCATCTCGCTGTTCCTCTTTGATCACCTCTTTCCTGAATTCTACTCAGGTGTAATAGGACATGTATCTCCATCAAATGTTTATTGTTGTTGCTATTCTTGTTGTTGTTATATTGTCGCTGTTGCTGTTATTGTTGTTGGTTCTAGTGGTGATACCGCTAGGAATAGTGAAAGTGGCGTTAGTGGCGGTGGTTTTGGTCATGATGATGTTGATGAGGAGGAGGAGGAAGAGGAGGTTGAGGACGAAGATAAGAACGGCGAAAGCCGGTGATGTAATGTTAACGGTGACTTTTATAATTAAAGCGTACTTTTAGAATCTTAAGAAATTCACCAGAAGTTTGGGCTGTGTGAACGGGAAGATTGAAATTACTTTTTCAAACAATCAAAACTGTGATGCATCCTGTTGTGAGCAAGTGAAATATCCAGAATCAAATGGGTTATTGCATTTCTATTAAGCCTACAGTGATCATTCATGGATACATTCACGGTCCTTGATACATGACTTCGATTTCAATAGAATACAGGAGTAATAACTATGCTACAATTGACAATGAAAGAACCGGAATCAGAATTTTTTTTTAATTTGCCGTTAGGACGTGTTTATCGCCCTTTGAGATCTGGTACGTGAATGTGTTACACTTTCTTTTTCTTCTTAAAGGCAGGTATTCTAACGTTAAATGAGCTATTTTGGTATCTCATTTCTTTGAATGGGAAGATTATCCACGATATATGCATGTACACAACTGGGCTTCGAAATTCCGGATCTACTATTTAAAAAAAGAAGTTTTGCCGTTGGTATGTTTTTTTATCATTAGTTTAGTAATGAAGCGTCGAAAGTACTTTAAATTCGTTCTTCTTTCCACGTAAATTTATTTTACTCCCTCTTTTGCTTTTAAATGTGTCCTTTTGAAATTGACAGTTGCCGTGTACACGTGGTATTTAGAAAAAGAGGGATTCCATTTCTAGATGTATTCTAGATGTATTATGCCTTGTTATTTCGTGTGCGGACGTAAACATTTGAAGACGTCTCCCTTGGTACTCTCCCCACATAATTATAGTTTTCTAACGTTAGAACTAAACTGAGTAACCTGAATCGTCTTACAATATGTCGCAGCTTACGCATTTAAGTCTAGATCTTTTTCTTTAAGTTGCACAAACAAAACGTCTTTAAATTTATCCTTGTATGCTATTTTTACAGGATAGGTACAGAGTATGTTTGTTTAACTAATGGTTTTATTTTAAAAAAATCGCACATGACAAAAACAAATCAATGTTGCTTATCGGAGGGCGACAATCACGCTTCTATCAGGCGCCCATGTTGTATGTGTACAGTGGACATTCCAATTGCAAAAACAACACTGTTAACTAACATTATAACACCAATAATAGGGATCTTTAGGAAGCGGGTGAAAGTGAAAGTGAATGTGAATCGGGACTACTTATTGTTGTGACGTCAGCAATTTATGTGACACTTTTACTTCCCGTGGTGAAAGGTCACGAAGTCTGCCTACCACAACGAATAAAACTTCGTGGAAATCAGGTTTTCCACGAACTAATGTTCGTGAGTACATTTTGGTTATTAAATCGTTTGTAAAATGTCCAAAAATGATTTGAATTGGTATATGGTACATTACTCAACCATTTTAGAAGTAATAATGGGGATCTAAACTCGGTCTCAGACTTATAACGTATTTTCAAACGAGCTACTGAAAAGAGTGCCCAAACCCTCATGCCGTCATGGCTGTCTAGAATCTATCTATTCTGTATCACCAATCAGCAGTCCAAAAACTGTTTTATGTGACAAAAATGAAACTCGAAGCTAGAATGTAAAATATCTTCAATGTTAGAGCACTAATCCATCTTTAAAGTTCAACCTAATCGTTACATTCGTGTCAAATCATGATTTGTTAGAAGAAGCCTTACGTAGGCATAATACAAAATCACTACGAAACTAGGTGCTGGAATCGAAAGCGCACAGAAACACGTTCGTTTCGTTTCGTAACGCGGCGTAAGAATCAGCGGCGTGCCTCTCGTTGGACGAAACGAACACACAATCACTTTCACTTTCACCCGTTCCGAAAGACCCCTAATATCTCATCCCGGAATATCGACGTTTGCATATACCGGAAGAACAACAATAGAAGTCGCGCAAAAGCTTGATCGGTATCGTCATAATTTGCGAAGAGCTGCAGGCACGACATGTTTGCACAGTTGATGACATTGTCTTTCCCCTTGACAAAACATTACTGAATTATAAATATACATTCTTTAGTGCAGGTAGATTGTTCTGACGCAATTTAATTTATTTGTAGGATTCAAACAGTTTTTATTCCAGCATTTTAAACCGTTTTTAATTTTAAAACTTTTTTTTTGTTGGTTTACAGGCTTCAAATAGTTTTCATTTAGGTATTTTATAGCGGTATTTTGATGATAATTAAATATGATTTACTGATGCTAGAATGGTAAAAATGTTTCAAATGATTCATCTGTGCTTGGGAAGAATGACATGTCATTCTTTTTCTTTCTTTTTTTGCTTTCTTTCTTTCCTCCCACCGCTGTAGCTCAAGTGGTAGAGCGTTCGCCTGGCACAGCGATGACTCTGGTTCGAATCTCGTGGTGGGCGATATAAAATGTAGCCATTTTCACTGTCCATTTTAGCAGTATGATTGCTCTGGTGGTTTAGTGTTGATTCAGGTCCCTACCCCTCTTTCCTTGGGATGTTTATCCCCATCTGCTATATCGGCAATGTTGGGTGTAGACGTTAAACCTCAATGTTCATTAATTCTTTCTTTCTTTCTTTCTTTTTCTTTCTTTTTCTTTCTTTCTCTTTCTTTCTTTCTTTCTTTCTTTCTTTCTTTCTTTCTTTCTTTCTTTCTCTTCTTCTTCTTCTTCTTCTTCTTCTTCTTCTTCTTCTTCTTCTCCTTACTTTCTTTCTGTTTTTCTGTCTTTCTTTTTTCCTTCTCTCCTTCCTTCTCCTTCTTTTGCTCTTCCTTTGTTCGCATTGTTTTGTTCTTCTTCTCTTCTTATTTCTCTTTTCCTTCCTTCATTTTGCCTTTCATTGCTTCCTTCTTTATCCTTTCCTTCTTTCGTTTCTTTTTCTTTCTCTCATTTTCTTTATTTCTTTCCTTCTTCTTTCCATCTCCTTCTTCTTTCTTTCTTTCTTTCTTTCTTCTTCTTCTTCTTCTTCTTCTTCTTCTTCTTCTTCTTCTTCTTCTTCTTCTTCTTCTTCTTCGTCTTCTTCTTCTTCGTCGTCGTCGTCTTCTTCTTCTTCTTCTTCTTCTTCTTCTTCTTCTTCTTCTTCTTCTTCTTCTTCTTCTTCTTCTTCTGTACCCTGTATTCCAGGCACAGTACATAAAATCCCGCTATTAAAAAACTCACGACAAACACAACTCAGTATTGTCAGAGAAAGTCGACGACACATTACAGAACCACTCTTCTCTTGTCAAGGGTGATGGCCCACAAAGACATCAAAGACAACCACAACTGATTTAAACCAGCGCCTACTAGCAGCTCTTTGAATTGGAAAGTGCGCTGCATAAGAACAATTCAATGTTTCCTTTAAATTCATTTATTGGCAGGCTGAGTGAACAAAACAGTCAATATGCCTTAAAGGATATTCGACCCAACGATCCGACGAACCGGAGTTAACAAAACACATCAAAAGACCACTCCATATTCTGAAAGAGTGTTTTGTAGTTGATGACAATATATTGGTTAGAGACTGTTCAACACAACAGCCGATCTGCATCGGCATTATACCCCTAAATGTAGCTTCTAATCATAAAGCTTCAGGGTGTGTATGGTTTGTTCCATCTACTGTCGATAAAGTCCAGGATCAGTAACAGTGATCAATAGAAGAGAATCATGGATTTATGGAGAGGTGCGGTGTATTACACTCCGTTGCCATTTGGTGTATGGGCCATGAAGATGTCGCCACATCTTATTTGTTACTTTATTTACTTATTCTTTTTTCAAGGTAGGTTATAGGAGTGGACAGATGGAGAGTAGAGTCGAGGTTTGGGTTGTTCTGTCCCTGTGTTCTTTTGAAGGACAGACATGCGTGCGAACGCAGGTGCACTGCAGTGGTAAGATCGGTAATGCCTGGACGCATTGAGCGTATTTTAGCTGCAATATGTACTGAGCTACATGGACATTTCACCTAGCCCTTTAGTTCTGTCACTTCTTCTTTGCGTATGGAACATCGCTTTCAACTGATCTGAAAGTAATACGCAATGCATGAAAAAGCTCATTGTCATAATCTTCATTTTCTCTTTTGGGCTTCCGAGGTTTATGGTTGCGTTTTCTCCATGCCGTGATCCAAGATATCCTTTATATTCCTGATAAATTATCGCCCATTCGTTTTTATCTTTCCACCCTTTTATGGAGTAGCAGCAGCAACAACAATAACAACAACCTCATCATCGTCGTCGTCAGCAGAAATAGCACAAGCAAATTTCAGATATCAGAGATTTGAAGATATATTTTCTTCCGGCGCTGATTTCTCTATGAGAAGGTCTCACCGCTAAGTAAAATTGTATTAACTTGCAGCGTAGCTTGGCCTCTGAGACTTATTCCCTCCTATTTCTCAGCAGACTGGGTTCGTTCGTTTGTTAGATTATAGTCTCCGGACACTTGCGCATATATGAGACGTTATAATAATCACAAGATTAAACTTTTTGAGGATCAGGGTTAAAAATGGAAATACATCCATCACATAGATACAAAAATACCAAAAGAT
>CM072519.1:31059226-31074226 GCA_036898135.1 Oncomelania hupensis
TTCTCCGAATTTCCTGACGGATGTTGGTCTTCAAGGGCCCAAAAGTCTGTAAGTTGGTGTAGTACACTCTCTCCTTCATGTTCCCCCATAGGAAGTACTCTGCGGGAGAAAGATCAGGCAGGTCATGAGTTGTCTGTGCGCCATGAGATAAGCCTATCTCCAGGAAAGAATTGTTTGAGGAAATCCAGTGAAAAAAATTGATTATGTTTGGTATCAAATGATAAGTTGGACATTTCTGTGAATAAAATTTTCGGAAACGTTCTCATAAAAAAAAAAACCCAACTTATTTACGATTAAAAATTGGTAACATTTTATTGGCCCACCGTATATGCATGAATGCTAATATAGGGTTGCAGTGAGTCTGAAGTCAGAGGTCAAACTTTTTACACTAGTTGGTAAGAATTAAGAGCATAGTAGAGTGTATGAATCTACAATGTTTTGGCGAGAACTCTCAAATGAACGTGTAATCAGCTTTAAAACAAGCACACGCACACACACACACACACACACACACACATTTGTGTATAAAACGACGTTCTGATGACTGTTGTGAAAAAAACTGGGATCATTTTGACACACTTTCCATTTCTTTGACATTATTTTGACATTTTCCAATTTTTGAAGCTAACCGTAACCCTAACCCCTAACCCTTATCCTAACCCTAATGTTAAAACCGCTCTAACTCAACGGAGCACTATTTTGACGTCAAAATACTTAATAGTAAGGCCTTCCAAAAAAGTCAGAAGAAACCATGTGGAGTTTCATGTGTGTGTCATCAGAACGTCGTTTCTACATGCCCACACACACACACACACACACACGCACCCACACACCCACACACACACACACACACCCATATTAGCGTCCCATATAAGGTCACTGGGCGAAGGACTCCTTGATACAGTCATTACTCGTCACACAATACAAAACGCGCACAATACTCCTGCATAGCGCATGATTCATTTACAACAACGCTTGAAGCATGTTCGTCACGCTCCTCTCTATCGGTTGCCAGCCTGTGCCTTTATTTTAAGGGAGATAAGCATGGACACAAATCAAAAACATGTAAGCTACTGTAGAACATTGGGAAAACTTGTAGTTGTACCCAATGTATACTTTGAAGGAAAGGGAAAAACAACTTATACCCAACTTGTACACAAGTACGCTTTGGTACAGAGGCAACATGTACAAAACAGGCACTTGAAAGTATACAGGACACACTTGTAGAGAGACTGAAATGATAGTTATTGGGAATCTCCAGGGAGGGTTAGCAGTAACATCTCTGCTGACAGCTAAATTTGCGCTGGAACTGGTCAGTATGATTACCTATCTCTCCAAGCTGCGGATGTGGCAGTTAGTATGTCGTAACTTTAGGTTATACCGATCATCTGTGGCTGTTGGATTTTTTTTAACACAGAATCTATGACAATAACTGTATACCGATAATCTGTGTCTTTAAGAATATAATTATTCATTAGAAAGAGGTGGCACATATACTCTGTAAGGCATGCTCTGGACTGTCAGGCGCAGACAATCTGAGACTAACGGAGTATAAGCGCACAAGAACGAGGAGGCCTATGTTTGGTGAGCACGAGACACTCTGGGATGTTGGATTACACGCGTTGTTGTTCGAGGATCGGGTAAAATTCTACGTTTACTTTGATTTGGTGAAAACCAGTAAACCTCTTATAGGCATCTTGAACCTCCGAGGTACTGTGTGTAGGTTTTGCTTGCGTTTGAAAAAACAAGTTCTCTTACCATTAAAAGGCTCTCGCTCTTTCAGAAAAGTATGTATTTGCTTACCTGTACCATATTAATCAATATTAATCATATTAAGCTCAATTTGAATATTATTCGTTATTAGTACAACACTTTACTAATATAATACCCAAAGTAAATATGGTTAGTTATTCCAGAACTATTGCTAGATCAGTATAAAAGCTTCGCTTGAATTCATGGTGTACAAAATATTTGAAAAATATTACTTGTATATGTGCTGATACTATTTCCTTACAACATGTATTATTTGATTGTACTGTTTTAGCAGCGCAGCACAAAGAAAATTGAACTATTTTACCTGCAAAAGACGATTTTAGTCATCTTATATAGTTCGATGTTACATATTCACGTGTCATTGTCGGAACAGATTTATTTTAGTTGCTGTAATTAGCAGATTCTGTTTGTCTGTTTCTTTGTTTGTTATGTTTGTCTAAAATCACATTGTTGTGAAAATACGTTAAATTACATTACATGATTATTGCTTTAGGTCCAGCGGACTCTTCCGAGCCAAATCAGGACCAAGAGATTAAAATATTGATTGTGCCAAAAAAGTCTGTTTACGGTATCCCGACCGACAAATGTTTTGGCCTGACCTTAAACTTGTTTTTGGGATTGTGTGTAAAAAAAAAAAGCCAAGAAAAAACGCACACAAGTTAAAAACGTTTTTTTTTTTTTTTTACAAAAAGTCGACCTACCGACCCTATTTTTTCCTTTGTTACCATAAAACAGACATTTTTGTTTTCGCCTTGACCATATTAATCACCGGGATTTTGATTCCTTTCGCAGTAATCAAGCTTGTTTGTTTTAAATGAATGTCCATCCGTACACCTTTGAGGTAATGTAAAACGAATGCAAATGGATACACCAGAAACAAGAATAATTAATTGGTTTAGTCGAAATATAGCTAAAAGCCAAAGGATATAAAACAACCAGATTAAAAGTTTGTCTGTACATTTATTTTGCCAAAAGCTTCAACAGGACTCATCCGTTTAGAACGGTCCAGTACTAATGACTACTGGAGTAACTGTATAAACACGGCTGCTCCAGAGTCCAGAAACATGTTATTCTTGCACGCTTGACCCAAGCTGCTGAGGATAAAGTTGTATAAGACCTTAGTTGTGGATTAGTTGTGGAAGTACAGCAAATTGGTGGGTAGCACTGACGGATCATTTGTTCGGCCGTAGAACAAGATGATGGACAGTCAAGGCAGTGGGAGACGGAAGCAAGTCCGCCAGGTCGCTAAATCGCCGTCAGCATCATCCAATTATATTTTATACATGTATAGTTTTAAGTTTCTATTTGAAACCTTTGCAGTGTTAAACGACAGACTGTTGTGGGCTGCAGGCAAAACATATAGAGAAATAACTAGAAGATGAAACTAGAAGACACAACTTCCTTTCCCCATGCCCCAGTCGACAAAATCTCAGATTCAGTCGCATACATTGAGCTTCTCACTACCTTCATTAATACCACCACTATTTCCACCACTACCTTCACCTTCTTCTTCTTCTTCTTCTTCTTCTTCTTCTTCTTCTTCTTCTTCTTCTTCTTCTTCTTCTTCTTCTTCTTCTTCTTCTTCTTCTTCTTCTTCGTCGTCGTCGTCGTCATCGTCGTACTCTTAATCATCTTCTTCTTTGGATAAATTTTGCAGACCTACTTTCGCCTTAGAAAAGATGGACGAAGTTAATGAAGACATATGGGACATAATCGGCATTCGTTGCAAGCGTCCAAAGGTCAAGGGATTACTAGTTTTAAAAACATACTTTTGAAAATACTTACTTCACCCTCCATTTCCTTCCCCGACGTCTTTCGCTGCAAGTTCTTTTAAGTGGAATTTAGCCAAAGTTATATTACTTCATGATTATCTTTCTTTCCTTCTCAGCCATTTAGAGAAGATGTATGTTTATGGTCTCAATTCATCAATGTAGCATCTGAGATAACTGAAAAAAGTTAACGGTATAAACCCACAAGGGAAAAAAAAAACAACTAGCCGTAAACGAGAAGTTAAATAAAACCCCGGGCCTTCGGGGAAGTTGAATCGCTGGGTAAAAATTTGAGAACTGCCGGCATCACATTTTTAAGGTCGGATCTTGAGGGAGTTTATGGGTCATTCATTTAGAAGATTGCTGTCAAGTCTCATGCTTGGTGGTGGTGCAGGGGGTTTCTGTTTATATAGTATCCCCATTTCTGGAAATGTAGTGCTTTACATTTCCACTGTCACTGTCTTTCTCCTTAGTTCGTTTTCATTCTTATTCTGTTCTATCAATCTAGTATACTATCTTCTTCTTCGCTAGACCAATCACCTACTTTTTGTTTTCTTGAAACTCTTCTAAAACTCCTCATTTGTATATATGAGGTCTGTTGGGTCAGTTTGGAAATATTGGACGCTTTCTGCCAAATGGTCACTAGGGCTTCCTATGATATTATTATTTAGCAATTTTCGGCATTTTATAATTTTATACCGACCAGGAGTCAATCCTCTTTCAACTACGTTGTGGTCCTGATTCGGCTCTTTGCAGTTGGCTGGACCCTGTAAGCAATAATAACTAACTGATGAGGGATGTGTGATTTGTAGAGAGTGAAGCATTGGAAGCGGAGGTCTAAACTCTCCTGTGGGAAAAGTGCAATATAGATTTATAACAAATTAACAAAATTATCTCTCTCTTACCCATCTCTCTCTCTTTTTCTAACTCACTAACACATTTAACAAGATGAAGAAAATAAAGAATGTGTGTGTGTGTGTGTGAGAGAGAGAGAGAGAGAGAGAGAGAGAGAGAGAGAGAGAGAGAGAGAGATTTCCAGCGAACAATATAATTTACTTCACACAGAATGAGAATTAAAAAGCATGTAAAGACAGGAGAGCAGTTAATCATCCTCGGCCCAAAAAATATCTTGATACCATCCTGCGTCCAAACTTTTTCCTCGAACAGCATCAGTTGAGAACAGTGGAACTCATCTGTTGACATTCTCAGTGTCAGTGATCTATCGAGGTTTGATAACTGTTTTAGCACATGCATGAATAGCCTCATTCTATGTACATTGTAATTAGATATCTGTTGTTCTGCTGCAGGTAGGTTACAATAGGCTTTCGGTTGTTCTGTTTACCTACTTCAGCTAAGGTCCTTGTCGTTGCTTTGTTGTAGACTCCCAATCGGCGTTCCGTATGGGTGAGCGTTACCTATGTGAAGAGAGCGTGGGAGTTGCTTCCATTCGCGGAATTTACATTGTTAGTACATAAGAGATTCTCTCTCTCTCTCTCTCTCTCTCTCTCTCTCTCTCTCTCTCTCTCTCTCTCTCTCTCTCTCTCTCTCTCTCTCTCTCTCTCTCTCTCTCTCTCTCTTTAAATCAAAACTTTCAAAAATCAAAAAGCAAACGCTTGTCCGCTTGTTTGAATATTGTATAAAATTTGAATATTGAATATTGTTTGAATCGTTTATACGGTCAGTATGTTGATACTAACAGCTGTACTATAATGATGCTTTGATAATAATTATATAGTTAATATAATAGTTGATAACAATTAAATAATAATTAATTAAATTAATTAAATAATTATAATTAAAATTTTTATAATTAGTACGTTTTTGCTTTCAAAACTACGATGTTTTGTTCCTGAATATGCCAGGAAAGTGTTCTTCAATGCACACTGTCTTTCGCATATTAATTATGCTTCCACTGTGTGGAGAGCTGCTAGTCATAATCAAATACAAAAAAGAAATTCATTGCATCGACGGGCAATAAAATTAATTGCTAACTGTACAACTATTTCAAAAGATGAAACATTTATAAAATTAAACATTTTACCTCTAAATAAACAATTTCAATATAATTTGATTATGCTTATGTTTAAAGTTCAATATTGCACCAAACATACTATCTA
Source organism: Oncomelania hupensis (assembly GCA_036898135.1). Classification (NCBI taxonomy): domain Eukaryota; kingdom Metazoa; phylum Mollusca; class Gastropoda; order Littorinimorpha; family Pomatiopsidae; genus Oncomelania; species Oncomelania hupensis. Next base: position 31,064,886 of record CM072519.1, read on the forward strand.
ACCCGATTTTTAACTAAATCATCAAATGTATACCATTCCCAAAATTATGTTTTACCTAAACCAAGAATTGATCTATATAAGACTAGTTTTGGGTTCAGAGCGCTGTCTTTGTGGAATGAACTTCCTCCGATCATTAAACAAAACAAAACAATTAAATCATTTAAATTAATGCTTTGTAATGATATTTAAATTCATAATTTTTCCACCCACAGGTCACCATATTATAATGGTATACTATTATAGTGTTTAGACGACGTTTAGATATGTTAAAAGTTCTTGTTTTGAAATTGTTATAGTTTTACTTTATATATGTAACATGTGGCAGGTTTAAATGATTATATAAATGTATTATGCTTGAGTGGGTGCCTGAAACAAGGACTAATTGTAAGAATAAGCTGTAAGCTTAAAATTATTATCCTTGTAACATGTTGTAATTGCAATAAACGTTTAGAGTCTCTCTCTCTCTCTCTTTCTCTCTCTCTCTCTCTCTCTCTCTCTCCTCTCTCTCTCTCTCTCTCTCTCTCTCTCTCTCTCTCTCTCTCTCTCATTAGTTATTAGTTTACTTGAGCGAATCAATAAAATATAAGCGTCTTCATCTCCTTGAACATCGTGTAGAATCTATTTGGCTTGAATGAACATTGAGGTTTAACGTCTACACCCACCATTGGCGATATGGCAGACGGGGATAATTATCCCAGGGAAAGAGGGGTAGGGACCTGAATCAACACTGAACCACCAAAGCAATCATACTGCTAAAATGGACAGTGAAAATGGCCACATGTTATATCGCCCACCACGGGATTCGAACCTGGGTCATCGGTGTGCCAGGCGAACGCTCTACCAATTGAGCTACGGCGGTGGGACATTATATATATTTGGCTTCAAATTGACATAAAACATGCAGCTTCCATTATTATTGGATTTGTATATAGACATCAACTAAACATGTAGACTGGTTTAATTAATCACTTCAGTTCTATGATTGATGCCGTTTTATTATGAATCCAAAGATTTTTTTTAAATTGGGTGATGGCTGTTGATGCTCTAAACCGCGCTTACTCTTTTTGACTGTCCCCAGTAGATGCCGGCCGTCTGTCTTCATATGATTCTCAGGCTGTGATACTGTTTTAATCTCTATGCAGATATATAAATATATGTATCTTGTTTTCGTAAATATGAACTTTCGTATTATGTAGATGGAGAGAGCAGATATGGGTATGTGTAAATGTTTGATTGTTAGCTTACCTTTTAAGAATTTTAATTTAATAGTGTTCTGTAAGTAAGTATCTACTTACCTTTTAATAGGTGCGTCTGTTTGTGTTGGGGTGTGAGTGTGTGTCTGTGTGTGTGTTTATGTGTGTGTATTAGATTTTGTAATTATAGCATGACTGAGATATCGGATACATACATGTCCATTTGTGTTATTTGTTATGTCCATTGGGATTGTGCTTAATGTTGTTAACGTGTCCGTAAGCCTTAAATTGAATTCTTAAGGGGTCTGTGGGGGGTAGTTGAGTGTGTGACTGTTTTATCAACATCGAGGCAATTTCCTTGTGCAATGTATGTTGTCACTTGGCTGAATACATTCTTATTCTGATTCTGATTAATATTGATCTGAATAAATCAAGCACACGCAGGACAAATGTTATTCAACTTTGTAATATTGAACAATTAGTAACAACATCAACAAGAGTAACCCCCGATTCTAGTGCACTCATAGATCACATTTACGCAAGTAACAACGGTCATGTTACAGAAGTGTGTTTACCAATGGTTGCAGTGACCCTTATCCAGTATGTCTAACATGGAATAAAAAGGGAGCAAAAATACCTAAATCAGGTAATAAAATAATAACATATCGTTCATTTTCTAAATTTAACAAAGATGATTTTCTGTTAGACCTTCATAAAAGTAATCTGTCAAATGTATATAATTTTACTAACCCATATGATGTTCTATCAAACTGGTATAACATATTTATAACGACATACAACAGACATGCTCATATCCTATCCTATCCTATCCAGTAACTCGGAGGTCGTAGGGGCACCATAGATAATCGTTTAACCAACATACTCCAGACATGCCCCTATTTATACAAAACGAGTTAAATACTATTCTAAACCGAAATGGCTAGACACTGAATTACAACAAGCCATTAATCTTAGAGACTATTTAAAGAAACATGGTAATGAAAGTGAATATAAAAAACAAAAAATTCGATAACTTCACTTAAGAGAAAAAGAACAGGAAAAAAATCATTTAACCGAAAAACACTCCTAAAACGATTTGGAAAGCAATTAATAATTTAACAAACAAATCATCTACATCTACGGTAATTAAAACTATTTTCTGTGGCACACTGAATGTACATTTTATCAAAACTTCTGATAGAATTATAAATGGCGACAAATCCAAAGAAAATAATCTACATACACTAGCTGAATTTTGTCAGTCTAAAAACATAAAAACAAAACCTATATTCCTTTTTTTGTCAGCTGAATGTGTATATGAAACACAAATAAACGTTAAGCAAACAAATTCAAGAGAAGTTGATGAACTGGATGGACAAAATATTAAAACTGTCTTTTTTCCCATAATTACTGAAACTTTAACAGATATATACAATTTATGCATTGACAAATAATTTTTTCAGTCATGTGTAAACAACCTAAAGTTATTCCGATTTTTAGTCCTATGATAGTTCTCACCCATCAAGTTATAGACCCATTTGAATTCTGTCTATCTTATCCAAGTCGCTTGAAAAACACATTAACAACCATATTCTAGATCATTTTACAAAAAACAAACTGTGACATGAAAATCAATATGGCTTCAGGGCTAAGCATCTTGATTGAATTGTTATATTATGACGTTATTGTAATAAAGTTATTTTGTTATACAAATTGTTATTGTTACAAGCCCCAAGGGCAAGATGTAAAACAACACACCCAGTGCTTACTCTTTTACCCTTGTTAAATCAAAATTTTTATCTTATCTTATCTCTGCCGCCTCCTTCTCCCCCCCCCCTCGACCCCTCATCTCCCACCTCGGGTTCCCTTCTTCATTCACAATGTAAATAGCCTCCTTTGTCTAGTACTTGCGTTGTAAAATGCGGGTTTCAGTTGTGATCCTCGGTGATACTATTTGTACTTACACATTTATAGTATTACTGTATGCCTAGAGGCTATCTACGAAAAGATATATACCATGTGTTCGTAGACTTCAAGAAGGCGTTTGATCGAGTCTGGCATGCAGCTCTGTGGGCAACCATGAGAGTGTACAACATCAGCCCTAGTCATCAAAAGCCTGTATGACAAGACTAGCAGGGCAGTCATCCATAACAGCGCCATCTGAAACTGGTTCAGAACAACAATCAATGTGCGTCAAGGATGCCTACTCTCTCCAACTCTTTTCAACATCTTCTTAGACGCATCATGTCAGATGCACTTGCAGATCACGAAGGCACAGTAAGCATAAGAGGGGGAGAGGGGGGAGGGGGTGGAACAATCTCCAACGTTCGTTTTGCGGATGACATTGATGGATTGGCTGGAGAGGAACAAGAACTTAAACAGCTGGTACAGAGGCTTGACACCACCTCTAGAGCCCATGGAATAGAATAGAGAAAACCAAAGTGATGACCAAGAACACCAAAGGCATCAACACGGACATCAAAGTCCAAGGCCAATCCATCAATACAGTGCATAGCTTCAAATATTTAGGAGCCATTGTATTAGACAATGGGTCCCGACAGGAAGTCCTCTCCATCGCACAAACAACTGCTGTCCTGCCAAGGTTGAAGCCCATTTGGAAAGACAAGACCATCAGTCTACATTCCAAGGTAAGGCTGCTGCGCTCCCTTGTCATCTCCATCTTCCTATACGCTTGCAAAACATGGACCCTCACAGGAAATCTACAACGAAGAATTCAAAGCATGGAGATAGGTGTTACAGGAGCCTTTTGGGCATTTCCTATACCCAGCAAATCACCAACGACGAAGTCCGACAGACCATCACACAAGCCATTGGACAACACGATGACATGCTCACAGTGGTGAAAAAACGGAAACTCCGATGGTATGGCCACATCACTAGATCATAAGGCCTTGCAAAGACCATCCTGCAAGACACAGTGCAAGGAGGTAGAGGAAGAAGGAGACCGAAAAAGAGGTGGGAGGACAACATTCGAGAATGGACTGGCTTGACATTGAGCGAAGCCATGAGGGTTGCTGAGGACAGAGAAAGATGGAGATTCTGGTTAAACGATCATCTTTGGTGTCCCAATGCCCTTTGAGTTACGGGACAGGATAGGATAGGATAGAGGCTATCAGCATTTCTTTGGTCTTTGAACTGAAATGTGCGTTGTAGGAAAATTTCCAGGGCCACTTGGGAGTGAGAAATTAAGACATTGATGGAGAGAAACCTTTCACACGCTCACGTGATCAAAACAAAAGTCTGGCTCATCCATTAAAGATTGCAATACAGGCAGCATCACGTTCCTTCTCCTTTGTCAACCAGACGAGCATTCTGTTTATGTGTATTTATCAAAATGGGTTGAAGAAATTGATTTTAAATGCTCCTCGTGGCTCCTGGCTGTTGAGAGGCTTTCGATTCTTCATTGTTGACAGAATGTATTTCGGCCTTTTGCTAGTGGAGTGAGGATACTATATCAAGCCTTCTTCCGGGCTAACAGGGAGTATAAACGAGGTAAAGAAGGTGTAGGATGCAGGGGTGCTGCGGTTCCTGAAAGGTTCTGATTGCAGCCTAGAAAGACGTGTGAAGTTATTGCGGGTTGTTGTATGTGTGTGATTATGTGTGTTAGAGCGCGTGTGTATATGGAGTGTGCAATGTCTTTGATTTTGATTTTCTATCGTTCGCCTTTGGGTGGTTTGAACACTTGCACATACATCTGTCGGCATCTTAGTGTTTGTCCGTGTTTTGATGTTAGTGCATCGTTATTGGGAGTGACTGTGTATGACGTCAAGCCGTGTAGTGCCTGATCATGCAGTGAGCATTGTAATCCCCTTTTGATGGCAAATGGGATTTGGGGCAGGGGGCTAAAGCCGATTGCTTTTCCTCCATCGCCCTTACAAATCCAAGGGGGTGTGGAGTGGTGGAAGTGGTAAGGGATGTATAATTTATTTGACGCTTGTGTGTGTTGTGAGCCGGGGACAAGGGGTGCAGTTGTTGAAATTAGGTCCTGCAGCAGTATTTGGGTATTTAGGCCATGGTTCGTCTGGGAGTTACTGCACTGATTGGAATGCACGTGGAGCCTTTAAACTCTGCAATGTAGGAAACTACGATGCTGCAAAAGACAACAGAAAGATTGGTGGATTGACAGGAGTCGGTTAGCTACAATTATGGAGGAGGGGGGGGGGGGCACAATATATTTATTACTTCGATTGAGAGAGATAGAGAGAGAGGGTGGGGGGAGAGAGAAGGATGGGTGGGGAAGAGGGGAGAAGGGGAAACAGTGCGTCATAATGAAATAAATATTACAATAGTGTTTCAGTGGGTCCTATTTCTCAGGGTCCGGATGCCGCTGCAATGCGGCCTTTTAGTGTATTTTGTCTTAGAAAGCAATTTGAATCTCATCTACTTTGGTGGGAACTGGGCCAGATGATACATTTATTTATTTCACATTATCTCATTTCTTCACATTAGGGATGTGTGCGTGTTGCTGTAGCATTTATTTGTTTGGAATTGAAGCATGTATGTTAATATCAAGGACATTACATGTGTAATTATTTATTTTAAACTTATTTGTGCATGTTAATGTGAGTAACATTGCTGATTTGAATGATATGTTATATTCTTATTTATCTTGATGATTTGTTTTCTGTATGTTTCAGGTAAGAACACGTTTCCTGTACCTGTGGCCCGTGTGAGTATGAAAGGGTTGAAAATAAATGGATGACAATGTCAGAACGAAGAAGATGATGATGATGATGATGACGATGATGATGATGATGATGATGATGATGATGATGATGATGATGATGATGATGATGATGATGAGAAGAAGAAGGAGAAGGAGGGGACAGAGGAGGAGAAAGAGGGTAGTAACGATATTCACATTGGTTGCGCTAGAGGCGACGGTTGTTATAGTTAAGGAGTTGCCATTGCTGTTACAAGGCAATATCCTTACAAAATCTGCAATATCTATCTGCTGGTCATTCTTGATGGTACATTCTTAGATTGATGCTTCTATGGTGCTATGTAGGTTATTGAGAGAGAGAGAGAGGAGAGGAGAGGAGAGGGGAGGAAGGAGGATGGGAAAGGGAGTGAGACCGAACGGAAGAACAACTTTCTGAAGATGAGACATACATGAATATGCTTCCTGGATGGTCTGACAGAGGTAGCTTGATACTTTAGACAGATAGACAAACAATTGAAACAGAGGGAGGGAGAGGATAGCCTATGTTTGACCTCGTCTCGTGTATGCAGGATTTATTAGTATAATCTACAAACGATGTATCGAGGCTTCTGCGAGTGAACTATGGCTCAAGGAATCTAAGAAAAGTGCCCGCGGGCATTGATCATCCATTTGTCAAGAAAACCTTCACAGACGCCGCCAAGTGATGCACACATACAAGAGCAAGCAAAAAAACAAATATGGACGAACAGAAGAAAATGCAAAACCAAACAAGCAAGCAAATCATCAAAAGCGAATACCAGTCACAAGAATATAAAAAAATGCATTTTGCAAAATAACGAAATAAGTAGTTACGCGCGTACATGCACATTACACACACACACACGCATGGACATACTACACACTCACTACAAATACGCACGCACAGTACATACATACTCACTCACACGCACACGCGCGCGCACACACACAAAACGCCCCGAACATAGCAGGTTTATGGACATGAAGTTGCGCGCTTTTCTGAAGGATATTACATTAGATATGTAGGTTGTTGAGAGAGAGAGAGAGAGAGAGAGAGAGAGAGAGAGAGAGAGAGAGAGAGAGAGAAAGAGAGAGAGAGAGAGAGAGAGAGAGAGGGAGGGGGGAGAGAGAGGAATTAGAAGAACAAGAACAAAGGGAGACTAGAACAGAGAAATGCAAATGCTGTATCGCAACAACACAAAGACATGGAAAAGAAAAGACCGCGGGGAAGGAAAAAACAAACAAGGAAAAGAAAGAGAAAAATCTGGAACCGAGGATAAAGCACGAATATTAAAGAAATCTGTTCCCTTTAAATCTCCAATTTTACCCACCACCACCCCCTTCTCTTGCATTATTCGCCGCGATGATGCCTTGAAGTGAGTCTTATACTAAAACTGTATGGATTGTGACATGGGAAGCCGCAGCATATGAAAGTCCTCGACAAACTACATAGTCCTCGACAAACTTCATAGTCTAAGTATTAAAGGATCGGTGGCATTATGCCTTTGAGACACCCCGCTCTCTCACAGGGAAATATGAAATGACGAAAATTGGTCTGGATAGGTTGATTTGGTCCGCCACGCTTGGCTAACCTGCCATGTTATGGAGATAAGATAAGAAAGAGAAGGCCTGGTAGGTCTAAGGTCTGTCTGGGAAACAGCTGTGCAAATCAGAACAGCTTTCCAACTAGGAGCAGCTTTTCCAATAGAAAACAGATTAACCCCATTTAAAATAAGAGAGACAAAAAGCTGTAGGTAGTAATGGGTCATGAGTAATGGTACTATTCAGCAGTCTGTCTTAAATGTAAAATGTAAATAAATTGTAAAAAATCTCAATTCAGATTCCAATCTCAAAGGCTGCTATGAGCGCCTCGAATTAGATCCTGTATCGGCCAGCGGCTTGAGCATTTCTTGAGTCGAAAATGCATTATGCGAACAGTTGAATAAATAATTTATAAATTGTTGACTTCCTGAGGCGAAACTGTCGGTATTTTATCGTGTGAAATCAGTACAAAATCTTGTAATTTTAGGTATTATTTTATTTTTATTTGTTTTATTTTTTATTTGCTGAGATGCAGTGTGCTGTATGAATTCTCCATTGTGAGAATAATAATACAGATTTGTTGACTTGACTTGACAATGCTTTATGTTACTTTTACCTACCAAATGTATATTAACAATTATTTGTTCATTACCTAACTCTGCATTTTACTATCAACTCGCTATTATTTTCTTCTGTGTGCTATTTACCAATGTGTTATAGCTTAGAGGTAATTCTCCCAGTTCTTGTAATTCTCTGTTACTAAACATTAGTTCCCATCCTTTCTCTTTGGTGTCCCCATCAGCATTACAAAAGTCTCCGTAGACGACAAATGTCCCACTCCTTTTCCTAATGAAATGTCCACTGTCCTAAGACAGTCACCAGACACGGCTGCCACATACAGAAAAAGGGGGTGGGAGGGTGGGTGACACTCGCTCCATCCTTGTGGGTACCAGGGCTCGCACATACAGACTCGCGTTCTCTCTCTCTCTCCCTCCCCCTCTCTCTCTCTTTCACCCTCCCTCCTCTCACACTCTTTCACCCTCCCTCCCTCTCACACTCCATCTCTCTCTCCCTCCCTCACACACACACTCTATCTCTCACACACACAGAGGCACAATTCATTGCTGTAATGTAGGTGTAACATGATAGTTTATTCTTGATTTCATTTAAACACTAGATGACGTTTAACGTTGCCGGTATCAATGATTATGTTGGAAACGATACATTAGGACCAATGAACTAATACTATTTCATTTAATTAAAACAATGAAAAATGGATTGTACATCTATGCCTTCTTCTTTTCCTTTCTTTTTTTCCCCTTTACAAGAAGTGCGCTCATGCGCTATGGAAGTATGTGATCATATTTGTAGCATTCTCTATGACTGTACCTCTTCTGTCGTGCTTAATTAATCGCCTTAATTTGTCCGTTTTGTGTAATTAATGTCTGTTTATCTTCACCCATCTTTCTGAACTTCTTGGACTGTTTTGAATCGGTGTTGCAACTTACTTTCACTAAAGCCAGTCCCTTTTTGTAAGCGAAACAACTTGCTTCACTTACAAAACAATGATCGTGGATCCCTATTTATATATGTGTTTTGCACAACCGTCCGCATCCCTTATTTAATCAGTTTTGTAAGTGGGAATTCTTCTTCCTCTTCTTTCTTGCGATTGAACATTTACGAAGAGACAATAACGGCGGTCGAGGCAGAGGTGGTGGTGTCCGCGGTGGTCGTCGCTGTTGCCGATGTTACCGTCGTTGCGGTTGCGGTGGCAGGGGTGGAGTAGGCGGCACCGTACTGAGGCTGGAGGTAGCCGGCGATCCCACCCTTAGGGCTGTAGGGTGGGGGTTGGGTCATATAAGCCCCACTTCCTTGGATTGTCCCGTAGCCTGGCTGGGCGGGGT
>CM072519.1:31079226-31214786 GCA_036898135.1 Oncomelania hupensis
CATTCTGATTTTTCAATGATCGACGAACTTCCCTCTCTATAACGAACCTTAATACACGAGCGTACAGGATGACACATTAATGCACCGCTTAAAATGTGAAAGTAATGATGATACCATCACGCCAATAATGATAAAAAAATGGTGATGCTTTAGTGCGGATTTACTGATACAGTACTCCTCTCTTAAGGTGACCCCCCACGGGACCAAATTTTTGTTTGATCTTATCCGAGGGGCACCCTAAACAGTCCTCTGATAAAATCAACTACCAGTAAAAAACGTGATCTTATACGAGGTGCTAAATTTTTGTGTCGTGTGACAGTGTGTGCGTGTGTGTGTATGTGTGTGCACGTTGGTGCGCATGTATCCATTACTGTATATGTATTTTTTGTGCATGTGTATGATGCATAAGCACACACTCAAACACCCAAACGAACGGATGCAAGCATGCATACACAAACACACACTCACACACACACACACAAACACATTGACGCGCACGCACGCAAATGAGAATGAAAACAATAAAAAGTATGCACCAAGACAGTTACTGTGTGTATTTGCAGAAAACCTTACACAAGTTTAACGAATTGTTCACTTTGCACAGCGTCCCACCTATGTGAACAGGAAAATGACATCATAAGGAATATATGACATCATCTCAAATTAGGAAGTGACCTCATAAATGACGTCATCTGTGACATCAATTTCTCTTAAGCAGTAGTCTCCTCCATTTGGGAACCAAAACGGGGTTGACGTTATCCGAGGTTTTCCCTTATGCAAGGTGACGTTAAGCGAGGAATTCTAAATGGTACAAAGAAGGTGTTTGGCCGGGACCAACAACCTGATTGATCTTATCCGCGTTGTGACCTTAAACGGTAGTGACGTTAAAAGAGGAGTACTGTATTTCTGATATAAAGTGATACAAGCACACACTACATTACATTACATTACATTATTATTGCTTCAGGTCCAGCGGACTCTTCCGAGCCAAATCAGGACCGGACAACCCCTGATCCGCATAAAAGATCTGCTGAAACCACCTTAGTGGTAAAACCGAAAGCTCTCCACCAGCCAGTCACTTTACAATAAAGACATCCCACGCAGGGGACGGCTGAGGCTTCACCCCAACTTATCGAACCCCCGTTTACAAAAACAAAATAGAATACAAACATTATAAATTATCAACAAAACACATACATATAAAATGCCTACATTGCTAAATAATAACATCATAGGAAGCCCTAGTGACCACCTGGCAGAAAGCGTCCAATATTCCCAAGCTGATCCAACAGACCTCATACACAAATAAGGAGTCTTGTCCCGGAAGAGTTTTCAAGAAAACAGGTAGGAGGCTGGTCTAGCGAAGAAGACGATAGTATAGCAGATTGATAGAATAGAGCAGGAATGAGAAAGAGCAAATGAGAAAGACAGCGACAGTGGGAATTTAAAGCACTAAATTTCCAGAAAGTGGGGATACTATTTATACCGAAACCCCCGGCACCCCGGGGGTACAAGCACACACACGCACATCTTTGAGTGAAGATCTGTCTTTCATTCTTACTTATTTATTGATGTATTTATTAAATTCTTCGTCTGAACTATCATCTTCATCAGTGCAACTTGTCGTATGATAAATAAAATGCAACCACCTCATTTCGTCTGTTCATGGCCTTTGAGTAGGCCTGTACGATTAACATACATGTTTGTGTGCCTGTGTGTGTGTTTTAACCCACCTTATCCATGATCACAAGATTCGCGTTTCAACTTTTAAAAGTCAGACATGTATCCCCGTTACTTTCACAGGCTTCGCAGCGCTCCTGTTCACACGTACAGTTTTATTTTATTAATTTTGTTTAAAGCTGTAGTTATATTTAGTAGTAGAGACATTTGCTGATTATACATACAACTCACATGACATGAAACTATTTGTTTAAAACCGTCCTGTGTTGTTGCTCTGCCAAACTGTTAACTACTATAGTTAAGATATCACTTAGGCCACACACACACCACCATTGGCTGTTTAACGACTGTTAATATTATCTGGTAGTGATAACTGCAAATGGCAATTGCAGTGAGGGACAAAGCCGTCAACAGCCTTCCTTTTGCACTGGGTCAGCTTTGTGATGATGGCAGTGCTCATCTCCTCTTCGATTCACGCCGTGGTTTTTTTCTTCTTCTTGTAATCGGTTCTAAAGAGAACTATGTACCGAGCCACGGCTGGGTAGTCTTTCAATGATGTAAAGTGTGTGTACAATAAAACAAGCCATGAAACAAGCAGAAAAAAAGTGCCAAATACGACATGTAAATAGGTCATGTTTTTTTTTTAAATAGGGCAAATGGGGAAATATACCCTGATTGTAGGAACTTGATTTTGCAAAGTATAAATTCGGATGGTCGTATTTGGAGTTACAGAGATTATATTTATTTATGTATATTATTATTGTTGCTTGTTTAAATTGAGCAGTTCCTTTACCTGAAAATGCTCTTTATAAGAACAATTATTTATTTATAATCTAGTCTATTAAACATGCACAGTATATTGTATTGAAATGTACACAGCATATTATATACAAATGTGCACAATAAAAGATTATATTGAAATTTGCCAAAAAAATAATTATATTAAAATGTGCACAATAAAATACTATTACATTAAAATATGCACAGTATGTTATCTTAAAATATGCACAATATGTTATATTAAAATGTGCACAAGATGTTATATTTTATGCGCACAATGTATTATATTAAAATGTGCACAGTATATGATATAAAAGTATGTACAGTATATTATATTAAAATGTGCACAGTATAATTACATTAAAATGATGATTATGTCGATTTATAACGCGCGTGTCTCCATCCATTTTCGAATGCTCAATGGGCCATAATGAGAAATCAAGATGTTTAAAAGCGACAGGAAATGTCGGTGTGGGAGTGGGAGGATGGAGGTGGTCAGCATACATGAGAGAGAGAGAGAGAGAGAGAGAGAGAGAGAGAGAGAGAGAGAGAGAGAGAGAGAGAGAGAGAGAGAGAGAGAGAGAGAGAGAGAGAGAGGAGGGAGGGAGGGTGCTTGGTTCACTAAGTTTCTTTAATGTCAACAAGTGAGTCTTCAATCTTCTCCTGAACGACTCGATACAGTCTGCCTTATTTACAGTCCCAGGCAGTGTATTCCATAACATGGGGACTTCAGTCTGTAGGGATCGGGCACCAGACCTCTTTTTGTTTGTCTCCTCAGAGGATGGCAGGCGAAAACGGGACTGGGTAGACGAGCGAAGCTGACGAGATGGCTCGTACTTAGGAACCAACTCAGACAGGTATCCTGGAGTAGTCTCGTACATGCGAAAGCAATTGACATGATCTTATGGTCAATGCGTGTGCATAAATGTGCACAATATATTATAACTTTCATCGGACAAAGACAGGCTCAAAAGTTAATATATTAATGAAACATCGGGTATACGATGTTTATTAGAATCGTGCAATAAATATTACAAAATAGCTTAAATAGTTGTTTAGTAAAAACTGACCTTGTACGTAAAAATAATATGATATCTCGAGATGAAACTATTGAAGTGTCGCGCCAAGATATCATCAGTTTTATCTTGACAATGTCAATATTGGTGTGCTTACCCTGTGCAACACATATTTTGAAATACATGTAATTGCTATCTCGCTCCCTATCCGTACATAGCCTACATATACGTGTATAGGCCTATTTCTGTCACGCAAACACATACTCTAGCCAGACAGTTCCATTGTATTGCGCACACACCTAAGCAACATAGATACTGAGGGCACTATACGTATCAGAGTGGATAGCAATAAGTATTTTAAGGAATGAACATTGAGGTTTAACGTCTACACCCACCATTGGCGGTATGGCAGACGGGGATAACCATCTCAAGGAACAATGGGTCGGTACCTAAATCAAAATTAAAACACCAGAGCAATCATACATTACTGCTAAAAAGTACAGTAAAAAAGGACCATTTTTTATCTCGTCTACCGCGGAATTGGAATCTGGGACATCGGTATGCCATGCGAACGTTCTGCCTCTTGAGCTGGTGGGCTTTCAATTAAACATGAAGACAGGCTATCATCTATAGGGTGGTTGATAAGTCACTCCCTATTGAACATTGTTTATAGCTTTTGTACACCCTGATTTATTTCCATACAAGGAAATGCATTGTTATCCTTAACATCGTAGAATTTAAGCGCTGAGTGGTTCATCGCCTGACAACTTGTGTTGTGCCTTTCATGTTTTATGTCTTACGTCAACTGAGCTCCCTCGCGCAATAGATCTATCATGTCAGGGGGCATGCCTTTATAGGGTATTTTCGTCTCTGTGAGCGGAAAAATCAGGATTCTGAGAGAGACCATGATGAGACACACCTCCAATGTTAGTTTAGAAAGTCAGGTGCCCTCAGACTGCGAGATACAGAAGAAAGAGTCTTGGAAACACAAAAGAAGGCGTGAAAGATGTTAAAACAAACAGAGATAAATACGCCATCCACATACAACTCACGAGTAGTATAAGTTTTCAAAACACAAGCATCAAAACGCTCAAAACTTTTCCACAAAATGCCATCAAAATCATACAAAAAGTGATTTTTTTTCTCCACCAAATCGTACAAAAAGCGGATTTTCTCACATCTGGAATTCCGGTGCTTGCTTTATTTTGTCATCACGCGGCACTCATTTTGTGTGGGTCAGTGTTTGAGGGTGGCCACAAGGCCGAGGTCAGACACTGACCAATCATCTGTCTGCTGAAGGGTCAGCAACGACCAATTCGCTGCCGCCTGAGAGGCCAGCGGCTATTTGACCTTGTCAGTGATGTGGTTCTCGACTGAGCAGACGAGTGTCACATGCAGATGGCCGTTCTGGTGCGTCAGAGAGTGTCATACTGCGTGTCAGAGAGCTTTCAGATCTACTCTTAAACCATAGTACTAAAATAAAACGGGGATTATTAATGCAAGGTATATATTTAAGTTGATCCAAAAGTTAATTATGTGCTGTTTAGGCAGCTTGGGTGACAGAACAGATTAATCGGCGCGTGTAGGGTAGAAATGTCGGTAGCGACAGGAGATTGTTCTTACACTGGAGGTGACTTGAAACGATTTGTTTCCCGACCTTGCACTTAGTACCTTGTGTCACCTCAGCGACATGTTAAACAACTCAGCCCAATGCTCGTATCGCAAGTACAGGTGACTGCCTTAAATAAATGCACATAGTACTACTGTTACACTCGATGTTGTTTTTTCTCTATCAGTAGTTGATTCAGCCCCGATGCTTGAAATCCTGATAGGTGTAACTCAGATTCGTTTATCCACGCAACCCGTTCAATCATCAACAAGGCAGGAGTCGTTGTTTGAAGTTTTCCACTTTTATTCAGCATACATCAACAACTACATACAATCATTCAATCGCTTTTTACTTTATAATTCTCAACTATGAACTTTCCACTTTTTACAATTTTCACAACTCTAACACAACAGCTCTCTCTACTTTCAACTCTCTTTTATTTTGAAATAGTGCGGCACTTATATAGTCTCTACATACTCCAGAACAGGCGAGAATACCCCCGCATAACACACCACAAACAATCAGAAGTAATTTTATCATCACTGTCTCACGTCATATAACCTTATTTAGAATGGAAGCTTCTAAAGTTACCACTAGAATTATCCATACAATTCGATCGATAGTAAACAACCAATACTAGAAAATTCTCAAATAATATCGACCAACTAAAAACACCAATGTTATACAAAGCTTCTTCTAATAACAACGCAAAATCAAATCAAAGATAAATACAATCTATTACTGCATGCTTAGCAAAACACAACGATCGCATCTATCGCGCGCGTCACACACGCAAGACTACTATCGCACGCGTTTCACACGTAAGCCTACCATCGCACGCGTCTCCAACGTAACATAACCCCCCACTCAAGAAGAAATTTACTTAATTTTTTTCAACAACGTTGAGACGCAATGAACAAACAAAGTCCAAAATTAAAACTCATTTCAGTCTGTCTGAACACTATCAATGTTCTCAGTTCATCCACACAGAGTCAATGTTCATTCATCTGCAAGGAAACGACGCCCTCGTCCGTTACAGTTGTCATCGGCCCAGGGTCAAAGACAATGATCTCGTGGGCTTTCCTGGAATCAAGGCATCCTCCGTTGTCTCCTTCTTCCGTCGAATGTCCGACGATGTCGACGTTGTCGGTTCCCAGAATGCACTTGCTGGGTCTCACGGTCAGGTTGGCTTCTGTGAGATGGTGAAACAGCTCACTCAAGGTCTGCAGATGCTCCTTCCAGGTCTGGGTGTGGACTAGCAGGTCGTCCCAGTAACACACGACATTGTCCATTCCTTTGAGCAACTTCCTCATTCCTCTATTCAGGGTAGCACCGCTGTTGACCATGTCAAAGGGCATCCTTATGCACTCGTACGTCCCATCAGGAGTTATAAAAGCAGTCTTTGGTATGTCCTGTTGACGCACGGGGACTTGTCAATAACCCTTGCTGAGGTCAATCTTTGAGAAGATTTTACTCCCCGATAATTGGCGGAAGAGGTCTGCTGCGGTAGGCATCGGCTCGGGGTCGAAGACGGTGATCTTATTAACCTTCCTGTAGTCGATGCATACTCTGTTGCTCCCGTCCTTCTTCTTCACGACCACGACAGGGGACGCGTAGGGGGAACTGGACTCCCTGATGATGCCCATCTTCAGCATCTCATCGATGTCTTTCTTCAAGGATTCACGGGCCTTGAAAGGGATCGGGAAGGGTTTGGATCAAACGGGGATATCTGAAGTAAGGTGGACTTCATGTTCGACCAAAGTTGTAGAGCCTGGGACATCGCTGAAGTTACGGGGAAACTCGCCCATAAGGTCCTTGAGCTCCATCTTTTGACCTTCCGTCAAGCTTGATCCCAGCTTAACATCATCGATGCCTTCTTTGCTGTGGAAGTCTCCCAGTTCCAACAGTTTCTCGCTGTCAAAGCTGTCGTCGATCTCAGCTGCTGTTGCTGCGTGTACAGTCTCTGATGGCCTTTCCACGTACAGCTTAAGGAGGTTGGCGTGGTATATCTTGGAATGCTGGCCGACCTTCACCTTGTAGTCGTTGATCCCCACCACGGTCTCCACTTCGTACGGGCCTTTTTACTGCATCAGCAACTTACTGTGATCAGTAGGTAGCAGCACCAGCACTTTGTTACCAGGTTTGAACTTCCTATTCACAGCCCTACGATCGTAGTAGTGCTTTCCATAATCTTGGGACTTCTCGAGGTTTTCTCTGGCTATCTCGAGAGTCTGCTCCAGCTTCTCCCGTAGCTCAAACACGTACTGGTAGCTGTTCTTTACTTCTGGGGTCTCTACTTCTTTCGTCCACAGTTCTTTCAGGATGTGCATCGGCCCTCTGATGGTTCTTCCGTACAGCAGCTCGAACGGAGAAAAGCCGGTGGACTCCTGCGGCACTTCTCTGTAGGCGAACAGTAAGGCGCTGATGTAGCGATGCCATTGTCTGGGCTGCTCGCTGCACAGTTTCTTCAGGGTGGACTTCAGCGTAGCATTGAACTTTTCGACAAACCCGTTACACATAGGATGGTAAGGCGTCGTAGTCAAATGCCGGATGCTCAGCAGTCTGTTGACCTCCTTCATGCAGTCATAGACGAACTGCGTCCCGAGGTCTGTCAGGATTTCTTCAGGCACTCCAAGTCTGCTGAACATGTCCACCAGTGCCTCTGCTACAGTCTCCGTGTCAATCTTCTTCAGAGGCACTGCTTCTGGGTACCGAGTCGCATAGTCCACTAATGTCAGTACCCATCGATGACCTTCTTCACTCGGAGGTCTTATTTCGCCGATTAAGTCTAAGGCCACCCTCTTGAAAGGTCGGTCGATCAGGGGCATCCTTTGCATAGGCACTTTAGGGACCCTTCCTCGAGGTATGGTCTTCTGGCAAATGTCACATGATCGACAGATACGGCTGACATCAGCATGAAGTCCTGGCCAGTAGAACGCTGCCTGGATTCTGTCCGACGTCTTCTTGATGCCCAGATGACCTCCCATGATGGAGTCATGAGCTACTTCCATCACTTGGCGCCTTAAGGGCAACGGTACCAAGATTTGACGTAGTGGTTTCCCTCCGTTGACCCTCGGGTGCTGGAAGATTCGGTACCGGATCTTGGCCTTTACCTCAAAATAGACCGTGCCACTGCCTTTGGTCACGTGGTCTTGGCGGTTCCTGTACTTGTTTAAAGTACTATCAGCTTCCTGGAGCTGGATTAGTTTATCTCTGTCCACGATGGCAGCTTTGGAGTTGTCGGCGACCTTCAGTGGCGTAGTCGTCTTGTCTCTCTTGGCCTGGGCCCTGGTAGTAACAGCACCGACGATCTCTGGTCGGCAGGGCTGAGCCGGAGTAGCCACATTGTACCGCAACATCTCTGTAATGTCTCCATCGGGAAATGGAAATGGAGAATCCTCCACAACTACGACACGTTGGGTTGAGGCAGGACTCCATTCTGAATCGGGGTCGTCGGGTCGTCTCGCGCCGTCGATGTTCCCGATCATCAAATCATACAGCGGCTTCTTCAGGCGAACCGCTTCTACATCGCCTATGTAGAAAAGGGTGCTGACTTGAATCTTCGCAATTGGCGCTTTCACACATTTGCTGTCGGCCATGAGTGTCCATTTTGAATCGCCAGTGAACTGTTCTTTAGCAATTATGTCTTCTCTGACGATGACCCCACTGCAGCCCGAGTCTCTTAGAACAGTCACTTCATGATTTCCGACGAGTCCCTTGGAAACAGGCATGTTCTGGACAGTCACAGCTGCGCTGGCGACGACGGGGATGGATTTCCCGTTGGCAAGGAGAAGTTGGCCATCGGTCATGCACTCTTGCACGTCCGCAGGAGTAGCTGTGCGCTCGGTCTCACTCGGAAGAATGACGCTCTCGCCGCACACTTGATGGTCAGATCTACTGGTTTGCCGTTGATTGGAGAACCGCCTCTGCCGGTTGCCCGCCGCTGCATTGTCCGTATTGCTCCGCTGTCCGCTACTTTTGTTTTGAGGACAGTTAGCCGCTCTGTGATCTGTAGCGTTGCAGGTGAAACAGCCTCTTGAATGCCCTTCCCTGGGAGGTGGCGTGGAGTCCGTCTGTCTCTGGCTCGTCTGGCTCCCCTGGATCTGGTTCCCATGGTTTCCAGTCTTCTGAAATGGTTTTGTCGCCTTGGGTTTCCCCAGCGTCTTCCCTTGAGCAATGAGATATCTTTCAGCAGCCTCAGTCACATCTTTAAGCGTCTGCAGCTTTTGTAAGTCTAAGTGGGTCGCCAGGTCCTTGTGACAGGCATTTAGAAATTGTTCCTTCACGATCAGGTCATGGAGACTGTCGTAAAACTTCCTTTCGCCTGATAATTCCACCCACTTGTGTAGATATGACGACAGGCGCTCCACAAATTGCTTTGGCGTCTCGTCTGACAAAGGCCGGCATTCACGGAAGCGTTTACGGTAGCCCTTCTCTGTGAAGCTGTAGCAATGCAATAGGGCCTCTTTCAAGACGTCGTAGTTTTTGACATCATCGTTCGACAGCCTGGTGTAAACTTCGAGTGCTCGCCCTGTCAGAAGTGCACCGAGTCGAATTGCCTAGTCTTGAGGTCGCCAGTTAGAGCTTTCAGCGAACCTTTCCAATCTCGCCAGATAACTGTCGATCTGGTCCTTCCCGTCGACGAACGCTGGCAATTTTGGAGCCATGTGGTCGCTGATGACTTTTGGCGCATGCTGATTGTTTTGGATACGCGCCAACTCTAGCTGGTACTGACGATCAGCTTCTAATCGTCTCTCTTCCATCTCGTCACGCCGACGCTGTTCCTCTCTTTCTTCACGCCTGCATTGTTCTTCCCTTTCTTCCCGTTGACGCTGTTCTTCCTTTTCCTCTCGGCGTCGCTGCTCCTCTAATTCTCTTTCTTCATGACGTCTCTGTTCTTCACTTTCTAGACGCTTCCGTTCTAATTCTATTTCTTCTCGGCGACGCTGTTCTTCTTTTTCTTGCCGCTGCTGTTCAATTTCTCTTTCTTCGCGTCGTCGCTGTTCTTCTTCTTCTTCACGCAATATTCTCTCCTGGAATTTGGTGTACTCCGTCAGCTGTTTGCCTTTTAGATTCAGTTCAACCCCGTTCTGTCAGAAATCAGCCATCCTGATGCTTTTCTGGAAAGTTCTATTCTGGAAAGTTCTTGACTGTGCTGCACCTTTCTAGACTGTTCTAGAGAACAACACGCTTTCTGCAGTAGCGCTGATGCTTGCCACTAGTCGCTTTCGCTGGCGATGTAGCTCCGAGACTGTCCCTCGACGTAGTCTTGCGGCAGCCACGTAGTCCCGGTCTCACGCACGCACTTGCTATACCCACGCCTTTGAACATCGACGACAACGAAACGCATGTAATAGTCGATGTTTAGTTCTTCTTTGATTTACCACCTACTCAGTTGTCTCCGGTTTGCAGTTTGCTTGGGGTTGCTGTTTTTTGTTGTTGGTGGAGTGAGAGTGGTCAGACTAGTCTCGTCACCAGGGGCCCGGGTTATGACAAACGCTACCAATAGTCGGACGATGTTCAGTTCGGACGCCTATGAAGTCAACCGAGCTCTGCCGCCTGCTGGGTGCGGGGTATGAGCATGCGACTTGGAAGTCGCTCAACCTGTTCCATGTTTAGCACTATTCGTGCTATCAGTCCCATCGTCCCGTGGCTTCCGCTTACTTCACATTTTGATTTTTCTGCATAACATGGAAGGAACCACGTGTGCGTGTATGTGTATGAATGTGTGTTGTTTTTGGTTAGGTTGATTGCTAAATAATTGTAATATTGTATTTTCTTTCTTTCTTTACACGAAAGTACCATTTTTGTTTTTAATTCTTTACTCATCTATTACTGTGTTTAAAAATTCTCTTCCTTTGGCTCTGCCAAAAAAAAGAGTCAGCCTTTGAGGTCCTAGTTTTTGGAAGTATAAGACATAAAAATTGATGGTGCATAAGTTCAATTTAAAGCCTATAACTAAACAGATTTACATAAGGGGAGAGAGAGAGAGAGAGAGAGAGAGAGAGAGAGAGAGAGAATAAAATAAAACGTACAGCTTTATGGCGACAATAGATTGATTTTTTCACAAATTGAAAGTTATTCAAATATATTAGCTATTTGACTTAGAAAAAGAAATGGACATAAGACATAAAACTTTTATTCGCTTGAAATATTACAAGAATTTGCCATGTGCGTCGTTGAATAATACAACGATAAAAACATTAGAAACAATTTAGATCTATTCACTCATATTCCACAAAACATAATGCACGACAGCTAGGTGTGTGCAGTCAGCAAACAAAAGTACACGAAACACACACTCGCACCCGGATTTCCAGCAAAAGGTTGGTCGAATGCATAGTTTGTGTGCATTGACGCCCGCCAAGTGGCGAGAAGGATGGAGAGAGGTGGGGTTACCACGACTGTGTTTGAGCGACTATCGGCTCCGGCGACGCAGTAATCGGGGCTCATAACCCGCGCATCTTGTCGCGAGACTGAAAGTTGCTCGTCGCTGGCCTGAAAATCGCGCTCATAACCCCGGCCCCAGATTCATCTGGACTGGGCGACGTTAAATTAGTATGGTAGTTTTGTGCTTGATTATAGCTTTCCCCGATTTAGTTTCGTACTCTTCTTCCTTGGCCAGACGCAAATGTGTAAATAGACAGATAAATTATGTGTAGACAATACTGGCTACAATGGATTTGTGGATTGTCTGCTTGCTCCCAGAGGCGCTCAAGAAACGGAAGCTGTTGTGGTTATTCCCATTTGAGTGTTTGGTTACACTCTCTTGAGTATAGTGGTAACTTTTGCTGGCGTGGAATTGAGCATATTTACGATCGCCTAATGTGTCCGGGGTAATGTATTTTTGTGCCGGTGTATACATTTACCACACGAAATCAGATAAATGAGCTTATTACGACTAAGCAGTGAAAGTAAGGTCAACTGATTTGATATTTAGAACCGCTAAACTCCAACAAATGCATTCCTTCTGGCTTCACTGCCTTGTTCTGACTCCAAACCTTTCCACAAGTTTAAACACAAATCTGACATCTTCCCTATTACTTCTAGCTGCAGTCACCCGTACCACAGCTTGATGACGTCATTGTCTGTTATTTCCCCATAGGTGTGTGATATAGACGTTCTTTCAAATAATACTCCTTTGCTCTTTGTGTTTTTGACAATTTTTTGAACGAACTATGGTTTGTGTGTTTTGTTTTCCTCTCGTTGGCGCGTAATTTAAAAAAAAAAAAAAAATATATATATATATATATCTATATTTGTCGGCAATTGACTTCTTATTTACATAAACAATGTATTGTTCAGGTAAATAAATCATGATATATGTAAATAAGGCATTGTGGCTAAATAATGAATTATTTATGCATTATTTAGCAGATAGTGTGAAATAATGTATTTAGAAATGTTTTTATATAATGATTTGTTTACCTGTGTAATGCATTATTTAGCAGAATTGGATAAATAATGTAGTATTTAGTTGTTGCTGCTAATTGTTGCATTATTTTTGTAAACAATTCATTGTTTATGTACTGTAATTTACATTATGTAGGGGATTAGCAGATGCAAGTCGTATTATTGTGAGGTCGTGTGTAGTGATTAAAAAAAATTGGGAAATCGTGATTTTATGCTATTTTGCGATTTAATATGAGGCAACAGCATTATTTCACTCTGATTTTAATATGTTCGCAGCAGTATTAATATACGAAACTGCAACGGTAACGGCTTTTGGAAAAGCTGGATCTATCATTATTTCTGCATTGGAGGCATTGCCTTCAGAGTAAATAAACATGCTCGCAAATTGACGATGATCATTTTGAGAGAAGAAAAAAGCAGAAGTTTCCAGCTTTTCAACAATGTACTACTCCTGCTACTGCCACCTCATAAACAACTCTGCATTTTGGGGTAAATAAATACTAAAAGAAAGCATACTTTTTGTTCCTTCTGATGGAGGTACTGAAAACACTAAACACTCCCGCACAAAACTGACCTTGACCTTTCGTTTATGTTCGAAACGTTACAGGCGTTTTATCTTCGAATTTGTGATTTAAGTTGACAAATAAATAAATAAGACAAATTTTGGATACACAATCATTGGAAAGATCTTGCATTTAATTATAGAAAGCAGTCAAATTATAAAAGCCAAGCTTTCAACCGAATCCTGGAATCCCTTAAATAATGAAAATTGCAGTTCCTATAAAATGAATTGTTTTACGTAAATAATGCATTGTTTAGCAATATCTTCTAAATAATACATTTATTAGCAAAATTGGCTAACTAATGCATTATTTAGGTAAATAAATCATTATTTAGAAACATTTATAAATAATACATTTTTTCACAAAATTGTGTAAACAATGCATTATATATGTAAATAATTCCTTATTTAGCAACAATGCCTTTATTTGTTTAACCTGTATCATGATTTGTTTACGTAAACAATGTATTATTTAGGTAAATAATATGCTGTTTACGGAGAAAATATATTATTTAGAGAAATATTACATTGTAAAGAAATGATTAGAAAATCTGCGTCTATGTAACGATTATTTAGCTGAAAGTGAAAAAAAAATCGCAAATAAATAATATTTACAAAGGGAATTCCATATTTTATTGCCTTGGCGTTCGTAATAATAGTATGACCGTCGTTATGTGGTAATAAAAGTTTGGTGCGTATTTATTTCTCTCCATCTCGGGAGAGGGCTGGGTAGTGAAAAAAAGGGAAGGAACATATACACACAAAAAAAACAACCTAAATATCTTGAGATCGTTGTAATATTGATGATTCATTTTATCATATTATGTGATATTGTACTGTAGTCTGCGAACTTATTCTTGAAGATGTGATACTTTTCCTAGCCTTCTGCAGCTAAATGACACGCAGCTTCTGCTAATTAAATGTCAGATTTGTTGCTTAAAGCGTTATATTGTAGTAATTAAATTGTATAAATTATTGTATAGTGTGCGATACCACACTTTATTTTTCAATACTGTGTTCTTGGGTTTTTTCTCTTTCTCTCCCTTCCTCTCTCTCTCTCTCTTTCCCTCCCCCCATCCCTGTCTCTTTATCCCTCTCGCCCCACTGTATATAAACAAAACTATGGTGCACTTTCATCGTTTACAACAAACATTTTTAATTATGTCATCTAGTTCAAGATCTGGTGGTTGGGTTAAGAGTGTGAATGTTAGCGTGAGACTGAGAGTGAGTGCGACTAGTTTAATGTATCAAATAATTTTGTTGAACATGCTTAATTATTAGCATTATAATTAGTATTATTTTTAATGTTCATCAAGTTAAAGGACAGGTTGTAAGATTTTAATATACCTAAAACCCTTATCCCATTAAAGTGTCAACTTCAATTTAAACTTCTCTGAGCATGTTTGTTGAGCGTGCGTGCTTCACTTTTACATCTTTCTTTTACTTCATGGCAATAATAATAATAATAATAATAATAATAATAATAATAATAATAATAATAATAATAATAATAATAATAATAAAATAATAATAATAATAATAATAATAATAATAATAATAATAATAATAATAATAATAATAATAATAATAATGGATGCTTTATTGCCTACGCGCTTTTCTTACATCACCAACCAGGTTCAAAAGGCGGTGATCTGTAACAACATAGACGCTTACATATTTCCTCAACTCTCACATACACAGCAAACACATATCTATCTATAACTCGAACATATGGTGTTAAGGCACGGAGATCGCCATTAGAAGACTGAAATGAAATCGAATTTTTATGTTTTTAAATTTTATATTGACTGCTTCCAACACCATTAGTGAAGGGAGGGAGGGAGGAAACTGGAGTAACAAAGAGAAACCCCTCCGTGACCTCAATAATCTCCTACCTAATTCACCTAAGTTCGCCCTGTGCGTGGAATCGAACGCGCGACCCTCGGCATTGGAAACCGGTGACTTACCCGCGAGGCCAACGCGTTACTAATCAGTTCCCTAAGTACAAAAGATAACTAGATAGGTTGGCATGGCGTACATGTGGGTATTAGCTGGGGACAAAATATTAGCTCCAGACAAGAACAACAAATAAGTGTCTTCGCCTGTGACATCGGCCAGGAGGTAGAGAGAGTCCTTCTTGGGGACGAGTGGCGTGCTTGCCAAGACCTCGCTCTATTACTGTGGTCACTCTCACGGGAGTCTACCCATGTGATGTCGTTGTCGCGGTTCCCTTTGCTGTGATTCTCAAGGCTTCATCCAGATAGGATTTTTAGGCTTTTTACGGACGTTTTCAGTGTTCTACAGCGCTCCGAACATACTTTATGATGTAATCATATGATTCATCAAGCTTCATCCAGCTACTATGTAAGGGTGTTGTAAGATCGCTTTAGAGTTCCCAATGTCTTCTTCTTCTTCTTCTTTCTTTCTTTCTTTCTTTCTTTCTTTCTTTCTTTTCTTTCAAATGTACCACATTTACCCACACTTCCAACAACCCTGATAATTTAGACTCCAGACTGTGCCCATCCTTACGGTTGTGAGTCTATTTTTTCCATCATAAACGTGAAGTTTACAGGAAGAGGCTCTGGTGTGGTACATACGACTTTTTCAAAATCGTCCAGGAAATGATCAGACTCATTTGTTCTTGCACGCAGCGGTTGCACTAAGCATGCTACGGTAGTTTGGGTATTAGGGCGTGTAAGTCCACAATCAATCATTCAAGGAATCTAGGCCAATAGCTTCGTCGTGTGCAGGTAATGTTCTGACAAATTATTTCAATTCGTCTATTGTTTTCTTCCTTGAAGCTAATGTTCAGAGGTCAGCTTTATTGCGTAAAACTAAGAACAATTGTTGTGACAATTGTTTATTTTGTTAGAGCTAATATTCATGCAGATATCGGATTTGTTTGTGGAATTTAGTGACCTTTGTCAATTAATATCCCGTAGCCCCATTAATTCATTTTATCTTATATTTTCTAAGCGATGCAGTTTTATATTCTCCCACATCATTATCTAAGTTATTTCATGTGTGCAAGATGGCTGTCATAATCTTCTTTATTCGACATTTCTGCCAGTCTTCTAGTACGATAGTATGCTACTAGTCTTTGTTGGTGTTTAATAACTTGGCCATCAGATTTGTGTTTCTATATAGAGGTGATATACATAATGTGTGTTAATGCACAGAGTCACGTAATGCATCACCGTACGTTACGCTCGAGGAGATCAAGCGTCCCCATTTCCTTATGAAGTTTTCGCCTCATTGATTCCGTAATATTTGCCACTACCGTTTGGACTGGGATTGACACAATGTTTGTCTCCTCCGAGCGGTATCAGAACGACGGTTTGTTTTGCTAAAAAATGCATACATTGTACATGTTGGTACCCGATAGTGTGTCTTTCTAACTCGCGATTTATCGCTTTTTAATCTGAATGTTTCTGTAGAATTTCATGATTAGGTCTACCTGTTTAGGTTAAACATCAAAACGTCTCTGACAGATGAGTGACCTAAACATGTGCGCATTTATTTTGGGCCTGTCTCCTGCCGTTTCTTTGATGGAATTATAATTCTTTAACGTACCGCTGTGGGAACATTGGGATAGGTGAAATACCGAATAAAGAGTCATTAGAGACAGTCGACCTCTGGGGAAAAAAGACTCCATTAACCGCCAAGTTGCGAACCTGTGGTCTCCCTCGCGCCGAGCGAGCGTTTTGCCACGGAGCCACCCTTGTTTCCTTTCACACAAACCTAATGCATGCAATCCAGCGAAACCTCTAGCTCCCTTCAGACCTTTGGTCGGTTTGATTTACTTGAAGTGAACCCGGTTCTAAATGCGACATGTAAGCTATCCACTCTTTGGTGAATTCCAGAATGCCTGCTAGAGACGGTGTTGTAATGGGATCTTAAAACAGCGTTACAGTGGGCCTTTGAGAGCAGGAATTGTTGTCTTTCCGTTAACGTTTCCGTAGTCAATGTCTAAAAGTTTTACATCGAATCTCCCAGCGTATCCTATCCAAATGAGAGATTATGGCGAAATGCAAAAACGAAGCCTAGACGGTTAAAGACCACCACCACACGCACGGTAAATCTTGGCGATCAAAGCTGAACATTTATGTCGTAGAACGTTAATGGATTGCAACGGATTCGGTCCATGTTTCCTTAACTTTAGATCCGGGTGTTGCTGTTTTTTTTTCTTTCTTTCTTTCTTTCTTTTTTTCTTTCTTTCTTTCTTCCGTTTTCCGTTCTTCCTTTCTTTGTGTCTTTATTCCCTAAGGTTTCAGTATTGGATTTGCCACTCTATTCTCTGAGAACTTCATTTTAACTGTGCGGGTGTGTTTTGCATTGATAATTGGATATATTCAAATTCACCTTATTTGTCAATAATACCACTTGTATTCCCTGCCGAAGTTATTGACAATAATCGGCTCGGCTATTATGCAAATACTGGAAATTGTAAACGAATCCCAGGTCGAAAAATATTATTAAAATTATTCTATCTTCCCTGTATGAAATGATTGGCTTAGAACGTGGACATTATTTTTCAACATGAATAATTCATTTCGTCCCGTATACATTGTTTGTGTTATTTATTTATTTTCCTCGTAGGGTGCATTGTATTCTGGCCTCTATGGAGATTTGTTTTAATTTCAGAGTCGGATGCCAGAAATCAAACGCAATGTAGAAAGCATAATTAAGGTAAATAATATTAAGTTGGTTTAATAACTGCCTACCATGAACTATTAGTTTAAGCGCATTGCCTTAATAGGATTAGACAAACGAAAAACAATACATTTATCATCGCAGGAAATACATATAGGACATGGAAGTGGTGCAATGTAGGCACACAAAGTCAAACACTGTCTTGCAGTGTAGAAGGGAAGGATAAACATTTTGTTTCTGTGGCCCTTCGTTCGTAAGGAACACAGATTTTAGGACCTCCATTTTCTCAGGGAAATGTTTGAAGACTGAACCCTTCTCCTCTCCTTCGCTGCTTTATTTTTACCGGTGCTCAAGAGAGCTATGGACCCGTACACAACCATGTAGACAGGGATGATTGTTGTGCATTGTTAATTTTCTCTCCACGCTCTTACTCTTTCCCTTGCAGTGTGGCAATAAGAGGAGAGACCAAGGACAACAAAATCTGCTCACGCACGCAAACGAAAATCCAAAAGCTAAATGAGCGAGGAAAATGTAATGGTGCAAATAAAATTTTTATTGAACGTTCTGGCCGTTGTGTGGGTGTGTGTGTGTGTGTGTGTGTGTGTGTGTGTGTGTGTGTGTGTGTGTGTGTGCGAGGAGGAAGAAATGGGAATGAGGGGGGTGAAGTGAGAGTTGAGGGGAAAAGGACCGTGAACGTTCAGTAAAGAGTGTGGAGTAGTTCCGTAGGATATTTCCTTTAAAAGTCTTTAGTGGGGACTCTATCCAGGAAGCGGTTTCCAACTGGCCTAGTTACATTGTGTGATGATGGAAATGAAAGAGCGGTGAATGAAATTAGAGATATTTACCCATTGACGTAACTACCAGACCGTTCCGTCGGCCTCTCACTCACCAAACGCCGCTATTCGCCCACAAGAAGACACTTCTTCCCACACTTATTGACAGGCCTAAAGTTGGAGTACCACTGAGTGGCGAAAAACACACCGGAGTCGGAAAATGCGTCCCATACGGAAAAGCACTTCAAATACTGACAGATACAATGGGAGTTCGTGCACCGCTGAACAATTTTCCCAAATCCGACAAATGCCTTTTTAAAAATCAGTTTTATTGTTATAGAGTCTACCTTAGTACATGAAAGCTTCAAATATAGTCTTTTACAAACCTGGAGTACCACGGAAATAATGTGTAAGTGGAAGAATGCACACGGATGTTTGTATGGCCTGCTGGTGCTAGCGTATTTGCTGTATGTTTGTGCGTGTTTGGTTTCCATCAAAGAGGTTCATTGAGTTCTCTGGCGTTTGTCATCTTCGGCGCACACAACCACTCTATTTCTGGTTAATCTATCAGGAGCTTTATAATACTATTGTCACGTATTTGACCTGGAAGGAAAACGCTAAGTAACCCCATTTCCCTATGATCTGCCCAAACACGCAATAATTGCACTCCCTACACAATCGTGCAAACATTGTACCATTTTGTGAATCGGAATAGAGCGCGAGGCACACGCCAAGAATTGTCACATCTTTTACAGTATGTACGCTGTTGATGTTCTCTTTTTGCATAATTCTGGTATATGGTGTTTTACATTATGCAGCAATTATTTTGTAATGTGAATGGTGGTGGTGAAGAAACGGAAACCCCGATGGTATGGCCACTTCACCAGAGCATCAGGCCTTGCAAAGACCACCCTGCAAGGCACGGTGCAAGTGGGCAGAAGAAGAGGGAGACAGAAAAAGAGAGGTAGGAGGGCAACATTCGAGAATGGACTGGCTTGACACTGAGCGAAGCCATGAGGGTTGCAGAAGACAGAGAAAGATGGAGTACGCTGGTTAAACGATCATCTGTGGTGCCCCAACGAGCTTTGAGTTACGGGATATGATAAGATTTTGTAATGTAATAATAAATATATTACAACTCTTCTTCCTCCTTCTCCTCCTCTTCCTCCTCCTCTTCCTACTACTACTACTACTATTTTTACTACTACTACATCTTCTATTCAAAAGTATGAACAAAATAAAATAATGTTTAATCGCGACACTTTAGACATCTTAATTCATGTCAGTCATATTTAAAATGCGTATATCTAAGGAGGCTTTTGGGGAGGAGGGGTGAGGGTATATCAATAAGAACGGTACACTATCTTCCTGTTAGCGTTGGCAAAGCAGCTTTTAGGTTTCGGACTCGGATTCTCTGTAGGTGCTTGCAAACAAGTCCAGTTTTACACCCTATAGGCTTCTGAACTTAATCTTTGCCATAAGCACACAGACACTTAAGAAAACAGTCAGTCAGTTTCCTTCAACATACACAGACACATGCACATATATACCCAGACACACATACACTCACACATGCGCACGCACGGAGGTACACATATCTTGCACAAACACAAATCTCTCCTCTCTCTCGTTCTCTCTATCACACACACACGCTCTCACACATCTGCGCATTTCCTGTGCGCACTTGCTGAACTGTTTAGAGTGCGTCACATATTTTCTTAAACTTTTGGCAACATTCAGCATTTCATTCAATCTTCTACCTATAAAACAGGGCAAGCGTGGAGAAAGGCTAGGGTACAAAAGCAACTGCTGTGTATATTTGAAGTTCTTAGGTTTTAGTGAATACTTCGTGCGTTAAGTGTTGCAACGACTACATGAAGGAAATAACTTTTACCACTAAGTACCAGTTTCAAGACTTGTACATACGATGCTAACCAGAAGAAGAGTGTGTATTATGTGTGTATTAATGCATGTGTATGTATATGTTTGTGAAAGCCTCAAATCATTTTTTCAATGAAAAGACTTTAAATAACCAAAACTACAACTGATAAAGAGTTGACGTTTATCTTCGTTTCGATCCACAATATCCCAAAAGAAGTAGAAGCAGAGGAGGAGGAGGAAAAGAAGGAGGAAGTGTTGATTGTTCAGATGCAGTGATTGTCCTAGGCGTATTGAACAAAAAACAGGAAGTAACGAAAAGTAAACATCGAGCGCCTTAAGTCACTTTGTAGCTTAGTCGATCGATCTGGAATCCTCCTTCCTAAACTGTGGACAAGACCGTAAGAACTCACGGAGAACAGGAAGGAAGAATTACTTAACAACAAAAAGGGATGAAAGAAGACTTAAAACGGAAAAAAGATGGGAAGCGAGGATGATGTTAATGAGACAATCCTATCTTATCCTATCCCGTAACTCGAAAGTCGTTGGGGGTACCACATTTGATCGTTTAACCAGCGTACTCCATCCTTCTCTGTCCTCAGTGTCAAACCAGTCCATTCTCGAATGTTGTCCTGTCTCCCTCTTTTTCTGCCTCCTTGCAAAGTGCCTTGCAGGAAGTAGAAAAAGCACAGCAAAAAAAGCGCAGCGGGTAGTGCTTCCTTCTTAAGGGATTTCCTTCTTCACAGAGGCGCCTGAGCGTTAAGTGAGCATCCTGGCAGTCTATAAATTTGACCGCCTCGACTTCCCCTCCACATTAAAATGAGTCTGAATCCTTTTCTTTTAGCTCACGCGATATGCTGGCTATCCTCCAGATAATCCCAAGGACTGTCTGCTGATACAGCATAAAGCCTGTTGCTGCAGTGCCTGAAGTATGAGCATGCTTGTACCGACACACAAACATACATACATCAACACACACTGAAAGAAAGCGTCTTGCTGAAACACGTTTTTATGTGTGGCAGCCTTTCAGAAAGTTTAGCCCGTTTCGTCTATTACATTTAACGAGGGCACGAGGGCTGTTGTTGTATGTATATTAAAATAAATAATGCTGTCATGGCGGCCAAACACGATCTCAAAACATCTTTTGTGGCGGTCTCTTGTGACCGAGAACCCCATTATTTCCTTAAAGCAATTCTCTACCCTCTACCCCCACCCCACCCCCATCCACCCACCCGACATCGACGCACATCCATCCCTTTCCAGTTACTTCATGTTTTAAATTATATTCCCTTACACGGATTTACGTCCTTACCGTGCTGCTTCATGGAGTAAATTGAACTTCTTCATTATAGATATCTCCAGCTGTTAGAGCTGATAATGCTTTACAAGGCACAGGGGATCTTTTCACAGCGGCGTCTTATCTATATATTATTCACAGCAATACAGCTGCTGTTAAAGCCTTTAACGGTACCCGTTTTGTTTCGTCTTAATAAAACTAAATCCATATAGCATTTGTTCTATAGGCTTTCTTGGAGGAAATCAACTGTAACAGCAAATACATCATAAGGATGACATTTAATTATTACTTTAATTAACAGTAATTGCTGTATCGAAGTTGTTTTCCTCCTAGAAAGCCTATAGAACAAATGCTATATAGATTTATTGCAGTAAACCTCATTTTAAAAAATTATAAATTCGTACTTAAAGTACTAGGTATAGAATTGGCCACTAGTACTAACATGCTCGGTTCGCCCAAGAATGTAACTAAAGACAGAAAAAACGATGAATTTGCATTAATTTGTTTAGATACCTTCAGATGGTTTTGATTTATGTCTATATAGTACTGCAAGAACTCAAATTCAATCTGTAGCTTGTAATTTGCTTCCACTGTCTTAACTCCTTTGTACCTTGCTTAGTTTGGAAGCAGTGGCTGCTACGTGGCTTGACAATCGTTATTTGTCAAACTTGCTATCGATCACTGCGCCTCTCAAAACGTTATCCGCCACGTTTCTGCCGAATGACAGAGCTCACACACAAAAAAGGAAGAGA
The DNA here is from genome assembly GCA_036898135.1 of Oncomelania hupensis. Taxonomy (NCBI): domain Eukaryota; kingdom Metazoa; phylum Mollusca; class Gastropoda; order Littorinimorpha; family Pomatiopsidae; genus Oncomelania; species Oncomelania hupensis. Next base: position 31,101,640 of record CM072519.1, read on the forward strand.
AATAAAATCAAAAGTAAAACGGCTTTGCTTGCGGAGAAATCTGGTGAGGCTGATGCACAGTCACGTGTCCATCAGAGGCGGGCGGACCCTGGACAGGAAAGCGGAGCATCCGGATGTGCCTTGCTCCTTCCTGAAGACAATGACCTCGGAGTCTGTAAGAAGGAATCAAGTGAGAGAAAGAAAGAGAGAGAGAGAGAGAGAGAGAGAGAGAGAGAGAGAGAGAGAGAGGAGGGCAGTTTTTATTTTATTTTAAATTCAGTTAGGTAAAGGTGATTTGCATTTCCGGATTCGGAATAAGCCTGTTAGTCAGCCAGGAGTTTAAAGGTGAACTGCATTAAAGAATTGCAGCGATGACTCAAAATGAGCCGGTAGTAATGCCAAAGAGCTTAATGATAGAAAGAGGGGGAACTTGGTACAGAACCGCGAGACGAAATGTACGAGTTATGCTCCCTTGTCGACATGCTGAAAATGGCTCGTGGCAGAAAGTCAAAAGGCGACCGAGTGAAACAGGGCGGTGACTTTTGCACAGCTATCAATTGCCATAATGCCAGATACAAGAAAAGTTGTGTTGGCAAGTCCTTTTTCAAATTTCCAAGAGACAAAGAAAGGTAAATTGCAATTGAAAAACTTCATTTTTGTGTGTTTATGTAGGCCTAAACTAAGACCGCTGCAGTGTTGTCAGTGTTAAAACAATTGGAGAGCGGCTTGAATAATTCATGTTATACCTGTGTGCTAAATCCAAAACAGTTTGCTTGCTGACAGTTTACGTTCAACAGGTCGCTCTTTGTTTACGTTATTGCTAGGTTGTTTGACTATATTTGTGCTTATATTTCAAAAGTAGATGTCAGATTGGCAGTTTGGCTTCGTCAAACTGCTTATGTTAACAAGTTAAATTGGACTAAGTCTGTTTTCTCCTCGTGATCAAACACTGTGCAAGATAACCCCTTACCTAGGCACAAAAATGGTCCTTGATTTGTTGTAATCCCTTTTCGTTTGAGTGTAAACGGGGAACAAAAAAAGTAATGTAGATACTCAGTCCTTGTTCTGATCTGTGAATTTCTGCGCATTAGATCTATATTATGTGGAATGTTGTAGTCTAGGTTCTGATTGTTCTGTCTGATTACTTAATTATTTTCCATGAAGTGACTGATGTTATTAAGCCAGTGATGTGGGAGGTGAGAGGGTTGGGGGGTAAGGGGACACCTGATATAAATTAAATTTACACTATTAGTGAAACAATTTGTTATTGTGCTTTATTGTGATTAATTGATTGAATGACAGAGCTCTCTCTTCCACCACCACCACCCCCCTTCTCTCTCTCTCTCTCTCTCTCTCTCTCTCTCTCTCTCTCTCTCTCTCTCTCTCTCACGATTACGGATTTACACAGTTTCGGATAGATAAAACAGTCTGTCATGCATATTTTAATTTTAAAATATCTGTCGTTGATTAAAAAATAATAAATTCCAGGGCAGAAAACAAACCTATGACATACACACATAAGCAGCATAAAAGCACCTAATAAATATCAATAAGTAAACATAAACAAAAAAACAAAAAAAAAGGACAGCAGTAGCGGAATGTTAATAATAATGATGGTTAAAAGTTTGGTTTTTGCAAACGTTGCCATAAAAATGTTCTTTTGCAATGGCATAGGCTCAATAAGTTACCACGCACAGATCATTCATATAGCAGATGATAAAATATAGCCAGCCCGAGCAAAGGGAAATAATCCGTGAGAGCGTCTGGCATTTTTATATAGGACATAATGGAAGTTCCCTCTCTTTCCGTAGTAAGCTCTTTGTTAATGCTACGCTTATTGGCGAAAACTGCGTCCGACTGGAGCTGAGTGTCTTTTGCTGTGTCTAACCTCCTTCTGAAAACAAATGATCTCATGTTTTACAAGCAAGAAGAAGGGAGCGAGACATGCTTACAGCCAAAAGTAACAGTTTTGAAGAATAAAGGTCTGTGGTATTTCAGCTTCGCGTAAAGAGAAGCAAGTTTTAAGCTGATGGAAGTAGTTTTAGGATATGTATTTATTGCATGCGCGAGCGCGCTCACACCTGTGTGAATGTGTGTGTGTGTGTGTGTGTGTTGTGTGTATGTATGCAGATACTATCCAGTTAATATCTAGAAATGCTTTGAAATGGTCGGAATCGGGATGAAGGCCCATTCTTCCCAGCTCTGGAATTGGGAAGCGCTGTATAAGAACGAATTCTTCTTTTTTTTTTAATACTGTAATGGAGGAAACAGAGCATGAACAATTAAGGTCTGGAACCAGGACGGAGAATTAGAAAACTTTACAAATGTGAGCACAGACATAGCAGCACAGAATTGAGAACTCATGGCTGACAGCCGGAAGGCAGAAATGTGCAGTCTGCTGTACGATGCAATACAAACAAAAAAACAACAACTTTAAATCCAAGTTTCTGTACAAACAAGCTTTGGAATTAGTCCTTCAAAGACTAGGAATGCTGGCTTGCAATCGTCAGCTAATTCATTAAGAACTACTCGCAATCATCCATGAGAAAATTGGGAACACTTCTGATTGCTCTTATAGATTTCCTCGGAGTGTAATTTATATACAAGAGCTGCTCAAGGCGCTGACCAATGATATTCTACATTGCAAGACAAGGGAAAACACCGGAAGTAAGCAGTCTTGCCTTAGGAAATGGGACTGCATTATTAATAGCATCTTTAGAACAGACTTGACCATTCTAATTCACACGCTTGCCGTGGTTTGTTCCTATATATAGTAATCACTTCACAAGTGGGATTGTGTGGGTAATCGCCGCGTTATAATTTTCTGCAGTCGTAGCGTGTACTAATGGTCAATAAACCTATGGCTGATATGGCCAATAAACCTATAGCTGATATGGCCAGTAAACCTATAGCTGATATGGCTAATAAACCTATAGCTGATACAGGTACTGGCGTGGCCTGGTAGCGCAGGTGGTAGGATGCTGGTTTCCTATGCCGAAGGTCGCAGGTTCGAACTCCGCATGGTAAAAAACTTACGTGACTTAGGTGCAAGACTTTTCAGGGTTTTCTCCGGGTACTCGGGTTTCCACCCTCCCTTCAATAATGATATTGCATGAAGCCTATCTAACATTTTAAAAATAAAATTCGATTTCTATTTCCGTTTTCTAATAGCGGCTTGCCTTTAGGCCACTTGTTTGAGTGATGAGTATGTTTGATTGATTGATTGATTGTTGCTTTAGGTCCAGCGGACTCTTCCGAGCCAAATCAGGACCGGACAACCCCTGATCCGCATAAAAGATCTGCTGAAACAACCCTAGTGGGAAAATTGAATGCCCTCAACCGGCCAGTCACTTTACAAAAAAGACATCCCACGCAGGGGACGGCTGAGGCTTTACCCCAACTACTCGAACCCCCGGTTACAAAAACAAAATAGAATACAAACATCATTATAAATTATCAACAAAACATATACATATAAAATGCCTATATTGCTAACTAATAACATCATAGGAAGCCCTAGTGACCACCCGGCAGAAAGCGTCCAACACTCCCAAGCTGATCCAACAGACCTCATACACAAACAAGGAGTCTTGTCCAGGAAGAGTTTTCAAGAAAAAAGGTAGGTCATTGATCTAGCGAAGAAGAAGATAGTATAGCAGAGTGATAGGACAGAGCAGGAATGGGAAAGAGTAAATGAGGAAGACAGCGACAGTGGGAATTTAAAGCACTAAATTTCCAGAAAGTGGGGATACTATTTATACTGAAACCCCCGGCACCCCAACGGGGGTAGATGAGTATGTGTGTGTTGTGTATTTAGTAGTGTTTGTAACATGTGAGCGTGTGTGTTGGTTACAAACCGCCGCGCTTAGAATCTGAATTAGGATTAAGGCGCATCCAGTAGTAGTAGTAGTAGTAGTAGTAGTAGCAGTAGCAGTAGCAGCAGCAGCAGCAGCAGCAGCAGCAGCAGTAGTAGTAGAAGAAGAAGAACATAATACACCGTTGCTGGATTACGAATAGTGTTTTGTACGCTGATAAAATAATTGGATTATGACTCTAGATTTGTTTATCGATATTACATGGGAACAAATATCTTGATGTATATGCTTGCAATGCTGGCAAATAGCGATATTTTCAAGGGGAGGCAATTTATCCCTGTCAATGGAAGTTGTTTGTATGCAAACAAAGAGAGGTAAAACAATGCTGAGGATGGCGAGACGAGAGGTATTACTCAATTCACAAAGAAATATTCACAGTTCTCTACCCTGCAATCCATACTATTGTGTTACTAATATCAGTCATTGCTTCCTGATTTATTGAAGGCGAAGACGAAACAGTAAAGATCGCTCAATCTTTGCTGCAGATTGTAGCATTTAAATTGCAAATTTTGCGGATTTTTAGCTAATGCAAAGCAGACAACCCTATTTACCTATCCTCATAACGAAATTGTTTCGTTGAACACTAGAGCTATGGTTCTGACGCGATAAAAGCATTATCTAATGCCCTAAATAACCACAAAATGCGGTAAACTTGCCGATATGATATGACGTGCAGTCCCTGCCACTTTCATTGTAAAAGAATACAATTCATTGGGTATTGCCAATGCATCAGAACGGACACTCGCTGCGAATCGTCATTTTTACTGGCTAGAAAATAGTCAATGTAGTGTGATTTCTTGGTCAATAGGTCTAGCAATATCCGATACAGTGATAGGCAATTTACAGCTAGGGGAAGTTGAAGGATGTGCAGTGTTTGGGGACAAAACATGGGAGAGAATGGTACATTTATGTTGGTGGCTTATTGGGACTATTCTGACACTATTCGGAATGGAAATGTGGAACGGGACCGTAAAGAGGTAGCGGCGTACATGGCCTGTAGTGTTAAAAGTGCAGGAACTCATCACGCAGACTTAAGCAAGAAAAAACACTCCAGCCAGACAGCACCGGCATCTTCCGCCCTCAGACTTTCTTCCCTAATTTCCCTCTGAGGGCCGTCCAGTTATTCTGACCTATATCCGGAAGGGGCTCTAGCGGCCATGTTGCTGACGTCAGAGCGTCCAGGGGCTGTAACTTCGTTTGGTCAATTCATCCCCAAATCTCGGCGAATGGCGGGCAATTTCTGGGCAGTATCCATTCTTGTTTCTGGGATTGTTTTGGCATTGTTCTGTTACATGTGATGCATTCCACGTATCTGCAGACATCTGTATTTATGATATCTCGCAAGGTTGCAGTAGCCACCAATGTAGAAACAAGGTATTGAAGGCCTGCCTGATATAATAAATCTGCAATTTGGGGTCAAATAGACGTCTGTATCCAGAGGATATATTACACAGATGCTCTCTCTCTCTCTCTCTCTCTCTCTCTCTCTCTCTCAGAGATGGAATAGTATTTGATCGTTTTTAAGGCCGCTTGTCTCCACCCTCCCTTCCCTTCAATATTAAATTGTTACCAGCTTTCTTTTCTTTTGCACCCACTGAAATCCTCCCAGTTAAACAGTGTAGCTTCCGTCGAATTATAACCATTGTTGTAATTTGGCAATAAAATGTTTTGAATGGATTTGTCCCCCTTTGCTAACTGGATTGCATTGGCACGAAGTATTGAAACAGATTAAGTTCACAATTCAGTACACACAATTACATACTACTCTCTATCTACGGAATACTGTTAAATTGGGTCTTTCACAGTAAAAGACGATGTACGGTGAAGTCAGACACGAAAACGTGTTGTGGTGAGAATCAACAAAAAGTTGTTTTCGATAAATGTGGGTTCGACTGTTCGCAGCTGCTTTCTGTAATCCTTCTGTGGACATTGTCGCTGCTAAATGAAAGTCTCAGTTCACTGTAGAAGATCTATAAGTTCTTGCCTAAGGAGAGTGGAAGTAAGGTTGTGTGTGGGAAAAAAGAGATGAACATTCATGTAATTAGAACGCTCGTGTATTTTGGGTAGGCCTGTACATATTTCAGCGTTCTAGATGTTGTTCACCATTGATTCTCGTTGATACATATAATAAAATCTAAGCCATTGGCGCTTATTTCTTAACTTAGAATAGATATTATTTTGTTTGGAAGTTTAAAAGACCTTTTTGTAAAATATAGCAGATAGCCGAGGGAAATACAGAATACATAACTTATTTAGTCCAATGACAACAGAACAGTCAAATGGAATTGCCCCGACGTTGGTCAAGTGCCACACATACGTCCTCACCACAAAAAAACGTGCGTAAGCTTCACGCATGAGCTGAGATACGAACCCTTATTTTGCTTTCATTGTATTTACATTAGCTTTCTGGCGCCGCCACTACCATCTCATCCTCGGGGGAAATTAATTTGTAAAGAAAAACACATTACAGACAAAATTGGTAGTAATAAATCAGGGGAGATAGTCGGTGCGTGTTACATGCAATTTTAACTCCTTTTTTCTGAAATGAACAAAGGTACATAATGAGGGAACTACGTCGTTACTTAAAGGGCAGTCTCAATTTATGAATTAACTTGGCTACTTTACTAGAAGTGACATGCTAAGAAATGAATTTAAACAATGGAGTACACGTAAATAAAATAACTTCCTTACATTAAACAAAAAGGGCCATTTCCAGTAGCTAGTTCAAGACAACCCTGGGGACGCCGACGGGAGAAATTGAGGTTTGCTACGCGATCACCTAAATCGTCTTTATTGCTTGGTACAAAGGAGGCGTCAGTATGGGAATGTTTTGTACCTTTCTTTTTGTTAAAGTGAGTCTAAACTTTTCATCAGAATGTGAAAACACCTACCAAAATGTCTAATTCTCGATAAGAGATGACAATCTCATTATAGAATACAAAATCCTTTATTTGTCCTCATAAACATTGCAGGGAGATTTCTGTGAATGTACGTTTTTTGTGTCTGACATTTGCGACCGTGATTTGAGCGACGGTCTATAAGATTTACAATAATCAGTTAATGAAATTTACAATTTTGGTATTTGTCATGGTGGACATAACTAGCGTGCACACGAGCTGACAGACACAGCCTAATAATACGCTCTCACAATTACTCCGACACTTTTAGTTGGTCATGCAACACAGTGCCTAAGCTACGGCGGAACAGTCAACGATGACTCCCAATGCAATCAGGATTTTCGGGACAGGTTTTTTGTGGGTCACATTTCAAACTTGTTTTTATACGCTTGTTTAAATGGATTTGACGTAATAGCGCAGACTTATAGACTCTTCTATTTTATACTATCTCGTGATAAAAGTTTATTTTTTTAAATGACCTCACATTCCCTTTACGTAAATCTACTCTTTGTGCTATGGGAATAAGATTTTGTTTTATGTACCTTCTCTTTTATCTAATTCAGCGTCCTCTCTCTTCCTCGAGACAAACGTTTTTATTTATTCGTTACCTTTATAGATCTGCATAGTCGGGAGAAAAAGGAATCGAATGGGCGTGATATTATTTAAGGTACGTAGACGGATCTTGAAGGCCGTATTTAGGGATTTAAGTTAGCCGTATATAGGGAGTCGCATGGGCGTGAATGTGTCACGGTTTGAATTTTGCTATATGATTTTTGTTCCTACTTTTAATATAATATTGTTAAGACCATGATCCTGCTGTATGGTTCTCACCTACAACCCTTTTGAAAGTATGTATTGAAGGTCTGTTAAATACAGACTCTTGCAGGGAATATTTTATCTCTGTGATTATTTATTACACATTTATTTATCTGAAATGTTTCCTGACTAGGTTGCCTCCGGCATAATTAGAGAAAATTGCCGCGACATATCTTTCACCCGCCTTCTTTGTTGTTGTTGTTGTTGTTGTTGTTTTATTTCCAGGCTTAACTGGAAATAATAAAATAGACGGGGGGATCAAAGCGAGCCAAATTTCAGTCGGTCTTTCAGTCAATCGGTCGGCCCGCCGATGGGTCGGTCAGTTTGTCGGTCCGTTGGGCCATACCTCTAGAACCAATGAGCGGATTTTGACCAAACTTCATAGAAGTATTATCTAGATTAGTGGCTGAATCTCGTGCCATCAGATTTGCTCTACCACAAGGGTCAAGGTCACTGGAACCATTTTGTTTCTGATCATGTTTTGCTGAATATCTGGAGAACGGTCAGTGTACGCGTACTTCAAATCATGGGCCAGTCCGGTTGTCGGTCAGCCATTCAGTCCGTCTGAGCGTCGCTGCGAATGTAACTTTTGTGTTTAAAAGACACTTTTTGTTTGATCTCAAGAATAACAACCGAAATTCATCACTTTTCCTTGCGGATAGTGTAACTACTGCGAATCCTATCACGTCATTCGTATTTGTAACTTTTCAAAGGTCAAGGTCATTGTGCATCACCATTTTTAAAACACGATTTGCTCTGTATCTTAAAATTGGCTGATCCGATGTTGATAATTTTTGGCTTGCATATACTTCAGACTATTATTCCACGTTTACCTTTTGTTTCCTTAGGATAACGCCTAGTCACTGCACTGTCAAGAACATTAACACTTTCGAAAATGCATGAGTGAATGTATGGACATTCTTTGAAATGATTTGCCATCTTGTTAAATTTGATATCGCGCAGAACTTGGATAATCTTTCTGTGTATGTGTGCGTGTGTGTGTGTGTGGGTGTGTGTGTGTGCGCGCGCGCCTCTCTTTAATCTCTATCTCACTCTTTCTCTCTTGCTGAGTCTCTCGCTCTGTCCCTTTCTCTCTCTCTCTCGCTCTCTGTTTATCCCCCTTCCCCTTTCTCTTTCTGTTTGTCTATCTGTCTCTCTGGCTGTCTATATGCCTCTCACTCTTTCTCTTTAGGTGCGTGCGCGCGTGCGTGTAGAGACATTTTTGACCTAGTCAGAAAGTTGTTAACCCTCTGTCTTTTTTCTCTCTCTCCAAACTTTGCCTTCTCGTTGAAAATGTGAACTTGTACCCTGGCTTTCCTTTCTTTTCTTTCCATGACCTTTTCTTTTATTAGTTGACAAGAATTTTGATGTTGTAATTTTCTCAGTGAAAAGTTCAGCCTTTTTGACGTGCTTGCATGCGAGTTACAATTTGGTCGTGATTATTGCAATCACGCATGCATTTTTTACATTTCTGGGTGGACACTTTTTTGACACCATGTTCCGTCATGTTTTTGGACATTGTGGTGGGCTCATAGTTAGTACGCTTTCTCAAAGCCTTTTCCCCGCATTGAAAAGGTTTTTAAAAAGAAAAAAAACACTTTACGAATTTGTATGCATTCTGAGCATGTTCGTTGCTTACGACCACACCACAAAGGTCATCTTTGGCAAACAGCGGTGGGGAACATCTCGTTGCTCCCCCGTATCACTACTCCCCCGCTCGTTACTCCCCCAGCTCGTTATTTTGAACAAAGTTCGACCTATTTCGTCGCCTATAGGAGACGAACTAGGTACACTTTTTAGAAAAGGGTTCGGGTAAGGGTTAGTTGCAGAGCTATCCCTAATCCTTGCCCTAACCCTTTTCTCTACAAAAATCACTTTCCGATTCCTACATTCTTAAAATAACGAGCTGGGGGAGTAACGAGCCGGGGGAGTAGTGATACGGGGGAGTAACGAGCTGACCCCATAGCGGTGTCATCCTCTCCGTTTTTTTACGGTGAAATGTTTCTAAGTGTTGTCCACTTGAGAAAGGTTTTTAATAAACAGAACATTTGTGCTTTAACCTTTAGAGTTATGAGTGTTTTTTTTTAATTTTATTTGTTTATTTTCATTTTGTTAAAATCTCAGACTCTATTATATCACAAACCTCTTGCAAAGATAGTCCTCGTAATAATTTGTACTTTGTACTGTAAGTGCTTTGAACCGACGGTGACGTTTCTGTCCTTTCTGAAATGGCAATACGGACTTCATCTTTGCCTTGCTCTTGTTCCAACTTCAGTTCCTTTGCATACTGTGACGGGGTTTGTAAGCGTTCGCTTCGTACTTTACGCACAGCTTAAAAAACGTCGAGTTTCAGAGACAGTTTGGGTTCCGCGCCTACAGTCTTTTAGTCTAGGCTTGATAAGCCTCGGATACTCAGCTTGATGTCAAGGTTGTTGCCATGTTGGACATGCTATTGTGCAGCTGTCGGCCACCTACAGACATCCTGTCATGAGCACACTGGATCTTTCCAGGCCTTCCGAAGTCTTACTGCTGACTATAAACGACCCTGTGGGAATCCCTCCACAATTTCCTATGATGATGATGATGATGATGATGATGATGATGATGATGATGATGATGATGCATTGCTATATTTTTTAACTTATCATTGTACTGTTACAGTTGTATGCACTTTAAAGTGCGCGATTGTTCGTTTTCTGTAGATAACATTTTCTGAACAATTTGCTATTATACAGAATAATATGGCAACTGATACAATTATTGAGTTTACTGAAAAGAATTCAGTAGCAAAACATAGGGAAGAGACTGCCAGCAAGAGATTGATATTACATCTGCCTGAAGATCCTATACAACTGTGATGGGAGAAGGATGCTACTGTAATTGAGCTCTGCAGGAAACCACCCCGAACATGAAGTGTGTCAGGTCTGAACACTTGAAGATGTCAAAAAAGACAACCAGGAATATTTTAAATGGAATCTTCCACACACCCACACCTAACACCTACGACAACCTACCAGTATTAAACCCATCTGTTTGTAAACCTTGCATATTCGCCCTTCCCCAAGTCAACCTACCGGACCCTCTCTCATTCAAGTACTTATTATTAAACCATTTTGGGCCCACACTACAGACACCCACCTTCCTACCATTTTTGAGTCTATAATAATAATAATAATAATAATAATAATAATAATAATAATAATAATAATAATAATAATAATAATAATAATAATAGTTATAATGGATGCTATACTCGCCTTATTTCAAAATGAGACTAAAAACTTGGCGATCTGAACCCACTCAAACATGTGGTTTAAAGTGAAGTCGCTATTAGAAGACGGGAAGGAAATTCAGTTATATTTTTGAATTATTTTCTTAGACAGACTGCATTCAATACCATATACCCTTATTTTGTAAACTCTACATATTCGTCTTTGACGCGCGCGCGTTTGTCTGTGTGTTTGTGTAAGTGAGAGAGAGAGGGAGCGAGCGAGAGGTAGAGAGGTGTGGTGTGATGTTTGTGTGTGTATGTGTGTGTGTGTGTTGTGTGTTTGTATGCATGTGGTCGGGTGTCTGAAGATGATAACTTATTCCTCTTCCTGTCTGCCTCCAAAATTGCCCTTCTTATGACGCCAGGCCAATTGTAGATGTATCACTGTGCTATCCTAGGTGACAGGGACACCACGGTCGTTAGTCTCTCCTTAAAAGCCGGAGTACATCAATCCTTACTATCATTGGCCAAAAGGGGCCGTGCGTGTTTCACTGTCAGAAAATACGTACATTCTACTTTCTAGCTTTCTGTGTTCTCCATTAATTTTTTTTATTATTACAGCGTTTCCAATGATGAACATAGAACATCCCCGGTCCGCCACTCCTCGCGATTGAAAGGTTTTCAACACCCGATCGTTGAGTTGTTTGTTGCTGCCTTTTAGCACACTCAGCTTTTCTAAACACCAATGAAGACGATGTACCTCCTCTAACTGAAGGGAACATAATTATATTGGTTTGCACCTGACACGCCAGTGCAGTGAATACAGAAAATACATGATTGGGGGTTTATATATTTTATTCCACGAGAAATAGCATGCTTGTTGCAGTTACTACATTCCTTGGATGGGTGTTCATCGATCGTGCAAAAGAAGAAGAAAGCCCAGAGACATCACATCAATCCTCACAACATGCGATTTGAGTAGGCCACGTGGTACGCTTTAAACAGCCCAAAGGCAGGGGGGGTGGGCATCATTTTCACAAAGCCAGGTCTGACAAATATAGTCCTTAACGCCGCGAACGCGAAATAATTATTTTCTGATTCTCGGTATGCTGGGCTTGTACATTTGAAAATCTCCCTCCCTCCGTCCCTCCCTATCTTCTCATCCCCCCCCCCACACACACCCGCTAAACCTCACCAGTACAAGGGTTTGTAGGACTAGTAATACTTGTACTTCCGTTTCAGTGGACATGACGTACTTCCCGCTCCTTTCCTAGAGGTGGCTGTTTTCGTGTCCTTTTTGTCCGATTGACAAGGAAGGTAACTGACTAGCAAAACTGACACCATGATCACAATTGGACGTCCAAGGGTGCGCGCTACGTGGATATTTGCAATTTCCATCTATTTCACAACACAGGCGATGCGCATTACACGTCTTGAGCCTGTTGTGTGTGCCTCAATAAGCGCTTTTTGTCTTTTTTTTTCTTTTCTAAAGATCGGAGACATGTTCAATATTTGTTATGACAGAGACGCAGGACGCACGACTAAGCGCACAAGTTGAAGTGTAAGTGCTCACGAGGTGTGTCTCTAACACCTTAATAGTCGTTGTACTGGACGTCATTTTGTGATGGTTTGATACGTGGAAAGAGTTTCGTTCATCGCTCTAATTTCGAAGTTACGAGTAGTCCGTACGAAGTTTGCAAGCACATGTTGTTTTGTTGATCAATGCAGTGAACCCTTTGCACTTGTTTGGGTGCAGATAATGTGACGTTATATTTATAGCTTATCTACGAAATTTTTTTGTATAGTTCATGCATTGCTATGCATGAAATATTTATTTATGGTAATCAGCATTCATATTCACGAATAACAGTTTTTCGTAAACCGTCTATATTTCGATGCATAAAATACTGCATATTGGTTTACAACGAAGGATGTGCATTCATATTGCGCCGCCGTGCTCTCCTCCCCCCATCCCCTGCCCTCTCCCCTCTCTCTCTTTCTCTCTCTCACTCACTCACTCACTCTCTACTTATATGCTCCTTAATGGCTGCTATTCTGTGCTAGCCAATAAGAAAGGATGTATTATCAATGTTAAAATAATTTGAAAACCTTTTTTTTTAAGTCATTCGTTTGGCTCTAGCAACTGTGGTGTTTGCAGTTTGCGACTGTTGTGTTCCTAATTTGAACTTTTTAGTGGTATCTTTTTGGCCACCCGGTTAGTGTCACGTGGGTTTTATGGGTTACTGGACTCTGCACAATGGAATGCTGTAACCCTCACGCTTTATTCGATGGGAACTGCTAGTTAGTCACCCTGTGAATTACTTTAATAAATTTATTTATTTAGCTCGGTCTGTGTTAAGGCCGGGATACAGAGATAGATAGAAAAATGGTAAAAGATCACTGTCACACTAGCTTTCACACGGCTATGAATCATATGTAGTCCAGCCACTTGATAACAGTTAAAATCACACATTTATTTCTTCTACTCTATACAAGATCTTCTATGTACTAATCTACCTTAAAAAGTTCTGTATCAATGCAAATAGTTCGATCGCTGATAGTCTATGCAGCTGTTATTTCTTCATTGGGCACTGGCTTCTAGATTTCATGAAGATTGGACTACTGTGGTCCGTTTTACTACAGTTCTGAAGAGTGGACTACTGTGGTCCTTTTTCTATCAGTTTGGGTGCACTTTTGCTTATGCACTTAACTGCAGTATGGTGTGTTTGAAGTCCTTCGTTGAGGTAGCTTCTGGTACACGATGTGTCGTCGTGTAGTTGGGTCCCTTGCCACACTGTGGGGTCTTCCAGGGTGTTGTCCAGGGTTGCTCTCTCAGACTTGTGCTGTAGAGGCGAAACAGCCAACTCGTCGTTTCTTTGGAGTTGGGCGCACGGGATAGCTCGCCTGCTCGTCTGTAATATAAGAGACGAAATTCTGCACAACCCTGAATAATCGGTTTGTGCAGAGCGTCTCACTGAAAGCCAAAGTAGCCCTCAGTGATAGCTCCACATCTCTATACATAAGCGACGAACATTCTGCTACGTCCGTGGTCCACTGGAATCTCAACTCTAATTTCCTATACATACATAAATATAAATCGTGGCTAACTACACACATACAGAATTAATAATAATATAAACATTCACTGGTACAGCCACTGGTCTGCAAACATACATATAGGTTCAACAACAGTGGTTCCGTCAGGTATACAACATGGCGGCGCAACCGGTCGTGTTTCGCCACGTGGTCACGCAAATTCGGATTAACAATTCACATCTATGCATGGCAAATTCTATAAACATAATTTCAACCATAATATAAATATATCACGATGAAATAGAAGTATGTTCATTTACCTGTTTGACAAAGTCAGGCTAGTGGCTACTTGAGTGAATTCTAAAATTCTAAAGTCCTGTTTCCTGGTCTATGAGTGAAGATAGTTGCTCCGGTCTAGCTGTGTAGACTTCGGTATCTTTCGTAGCACTGACTTAAGCTATGCTAGGTTTTGACCCAGTCAGAACCGGTTCTAACCGCTCTGCCTGCGTCTCATTGGTTAAAACGTTCAGATTCAAGGCACACAGTGCTGACGTCACTAACTGCCTGCGTCAAGCTCGCAGTGTGTGTACCTCCTATACTGTAATCAGCTGCTGTGTAATACACTAACTTTCTAAAGTTACAATGACTAAACAAGGCTAAATAGTAAATAGGCAGGGTAAAACTAGTAATCTCGTCACAGTTAGTTCATATTGACGCACTCAGTGTTGTCTTAAGGCCTGTCTTAATTCGAAGGTTCGTGGAGATTACGAACCTTGTTTTTGAGGTTTTCGTATCCCGAACCTAGGCTCTGGTCTCAGAACATCTACGAACCTTCCTAATAAAGACAGGCCATTACCTTTTTTTTTTCTAACTATCATATCATTGCTGCAGTGATCAACAGTGCTTTAGGCAGCATTGTTATTCTAGCGACAATGTCTCACCGATCATATCGACCTGTCACCCATTGGCTGATCCATTGAGCACTTTGTCAGGAATGGATTGTAATCAGCTGCTCCAGCCATGACTGATCCCCCACACTGCTGCATGCTGCTGGCTGACAGGCAACAATGCACGTTTTCACGCTCCAGCACCCACCCATTCATCAGCATCACCCGCCGTGTCTAAACACAGAGAGAGTACGTCTTTATTCTTATCACCAGTATTGAGAGAGAGAGAGAGAGAGAGAGAGAGAGAGAGAAAGAGAGAGAGAGAGATGAAGGGAGGGAGAGAGGGAGATGAAGGGAGGGAGAGAGGGAGAGAGAAGTGAATAAGTTATTTACTGTTAATGTGTGCGTCAGTGTGTGCGTGCGTGGTCTCTCTCTCTCTCTCTCTCTCTCTCTCTCTCTCTCTCTCTCTCTCTCTCTCTCTCTCTTGACATTGTCTGATCACTTTATTGAGCAAAAATGACAATGCTAAACAATCCATATAATGTTGGTGATACATTATAATTCCATGCTAAACGAGAAGTCAGGGACAAAACCATTTCTCACAGCATG
The DNA here is from genome assembly GCA_036898135.1 of Oncomelania hupensis. Taxonomy (NCBI): domain Eukaryota; kingdom Metazoa; phylum Mollusca; class Gastropoda; order Littorinimorpha; family Pomatiopsidae; genus Oncomelania; species Oncomelania hupensis. The sequence goes on from CM072519.1 coordinate 31,116,950, forward strand.
CTTGGAATTGGGAGAACTGTTGTAGTCTAGGACAATTGTTTTAACATCGCTTAGTGCGTCAGAACCTGGAGATTTCAGAGACTTGGTTAGAGTTGTGAATGTGAGCTCTTCCGTCAATATTAACGCGCAAAAGATCTGTTCTCGTTATATTTACTGATCATTTTGCTCTTCACTAGTTCTGTTCTTGTCTGATTATGCGTTTAGCTGATTTTACTGTCGAGCGACATCAACACTGTCATCGTGGGATATTTGACACTGAAAGGTACATTGTAAACAGTTCTACATCTGGCCAGGGACGATGCATCAATTGACGGGATTAAAATACTTTTTACGGATGGAGGACCATGGGGGAAGGTGCAGCATCATCGTCATCATCATCATCATCATCATCATTATCATCAACGTCGTCGCTTTCTATGGTATTATTATTTAGCAATGTAGGCATTTTATAGCTATGTGTTTTGTTAATATTTTATAATTATGTTAATCTTTTATTTTATTTTTTGTAAACGCGGGGGTTCCATAATTTAGAGTAGAGCCAAAGCGTCCACTGCATGGGATGCCTTTATTGTAAAGTGAGCGGCTGGTGGAGTGCCTTCAGTGTTCCATTAGGGTTGTTTCAGCAGATCTTTTATACGGATCAGGGGTGAGCCCCATTTCAACTAAGTTGTGGTCCTGATTCGGCTCGTTGCAGTCCGTTGGACCCTATAAACAGTGGCTTACTAACTAACTAATTGCAATTATGCCTAGCGAAACGCTAAGTGTACAATATTATGTTTCAACCGACCCTTTTAACATTCACAGTGAGAGTTGCCCCACTGAAGAAATAAGCTTACAACAAAAAACTTTCGAAAGTATAGTTATTTATTTTATCATTCCTATATAGTGCTTTTTTTTTAGCTCAAGAGCTGCTCAAGGCGCTGGCCGGTACAGGATCTAAGGCCTGAGGCGCCCACTTGCTGCGCAACGTCAGACCCTCAAACGACTGAGCACAAACCCAGGCCACCGGGGATGGGTGAGAATGGAAAAACCATACACTGAAACAACCATCACACTAATAGCAACAGTTTGATGTCCAGTGCTCACGGCCAAATGCATACTGAAGTTTTTGTGCCTATTAATAGCAACAGCCGTTGGCTAGCCAGCCCACATTCTGTAACTAAAAATAGTAGCTACCAAAAGCCGGTAAGAGCCAGATCCCGTAAAAACATTTGCTCGTAAGGTTTTTTAATTTTAGGTTGATAAAATAGACCCTGCCCTACCACTGACACCGGAGTCGCACACTTTAGGCCACGTTTTTCACTCAGAAAATAGGGTCAAAGGCCACACGGCGGTACAGTTAAAACCAAGGGAAATAACTCCCTGCCAGAACCGAAATTGAAATGTCCAACTGTAGCGGTTGGTGTAAGCAAGGAAAGCCCATATTATTATCGTTTAATTTAAAAGCAATGCGAATTTAAGAGTAAAACCCGCTTTTGGCAAAATTAAACAATGTCTTCGAATTGGAGCCTTTTAAACAAGTAAGCATGTGTCAAGTAAAGCTAAAAAAAATGCACACTCGAAAGAGTACTAATAATAATCCATTTAATACAAATTGATTGATTTTACGTGATATTACTTCATGGTGGATTTAATAGAAACGAGTATACGATGGAAAAGTCAGTGTTTCTATATTATTGTTTTGCAAAGACTATTCTGCAAGGCACAGTGCAAGGAGGTAGAAGAAGAGGGAGACCGAAAAAGAGGTGGGAGGACAACATTCGAGAATGGACTGGTTTGACACTGAGCGAAGCCATGAGGGCTGCTGAGGACAGAGAAAGATGGAGTATGCTGGTTAAACGATCATCTGTGGTGCCCCTACGACCTCCGGGTTACGGGACAGGATAGGATAGGATATGAATACAAAATTAATTTCATCCTCATCATCATCAAAACAGATTATCGTTAAGGCTAATTAATGTCATCATGTTATTAACAATCAGTTCTCGTTCCGTTGACACCATCACTGAGATCGCACTCGATAAAAGTATTCATCGTGGAGGTTTATAAGTAATAATATATATATAACGCGCAATTCCCCCGAGGGCGTATCGATTCCCTTTGGCTCTTCGTATGCATACACAGACTTGGGTGACGTATGGTGGTGTATTTCTAAGTTCTTAGCTCGGGTACTTTAAATATAAAATCGGCAGACGATGAGTGAGAATTTGAAGGAAGCGTATGCACTCTCGTCTGCTGGTCTGTCCCACGTGCCTGTGGAGAATGGAATATTGGTTGGTTAGTTAAACAATCATTGCTTAAAGGCCCAGCCCGCGGACTTACCACACAGAGTGGGAATCAGGACCCCAATGGAGTATTGGTGAGGCAGAACGCATAAACATCTCTTCTATCACGCAGACTTGGCATAGCCCATCATATTTTTCTGCTAGGACAGACCAACAGGCGTCGCACACTGAGGAACGGGAGCCTCAGGGAACATTGTTTAGTATCCACATGGCAAAACGCAAGGGAGTTTGGCAAGGGAGGGGGGAAGGGAAGACACATGGGCTATAGCAACATGTCGCACTGCTGCCCTTCCGCGCAAATGGATACACACATATTTTTGAAGGAAGCGATTGTTTCAAGTGCCGTTCCGCTTGTATTTCAGTTTTGCGTTCCAGCGCCGTTTCGCTTGTATTTTGGTTTTGCGTTCAAGGGCTGTTCCGCTTCTTTTCGCATTCAAGTCCTTCAAACAAAACCACAGGGACTTTAGTTAAGCCCATCACTTAAGGTGTTCGGGTTGGGTTGTCTAGATCACTACCATATAATATTATATCTACCGCAGTAAGCGGATGAAGCTGTTGCATTTGGTGTTGCTCATGATGATGATTACGACGACGACAGTGACGACAGCGACGATGACGACGATGATGATGATGTCGACGACGATTATGATGATGATGATGATTATGATGATGATGATTTTGATGATAAGTCGTGTAGTGTTGCTCATGATGATGATGATTACGACGACGATGGCGACGACGACGACGACGATGATGATGATGATGATGATGATGATGATGATGATGATGATGATGATGATGATGATGATGATGACGACGACGACGACGGGCGCAGAAGTTCATGTTGAAAAGTCACGCAGCGTGTGCACATCATGATGGTGGCGAGGAGGCATCTTCCACAACGATAGCCACAACACTGCTGCTTCTTCCTTTGTCTTCCATTGCACGTTAAAGAACCTGCTCAGTTCTCTCAGCGTACACATTCAAAGGCGAGTTGGTCGAGCGTCGCCGTCCAAAATAATTTTGATTTAGAGGGTTGGGTATACAGAAGGGGCTACAGGAGAGGATGGAGAGAGAGAGAGAGGGGGGGGAGAGAGAAAGAGAAGGGGCGGGGGAGGGAGAGAGACACATTATCCAGACACAGTGAAGGGAGGTAAGGATAGGGTGGAGTGGACGGGGTGCACCAAGGATTTATTTTCAGACGCGCACGGATCGATTTCATAAAAATATGACTCTCGAATATGAACCTTCATTGAAATTGTTTATTCCTTCCTTCGTTTCTTTCCCACTCTTTTTCTTGATGGATGGAAAAACACTGTTTCTATTCCGTGTATGTTCTCTCTCTCTCTCTCTCTCTCTCTCTCTCTCTCTCTCTCTCTCTCTCTCTCTCTCTCTCTCTCTCTCTCTCTCTCTCTCTCTCTCACACACACACACACACACACACACACACATAGTGAGAGTGTCCGTCTGTGTGTTTTGTTTCTGTTCATTTGTTTGTTTATGTTCGTTTGTGTTGTGTTTGTTTGCAGGTTTAGACGTGATATTGGGCAGGATTTTGTTTCAAGTAATAGATCTTAATATTCATGTAAGCTTAAGTTCATATTTGTCAAAATTGATCAAAGCACTTGCAACGGATAGTCAAAATGAACACTTTTCACCACTTTAATGAAGCTGCATTCATTTAACTTTTTTTTGCCGGTCTATTTTTTATGATTTTCACGCCTGAAGAGCGCAGTAAATAAGAGGCTTATTTCCGGTCAGGAAAGGGCGTCCTCTTGGCCCGGTGTATAAACGTGTAATTTTTCTTGTATCAGCCCTGCCAATCGAATAAGCCATGATGTGATGCAGATTGTGTGTCCACCGTTGATATCAAATATTGTGGCCGGATTTGATTTTGTCATTTTACATGCTTTCATCACTTTGTCGGTTGTTTATTGTTGTGTTGTTTTGTTTTAGTGTTAGCTGGCTTATTTGTTCAATAGATCCATAGTTGTTGATTACTTGTTTTAAGAAACCCGCTGTGATGTGAGCCTGGTCATACATATTATTTCGTTACCTTTCTCAGTTGTTATAGTAACATCACCATGGTTGTACGCTTTTAGTGTTTGACTATTTGTCTGTAGGTCTATCTGAATATATAGGTCAATTTAGGTGATTCCCAGGCGTAGGGAAACACTTCCTGAAGGCACTATTAGTTACAGCTGTCTTATTTCTCCTCTTCCCCCATGCATTCTTCGCCCACTGCCCCATTTCTCATCACCACCTCAGCTGTTGTCGTCATCACGATCACGTTTCTAATCATTACCACTAGCGCCACCTCCATTGTCTGCTATTAATGATCATTCTCATTCGTAATCATTGTGGGGGTAACCAGCCATTTAGGCAACCTAGAAGCTGTATGGCATGAGAGACTATATTTTGTCATAATTATGATGTAAAGATAGTCGAGATATATAGTCAATGTTATAGGAGCCAACGGACTGCTAAGAGCCGAATCAGGACCACTCAAAACTATTCCCAATCAGGTTAAATCGCGAAAATTAAAATATGACAAAAAATGTATATAAAATTGCCTAAACTAATGAAATCCAAACAAGCACCAAAACAAGAGGACACGACCTATATGCGATAAAACAAACAACAGCATGTACAAATATAAACAGGTTTTGGCCGTTGCAAACTTTTAAAATCTTATTAAAATGTTTGGAACCAAAATATCTTCCTCTCTCATCAATCAGATTAGCACATTCAGACCTAACATGGCGGACGAAAAGAATTTGTCACATACAAAGCACCACGGTGTTTTTTCTTCTTTCCAAAGGAAACTATGAGTGACATAAGTATGCCCAATATAAAGGCGAGCCAAAACAGTTTTGTTCTTTGCGAGTGGACAAAGACTTTAAGAAAGAAGCAGACAAATTTGGAAGAATTTGAAATAATTTGTTATTGATTGGATTAGACCTTTCGGTCTGCTACAGCCGTTTACAATAAGAGCCAGTCATACAACGCAGGTCAGACTATGGAACAAACGGGAAAACCTCTGAAGGAAAATCAAGGTGAAGAGCTTCTTTTGCCGCTTTGTCCAATGCAATATTCCCGTGCATGACCATGTGACTAATAAAGACACATAAAAAAAAATTTTAACCCTCAGAAATGGGTTGTGTGTAAAGATAATTGATCTCTGCCAGAAAAAAGTGCGATATCTTTCTCGTGTAAAGAGCTTGAAGTGCTGAATTTGAATCGGATATGATTAAAAGGAGGATCTTTTGGACTGGTAAACCTGTTTCATAGCTAAATGAATTGCCTTGAGCTCAGCTGTATAACCAGAACGAAAATCGGGTATACGCTGTTGCAAGGGCTGGCCAAGATGTATTCCAGAGACCGACGCAGCAGCAACTGCGTCTCCTTTGTTCGACCTGTCCGTAAATAGGTTTTTGTATCCTTTATACAATGAACATTGTTGTAGGTAAAGTTGCTTATAAACAACTTCGGAAGTTTCGTTCTTTTTGAAGGATGTGAGACTGAAGTTGATAATGAGGTTGATTATTTTTCAAGATGGGAGCACAGTTAGTAGTTGATCATCATTATCAGAGTCAATATTCTATTCCTGCAGCATCAAAGTGAGGACGTTTCTTATTCCAAAAGGAGGAACGTCTGTCGGTTTGTTGGAGTATTTAAGTGTAAATAATAGGGTTAGGACACAATCGTAAGCGGGATTTTCATGGTTGGCTTGAAGTTTTAGAAAATAGTTCATGGCGAGCTGAAACCTACGGATCTCCAAGGGATGTTCGCCAGGCTCGGCGTATAGACTTTCCTTCTGGGAAGTGCGAAACGCCTCCAGGCAGATGCGAGGAGCTTGATGATGGATGGGATCCAAGGCTTTCAAATAAGCTTTCCTAGCGGAGCCACATACGATGCTAACATAAGCCAATTTAGAGCATACCAGAGAATGACAGAGGAGGAGCAAAGTTGTCTTGTCTGCTCTCCAGTCTGTGTGGCTGATAACTTTCAAAATGTTAAGACCTTTTTGGCAGCTTTTCCTCAGGTATTTAATATACGGCAGAAAAGTAAGTTTGCTGTCAAAAATAATACTCAAAAATGTAACGTGTTTAATGGCCATAACAATGGAGAGAAGGGTTCAAAACCTGGTTATGTTTGCGATGAAAATGAATGCATTGGGTTAAAAAAAGCGAACACTGAAAACCATTTTCTTCTACCCACCTCTGAATAGCTGACGCTACCCACCCGTGAATAGCTGACGCTCCGCCCCTGCCAAGGTTTTACCCTCAGCCGAAATAGAAAAATCACCAACACTTTGGGATTTATTGATGCCTTGTTTAACGTTTTTAACTATTTTGTTGATCTTGATGTTAAACAAAAGAGAAAGAATGCCACTCTGAGGAACACCCATCTCCTGCTCACCAAGACCTGACAAAGTGGAATCAAGTCGGTTCTGAAACTTCCTGTCAATTAAAAAATCTTCAATAAAAATGGGTAAATTTCCACGAAAGCCCAGGAGTTATAGATATTTTAGAATCCCGACATTTCAAGTCGTGTCATACGCCTTTTCTAGATCAAACAACACGGAAACAAGGTGTTCACCGTAAACCAACGCGTCTCGGACGAAAGATTCGAAACGGACGAGATTTGAAGTGTTCCTGTTTTTTCGAAAACAACATTGAGATATATCAAGAGCGTTGATTGATTCTAACTGCCACATCAAACGCCCATAAATCATTGTATAATTATGATGTATATTAAATGCGAGTTCAAATAACAGTCTGCCAGAAGCACGACTATAACAAATAGACGTGAAGCTGTCAAAGACTGATGATCGAAGTGCATTGAGCAAAAAATGCGATATGGTTCTAAACATGTGTAATACAATTATGCTTTTCTAGAAGGGCACTGTATATTTAGTTACATTTGTTCTGAGCCAGTGAGCTGGTCATATGAAGAACCACACTTCTGCTTCCATTCTGCGACTCTAAATTCAGAATGAAATCTCATATTTAATTTTGTTTCTCTTAATGACTGTTTCACTATTACGCAATTTACTTTAGAAGAGAAGAGAAAAAAAGGAGAGGAGATGAAGGAGGTGAAAGAAGAGAAGACTAGAAGACAAGGGAGGAGAGAATGTATACACCGAACAAAAACGCACACACACACGCCACGCACACACACACACGCACACCTGCACACACACACACACGCCCACCCACACACACCCAAACCTGCCAGAGAATTAATAATTTTACTATCAACAATCAGACTATATATATATAATATTGAAATTTGTAAGTATACTTTAAGAAATAAACGAACAGCAGACTCGACTGGCCATTAACGAAAGTGGGAGAGAAGCAGGGTAGAAGCTAGTTTCACTTTACTACACTATCTGATTAGTGTTCTCTGTCTCGTTTAGGTGTGGGATAAAAATTAAAAATAAAAAGGAAGTTCAATTTTGACGCCCTGGGCTTTTGGTTGTTCAGACACACTAATGAAGACAAGTACAGGGAAACGGAGACTTAACTACAGGAGGTGCTGACAATAAAGCTGCCAGCATTTCTTCTATAGTGTGGGTCAAAGACAACTCTAGTGTCGTACTATAGGAGTCTTTCGTTACTTCTTGTCAAAGAAACTAGCACTACGGGACGATAGACGCTAGAAAGTGAAGCTGTTTATCTGTCTGTGTCTGGATGGAGGTATGGGTGATTGGATGGTTGAATGGATAGATTGATGGATGGATTTACCCTAGACGTCTTTTGTTATTTAATTTGCAGAGACACTAACACTGAGGACGATATAGATAGGCTGACGCTATGTCTATCTATGCCTGTGTGTGTCTGTCTCTATCTCTTTCTGTCTCTGTCCTTCTGTTTGTCTCTCTCTCTCTCTCTCTCTCTCTCTCTCTCTCTCTCTCTCTCTCTCTCTCTCTCTCTCTCTCATATGTCCGCACACTCAAACTCTTCAGTGGGTGTATTTTGCGGTTTGGGATGGGTTAATGTTTTATTAATCGGGGGTTGGGGGGGGGGGAGCCGGTGAGGTATGTTTGTGTGTGTGTGTGTGTGAGAGAGAGAGAGAGAGAGAGTAGTCTCTGTATGTGTGAACGTTTGTGTGTTTGTGTATGTTCGCATGCCTGTACGTGTGGGAGGGTGGGTGCGTGCCTACGCGAGTGAAAGTGCGCGTGTGTAAATTCAACTATCACGTTTGTCCTGTGAACACTAGTGGCTTTTTGTGTGAGGCTTGAGTCCCAGCCTTTGGCCGCACCCTAATTAAGACGAGTGAAAACAGGGACCAGCCCCCAGACACTTTCGTGAATTCCAAGCCTTTGACTTCCTACAGACAAAAGCCTATAAACAATTCATGAACGTTTGGCTTCGAACTCGGCGAAATGAGATGTGTGGAAGATGGAAATAGCTTTAGGTTAAACTGTCGAATTACACACTCGAGACTTGCGTGTTTGTGGCAGAATAGAAAGTCTTACTTTAAAGGATAAAGTTGTTGAACCTTGAAAGGACAACAGAAGAAAGCATTTACATTGAAATAACAGCAATTAACTTACTCCTAAGGGAATGAAGTGTTCGTGTTATAAAAGAAAGTCTTCCTTGACAGCATCGCGTCACGCTTGGAGGAGTTAAGCTCTTGATAGACTAGTATTCTGCACATCAAATTACACAAGCGGCATTAAAGCTTGGGGGTGGGAGTGGGGGGGGTGGAGAAAAGAAATATATTTGTTTAAAGCTCAAGGAACACTTACTGTAATTCTTAAAGTTAGCAACAACACAAAAATCAATCTACTTAAGAGTTTGAAATACGGGTCAACTTTCTGAGTTTTGCGTTTGGAGCACATTGTAGTTTTGCTGAATGTGTTTGGATGTCACGCGTCTGTTAGTTAAGTTTATTGCTTGGTTAATAAATTCATTTTCGTTGATCTGCTAAAGAGGAAGCTTTGCACTGAGACTAATGTTTATTGTCGTCGTCGTCGTTGTTGTTATCACTATTTTTGATTGAGATTGGTATTGCAGACTGGATCTGACCTCATAGAATATTAGCTATTTAGAATGCAACGTGACTGGAATATGAATAGAATATCCCTGTTGTTGATAGTTTTGAATGACTTTTTCAAGACTCGGTTCTAGTTATTGCTTACGACCAACGTTTCTCTCTTCGAAACTAAAACTATATTTTCCGAGGTTTGTAAACTTGTCCCTACACATGTTGAAGTGCATTCGCTACCCCCCCCCCCCCTCTCTCTCTCTCTACTTTTTTTTTACCGCCTCCACTTTTAAAGTTTAGAGCCCGGATTATACGAAAAGCTGGGCAATAGCTGAGGTAAGGAAGGAGTTGTGCTTTTATTGTAAAGAATAACCGCAATTTTCTTCCCAGTTTAAATCGAAGTGTTCGTGGGATGGCTCCCTTGTAGCCTACACATCTCTGGAGATTCCTAAAACAATATTGAAACACAGTAAACCTGATCGTTTCAACACATTGAATATAGGTCAGTGATGCTCGGGAGTGGGGTGACTATTAAAGGAAGAAAAATGTGTTTGGGGGAGATAAAGAAATGACTATACCTGTCTAGCAGTGGTATAAAATGGAATGCTTGGAAAGGACTGAACAGCAAATATTCCGGCGGTTGTTCATAGTGCATTACATTGTCTGTCAAGTGAATAAATGCGCAGTCAAAAGTGTGTATACTCTTGTCAAGTAATTGAAACATTAGTTTCTCAGATTACGCGGTAACACGCAACTAGACTGTGACTAAATACTATTGAACAGGACAGACTTTATGTGATCATCAGGCAGAGGTTTCGATTGCTACCAGTATGCTAAGGTACGATGGATGTGAAAAATGAGATCGTTTCTTGGTGGTGCGACAGCGTGTTGTCTTATCCGGTTGAATCAATACTGAGATGGAAGATCACGCGATACTAACGTAGTATGAAATCAATAGTTCTAATACTGTTGTTATATATAACGCATTTACTAGCTGTGAGAGCTGCTCAAGGCGCTGGACATAACCAGGATCTAACTGAAGACTCCAACCTGCTTCATCACAATCACTGTCCAAAACAGATGGAAAAAAAGATCCACCACCCTGAACGAACAAAAAGTTGGCGCCTTTGAATTATCTATCCTTTTGACAGGAAGGACCGGGTTCTCTGAGTTCAGGCGACACTAGGGAGTTGAAACACTGTATAAAAAGTTGTTATTACAAAAAAAGAATCAGCTCCTGTAAATAACAAATAAAAACAAACGACACCTTGGAGATGCGAGCCATGTATTGCCGCACTCCAGGCGAGATTTCTACCGCTAAAGCTACACCAACGTCTTGTCTTCGGGCGCAGCTTTGTTCGTTCGAAACGAAACATCAGTTGTAAGAGGAGGAGGAGGGGCTGTACACAGGTTATGACTTGCACTGTGTGCACATATCGATCTGAAGCCGCGGCCTCGCGCTTTAGAGGCTGTGATGGGGATTAGTCCGATCAGGCACGCCGCATCAATGATACCTTGCGTCATTACTCTCACCAATGATAGGCCGCCCGTTTTTTTCCCATGTGCTCCAATTACTGTACAGCATAGCGCCAATGATAGTACTTTTGATCTAGTTAATGTAAAACAAAAAACCAATTATAGTTCTTTTTCACGGTCTCTGATCTTCAATTAGTACTGTGTATAACATGTATTGCCCACGATACTTCCTTTGCAATCCCTTTGCTTAAATTAGTGTATAATGTATGATGTATCTCAACTATTAATGTATAGCGTATCTCATTTCGCATATATAGCATTCTATTCAAACAATTTTAGTCTCAAAACTCCACCCCCAAAAATTAGTCTTATGATTTTAACTAAAGAATGGTAGTTTATTCCTTTGATCTAGCGTCTGTACACCAATGATTTTTTAAAAATGCTTTTGCCTATTTGCACTCTTTAGTGTATTTAAAAAAAAAAAACTTTTTGTCTCTTTGTACTCATTAGTGTATACAATTATGATATATTGCAATGAAGATTCTGCGAAATATAACTCTAACCAAAGATACAGTTTCTCTTCACTACTGAACACTTGTTTTTGTACCTGGCATATTTTTGAATGAACGTAAAGTGAGGCCAAAAACTCCATACCTCGCGTGTTATTTAAGTATGGTTATGGTAGAAAGAAAGGTTAAACCCGCTCACCCTTTTTATCCGGTATTCGTGGCAGAACTGGGAGATTTGACCTTTACAATGCACCTCCCACCTTCATCTGCCGTAAATGAAGCAGTCTATGTGAAGACCAATATGATGCAAAGAAGTGTTGTGTGGAAATTTCTAGAAATTTCAGAACCTTCTTGGAATTGTCAGAAGCAAAAAAGAAGAATCATGTTCTTTATGTTTTTTTCTTCGCTTTCGCTCCTCTATAGAACGCCATCGGTTGCTTCCCTTTCTTACCACCCATGTCAACACACGAACCAGACGTTCTACGTGCGCCCCACTATGATGCCCATTCTTTTTGTCACCCCCTTGATGTCACAATGTTATGGAATCATAATTCGTTCCCATCACTGCTACATTAAGCAGGGGAAGTGTTTAATTCGCCGCTGATGTGAAACTGAAACGTGTTTGCTTGCGAAGCTTCGGGGAGATTGTTTTGTCGGATGAGGTCTACTTTTGTGAAGTGCTTCCATGAGTGGTTGAAATGCCTATGTTTTTAGTTGTGTGTGTGTGTGTTTTTTTTAAGGAAATGTTTGTCGGACATTGTGGTGTGCCTTGTGCTTGTGAAGTGCATCGATTGGTAGTTGAAACTTGCCTTTTGATTGGCTGCTTTTACCAACATGCTTTCGCAACATCCTAAAATTAGATAAACACGTGCAGGCAGTATGTGTTGGTCCAAAGCCCCGTGTGTCATAACTTCTCTGCCCGCTGCGTGACTCTTTCCGTGATAGGCGTTGCGTGACCAAGACAGTGATGCACTGTGATGTACGCTCAGGTGCCGTCATGCCTTTTCTCGTCTGTAATTATGCTTCCGTCTCACTTGTCTCTTCTGTTTCACCTCGTGCCAGTCAAACTTAGGACAGGTAGCCTATAGGGCTGTATGCAGATCTCGGGGTAGCGCGAAAATGCATGAACTGACAGTAAAACAAACACCGGATTGTTTCTGTCCAAGGGGAATTATCAGTTGTCATCGAGTTAATGTTGTGACGTCATCTGCCCAGAAACCAGCAATATATCTGTAACGATCCTATCCTATCCTATCCTGTCCCGTAACCAGGAGGTCGTAGGGGCACCACAGATGATCGTTTAACCAGCATACTCCATATTTCTCTGTCCTCAGCAGCCCTGATGGCTTCGCTCAGTGTCAAACCAATCCAGTCTCGAATGTTGTCCTCCCACCTCTTTTTCGGTCTCCCTCTTCTTCTACCTCCTTGCACGGTGCCTTGCAGAATAGTCTTTTCAAGGCCTGATGATCTGGTGACGTGGCCATACCATCGGAGTTTCCGTTTCTTCACCACTGTGAGCAGGTCATCGTGTTGTCCAATGGCTTGTGTGATGGTCTGTCGGACTTCGTCGTTGGTGATGTGTTGGGTATAGGAAATGCCCAGACGTCTTCTGTAGCACCTCATCTCCATGCTTTGTATTCTTCGTTGGAGGTCTGCTGTGAGGGTCCATGCTTAGCAAGCATATAGGAAGATGGAGATGACAAGGGAGCGTAGCAGTCTTACTTTGGAATGTAGACTGATAGTCCTGTCTTTCCAAATGGGCTTCAACCTTGTCAGGGCAGCAGTTGTTTGTGCGATCCTGGAGAGGACTTCCTGTCGGGACCCATTGTCTGATACAATGGCTCCTAAATATTTGAAGCTATGCACTGTGTTGAGGGATTGGCCTTGGACTTTGATGTCCGTGTTGATGCCATTGGTGTTGATGGTCATCATTTTGGTTTTCTCTGCACTTATTTCCATTCCATAAGCTCTGGAGGTGGTGTCAAGCCTCTGTACCAGCTGTTCAAGTTCTTGTTCCTCTCCAGCCAATCCATCAATGTCATCCGCAAAACGAAGATTGGAGATTGCTCTACCCCCGATGCTGACTGTGCCTTCATGATCTGCAAGAGCATCTGACATGATGCGCTCTAGGAAGATGTTGAAGAGTGTTGGAGAGAGTAGGCATCCTTGACGCACACCGATTGTTGTTCTGAACCAGTTCCCGATGTCGCTGTTGTGGAGGACTGCACTGGTAGCCTTGTCATACAGGCTTTTGATGACTTCAATAATTTTAGGGCTGATGTTGTACACTTTCATTGTTGCCCATAGAGCTGCTGCATGCCAGACTCGGTCAAACGCCTTCGTGAAGTCTATGAACACATGATATAGATGTTGTTGGTGCTGTAGGTATTTCTTACAGATTATTCTGAGGTTGAAAATCTGTTCAGTGGTACTTCGCCCTGCCCTGAATCCTGCTTGTTCTTCAGCTAGGATTTGTTCAGCTTGGGGTTTCAACCTGTTGAGTATTATTTTCAGGAGGACCTTGCTAGGATGGCTGATGAGGCTGATGGTGCGGTAATTTTCACACTCCTGAAGGTTACCTTTTTTGGGAAGAGTGATGACAAGCGACTAGGTCCATGGTATAGGCCACTTCCCACTCTGCCAGATCTTGTTACAGATAATGGTGAGGGTATCAATCATCGCTTCTCCTCCTGCTTGTAGCAGTTCTGCGGGTATGTTGTCCACTCCCGCTGACTTCCTTTTCTTTAGCGATTGCACTGCTGCCTCAACTTCTTCCCAGAGAATTGGGAGGATTTCTTCTTCTTCTCTGTTCTCGGGACATGCTAGAACTGATGGGTCTCCATTTGGTTTATGGTTGTAAAGGTCAGAGCAGTACTCTGTCCATATGTCCAAGACTTCTTGTTCTTCTGTAAGGTATATGCCAGACTTGCTTTGGCTCGTGGAGACTTTGGGCTGTTTGACACTTGTCAGCCGCTTCACAGTCTGGTAGGCCTTCTTGCTGTTGTTCTTGTTCAGACTGTTCTCTATTTCCTGGCATTGATCTTCTATCTAGTTCTCCTTTGCTGTGCGCATGCCTTTTCGGATGTAATTGTTGATTTTTTGGTAGACATCAGCTCCCTGTGAGGTGTTCTTTTTTCTTTTTTTTATTTCTCTTCGTTTATCACACAGATCCAAAAGTTCAGGTGTGATCCACGGCTTCTTCTTTGGTCGGTGCATGCCAAGGATCTCAGTGGCGGCATCTGTCACAGCTGAGTTGAAGGTGGTGGTCATGGTGTTGACATCTATACTTCACAAGCCCCCAAAATGAGCAGTCGTGCAAATTTCCCTCCAATTGTGGCCTGAAATAGTTCTGCCACCTCCGGGTCTTGCAGTTTGTCCAGGTCGAACTTCAGTCTAGTGCACTTTGCTGTATTTACTCTCTTCAAGTGGAGCCGGAAAGACATCATCACGAGATCGTGGTCACTTCCGCTGTCTGCTCCTGGAAAAGTGCGTGTCCTGCCAATGTTGATTCTTGATCTGAAGCGTTTCTTGACCATGATGTAGTCTATTTGGTTGTGATTGGTTGTGATGCTCCCCGCCGGGACTGTGCCATGTCCATCATCTGGAGATTTTGTGGAGACCAAGCGTGTTTGGCAGTACCAGATTGTTGTATCTGGCAAACTCAAAGAGTCTCAGACCCCTGCCATTTGTCTCGTTGTTGCAGTGGGGTCCACATGTGTCTTCCAGTTGTGGTGCGCATCTTGGCCAACCTTGACATTCCAGTCGCCTTGCACTATGACTATGTCCTTCTTCGGCACTTGGTCAAGGACCGCCTGTAGATTTTCATAAAAATCCTCCACTTCGCTGTCGTCATAGTCTGATGTTGGGGCATAGGCCTGGATGATGGTGATGTTGAAAGGGGGTGCTCTCAGGCGGATGGTAATGAGTCAACTGGAGACTGGGCGGCAACCCATGGCTGTGGCTAGAATGTTCTTGTGGACCAAGAATCCAACGCCATGTTCGTGCCTGTCATCTCTACCGCTGAAATAGAGCTTGTGGCCTTTGTCGGTCGTTGTTTCACCTAGGCCTTTCCAGCGCAGTTCGCTGATGCCTAGAACGTTCCATCGATAGTGGTCCAACTCGTGGGTCAGTTCTTTTAATTTTCCTTCCGCAGTTAGGGTCCTGACATTCCAGGTTCCTATGACGATGTTGTTTCTCGTGCGGATCTTGCCATATTGTCCATCAGTAGCATACTTAACACCTCCGTCCTGGTGGCCAACGGAAGGTGCGGTCCTTGAGCCGGGCGACGACCGATTCGGTATGGAATTAGTGGATAGTGTCATCATGAAGTGTGTCTTGGGCAAAAAAAAAAGACCTGGCGGTGCCCAATTCTCTCCAGGCGGTTGGCAACAGCCGAAATCCACAAATACAGTGTGGCTCGGCTTGGCCCTGAGCACGTGGTCGTTGAACATGTAGTAACGTGAGGTTCCTCCGCCCTGGCCGTTGACTTCTGTGTAGAAGACTTTCGCCCAGTGATGCCATGCTATCATCACCCCTGTTAGTCGCCTCTTACGACACGCCGGGAAACGTTGGGTCTATTCTATTTAATGCCCGAACCCACAGGGCTAATCTGTAACGAGCTGTCACAGATATGAGAGTTTGCAGCGTCATCCAACTGTATTTGGAAGTGCCCGCGTATCTATAACGTGACCTCAAAAATGACCGAAATCCTTTAGGCGTACATGCTCCCACAAAGCATTGACATCCCGTTGTGCCATATCCCACTCCATTCCCTCTTGTCCTGGGGTGTCGCTGTACTGAGGTTTTGCAGAAAAATGCAAACCGAATTGTGTGTGTATGGGCGACACATAATTATTATACAAAATGGAAATCCACATTGCTGATATTGTGGGGTGGTTTCTGTCATTAACCTGCGTCATGCTTTGTTTTATGCGAATTTCACGCAATGTAAATTTATTGTGACAATATGTTATAAGATTTATTTATTTTTTTTTTGGGGGGGGGAGGGGCGATCGAGTTACCCACCCCTGTAATTTGGGAGCTTTGTTTTATGTAACTGATAATTACATTTGATACATTGGATATTGTCTCCCAGTAATTGAACGGAACGGAAATGTTTTAGAAAAGAATTGTTTTCGAGAAGAGGGTCGAGAAGAGAGGGTCGTGCTAAGTTAATGTCCTTGCACTGAATAATAAAAACTAATTGATTTACATTTTAACATTGCATGCGCCTTTGGAAAGGTGTTTTTTTTTCTGCACATCAAGATCGTGTTTCCTTTTTAATTTGCAATATATCTTGTCAATTTCCTGCACATTCTTGCTTCTTCTCTTTGGTTTTTTGTTTTCTCTTCATATTCTTCAAGGCTTGTCTTGTCGCTTGAAAATGAAGTTCCGCAGTGTGTTGGCGGTCCTTGGGCGTTTGGACTCCATCTTTTTGTTTCATTTCAATTTGTTCCACGATTGTGTAATGTGATTTTGAACTGCGAACGGCCTTCTTGTCACCCCTGCCTTTCGCGGACCTGCCTTGCACTTTCAGCCCCTGAAAAACCCCGCACCCAGCCCCTGTACCTCCAACTCCAGCCCAACCCCCCTTACACAGACTCTCGTGATTCCTTCTATTTCATCACATGTCACATCACACCCCGTGGGTGCGCAGTGGAGCCTTTCGCCTCCCACCTCCCCATCCCACCCCAACGTACTCAGTGCTTCCTTATGTTTCACCCACTTTATTCCCCTTTATATAATTCAGTCGGTTGCTTCCCTTTCCTTCCTCCCACCCTCCCTGCTTCCCACCCATACCCACACACCAACCAGACGTTCTCCATGCGTCTTGTTATGCTTCCATATTTGCCCCTTTCCCTCGTACAATAATTTTTTCCCGCCCCGCCCCGCCCCGCCCTCCATCATTCCCGGTATTTTAAGTTAAAAAAAAACACCGCAGAATCTCCTTTTTCAATTGATTTCCTCCTCTCCATTTTACAACGCCTAAGCTCCCATTTGCAGAGATGGGGTGTAGCGGAATCGATCTCTTGAGGAACAGCCTGAGGGAGAGAGTAACTGGAGGAAGAGAGAGAGAGATGGAGAAATATAATATCCTCTTCCTCGCCCCCCCACTCCTCCATTCGTCCCTTTAAACAAATTGTATCGTTAAACTCCCTTTTCTGCCCATCCCACAGCACTCTGTCTTTCCACTCCCTTAACACCCTCCCCCCACCCCCCTTTACTCCCTGCAACCCATATTTCAACTCAAATCCATCAGCTGCATATGTTTGCCAAACATCACCCGTTTTGATTGTGTTAGACGAGCTTATCAGGGCATTTGGTAGGAACGTTGATGGTTTTCAGGCATTTACGAAACGCAAGACTTCTTATAGTACGCTATGGGCGAGGCTCTTCCTTTCCCAGGAAGAAGGGAGGAGGAGGAAAAAGAAGAACAAAAGCAATAAGAACAAGGAGAAGAACAAGTGGAGCGAGAAGAAGAAAGCAGAAGGAGAAGAAGATGAACAAGAAGAAGAAGAAGGTGGAGCGAAAAGAAAACGCAGTAGCAGAAGCTGTGAAGTGGGCGACAAATATTCAATGTAGACCAAATGGAATACTCGGGGCCGATTTGGGCAGAGCTGCCATCTTCAAGTCTGAGTAGAGAGGGAGGAGAGCCCAACAGCTCCCCGTGGTTATTCCGTCCGACAGTAACAAACAGTGTTGTGGAGAATCTGTCTCCACATTTGATGGCTGGATCCTTGAAGGGTCTTCATGCTCCCCCACCCTGGGCCGGCCAGTCTCAACATGCCCCTGAATCTCTCCTTGTGTAATAACGTGTATTCTGGTCAGCCCTCCATAGACCATGACAACACGAAGGCTAGGACCACAGCATTGTGGTTTTCAGCCGTCGAAGAAGCTTTCTAGTGGACCATTGGTACAGAGAGTGGGGACGAATCCTGGGACAAACCCCCCTTGCTTATATGGCCTTTGGAACTGGAACATTGTCTTGGACTGTTTCTTTAGGATCTCTTCCTTACATCAGACTCCAAATCCCAATATCTTTCCTGCATGCTTGTCCATTTCTCAGGCCCCTGGCAGTTCATTTTTATGTTACATTTGATTTTTGATAGCGATAATTCATGCGGGCAAAACTCGTGTCTTGCTCTTTAAGCGAATGCACAGCAGCCGTAGTGCTACTCATAACAAAAGGGGACCCAACATCACCATTTAATGCGTTAGTCAGCTGGACCCTTTAAGCACTGTTTATCTATCTATGTATCTATCTATGTATCTATCTATGTATCTATCTATGTATCTATGTATCTATCTATCTATCTATCTATCTATCTATCTATCTATCTATCTATCTATCTATCTATCTATCTATCTATCTATCTATCTGTCTGTCTGTCTGTCTGTCTGTCTGTCTCGGGTTTCTAAACCTGTGATGATAAGGTTTCTAAGCCTGTTGTAGAGGATGGGATGTGAATGAGAGAGAATAAATTAAGTTTATTTCTAAATTTTCAAATAGTGCAATTTATTAGAACACGTGCATTGTGTTAGTAGTGTTGCCTCGTCAGGCTAAATTGGTCACGATTGCCGATATAGGCCTATGCATGGTGGGTATGACGGCAGGCGTGTATTATCACCTTTTGTTCACGTTTTGCAGTGAGCAATGTGAGCACTCAATTAGAGGGTGCAAGCAAATACACATTGCTGTTCTGAGCCGAATTGGTCACGGAGAGGAACTGCTAACAATTAAGTTTGCTCTAGTGCTAGCAGTGTTTTCGAAGGGGGATTGTGCGGGCGTATTGTTAGTCTATTTGCCGCCTATCTCTAGCAATGTGTCGTCCGCGGCGGTTCCGGTCATCCCGGAGAAGATGTCCTGAGAAGAAAGGAGAACTGCATGCACCACTTTGACCCACTCGGACCTGTCTCGTTTTTGTGTTGAGTCGTGTTGTCCGGAGCAAGGATAGCACCGGTAGCGTAAGTGCCAGCAACGATCCCTCGGTGACCATTTTGCTCGGGTGCCTGCGTATGCAAGGCAGATTGTCTGATTTAAGTCGTTTTTATAAGTATCATTTCTTCACTTTTTCAATAGTGATCCACAGTTCTTTTTTACTTTTGTTTTAACTCGTATGTTCTTGGTTGAGGCCTATGTGTATTCTTTTGGGGATTATTTTTCCTCATGTCTGTTACTTTTAAAAAAATATTATCCATTTGTTTATTTACGTATATTTTTCTCAATTTGATGCTCCTATTTTAACTGTGAAAACTTAATATAAATATGTTAATTTTTGTGTTGTGCAATATTCTTGAATACTGTTATGCCGTTCTTGTTTACTGCTGTACGCCTTTTTGTATGCCCATCACCCCGATTCCCCATTTTTTTTGTCTATGTGGTCCCCCTGGGCTAGGAGCCTATTTAATACTGTTTGATGTCGTATGAAATAAAAGGCCAAAGTTCCAAAGAAAAAAGTCTGTTTACGGTATCCCGACTGACCCTTATTTTTTGTCCCGATCCTAAACTTGTTTTTTGGGGATCGTCTGGAAAAAATTTTAAAAACCAAATAAATCGTACCTAAGGTGGAAAAGATTTAGAAAAACAAAGAAATGAAGCCAACCTACCTACCCTATTTTTTCCCCTATGTTACAGTAAACCGAACGGGTTTTTTGTTCGGAAAACGATGCTTAACGTCCTATTGCATGAGCGTTAAGGACGATCACCACGGCGCCACCCTGACAACAATGACCATCATCATCATATCAAAAATGAGATCCAACGGATCTTGGAGTGGTTTTTTGTTGCCTAAACATGTATCTATTTATATTTTGAATGAAAGGAAATATCGATGAAGAATGCTTTTGTATGCATGGAAAAAAATTAATACATATTTGATAATTATTTTTCAACGTTTATGAAGAGAATTAATGTATGCATGACAAGTTTTAATTCTATGCTAGCGTTGTAAAAGAAGTAAAATATAAATGAAAGCGATTCTTAGTCGATGATTAAGAAAATATCTGTAATTTATAAATGGAATTTGATCAGTTGTTCTCAACAGTTATAAAGGGAAGTAATTAATAAATTATATTTCAATTGTTTCCAATTCAAATAAAGGGAAATAAGTTAGAAACGTTTACGTCAATTGTGATAACAGGAGGTAATTTGTGAATAGGCTTGATAATGAATAGAACAGAGAAGAGTAGTAACGCGCACTCAGAAGCGTATATCTATGTGAGTATTTTTCCTATGTTAGTTAGTTAATAATGCTATAATTTACTGTTATGTATGTCTTAGTGTACTGGTACTTGCATTTCCACCAGCACTGTAGCATCCATGCTGGGTGTTCTGTAGCATGGCCTTGACCGTAACAACACGGGGGCCTTATGTAACCTGGCACCTCAACGGACTTGAGCATCTGAAGGAACCGCGTTAGTCGCTGACTGCCATCGAGCGGGACTCAGACTTAAAAAGTTCGTAACGGAAAATTTATCTTCCTTATTCCCTTATAAATTTGCTCCAAAAACGAACTGTAAAAAATGTGTGGGTTTCCAGTTGTATAAAGTTGTATAAAGGCACGTGTATAGTTTTGGGGTGGCCTCGTGGCGCAGTGGATAAGTAGCCGGTTTCCTATGCCGAAGGTCGCGGGTTCGATTCCCGCAAGGGGCGAACATATGTGACTTAGGTACGAGACTATTGAGGTCATCGAGGGTTTTCTCCGGGCACTCCGGTTTCCTCCCTCCCTTCAATAATGGTACAGGACGCAGTCACTATAAAAATTTCAAAAATAAACATTCGATTTTCTTCCTTCTTCTTATAGCGATCTCCCTGCCTTTACACCACCTGTTTGAGTGATGGATGTGTATTTGGTGTGTGTGAGGGTGGATGAGACAGGTGAGCGTGTATGTTGGTATAGATTGCCGCGCTTTGTGCCTGATTGATTTGGGGAAAGGCGCGTATCCTGTATTATTATTATTATTATTATTATTATTATTATTATTATTATTATTATTATTATTATTATTATTATTATTATTATTATTATTATTAGTTAGTAAAGAAAAGTGGCAGTTTTTCTTGTATAATTTGGAGCCACTGATAATTATCGTAAAAGGTTACATTATTTACAATATTATTAAGTATTGTGTACAGTTAATAGCTTGTACAAATCATTAATTTAATTATTAATAATTCTACACCCACTTGTGAAATTGTATAGGTTGTAGGAAGAAAGACTTTAAAGAAAATCTTTATCTTAATTATTATTCTTGTTGTTTACCAGTTTTATTTGTATTATAGTTTAGTTTGATTGTGAGTATAAGGCTGGGTTAGTTATATAAATATATAGGTCAGCGTGTTTCTTGTGTGAATAAAAATGTTGCAATTGTTCCCTCTGATGTTTTATAATTTAGGGTTTAGGGTGGTCGTTTCCCGTTATCTATCTATCCATATATCCCTCCGTCCTGAACCAACCATCGGACTGACACAAGCAATGACGGTCAATGCCTATACACAACTTGTGTCCACCGGAGCCTGAACCCGCATTCTCTGGAACTCGAGCTCCTCACTATAGCAAATGAGCTATTCTGGGTCCCTAGGCAAAGCTTCACGATAGTTGGACTCATTCTGATTCGTCTGCGGCATCACCAATGGTAGATGTGAACGTTTAACTTCAGTGTTCATTCATTCATTTTGTTTTTAAAAGACTATAAAGTTACGGTTGTGTGACACGGATAAACAGAATGGGATGGAGTCAGCATAACGCTAATGTCTTATGCAAAGTGCGTAATTCTTAGTGCTTCCTTAATAATTCCTCCATGCCCCGTCTGTCTCAGAGAAAAAGATTATACTGTATGTTGACTAATGTGTATGTGTGTTAGGTTTGTGCGAGGTTATAATTATGTATGTTGACTATCGTTTGAGTGTGATTGTGATAAGAGGCCAGATTTACACAGCACTATAGCTTCTCGCCTTGCTCTGTCGGCTGTAACCTTAGTAAAGTAATGTTGCGCTGCAGCAGACGACAGAAGTCTACTGTGGGCTACACTTTTGTATGCTGAGCTGGCTCAGCTCAGTTAGATAGTGACATCATCCAGCTTAGGTAGGCAGTAGTACCGCGACCCCCGCTAGATTGAGCCTCTGGTAGTTTTAGATTTTCCCGGGCCTCCTGCTAAACACAGAGATAGAGAGTCATTCTGCGTTCGACTTGCCTAGAGACAAGAGCTCGGCTCTAAGGGATCTCTCTACTTGAAGACTAAAAGCAGGAACTGGTGAACTTCTATTCAACATAGTTATCCAAAGCCTGACATTGTCAAAAAGGTAAATGAACTATCTTTTGTTTCATCGCGATGTATTGATATCGTTGTTGAATTATGTTGTGAAGTTTGCCATGTTTAGACTTGTGATTGTTAGTCAAACCTTGCGTGACCACGTGGCGAATACATCCGGTTCGACGCCATGATGTATTCCCTACGGCCCTCTGTTGTTTAGACTATATGTATTCTTGCAGACCAGTGGTTGTACCGGAGAATGTGTATAATATTAATTATTTCTCTATGTGTGTATTTAGCCATGGTTTATATTTATATATGTATAGGAATTAGAGTGGAGATTCCAGTGGACCACGGACTTAGCAGAATGTTCGTCGCTCATATATGTATATATGTGGAGCTAATCACTGAGGGCTATTTCTGCCTTCAGTGAGATGCTCTGCACACACCTGGTATACCCGGAGTTGCAGAAATTCGTCTCATATGTTACAGACGAGCAGTCATCGTGGGCCCAATCAGAAGAAAGACAAGTAAAAGTCTTCTCTGACATTCGGCCTGCATTGGAGCCTCCTGCACTGCGCGACGAGAGCCCACCAGTCTGTCAACAAGGAGAAGAATTCACAACAACACAGCTCATCAAAGAATCAACCACAACACAGCTCGTCGAATCTAGAGCTAAGTGACATTTGCACCATTGCAACCAACCTGTTAGCAAAGGACATCACTAGTTAGCAAAGGACATCACTAGTCCACCTTTCCAGAAGACTGACCCGTTGGGCAGAACGCACGAGTAGCCCGATGAAGAAACAGTAGCTGCATAGAATTATCAAGGAGCGAACTATTCGACGTGATATTTGAACTTTTAAGTTAGTATCATGATTAGCAGATCTTGTATAGAGTAGAGGAAATAAATGTGTGATATTTACTGTTAACAAGTGGCTGGACTACCTATGTTTCATAGCCGTGTGAGAGCTAGTGTGACAGTGATCTTTTACCATTTTCTTTCTCTCTTTAATCCCAGCCTAAACACAGACAGAGCTAAACTTATAAATGTATTAAGTTGATTCACATGGGGGGATTTACTAGCGATCCCCATTGACGAAGACGAGTGGTTAATAGCATTCCATTGTGCAGAGCCCAGCAACAATAGATCCACCGTCACAGTGATTGTGAAATAATATAATTATGGCATGAGTGGTGACTTGTTTTATGTGAGTGCGTTGTGGTGCAGTAAGCAAGGCACGACGATAGTTCGCTTGTACTTGTATCTTCTTCTTTGTTATAACCTATATCATTCTTGGTACTCATTCCTGGGTCATCCGACTCCGGAAAAAAGACTGATAATTTTGAGGTGTAATGCACATTACATTCGTATGAGTAGTAGTAGTACAGTACTCCTCTTTTAACGTCACTACCGTTTAAGGCCACAACGCGGATAAGATCAATCAGGTTGTTGGTCCCGGCCAAACACCTTCTTTGTACCATTCAGAATTCCTCGCTTAGCGTCACCTCGCATAAGGGAAAACCTCGGATAACGTCAACCCCGTTTTGATTCCCAAATGGAAGAGACTACTGCTTAAGAGAAATTGATGTCCAGATGACGTCATTTATGAGGTCACTTCCTGTTTTGAGATGGAATTCCATCCCAGAACACCTGTCACGTCCAGCCAGCATCCGCGTTATTCGACACTCTGCAATACACACGGGAACCACTTTGACAGAGTGCGACCCATGGGCGGTGTAGACAGGTATAACTGTGATCTGCCGTGTCCCATCCTAGCGGGACGTATTGCCACAGTGGACCTTACCCTGAATTGACTTCATTCACTAGCGATAAAGCATGTGCCGTGGCGTAGACAAATTGAACAATTCGTTAAACTTGTGTAAGGTTTTCTGCAAATACACCCAGTATCTGTCTTGGTGCATACTTTTTAGTTTTTATTCTCATTTGCGTGCGTGCGCGTCAATGTGTTTGTGTGTGTGAGAGAGTGTGTGTATGTGTATGCATGCTTGCATCCGTTCGTTTGAGTGTTTGAGTGTGAGCTTATGCATCATACACACGCACAAAAAATACATATACAGTAATGCATACATGCATACGCGCGCACCAACGTGCACACATGTACACACACACACACGCACACACACACACACACTGTCACACGACACAAAAATTTAGCACCTCGTATAAGATCAAGTTTTTTACTGGTAGTTGATCTTATCAGAGGACTGTTAGGGTGCCCCTCGGATAAGATCAAACAAAAATTTGGTCCCGTGGGGGGTCACCATAAGAAAGGAGTACATGTAGTGTGTGGGTGGGTGATAGTGCCCTGTCTGTACACAGCTCCGTTATATCTTGCCTCTGCAATAGCATCACAATTATCTATGGCAATCCATCACGGTCGAAGCCCTTTAGAGGAGTATTTCAGATGACAGAAATCCCACATCAGATAAGATGGTCAAGCGGATATTTGACGGGACACACTTTGGAAACGGCTGTTCTTCCATCATGTCGCACAATTCCAGTGACACCGTGCCACATCCGATGAACATTAACTGAATTGAAATCTTCAATCCCGTTTCAATTTTAGATTCTTTACTTCAATTCCGCCATAGATTTGGATTATGCACCCCAGTCCTGCAAGAAATGCGATTTTATATTCCTCCTCCCCACTCCCCTCGTTGTATTTCGCCGCGAAAAAAGAAATATTCCAGACTTTCAGACTATTAAACTGGAGCCCGATAAAAGAAGAAATTACCGGATGGAATTGGAAGCCCACATGCACGCATTGCCCTGCCGCTTAAAGATCGTTCTAGATACACTCATACATGTAAATGTATTTTTTGCTGTCTTGCTATCATTTCTTATAGAATAATCAAGACCACGTAGCATACTTTTATATTATTTTTCTGAATCAAGATAGCCCCAAAAAATGTAGAAAAAAACAACACTAAATCTTCTATGGCCATCCTTTTGCGGCAAATTCTGATTTTCAAGATCGAACAAGTTTTAATACGGTTAGGAGATCGAAACGTGAGCACGATAGATGTAATATGCTCAGTGCTGATTAAATTTCCAGAAACAATGAATGCGAGACAAAGATATGGGTAGTTTTCTGTGAAATAATGTGAAGGACAATCTCTGTTTCTACATGTTAAAGGAGAATTGCCTTTTGTGCACGCCATAAGCCGATTTTGTCTCAACAGCGACTAGACTTACTTTAGATTTTCTTTACAATCCAACGTCTAGTCTTTGTACTCAGGCATTTAAAGATCCTGACGATCATGCCCTCGACGGGTGAGTACCAGCTGCACAAGTACAGCCAGGCAGCACTAGGTCCTTGTCCATCCTCCCCGATCGCTCATGATTGTGCTCAGTCGTCTGGGCGGGAGGGTTGAGTTAGATCCTGCATTGGTCAGAGCCTTGACCACCCCTTGATTAAAAAGGACACACTTTGACACGCCCTCTCGACAGATCCCTTAAACATTCACAGTGAGTGTTGCCCCATTAAAAAAAGCTTACAACAAAACTAAACTCTTTTCAAAAATAGTTTTTTTTTTAATGAATAAATAATATAATTTTGTGGCTATTAATAGCAACAACCTTTGGCTAGCCAGTCAACATTCTGGAACTAAAGGTAGCAGCTATCAATGCTGGTAAGAGACAGAACCCGTAAAAACAATTGCTCGTAAGGTTTTTCGCCTTAGGTGGATAAAATAAACCCTACCCTACTCCAAACACCAAAGACACAATCTTTAGCTTCGTTGTTCGCTCACAAATAGGGTCAAGGGTCACACGGCTATGGTATTTGATGTACCGTTAATCGGAGGAAATCTCTCCCAGTCAGATCCGAAGTTGAAAAATTCAAACTGTAGGTGTTGGTTTGAGCAACGAAAGCGAATCTTAAGGTTAACTTTTTTGTTGCTAAAAGTAAACAAAGCCTGCGAATTTGGGCCGTTTAAATAGGCATTTCAGTGGGCGCTGCGGGTGGCTTGACTTAGATCATGTATGGGCCAGCGCCTTGAGCCGTTCTTGAGCTGGAAAAGCGCTAAACAAAAACGACTAAATAAATTAATTAAATAAATATAACATTTAGGCTTGCGAATGGAAGTCCTCGTTGTACCTACTTTTCCCACATGTATCAGCTTCACTTTCCCTTGTTGTACATTGCCATTTCAATCTTCAACTATTGAATGGAAAAGTGTAATTATTGCCAACTTCATATTTTTTTCCTTGGGATTTTCACTTACAACTTGCAGCAGTGGAGATGTTTTTCACGTATAGCTGAGAGCGGGAATTGAGGGAAGGCGGCTGCATTAGTATTAAGTGCGGAAGGAAATAATCTTTTTTGCCGGAGAAAAAAAATAAGAGGACATTTTGTAAAAAAAACGGGACATAAGAAATCATCCTCCCAGGAGAATAGAAAGTGGGAATGAGAATGCCGACAGAGGTGGTGGTGGAGAGTTGAAAATCTGGAGCTTAAATCTACGGGAAATAATCTGTCGCTTAAATAATGTAAATAAGAATGCAAAATCGTGAAACCTGAATATGTAAAGAAACGAAAACAGAAATCGGTGCACCCTTAAGCAATAAAGTTGTTTTGTTTGTGCTTTCTTGAACCCTGGGATCTCATGCGAGTTATGTAAAATTGTGTGAAAGGTTGGCTTAGACAGTTGATACATTTGCACCGCTTGTAGCTGTTTTGAACAAATAAATATGTGTATGTGTGTGTTTGGGTATGTGTGTGCATGTCTCTCTGTCTTATTTTTTAATACATGCTGACGCTTATGAAGATTGTGTAGGTTTTAAAGTAAAGTAATTGTTATTATTTACCGTAGTTATTATCTTTAAAAACTTGCTTAAGGCTTGGGCTCAAATGAGGATTGAACTGCATGATCATCCTCCTTATCATCCTCATCCTCATCATAACACCATCCTCATCATCCTCATCATCCTCATCATCCTCATCCTCCTTATCATCAACATCATCCTTATCTTTATTACCATTATGATCATTAACATCATCAACAACCTAATCTTTTTCTTCCTCCTCCTCATCATCATTAACACCCTCGTCCTTCCTTCCTCCTCTTCCTCCTCCTCATCATAATCATCATAGGTGGGCGCGTGTGCCTTTACGTGTCACGGAACCCGAACCGGTGTCACATCCTTCAAGTTCCGGGTATCCTAGTTTATCCGAGCGCCTTTGCGCATGCACCAGGTCATGTCGGGCCGGCTTTTTCACGAAGTTCTTAGGCGTCATAACCCTAACCCTAACCCAAACCCTAACCCTAAACTCTTAACTCTAACCCAAACCCTAACCCTAACCCTTATGATAGCACTGTGCGCATGCGTCGAATTTTGTAACGCGTCGACCAATCAGAATGCTCCCATTCGCTCCCAGCCCAGCTAAGATACTAGGAACTGTGACGATGTCACACCGGGAAGACATTGAAACGGAGGACGTAATTGGACGACCAAATCAAAACTGTGCCCTGTAATGAAACCATTTTTCTCATATTTGCATCCAGTTTTAACCCACAGTATTTGAGACCGCTGAGGCCCTACTCTACAGTGTGGCTGTCTGTATAGAGGGAATAGACGTCGACAGTCTCAGCTACTCTGTATGCATGTGCTGATGCCTGTTTCTGTCGTGGGCCGACACCCTCCCTCCCCCTTCCTCCTAAAAGTCTCTGACACAGAGTGTGCATCTAACTTACAGCGGCAGCTGCATATAGGTCAGCACACAACGGCTAGAGGTAGGGGGGGGGGGGGGACAGTGCATTAGTTTTAAGTGTTTGGAAAACGGCGCAGCGAAAGGGAATGGGAATTTCAAAGCCTATCTTGGGAGTAAGGACTAGTTTCGGAAAGTAAGAAAAGAATAGTCAGAGGAAAGAAAAGGAACAGGAATTCAAACCAAAGAGGAGGTGAGGGTCGGGGTGAGGGTGAGGGGGGGTGAGGGAAGGAATTGAGGATGGACGGGGTTGAGAAGGTGGTAAGGATTACCGATAATAAGATAAATTGAAATTTCAACGCCTACTAAAGGATTAATAGAGCGGTCAAGGTCAGGGAGTGGACGGATAGGGGTTAATACCTACAGGAAATAATACTAACGAAATAAAAGTTTAAAATTAAAGGTTGGTCAGAGAACTAAGGTAATAGCTTCTTTTGCAGGTTTCCCGAACGCCTTTCGGTCCCAAAGGAAATGGGTGGTCAGTAAGGACCTCCTTCTTCTCAGGACCATCTTTGAGAAGGCGGGACCAGTCTCTTCTCTTATGGTAACGAGGACCGAGGATAAAAGTTCAAACCCCACTTAGCCTAGCCTAAATAGTAAGGAATAGTGCAGGGAAAGTACTGAAGGTCGATGGAGAGAGAGAGAGGGGGGGGGGGAAGGGGGATGGAAAAGTATTTGGAATTTTAATGCCTTGTCTAATTAGAAAGAGAATTGTTACATACCGCAATTTTTTTTAACATTGTGGATATTATTAGTCATCTATGCAGACAAAATCCGGGTTGCTTTCTCAGCGAATGCGCAGCAATTGGTATTACGGGAGAATGAGAGACAGGCTAAAAACCTTATTTAATCCCCATAATGAGAAAAATAGTAAGATGTCTTGTCAGTGTCATTAGCGCCTGTGTATTGGTGTTTGCCTTAGTGTCTGTACGAGCGCGCGCGCGTGTGTGTATGTGTGTGCGGATTTGTGTTTAGTTTTGTGTGTGTGATTTTGTGTGTGTGTGTGTGTGTTTGGGTGTGCCCGTGTGTGTGTGCATGTGCTTGCTCGTGTGTACGTTTGTGTGTGTGTGTGTGTGCTTGATTGCTTGTGTGCGTGTATGTGTTGTGTGTGTGTGTTGTGTGTGTGTGTGTGTGTGTGTGTGTGGTTTGGGTGTGTAAGAGCTACGGACTAATGTGGGAAAGGGATAGTTTTAATAATGGTAACACAGGGATTTGGGGTTTCCACTTATTTTATAAACATCAACCCCACCACACCCCCACACCCTGTCATGCGAAAGGGCATAAATCATTCTAAATCGAGCACCGAAATAGAAGGGGCAAAAAAACAGCTTGGAAGAGATCAAAGAAGAGGAGGATATGGAGAAGGAGGAAGAAGAAGTTGACGAGAAAACGATAGAAGAAGAAGAGGAGAAGGCTTAGGAGGAGGATGTTGATGACAACAATTATTGCAAAAGAACAACAAAGAATATGCACTTATAGAAGAAGAAGAAGAAGAAGAAGAAGAAGAAGAAGAAGAAGAAGAAGAAGAAGAAGAAGAAGAAGAAAACGACAACAAGAACCCTAGTAACTATTAGCAGAGAATGAGCCGTAAAAAGGTTCAAATAAAAAGGGTATAACAAGGACTAATGGCCTCTCTTAATTTGAAGGAAGAACCTGGGTTCGGGATCTAAGAGCCTCGAAAAAAGGTTGTGAACCCTCAAGAACCTGGGTTCGGGATCTGAGAACCTCGATAAAAGGTTCGCGAACCTCCACGAACCTTCCAATTAAGATAGGCCGGAAAAAACCCTAACTGAAACGTCTAGTAGCCAGTAGCCCGGCCAGTAGTTTGGTCTCACGCTAGATAATGTTTGCCGAAGCAACGTCGGGACCGGTTAGTACTTGGATTGGGGCGATTATGCTTGCAAGGCAACCAGCGAACTTGGAAAATAATGAAACCAGCACACAACACACTCCAATCCACCCAGCTGTGAATGGGTAAGGTAAAGCAGCGAGGAACAGGAGATGAGCACCGCCTTCAATAAGCTGGCCCAGACAAAAAGACAGGCCTCAAACGCCTCTCTCCCCAACAACCGGAAGGTTACGGGAACACCTTTATCTTTGCCACCCAAAGAAGGAAAAAAGGATGAAAACAAGAAAGCTAATGAAGGAGAAGACGACGGCAGCAAATACTAGAAAATGATTGAAGAGCGGGTAAGTTGGGAAGATTGGAAAAACAAAGGTTATTGGAGATGAAGGCCACGAAATAATGGCATCAGGATGGTACAAACAAGAAGGGAGAATGAAAGAGCATTCCAAAAATGTAATGAAATTGATTGAAGGAAAGCATTCGGACCTACCACAGTGCGTATATGTGTGTGAGGGTGTGTATCGTGTCTGTGTAGTGTATAAGGGTGGAGTATTTCTTCCTCCACCGTATGTATTTATTCATGTTTTGTTTTATTCATGTGAGTAGGAAGGGGAGATGCTTGTCAAAAACCAAAGAATGTGTTATTCGCTACACACTAAGGTGAATGTGCAGACGATTTAAAAAAAATGAAAAAGAAGGATGAGGTTTAAGACGAAAAATATGGAGTTCAACACCACACACACCCAAAGACTAGGAAGAAGAAGAAAGTAGGAGAAGAGAAAGAAGAAAGTACAGAAGAATTGCCATGAGCTTGACTGCAAGATAAAATATAGAGGGCATGCTGTCAAAAAACTAACGGTAAACGCTAGCAACTGCATTTGGAAACAGGTTACCTTTTAAAAAATATATTTATGTATGTAAATAACTACGTATTATGTTTTGTCTATATCTTTATATATAATGTGTGCGTGCGTGTGTATATGTGCTGAGAACCGCTGTGGTTTAAGACGAACAAATAGTGTTAAAATAAAACAAAAAGTGTGTGGGTGTATGTGAGTGCGCGTGCTTTCATGTGTTCGTGCGTGATTGTCTGCGTGAATGTGTGTGTATGTGTGTCTGTGTATGTGCATGTGAAAATCTAAAATGATAGGAAACGACCTTAGACTATACATTTAAAACAAATCAACAACTGCACTTAACTGGGAATAAGATGGTTAGAGAAGAAGAAGTAGGGGGTTACCAAAGGAGAATAGTGCGATTTTGAATTGGGTTTGAAAAGAAGAAGAAGAAGGGAAAAGGCAGTGTAGAGAAATGCCATCAAATGATTGAAGTAGAGAGTAGGGGAGTTGTCAGAAAGCAAAGGGAATGTTAGCAGCTTCAATTGGAAGCCCAACAACACTGTGAAGTGGATCCGTCCCTGACATGAAGTGAGCAAATAAAAATGTCGATTAGAACTACTGGCCGATTCTCTGTTGATATTTCATCCTCCTCCTCCTCCTCCTTCTCCTCCTCCTCCTCCTCCTCCTCCTCCTCCTCAACCTTCTTCTTTTTTCTTACATCATCTAAATGTGTGAACAGACATTGAATGAAAGATTGAATTAAATTGAACTTCTTTTTGTTGTTCCATCGTCAACTTCTTCTTCTTTTTCTTCTGTAGTTGCTGCGACACGACGACGACAATGGTGATGGTGATGATAATGATGGTGATGACGATTCCATTGTATTTCCTCAAAAGGTTTTATTCTATGAATAAGATGACTTTTATTCATTCATTCATTCCTTAACCAGGCCTTCTTCTTTTCCTTCTGCACCCAACCCAACCTCCTCCACCGACTCCTTTTTGCAGTGTGTCGTTTCTTCCTATCCTCTCCTATCCAGTAACTCGAAAGTCGTTGGGGCACCACAGATGATCGTTTACCCAGCGTACTCCATCTTTCTCTGTCCTCAGCAACCATTATGGCTTCGCTCAGTGATAAGCCAGTCCATTCTCGAATGTTGTCCTCCCACCTCTTTTTCTGTCTCCCTTTTCTTCTGCCTCCTTACACCGTGCCTTGCAGGGTGTCTTTGCAAGGTCTGATGCTCTGGTGACGTGGCCATTCCATCGGAGTTTCTGTTTCTTCACCACTGTGAGCATTTGTATTCTTTGTTGTAGTTCTACTGTGAGGGTCCATGTTTCGCAAGCATATAGGAAGATGGAGATGATAAGCAGCCTTACCTTGGATTGTATACTGATGGTACTGTCTTTCCAAATGGGCTTCAACCTTGTCAGCGCAGCAGTTGTTTGTGCGATCCTGGAGAGGACTCCCTGTCGGGACCCATTGTCTGAACGGGTCCTAAATATTTTAAGCTATGCATCGTGTTGAGGGATTGGCCTTGGACTTTGATGTCATTGGTGTTGTTGTTCATCATTTTGGTCTCCTCTGCACTTATTCCCATTCCATAGGCTCTGGAGGCGGAATCAAGCCTCTGTTCCAGCTGTTCAAATTATTGTTCTCCTCGAACCAATCCATCAATGTCATCCGCAAAACGAAGGTTGGAGATTGCTCTACCACCTATGCTGACTATGCCTTCGTAATCTGCAAGGCATCTGACCTGATGCGCTCCGGGTAGGTGTTGAAGAGTGTTGGAGAGAGTAGGCATCCTTGGCGATTGTTGTTTTGAACCAGTTCCCGATAACGCTGTTGTAGAAGACTTTACTGGTAAATTATCATACAGGTTTTTGATGACTTCAATAATGTTATGGCTGACATTGCACACTCTAATGATTGCCCACAGAGTTGCATGCCAGACTCGGTCAAACGCTTTCTTGAAGTCTACAAACACATGATATAGATGTTAATGCTGAAGGTAATTCTCGCAGATTATTCCGAGATTGAAAATGTGCTCAATGGTACTTCGCCATGTCCTGAATCCTGCTTGTTCTTCAGCTATGATTTGTTCAGCTTGGTGTTTAACCCTTTTGAATATTATTTTCAGGAGAACCTTGGTGGGATGGCTGATGAGGCTGATGGTGCGGTAATTTTCACGCTCCCCTTTTTGGGAAGAGTGATGACAAGCGACTGGTTCCATTGTGTAATCCAACCCCCACTCTGCCAGATCTTGTTACAGATAATAATGAGGGCGTCAATAATCGCTTTCTCCTCCTTCTTAAAGCAATTTTGCGGGTATGTTGTCCACTGCCGCTGACTTCCCCTACTTCAGCGATTTCACTGTTGCCTCAACTTCTTCTCGGAGAAATGGGAGGATTTCGTCTTCTTCTCTGTTGTGGGGACATGCTAGAACGGATGCGTCTTCGTTTGGGGTGTGGTTGTAAAGGTCAGAGAAGTACTCTGTTCATCTATCCAAGACTTCTTGTTCTTTTGTAAGGTATATGCCAGACTTGCTTTGGATCTTTGAGACCTTGGGTTGTTCAACACTTGTCTGCCGCTTCACAGTCTTGTAGGCCTTCTTGCTGTTATTCGTGTTCAGACTGTTCTGTTTCCTGGCACTGATCTTCTATCCAGTTCTTCCTTGTTCTCCTGTGCGCATCTCTTTTCGGATGTCATTATTGTTTTTTTCTGTAGGCATCAACTCCCTGTGAGGTGTTCTTTTTCTTTTTCATTTCTCTTCGTTTGTCACACAGGTCCAAAATTTCAGGTGTAATCCACCTTTTCTTCTTTGGGCGGTGCTTGCCAAGGATTTCAGTGGCGGCATCTGTCACAGCTGTCGTTTCTTACCCTACTGCTAACCCTTTCTCCAAAGTCCCCACATCTGTTCTTCTTCCTCCATTGTCTTCTGCTTCGTTTTTTTCCCTCCTCTTTCACCTCCCCTCATTCTTATTTCTAATGCATTGTCCAATTGCTTTTCCTCTTACCTCGAAATCATCTGCACTCTTTTTTTGTCTTGTTTTTCTTCTGTACTGGTCATTCTTCTTCTTCTTTCGTAGCTCCTGTGTTCTTCACCCTGTTCTGAGTATCCACCGCTCCCTTTCTCCCCTTCTTCCTCTTCCACTGATAGTGTTCTTATCATCCTTTTAATGTTTTTTCTTTTTTTGTCTTCTCATCTCTTTGATTTTCAGTTTTTTTCTTGGAGTTTGTGAGTGCTTGCTACTTTTGTTTTCTCTGCTACGTTTAATATCTTTTCTTTTTTATTTTCTGACTGGCTTTCATGTTTTTAACTTCTTAACACTATCCCTCGCATTTTTGACGGTATTTTTAACCCGTTGTATACTCCCAGATCATATGGGATCAAGACCCCGATAAGAATAAATGTTTCTCTCTCTTTCTCTCTCCAACCCCTCCCCCTGTCTTCTCTCTTTCTCTCTCTCTCTCTCTCTCTCTCTCTCTCTCTCTCTCTCTCATTCACTTCCTTTATATTAAATTTAAAGAATTACATTCATTTACAAACACACGTATACACACACACACACACACATCTATACCTTTTGAACCTTTCTGAACATTTTTTTTTAAATTAATATCGTTTAATACTTATAGGAGAAATAGAGTTACATGAATAAGCTATTTCCTAGAGGTTTCCACGTCTGAATAATATTCCACTGGGTTGATACTTCTTTAAAGAGTTATGATCAACACAGAAGTGGCAAAATGTACGAATAACAGATTTGGACTATGATTATCTGACTTGCACAGAAAGAACTTCTTCTTCTTCTTCTTCTTCTTCTTCTTCTGCTGCTGCTGCTGCTGCGGCTGTCATTGTTCCTGTTATGATTATCCTTCTTCGCTTTTCATCTTGCTCTGTTTCGTCTTCTTTCGGCTCGCGTCGTTCGATCTTTTGTGAAAGCTGGACATGATTTAGGGCGAGTTTGAAAACAAATCGATTTACAATTTGCCATGGGGGCGACGCGCAGCCATCAGCATCATACACGCACGAACTTTTGCCCTTAACCTTGCAAGCCCAACCCAAACTTCCCCCTCTCTCTATCACCACCATACCCCACTCCCCACCACATAACACGTCAACCCTGGCTGCCTTGCTCTCTCTTTCACCTTTCACTTGTCTTCTCTCGTTTGGTGATGATGATGATGATGATGATGATGATGATGATGATGATGATGATGTTGATGGTTATGAAGGTGTTGCGTTGGAACCTAACGGGTGCAGAATTCCTTCGCATACTGTCTGTCTGTCTGTCTGTCTGTCTGTCTGTCTGTCTGTCTCTCCCTCTCTCTCTCTCTCTCTCTCTCTCTCTCTCTCTCTCTCTCTCTCTCTCTCTCTCTCTCTCAGGTTTCACAGAAATCCGTCCATTAGTTTCATAGAAAAGTGAGGGAACTAAATAACTAAATGAAAAGAAAATATGACCTCACCACGTTGACGTCACTCGATATACATAAGTTTTGAATAGGGCTCAACGCATCTATACACTCTCATTACACACAAAGTTTAAAGGAAATAAAAAATAATAAAAAGAGCCGCAATCATGATTACCTCACTCGATTTGCTTTCCCCCCCCCCCCCCTCCCCCCCTCCCCTTGAACTCATTTAAGTCTATACCAAATTTGAACAAAATCCCTCCAGTAGTTTGGGAGAAAAGAGGATTGAAAACCAAAAAAAATTATGACTTCACCATGACGTCACCCGATGACGGCACTCATTATACCATAGTTTCCTTTAAGGCTCAAGACATCTGAACACTCTAATTACATACGAAGTTTTAAAATTTTGTTGTTTTTTTTTTTAATTTAAAACTTACGTCGATGATTACATCACTTGATTTGCCTAAGTTTGCTTTTACATTGGAAGCACATACCTAAATATTTGAACCAAATTCCTCCTTTAGTTTTGGAGGAAATGGGATTAGAAAAAAAAATTATGATGACTTCACCCAACATGCATAACTTTTTTTGTCTTCTGGTACGGTCCACAATTTCCTAACTAAACACTAAGTTTCAAAGAAATCCGTCTATTAGTTTCCGAGAAAAGTGCGCAGGTGTCACCTCCGGACGCTGTACAGCTCGGGAACTAATAATAATAATAATAATAATAATAATAATAATAATAATAATAATAATAATAATAATTTGTGTACACACCATTTTACCTCATATAAGCGGCGATCTGCTGAAATCGCTATTCTTATAGATGAAGAAGAAATTAAGTTTTCATTTGTGAAATTTCGATGGCTTACGTCCAACACCATGACTAAGCTAAGAAGAAAACTGGAGTACCCGGAGTAAAACCTCGGTTATCTGGTAAGAATAACACCATAGCGACAAGTCGTGCCGGAGCGTGAGCTGAGAACCCACATCCGTTGGCATAGGAATCATTGAGCGCTCTAACCAGCTGGCAACACTCATACTTTTTATTTAAAAAAATACGTTTGCCACCCTCCTTACTCATCGTCAAATAAAGCCCACCAATTCCCCACCCCACCCCCACCCCCACCCCTCCTGTCTCTCTCTCTCTCTCTCTCTCTCTCTCTGTGCGGGCATAGGCCTATATACATATTTGTGTGTGTGAGTGTGGAGGTGGGGAGGCTTGTGTTCACTGGTTCCTAGTTAACTTCCATCCTAATTAACGCTACCCTTTTTTACGGTTTCCTTCAAGACTTATGACAGGACAGCTTCAGCGTTTGGTCATCTTTATATTCATTATTATCATTTTGTACTAAGTAGGCAATTTGGCTAGTGGAGTCACAAGGAGGGAAATAGAGGAATGACAGGTGGTGGGAAGGGGATGGCTAAGAGGTGGATCACATGACATGGGTAATGAAGATGTCAAGTCCGTTACTCACAAACGTCAGAGTGGTGTAGAAAGAAATGCGGGCTTGGCGTGGTTTGAACCCGGCTGGTATCAACATGAAAACATCATGATTACATTGCATAACATAACTGCCAGTCATGCTTGTGTGGGGCCTAAGACGGAGCAGATGGAATGGTCAATGCAGATGTTATTTACACAAAGTCACAACGCTTAACGGTGCACGCAAGGCGATGCTGGCCTGGCGCAGAAGGTGGAATGAGACCGATGGAGTCGCAAGGAGTTGCAATCCCATAGACTTGGCGCTGTCATGCGTCTAGCCTGTGAAAGCACCGTGAAATTGGAATGGAATCATTCCCATCCCTTGCCCTGTCCTACAGCTCTGCGCCGCCTCTTCCTGCTGCTGCTGCTTGCTTGCTTGACAGGGCAGCTAAGACGACACAAACAGGTATAGGAAAAAAAACTGGTGGAGTGTGGGGTGGGGTGTATGGGGGTTACTTGATGGGGGTGGGGTGAAGGTGGGGTGGAAAGTGAGAAGTGACGCAAACATGGACGAAAACAGACGCGTAGATGGAGCTCAAGCCACAGAATCTATAGAATGATAAGAAGACTCGGGCTGTCGCTATTTTCTTGACAAGGTAGCCAAGACAACAAAAACAGGTAGTAATTTTATATATATTAAAAAAAAAAAAATATATATATATATATATATATATATATTTTTTTTTTTTTTTTTAAAGAAACGTATTGGATATGGGTTATGTGAGAGTGTGTGAGCGGATGGTGGCAGCGAATGGTGACGTCAAATAAACATGGAGTAGGTTTGCGTCACTTCTCTCCTACTATCCCCTGTACAAACTGAAGAATCCATGATGCAGCAATCCAGAACCTCCAAAACAGGAAAGCGGAGAAGAGAAAGCATGGATACCCACATCTACCAGTAACAACAAGATGTGTTTGAAAACTTGCAAATATGGACATTGGAACACGGGTTGTTAGCCTGTATACCGGTGAGTACTCCACCCTTAAACGTACTCCTCTGGGGAGTATTTCTTGGATAACCTAGAAGTACTCCCCGGAGAGTAAATACAGACTGACCCCCCACCGCTTTTCACACAAGTACTCCCCATGTAAAAAAGGTGCATAAAAAAAAAACACGTTATTTTTTATAAATAAAAAAAGGAAGACAACAGTTTTAAAAGAAATGCAGAGGGGAGTACTGAGGGGGCATCCCAAAATTACTCCCCCCAACCCCCTTTGGTCCATAAATACTCCCAGGGAGTACTTCTGGGATGACCTAGGTTTACTCCCTGGTGTAGTTCTGATTCATTCCAGAAGTACTCCCCTTCCTTCCAAGCCTGGAGGGAGAGTACTGGCTGTC
The DNA here is from genome assembly GCA_036898135.1 of Oncomelania hupensis. NCBI lineage: Eukaryota > Metazoa > Mollusca > Gastropoda > Littorinimorpha > Pomatiopsidae > Oncomelania > Oncomelania hupensis. Next base: position 31,155,133 of record CM072519.1, read on the forward strand.
CCGAAATTACTCCCCGGGAGTACTCATATAATTGGATATTCCATAAGTACTCCCCACTCCATTTTGTTATCCTTCTCTAATGGTCTGTGTACTTGTAAGATATCTCAAAGTACTCCCAACACTAATGTAGTGGGTTGAAGGGGGGGGGGGGGGGGGGTAGGGGGAGAGTAAATGTTTATTGCACAGCGGTACAATAAACACTGTACAATTTTAAAAAAAAGTAAAAAATTAACAATAATAAAATAAAATAAAATAAACTACAAAAATGTGCATTTAAAGTAAGTACTGAAAAAAAACAAATTACATGACGATAATGAAAAAAAAATCTATTTTGCAATTATGGGGGCGTGGCTACAACGCGCATCGTAGTGGCTTCACTCGCTTAGTAGAGAAAATTACGTCACGCCCTCTCCAGTTTATATTCAATCTCCTTGGGTTAGACACAGCGAGTTTTTTTTTTTTTTTTTTTTTTTTTTTTGTTGTGAATTGGTGGCTTGTGATAAGGTTACAAAAAACAAAAAAAACAAAAAAGAAAACAAATCTTATTTTTACATGAGCATGGCCCCCAAATTAGGGTGAATAGGTTAGACAACTTGTTTTGGTGGTTTATTTTGTGTTTCTGCTGTTTTTTTTATTTCCATATGTGGAAGTGTGGCAAATGTTAGAAAATTTTGAAAACGAATTGAAGAGTAATGCCCCGTTAAGCGAGAAGTGGGGGGATGTAGAGTACATCTGGGATATCCTAAAAGTACTCCCTCTTGTGAAAACACGGACAATATATAAATAAACATTGCAAAGGGGGAGTATTTCTGGGATATCCCGGAAGTACTCCACCCTCCCTCGTTAAATAAAGGTGTTTCTGGGATATAGCAGAAGTACTCCCCATCCCTCGCTTAAGGAAGGAGGAGTATTTTGGGGGTATCCCAGAAGTACTCCCCCTTGTGTAAACACGGAACCATACATAAACATTTAATGGGGTAGGGGATCACACCAGCTCAATGCCTATGTGAGCAGCACTCTTTGGTTCCCCCACATTTTGCTGGCTGCGGGCTATTTATAGCTTGCCTACACCCTCCTTTCCAGTGAAAGGAAAGGAAAAAAAGCACCGGCGAATGAATGAATGAACATTGAGGTTTAACGTCTACACCCACCATTGGCGTTATAACAGACGGTGGATAACCATCCCAGGGAAAGAGAGGTAGGGACCTGAATCAACACTGAACCACCAGAGCAATCATATTGCTAAAATGGACAGTGAAAATGGCCACATTTTATATCGCCCACCACGGGATTCGAACCTGGGTCATCGGTGTGCCAGGCGAACGCTCTACCACTTGAGCTACTGCGGTGGGACAACACCTGCGAAGCAATCGGCGAAGCTATTTATAGCTAGCCTGGCTTAACTAACCTCAAAACCTAAAAGCTTTGGTTGAGTCGATGTGGGGAGAGGGGAGTACTTCTGGGAAAGGAGGAGGGAGAAGTAGTTCTAGGATATCCCAAAAGTACTCTCCGGGGGAGGGAAGTAATTCTGTAACGCTACACCGGCTCTTCTATAGGAAGTTGACAAGGAAGCAGTCGCGGCGGAGCTGGGGCTCGTTACGGTGGGGGAGGAGTGAGGTAGTGGGTTGGAACAGAAACATCGAGGAGACACTTTTATGTTTGTGAGGAGTGAGAGAGAGGAGAAGGTTCAAGACAATGGAATTTCTTCTTCGTCTTCTTTTTGGCGCAGTGCCACATTGTTTTCAAGTACGAGGAGGAGGAGGAGGAGGAGAAGAAGAAGAAGAAGAAGAAGAAGAAGAAGAAGAAGAAGAAGAAGAAGAAGAAGAAGAAGAAGAAGAAGAAGAAATGCTAATCAGAAGAAGAAGAAGAAGAAGAAGAAGAAGAAGAAGAAGAAGAAGAAGAAGAAGAAGAAGAAGAAATGCTAATCAGAAGAAGAAGAAGAAAAAGAAGAAGAAGAAGAAGAAGAAGAAGAAGAAGAAGAAGAAGAAGAAGAAATGCTAAGAAGAAGAAGAAGAAGAAGAAGAAGAAGAAGAAGAAGAAGAAGAAGAAGAAGAAGAAGAAGAAGAAATACTAATCAAAACCAAAATTGATCTGGTATAAGTTCGAATGTAGTTGACCTTGTGTGATTTCAAAAAAATATATATTTTACTTGGCATGTTTCTTCCGGTGTGCCGGAGAAAAAGAATGTCGACGAACAGTTAGAGAGGACAAGGAGGTAGGAGTAAGATGCGCAAACATTGACGAGGACACACACACACCTCTACTCTACCACTGAGAGAGAGAGAAAGAGAGAGAGACAGTGACAGAGAGAAAGAGAAATGCTGGACAGTTTTCATTGCACTCCTGTTTTCAATATTGAGGTTGGGGTAAATCTTGAATACGTTGGAAACATCAAATTAGCGTTATTTAAATGACATGAAATAGTTGTAACTTCTTTGTTGTTTCTTTTACTTGACGTGACAGTCCAAAGACATGATGCTGAAAGTACGATAGAAATCCATGACTCTCACCTTGACGGACCACAATAATTATTTGTCGACTACTACTACCAATATTATAGTGTCTATTATTATTATTATTATTATTATTATTATTATTATTATTATTATTATTATTATTATTATTATTATTATTATTATTAACCAAAGAAAAAAACTGCAGCCAACATTATATTTGGAATACATGCATCTAAACTGATGATCGTAAACAGTAATAATACACGTTGGATGAGTGTTAAATTAGTTAGTTAGTTAGCTAGTGAGTCATTTTTTTAATAGGGTCCAATGGACTGCAAAGAGCCGAATCAGGACCACAACTTGGTTGAAAGAGGACTCGTCTCTGATCCGAATAAAAAAAACTGCTGAAACAACCTTAATGGTAACACTGAAGGCGCTCCACCAGCCGATCACTTTCATTCTCCACATACTCATCTAGTCCTACTGAGAGTGATGTTTTCCGTCTTTGATGTCTGCCTGCGTTGAAGGGATTTTGACGACGACGATGACTTCTTTGAGGACGTGAAACTCTGAAGGATGAGGTTGAGGGTCTGACGATAGCGTGTGCCGGTAAAAAGGTAGATGAAAAAATTGACGGTGGAACTAGCGTAAGCGCAGAGTTCTCGGAGGCCCATTAAGAGCGTGTACAAATTGGACCACGACCCAGCGAGGTTGAATCTGGGCTCCATCCTGGGCATCAAACGCATGGTAATTAGGGGTGCGTGGAGCACAAAAAAGGTTAGCGACAGAATCACCAACATCTTGGACAGAGCCAGCTCTTTGCTGGACATCTTTCTGGTCGATGAGTGGGAAGCAGAAGCTGTAGCTGATCTGGAAGAGATTTCTAAGGTGGGTAAGGAAGATGAGGGCAAAGGAATAGTTGCTGATAGTGTTTGTGAGTCAGAGGAGGGAACGGTGTCGTCAGATAGGGTCTGGGGGTGTTTGGGTGAAGAGGAGGAGAGAATTCGTTGGAGGGATGTGCGGGCGGGGACGTGAGCCGCGGAGGAAGTGCCTGTAGTGGAGGAGCGCGAGGAATAAACAGCTGCAGCCAGCCTCCTCCAGCGCATGGTAAGGAGAAGGCTGATGGAGGTGATGAAGGCAGTGACCAGAACGACAAGAGGGCCCACCACAGACACGAAGAGGCCTAAGAAGATGCCATCAATAACGTTCACCATGTATATGTGTTTGTAGTAGAAGTCGCTGATGCCCACCTTCCACACCACTCTTTGGCGCCCTGCCTCGTAGTAACAGATCATCTGGTACTGCTGCACGCTCACGGCAAACAGCGCCACCATCACGCTTGACGTCACAATGATGACGCAGGCGATGACACGAGTGGACAGGCAGCGTTGAGCTCTGAGCGGGAAGGTGACGCAGATGCACCTCTCTGTGGACACGAGAGCTACCAGGAAGACGTGGCAGTAGCCTGAGCTCAACAGCACGATCACAGAATTGTCCACCATGTAGCGATACACAGGACCGAACCGGCTGACCGAGCTCCAACCCTGCAACCACACATTCCTTCATAAATGAGAATGTCCAGGCGAATTCTCCTAACTTCTGAATACGTGTGATCGCTAGCACGTTTGCTATTTATGCACATTGGACAAAAGGCTGCCAATTTCACGTGTGAGACAGTCATTTGCTGATAATGCGGAAATAGGTTAATATGTTAACTGGCTACTTGCACAATATCTCCATGGTACGGCAGAAGGGCCCAGAATCTGTGGCAGGTAAGTTTGAGTAGGAAATTTACAGACTGATATTCAAATAATTTGCCTTAATTTATTTAGTTAGTACCCCTTTGGTTGGGCCGAGAAAGACTACACAATCGAATGAAAATAATAAAGGTAGGCTATGTTAATACAGATTTGGGGTCTAAAAATGTATCAATAATAATTATTTCTGACTTTTTCTTTAATCGTTTCGCTTGTTCGAACCTCGACATTTCTACGCAGCCTTGCACGTACCGGCGCTTGAAGCGTTGTATCAAAAGATTGTACGCCAGTTTACCTTGTAGAAGGTCTTACCACTTTTGCCTACAAAGTTCAGATGTACCATATTTACGGACATGAATGGAATGTTACCTGGGCTGACAGTCGATCCACGTACATGGCGGAGATGGTGCAAAGATAGAGGATGTCGGCCAGGGCGAGCGCGAACAGACACGTGTTGATTCTTTCTTTCAGCCCCAGCTTGGCGAACACCACCATGTTGATCACATTGGCGGGAAAGCCGATGAAGAAGAGAATGGGGATCAGAACGGCAGATTTCACTGTCTCAAAAATCTCTTCCGATTGTTGAGGGATTATACTGTTGGGGTTGTTCCAAAAAAGAGTGAGGTTCTCGGGCAGATAAATGCACTCCTGTGACGTGACATTCGATGATTGGTTGACAATAAAGATTCCGGATTGGTTCAAGAACGTCTCGTTTCCGCTTGCCAAATCATTGGTTTGGGTTGAAGGGAAGTTATCCCGTGGCTGCTTTGTCATCTTAGCTTGGAACAAAAAAAAATAAGTCGCAGGTTAATGGTAAATAAAAGTACATTGCACGATAGACTCGTGTTTAAAAGCGCAATATTCATGTAGTTATCTTATGTCTATTGTACGGCGCTTGAGAATATGTCTTCGTTTATCAAGCGTTACGTGCGACAAGAAAATCAGACTATGTGTATTCCGGTCTGATGACACCATTGCAAACAGGTTATGGCTTGGTTAAACACGACAGCTCATAGACCTGCACAACAAGGGTTTATAAGACGGACTCCAATCTAAAAGCTAGTCCCCACTCTGCTTACGTAAAAACGCAGAGTATACTTGTGGTACCGTAACATTCAGCAGGACCTAGAGGAGTTTGGCCAAGCTGAATTGACAACTAAATTACACTGGGTGTGCGACGATCCTTATACAGTTTGTTCACTGTTTCAAGAAGCGTCGGCGACTTTGGATCTCATCAATCGATAACGCGGCTAAAACTGCATGTTGACGTCTTTTGTCCATTGAAGGAGTTTCCTCCCAAAGCTTGGTTTTATTCCTCACGTTTTTTTTATGTGACGAGTTCATCGCAATCTTTTGAAAATTCATTGTTATTCAATGCTGTCGACGTATTCTAAGTAAATTGTTTGATCTCTTCATTTGTAACATATCTACGTATAATAGAAAAGAAATATTGTGATATCTTTTCATGGTCCAATGCAAAAAAGAAGGTAAAGATGCCTTCCACACATGTAAAACTAGCAACCATGCTACAATAGAAATTATACTTTAAATAATTGCATGCTCACTACAGTATGACTATCTTCCGCTTGATGTCAAGCATCCCGCAAGTTAACTGTACTGTACAATTTCAGTGACAACTGACGAACACGTACAGTAATAAAAACACAGCAACTAATTAATTGTGATACCTATAGATCCGTGTTTAGAAAGTCCTCATTGTACATGTATCACGACATCAGTAATGAGCCTGTCAATCTAAGGGCATCTTTCTTCGACTGCGTTCATATTTTACCAATATTGTGTTGTACATCTACCTATACCCCAACTGTATCTTTCTTCGACTGCTTTCATATGTTACCAATATTGTTGTCTACATCTTTCTATACCCAACCTTCGTCCATCCTCTCATCGACCTCCTCCTTTGTTCAATACAACAACAACAACAACAACTACTACTACTACTACTACTACTACTACTACTACTACTACTACTACTACTACTACTACTACTACTACTCTCTCTCTCCCTCTTTCTTTAATACTGCCTTCATCAAATATTATGTTGCACATCGCTTTCACGAGAACGACAGAGGGCTTATTTGTTGTTGTTAGTTTATCGTGTTAGATATTGATGATTTTTATTGTCAATGTTGTTGTCACCATACATTGTCGATATAGTACCAGAAGAGCGCACATTGTCAAGTCAATTAGCAAACACGCGTAACTGTTTGCAAATATTAACTTGACAAATGCCTTTCTGACATTGAACACAAATATAACGTCTCAGTCCAGTACAGTTCAATTCAATTCAATTCAATTCAGTTCAGCCCAGCTTAACTCAAGTGGTCTAGTCTAATAAATTCATAATAAAAGAATGTTAGAATGGCAGCCGAAGAAATGCCTAGGTTCAGTTACATTCACTTATTTCCGACTCAGCGTTTGATTGACGTCTGGTTACATCAGTATGATATTACACTCTTTTGTCTGTATCTCCTTCACATACAATACTAATTAATTTCATCGCTCACGGGTTTTCATTTTACCTTTGTACTACTGTACATGTGTTCGGGCATTTAAGGTATTGACACAGACAGACAATTTAGCACGAAGTCTCAGACTGTTTAACTGTGGTGCCGCTGCTTAAAGCTGCATGCAATCATCCTTCATTGTTCAATTTACTCATTAGAAATTACAGTCAAACGAGATGTGTCAACGCGCTACCTGTTTGCCAGTAATTAGTTTAGTTTGCTAAGATTACCGTCATTTGGTGTACACGATCTAGCAAAGCGGTGATGAGCACTTTTGTACCGCGCTTGTCCTATCTGTGGAACAGCAGATGGAGGGGATGTTCCTGTGCTGGCACGTAGTGTCAGTCCTTAATGATTTCCTGCTATGATTTTGACAAGGGGTGGATCCTGTCATATATTTACAAGGGAATGAGCGCACGCGCTTATTGGCAGTATTTTGATAACGAGTTGATCCCGTGGGGTTTTTTCCTGAAATATTTCGCTTGCGTTTGTTTCTGAATGCGAACAAATTGAGCGCGTTCATTGTCACCCGCAGAGCGCTCATGTGTGCAAGTAAGAGCGTGTGTGTGTGTATGTGTGTGTGCGTGTCTGTGTGTGTGTGTCTGCGTGGGTGCCCCAACATCACAGGGATTTTCTTGTGCGGCCCCGATGGTGCTTGTACGCATTTATCAAGAGATCAAATCAATGCTTACTTGCATCATAGTATGTCCTTGAATTTGTGTGCGCGCGTGTATACATATCTCTGTGTTGTGTAAGAGCGTCCATATGCATGTGTATGCAAATTGAGAGCGCGCGCATTTGTGCCAATGTGACCTCCGCAAGTGCGCACGCCAGTGTCACGTCAGAAGTCAATGGGTTTAGGATGAATTTTTAACGAGCTTATTGATCAAGACGTCACAAGAGATAAGAAATGCATGAAAGCTATTCTCGCCTCCCATCGCACTTCTTGTATGCGGAGGTGACGGGGGTCCTATCTTGATGGCAGTTGTGTATAATGTGTGTGTTTGTGTGTCTGTGTGACCAGAATACAAGTAAAGATTACAAAACGATTTTCTTCTTCTTCTTCTTCTTCTTCTTCTTCTTCTTCTTCTTCTTCTTCTTCTTCTTCTTCTTCTTCTTCTCCTTCTTCTTCCTCCTCCTTCTCCTTCTCCCCCTCCTCCTCCTTTTCTTTTTTCTCAGTGATTACGTGCGCGTTTGTTTCTGAATGCAAGAAATTGAGCGCGTCCCCTCTTCTATCATCATCATCATCATCATCATCATCATCATCATCATCATCATCATCATCATCATCATCATCAAAAATCTTTGTTATTGTGTTCGTAGTGGTGATTATTATCAACAGTACTGGTGTACCAGGCCAGACTGTATCCCAAGGTACCCGGGTTTCATAATCTGGTCCAGTGGTATATTCTAGCCTGTTACACCGGCATCAGGAACAGACTACAATTTTGTTATGATGCTGAAAGAAATTACCAGTCTGTTTGTTTCCCGTGTTAGTTTCCATGTCTCTTCGTTTGTTTCCCGGTCTCTTCGTTTGTTTCTTATTTCTTTATTGTATTGTATGTCTATACACAATTTCGTATTTTAGACATCTTTCACTCACTAGTCCTATCCATTATATATACACATGTATACGTCCCAATTATTCACCTGCATCAAGATATGAATATTAAGACATGGGCGAACACAACTACCCACTTTGAATTTTGTAATTAACAAATCATATGAAATAAAATATGACAAAACTGTTCCTAAAGGACTATATAGTAATGATTTAAACAGTTCATAAATCAGCTGCGGACTATTGAAGATATCAGTTTCAGTGTTTGGTTGCAATAGACCGGTATGTACTGTTTTAATCTAGATCACGAAAGTATATGTTGTTGAGAAATAATGTTATTACATACATATAAAATATGTTTAACATATTTGGTTTTAAATGCATTACATTTTCATCTTACATTACAATACATTTATAGTACATTACATATTTGTTTTTGCATTCATGACTGGTACATTGTTAGCACGCATGATTAATGCGTCATTTTCTGGTTCTATGAATGTGGTTTGCGTTTTGCAATCAGTCCAGATGTACAGATTTCTGCTGCTTCCATCCCCCTCCCTCATATCCCTTTAGGCTTTGTTCAGCTACAGAATCAATGTTTTCGCTCGCTAAAATGTCTTCCCTGGGGGCCTAAAAACTCTTGAACTCAAAAGTCGTTCATGTTGTTGTGCCTTACGGCTGTGTCCTTTTCATTTCGATTCTAAGAAATGGCAGATTCTAAACTTTGTGCTTTTTGCCTAGATCACGAGTGGACAACTTCTTAGCCAGCGTGCCAATTCGATTTAAAGCGAAAACTCATTTTAATCAGTAGCACGTGATACCACTCTGCTTTCGGCAATTTTTTATTATTTTTAATTATTATTATTTTTTGTTGTTGATAAAACGTGACATTGTTGACCGGGGATAAAGATGTTCAAAGTTGTATATTGATTCTGTGAAGTTTTGTTGGGAATATTTGTTTTTTTCTTTTATTTATACATTGACTTTGTGCATTCTAACTGTAATTGAGTTAAGAGAAAATGCGTGGAAGAGCTGTTGGCTGTTGCCACTATGTAAAGAACTTGCTTTTCCTATTCAGGTATTTAAGAATATAGTTAGAAATACAAACATTTTGCCTTGAACTTGACCTTGTAATCTATTAAATTAGCCAGCCCTTGCAGAGACGAATACATTCTGAGAAGCTTTTGTCAAACTCCTCTCGGCAATTCAGTAGGATTCAGACTAGGTGATGGCGCCAAGACAAACTAGTCGAAACAATGGCGGATTCTCTTAAGCAGTGCGTCCGCTTTTGGGAAAAATCGAAATGTTCACATTACTGGAATAGCAACACACTGGGATTTTTTTGTGTTTTGTTATGCAATTTTGGAAAATAATGTGGTTTCCTTGTTACGGTTCAAGCTTCACGTTTTCTATCTGTAGTATGTATGCCCTTCGTTGAAAAAAATCTTTGTGAAAGGCCCCCGCGCAGAACGGGTGAACATTCTTGCACACTGCAACGGAATGAGTAACGGTGTCAAAAGTCAGTGACCTGTGGATATGATTTTAAAATGCTTTGTTTTCAAATATGGAGAGAGAGAGAGGGGGGGAGGTGGAGATTGTGAGAGATCCAGTGAGAGTTGGAGGGAAAGAGAGAAGGAGATAGATAGGAGAGGGAAAGAGGGAGGGAGTAAATGAATATGTGTATGTTCTTGCGTGCATGCGTGCGTGACTGTTGAATGTAATAGAGAGGTGTTGGGAGGGTGAGCGTGTTTAATGTCAATATTACAACGAATAGGAAGAGAATGATTTTTAAAGGATAATACCGTTTTTTTTCTCTCTTTTTCGTGTTTGTTGATTAATTAATTTTGTTGTGGGCTAATGCCAACAAAAGCAGCCTTCGTTATTGTGTAACATAACTCACTTTATAGCGACCAAGGGAGTGAGCTTGCATTTGGAATCGAGTTAACCTTTCCTGACAACGCGAGATAGCAGACATTTTTTTGTATATTCCATCCGAGTACTCTGTTTTCACTGAGGCAGCAACATGACGCCATCTTGACATTTTTGTCATCATCAGAATTCCTTCTCCCATCTTTTTTTTTTTTTTTATCTTGCATTCTACAGAAACTGGCGTTTTTAAAGATTGTTGTGTGTGCGGCATGTTTAAGCGGAGGAAAGAATATAGGCATTCATATGCATTTCAGTAGCAGGTAAATTGTCGCTTTCTCTCTTTCCTTCTTTCCTTCTTTCTTTTTTTTCTTTCTTTCCTTCTTTATCTATTTCGTTGTCATGTCTTACCTGTTGTGCTGCCTTTTCCAACCGTTTTTCAATTATTTAATTTTTTCTGAGATCCTTCCTTATACCGCTTTTATAAAAACAAATTTTGTGTGTTCCTGACTTATCTGGAGATACTTTTAAATAGTCGAAAAACTTATTTTTCGGCTCTTTGTATGATTGCCTGGAAATACTTTTGAATGGCTCTCCATCTTGTTTAATGTTATTTTATGTTTACCTTCCTCTACACCCTTTTCTTTTTCGTTCTCCATCCCCAACCTCACCCTCCTACCTACCCCCTCAATGTAATCGTTCTTTTCAATTATCGGTCTCCATTTCAATTTTCGTCTGAAGCGAACAGTGCCTTAAAATGAATGTAGTACGGGAGCTTCCTCTTGAACGAGGAGACAATATTTCATGGGGGTACTTGACCAGCAGATGCTAGGGTGACGGCCGGTGAAATTGAGTGAAAACAGTTTTAATTGCATTTCTTGTTGTGTTGCATTCTTTTTTTTTTTCTTAATAAACATATAGGATTGTTCACGTGATTTTCCATCACTCTAATTAAACTATCGACTTTTTACGGAGATCTATTTTCTTTTATTTTTCTTTCTATCTATCCTTCCTTCGCAATTTTATTATTTTATTTTCGAGTACATTTTTAATTGCCATTGTTGGTGACCTGCATGTCATATGTCTGTTATTTTCCCTTAAGTCCCCCTAAGCTTCCATCGTCTTTTTTGTGTTAAGTAAAATGTTCTGTCTTGTTTTCATCTTTACATTTTCTTTCTTTCATTCATTGTTTTGTTTTGTTTTTCTTACCGTGTTGTTTATGTCCGGTTTTTTTTCCTTAATTCGTTCTTGCTTTCTTTGTTCGATAGCAGTTTTGATTACGTTTCTTGTTGACCGGCTCATGACCCTTTCTTTCTGGCGGTCTTTCTGTAATCAATTTATTCGTTCGTTCATGTATATGTCAGTGTGCGTATAACACGTAATAATTGTAGAAGTTATGATAGAGAAATATAGATGGTTGCATGCATACGTCAGTCCAGGTTCAGCTTTTCTCTTAATTTATTCTCACCCTCAGCTAGCCTTATATAGCAGTTATAGTGAACACATAACATAGACATTCATACATGGACAATGCAAGTAAATTCAGTTCATGAATTAATAAGATTCATTCACACAAAACACATAACTGAGTTGTAAACTGCTACTATAACAATAATAATAATAATAATAATAATAATAATAATAATAATAATAATAATAATAATAATAATAATAATAATCCTATCCTATCCTATCCTGTCCCGTAACCCGAAGGTCGTAGGGGCACCACAGATGATCGTTTAACCAGCATACTCCATCTTTCTCTGTCCTCAGCAGCCCTGATGGCTTCGCTCAGTGTCAAACCAGTCCATTCTCGAATGTTGTCCTCCCACCTCTTTTTCGGTCTCCCTCTTCTTCTACCTCCTTGCACTGTGCCTTGCAGAATAGTCTTTGCAAGGCCTGATGATCTGGTGACGTGGCCATACCACCGAAGTTTCCGTTTCTTCACCACTGTTAGCAGGTCATCGTGTTGTCCAATGGCTTGTGTGATGGTCTGTCGGACTTCGTCGTTGGTGATGTGTTGGGTATAGGAAATGCCCAGAAGTCTTCTGTAGCACCTCATCTCCATGCTTTGTATTCTTCGTTGGAGATCTGCTGTGAGGGTCCATGCTTCGCAAGCATATAGGAAGATGGAGATGACAAGGGAGCGCAGCAGTCTTACTTTGGAATGTAGACTGATGGTCCTGTCTTTCCAAATGGGCTTCAACCTTGTCAGGGCAGCAGTTGTTTGTGCGATCCTGGAGAGGACTTCCTGTCGGGACCCATTGTCTGATACAATGGCTCCTAAATATTTGAAGCTATGCACTGTGTCGAGGGATTGGCCTTGGACTTTGATGTCCGTATTGATGCCATTGGTGTTGTTGGTCATCATTTTGGTCTTCTCTGCACTTATTTCCATTCCATAGGCTTTGGAGGTGGTGTCAAGCCTCTGTACCAGCTGTTCAAGTTCTTGTTCCTCTCCAGCCAATCCATCAATGTCATCTGCAAAACGAAGATTGGAGATTGCTCTACCCCCTATGCTGACTGTGCCTTCATGGTCTGCAAGAGCATCCGACATGATGCGCTCTAGGAAGATGTTGAAGAGTGTTGGAGAGAGTAGGCATCCTTGACGCACGCCGATTGTTGTTCTGAACCAATTCCCGATGGCTCTGTTGTGGAGGACTGCACTGGTAGCCTTGTCATACAGGCTTTTGATGACTTCAATAATTTTAGGGCTGATGTTGTACACTTTCATAGTTGCCCATAGAGCTGCATGCCAGACTCGGTCAAACGCCTTCTTGAAGTCTATGAACACATGATATAGATGTTGTTGGTGCTGTAGGTATTTCTCACAGATTATTCTGAGGTTGAAAATCTGCTCAGTGGTACTTCGCCCTGCCCTGAATCCTGCTTGTTCTTCAGCTATGATTTGTTCAGCTTGGGGTTTCAACCTGTTGAGTATTATTTTCAGGAGGACCTTGCTGGGATGGCTGATGAGGCTGATGGTCCGGTAATTTTCACACTCCTGAAGGTTACCTTTTTTGGGAAGAGTGATGACAAGCGACTGGGTCCATGGTATAGGCCACTCCCCACTCTGCCAGATCTTGTTACAGATAATGGTGAGGGCATCAATCATCGCTTCTCCTCCTGCTTGTAGCAGTTCCGCGGGTATGTTGTCCACTCCCGCTGACTTCCCTTTCTTTAGCGCTTGCACTGCTGCCTCAACTTCTTCCCGGAGAATTGGGAGGATTTCTTCTTCTTCTCTGTTCTCGGGACATGCTAGAACTGATGGGTCTCCATTTGGTGTATGGCTGTAAAGGTCAGAGCAGTACTTATTAATAATAATAATAATAATAATGAAAGATGCTACATACGCGCTTTTTTCCAAATCACCGATCAAGTTCAAAGCGCGGCGATACCAACATACACGCTCTCATGTTCCACCCACTCTCTCACACACAACAAACACACCACTATCACTTAAACTTGTGGTGTAAAGGCAGGAAGATCTCTATTAGAGGACCTAAGAGAAATCGATTCTTCATTTTTTGAAATTTTAAAGATTGACCGCAACCAATACCATTATTGAAGGGAGAAAGGAAATCGGAGTACCCGGAGAAAACCCTCGGTGACCTCCATAGTCTGACTGACCCACTGCGTCACGAGGCCACCCCGTGTATATCGGTTACCAATGGTCGCTGTTTGATTGAGGCGGATTTAAGAAAAGTTTGGGTATTGCGTCCAGTATTATTAATTGTATTTAAATCAAATCCAAGATAATACATTACCATATTTGTTAAAGTCGTGAAAATTTAGATATTAATTTAATGCACATGTCTGTTTCTGTTAGCCCATGGTTATTTCTTCAGAAAGATTTGATCCATGCTTCTTTCTTCAGAAAGATTTAAATCGGTTAGTAGAAAAATGTTGGTTTAAACTTCTCGTAAGTTGCTTTTGTCCATTTTCTTGTACGTTGGTTGTTTTTATTTTTTGTCCCGATTAAATTTGAAGTGTGGGGCCTAAATGTGAGTATTTGAATTGCCCAGTCATAATCAAGTTTGTGAGTAGTTTAATTGTGTTGTCAGACCCCAATGATGTCCAATGTATAAACTGGGCTATACGTATCCCCACTTCCATCCCCACCACAAAGAATACAAAGCATGGAGATGAGGTGTTACGGAAGATTTCTGGGCTTTTCCTATACAAAGCACATCACCAACAACGAAGTCAGACAGACCATCACAAAAGCCATTGGACAACACGATGATATGCTCACAGTGGTGTGAAGAAACGGAAACTCCGATGGTATGGTCATGTCCGTCACCAAAGCATCAAGCCTTGCAAAGACCATCTTGCAAGGCACGGTGCAAGGAGGCAGAAGAAGAGGGATACAGTAAAAGAGGTTGGAGGACAACATTCGAGAATGGACTGGCTTGGCACTGCGCGAAGCCATGAGGGTTGCTGAGGCCAGAGAAAGATGGCGTGCGCTGGTTAAACGATCATCTGTGGTGCCTCATCGACCTTCGAGTTACGGGATAGGATAGGATAAGGTTCCTTGTTTGACTTTGAATAAGAATAATAAATCATCACCGGACGGTCTTGTGCATATATGCTTAATGGCAAACCGACTATTTAAGTGATATTTGAGGTTAAGGTAATATTGGTTTTAATATGATATTGATATATAATATTGTTATATGCGCCCAAATGCTGCAGGTGGGCGTCTCTGGCTGCTGGAGTTTGATTCTGTATCGGCCAAAGCCCACTTGCAGCTCTTGGTGTATAAGAACGATTAAATAGAAAATATAAATTAGTTATAATATTGTCCCATCTTACTGGTACACCAAACGATTCAAGGATATAACATTTCTGTGCCGAGTCTATTGGTATTTATTGTTTGTTTTAAATCTAGGTCAAACTTCTAATTTTATTTCAAAGTTTTTTTTTTCCGAAGTTCTGATATGTATATATAAAAGCGATTAAATAAATTAAATAAATAACATACACAAAATAGCACTGGGCAAACAACACTCTATGGGTCTATATAATAGGCTTAAAATAATAATACGGCCCACCACTGTAGCTCAAATGTTAAAACGCTCACCTGGCACACCGATGACCCAGGTTCGAATCCCGTGGTGGGCGATATAAAAAAGTGTCAATTTTTTACTGTCCATTTAATTTCGGCAGTATGATTTCTCTGGTGGTTCAGTGTTGTTTTAGGTCCCTAGGAAAGCTGGAGAGAGTAACGAAGAGGAAACAGTCTGCATGTTTCCAAACTGGGGAACGGATAATCAAATAATCACAGCCTTCATATTTCATCACGCCTTTAGTTCTGAACTTGGATGCTATGATGGAAACACAAGAGTACAATGTAGGAGAGAGAAAGATAAAGACGAGGACCACTCTGATGACGACGGGGATGATGATAAGGAGGATGAGGACGACGACGGTGATGATGAGGAGGGCGACGGCTTTATTCATGTTGATGATGATGGCGACGACGACCGCGATAGGGATTGAGCTAGTGGTGATGGTAGTCTGTGTGTGTGTGAGGGTGTTTTAATTTTAAATTTAATTTTGTTTATAGCTTTTAGAATGTTTTATTTTCGATTTTCTTGTTGTTGCTGTTGTAGCTTTTGCGGTGTTGTTCTTCTTTGTGTTCCATCCGTGATCTTTAGATTACTAAGTTCCTAACCATTTTACTGCCACCAAACCTTTAAACCTTCTTTGTTGTTTTATCCTTCTTATATTACAGCGTTTAAATTTGGCACAAATCGGCGCATTTGTTCAAAAAGCCATCTTTTCTCATAAACGCCCACATCCATCCAGACATAGTAATGTTTTTTATGGTAGTACACAATAGTTGGTTTGTGAGGGAAATTATTCGGCAAGTGTGACGTGGCGTGACCTAACTAAACATGGATTGAGATGTTTTCTTCTTTATACATTTTTCTTTGTAATCTAAGTTGTACATATTACACCGCTCCCAAAAATGTCATCTCATAAACCAACTCTTGTTTGGGATTCGCCCATCAGCGGGCTGTGCCCAACACCTTACAACATCTGGAAAGACATGGACGTTTCTGACAATTAGGTTTTAATAGATACAAACAACATACAAACTGTATTAATAGGTACGAATTTTCAATTTATTAAAATCTTTTGTCAAGTAAAACCATGGACTGGTCAAATTAGGTTTGAGTAAGTGCGTGAGAGAAAAGGTGGTGTGATTCCTTCTCCTTGGCTCAGCAGTGAACAACTCGTCATCCGTGATGCATCCCTTGTCTTAATTATGTCCCAGCGATTTTTTTTTTTCAATCTTCTACTTTTGTTTTGGGCGTCCCGTCATTTATCAGGGCCAAATTAACCCGGTAACCGCCCACGTGTGTTGGATTATAATGACTGCTAATGATGGCCTGCAAAAACCACGTGGCCATGTCGTTTTGCCCTTGCTTCCTTGACTTTGCGCCCTTAACACCGACACCGTCTACTCGCGCATGTAGTGTAATCAAAGGCGCACCGAATCCCACTCTTGAGAACTGTGGCAATAGGATTGAGATACGTGCGTCGGCGTTAGTTTTGGAAGGGAGAGGGGTTGGGGAAGCGGAAGGGGTGGAGATGGGATCTCTGATAAGAAGGGTGAGGGGTGGGGGTGGAGAAGAAAAGGAAGAAGGAAGAGGGGAGGAGCATTTTTAACCCGTGAGTTAAGAGAATTTCCAGTCGGAATACAAAGCGCTTTTTTTTCCAAAACTCATGCCAGTGCAAATGCACACATATGTGAAAGAGAGCGAGAGAGAAAGTGGGAGGGAGGGTGAGGTTGACAATGGAAAATACGTTAGGAGGATGTGGAACGTGATAGACAGAATGGTATGTTACATAATTAAACACTTTAGCCTGCATGGTACACACTCTCTCTCTCTCGGTCTGTCTGTCTCTTTCCTTCCCACGCTCCCTCTCTCCCTCCCTCACTCTCTCTCTCTCCTCCATCCCTCCGTCTTTCCCGTTCTTTACAGCAGTTATAGCGTTATGACCATGATGCCATTAATTAGGCTAAACTCCTACGCTGTTCTTGACACCTGACCTCTAAATGTATTGATTTGCGCTTCTCGTGTTTAGAATTAACGTTTTACCTCATTTTAAAGGAGCTGAGAGCGTTTCTGCATGAGATATAGCAATGAGAAAACAAAATACCGAAGGAAACGGACAAATTATTTTTTTTTCCCAGGGAGAATCCTAAATAAAGCAAAAAATGCAGCAAATACTTTCAAGAACGTGACTCGCACGGAAGCACGTATAAGAATGAAGTTAGTTTAAAGGAAAAACGAGAATCGATGTTCTCGCGCAAGATCTCGTGGCGCCGATAGCACTATCTCCGGGACGTTTGTTGTCTTCTTGCCCTGATGAATGAGCGTCGACAGCATCTTTTAGCCTTGACCTTGCTTACAAACACGGACGTTGAAAATAATTATTAAGTTTATTCAAGCTTCGTCGCTCGGAAGTGCTTTTGGCCTCGATGGGTTGTTTTGAGTTTGAACTTTTTGCGGTTTTATCTCTACCTGCAGGCAAGCTAGATATTAAACGTAGCTTCCCTCGCCCCTCTAGCAAGCACATTACTTTTAAATGATGTAAGTTTTGAGGCTTTCTTTCCATGACTGTTGTTCATTGCCTATTTTTGCGTGCAAACATTGGATGCCATGATGGGGGACGGAAGTCAAGGAACGGGGAGAAGGGTCTGTTCTTGATTGGAGCCGCACTGCCGCATTCTATGTCTCTTAATCCAATCCCTCATTCCAGAGAGAGAGAGAGAGAGAGAGAGAGAGACAGAGACAGAGACAGAGACAGAGAGAGAGACAGAGAGAGAGAGACAGACAGACAGAGAGACAGACAGACAGAGAGAGAGAAAATTGAAATTGAGAGAGAGAGAGAGACAGAGAGAGAGAGACAGAGAGAGACAGAGGGAGAGATGAATACCTACAAATAATAATGTTAATAATAATTTTTTGAAAGTCTTTGTGTGCGTGTCGGCCTTGCACCACGCCACTGAGCTGACCGCAGTGGGATGACCAAGAGACCTTTATTATTTTCAATTCTAATTCATGACCTTTCCGTCAGTTGTTTTTAAATCATCAAATGTTGCTCAATATGCAGATGATGTAGGAATGTGGATTATTACTACATTAAGAAAACGAACAAAAAAAGAGTCATTGAGTCTTGTTCAAAAAAGAACTTCACACAATCTCTTTATATTTTAAAAATAATGGTCTTGAATTATCTAGTGGAAAGACTGTTGTAATGCTTTTCAACAATGGTGATAATCCTAAGTATCTTCCTAATCTAAAATTAAACGATGAAATACTTGCCTATAAACAGAAATAACAATTTCTTGGTGTATATTTTAAAACTAAATTAAAGTGGAAAATGCATATTGAAACTTTAACATCAAAAGCTAGAAAGGGGTTTCTGTATAAATAGTACCCCCACATTCTGGCAATTTAGTGCTTTAAATTCCCACTGTCGCTGTCTTTCTCCGTTGTTCTTTCTCATTCCTACTCTGTTCTATCAATCGACTATACTATCTTCTTCGCTAGACCAGTCACTTACCTTTTTTCTTTAAAAAACTCTTACAAAACTCCTCATTTGTGTATGAGGTCTGTTGGGTCAGCTTGGGAATATTGGACGCTTTCTGCCAGGTGGTCACTAGGGCTTCCTATGATATTATTATTATTTAGCAATGTAGGCATTTTATATGTACGTGTTTTGTTGATATTTTATAATGATGTTTATAATCTATTTTGTTTTTGTAATACTGACCTGAAGACCGAAAATTTTACAAAGGTAGGTGGGTATCGGCTGGTGGGTAGATCTTGTTACGGGTAATGAAAATATTCATCTCTGGCTGCAGCGGAGTGGAATTCACATAGAGTTGAATAGCATCGATCTCATCCAACTCCTTCGATATTAGATCAGGCTAGTGTGCGAATTAACCAACGAAATGTGAATACATGGAGAACAAACCTGGCTCTTTTACTTTAAGCTCAGCTACCGCCATTTTCGCACTCCTTAACAATGGCTCATTTTGATCTTGTAATATTAAAGAACGTTTATTTTTGATAAAATGAAATTGTTTTCATTGGCAATATGCTTTCTCCTTGGTAAACACATTTTTATCATTTACAGAAAATATGCTTTTTTTTGTTTAAAAAAATTGTGTATCTTTGATAAAATACTTTCTTATAGATATAAACTGAAATGTTCTCATTGATAACATGCTTTTCTCGATCCGTGAAACAGGTGTTATGAAATTGTAATGAAGAGCTAACAGAAATTGCTAAATGTCCACCGACATTTTGGGGTTTCAGGAACCCACGTGGCTAGTATACGCCATGCCCAGCCTAAGTTTAAAATGGGGTGGGCCCTAGCGGTATCCACTAACATCGTTGCTAAGGAGATCAACGATATTGGTCTTTTTTGCCAAACAAGAAAATGCTATAAAGGGTTAGTCCAGTTACTTACATCTCAATGTCCTCGACTGATATTTGCACACATTATATTAAATTAAAGTTATTCGTAAAAGATGTACTTTGTGAATGTATTCTAGGCAAAATACTTCTCGGGGCGCGCCAAGGAAAGAATCTTTGTTATTACGCTCTTAGCTGAAAAGTGTTTTAGGCTAATGCAGTTGGTGCGTATGCGACCGTACTTGGATGTGGACATAACCTGTGCGCGTCGCATTAGTGCATTATCAGCATAATAGGCTGCGCTTAAAAAAAAAAAATTCATATCCACATAATTATGACAAAATGAGACAGAACTAAATCCAGTTCAGTTATTTTATTTAATTTCATGTATGTTCACACATTCGTGATATTAGAAAAACAAAACAAAACAAACATATAAAACTAAAAATATAAAACTCTACCAGCTGGCGATTTTTTTTTATGTTTCTAACAATGTTAACAATCAGGCAAAGGAGATAACGCGCAGCAGACTAAAAGGTTCTCTCTGCATGTATTTCGCTAAAAGCTTCTTTCAGGAGTTAAAAGAACTTAAAAAAAAAAAACATGATTTTGTTTTAGGTCCAGGATTCTTTTGAGCCAAATCAGGACCAGATAGTGGTTATATCTGAAGATGGTATCAAACTATTCAATTGTTTTTTTAAATCCTGTCTGTCTTAAATATTCCAACGTCTTTCCACCCTGAACTTCTTTAAAAACTCTTGTTTAAATCGGATGTATTAAAAATTCGTTCTTTTTCTTCAATCAAATCTTAACAGACTACTGGAATACCAGTCAAATTGTGAGGGCGTTTAATTTGGACACGGTAAATAAATATGATAGATAAACAACTTTACTATTTCTTTTAAGAAATTGTATTGTGGTGTTTAAACAGTAAACACAAATATTCATCACAAATAACAATAACAATAACAATATTAATTGACATTGAAAATAAAACTAGTTTGTTGTTACAAATCCAACTGTTGTGGGCCATACAAATGGACACTGGATATGATACGAATACGACAACTTTATTATCTTTATGAGAAATTACAATACAAGGACTAATCTGGATTGCAATCCTTGAGCAAGCAGCGAACGTGTGCTAAAGTGCCGTGGAAGGTAACAGGCCTCTGAAAATACGCGTAACCAGAAAAAAGGGCTGAGGACGAGGGATAATAGAATCTCATGGCCTTCTAGTGAATGACTACCGAGGTCAACGGCTTCCGTGGCGGCCACGCCGAGCATGCAGATGTTGTAGGTTTGTTTGTATTGTTGACCAAACAGCATTGTGTAAGGAGACGTGGCGAAAGAGCAGCATTATTGTTGCAAAATAGTAGATCTAACCATGGTCGAAAAAATAGTAGTAGTAGTAGTAGTAGTAGTAAAAAAAATGTTTTAGTTAATCAGTTGGCTTTAACTCATAATGGAGCATTTTAGCAAAATACATGTATGTATTGAGAACCTGCTTTAGTCTGATGCGTTTTATTATCCTTTTTAGTTCTTTATTTCATATCGTCTTCTGATTTAATCCAATCAAGTTAGTTCAATGGGAAGAGCATTCTCTGTCTACAACAAGCTGAAACTTTTGGACCCTGCTTTGAGAATACAAGGGCACCTTGGAACAACTTATGTTGTCCTTGAGGAGCTGCGCCGTTTCATTCCTGTAATGATTATGGACCATATAGCAGGGGGACACCTTTGCGCCCAAGGAATATGAAGAGCTTGTTGAGGGCTAGGCTGAATCACAATATTTTAATAGGAAAAGTTGGTCCTGACAGCTGCTTAATCACTTGCACCACTCAAACAGTTGGATCCTTTGTTTTTTGTTAAAGGGGTACAAGGTTTCAAGGGTATTTGTTGTTGTTTTTGTTGTTGAACCAATGAGTATGGTAAATTGCATTGTTGTGACATAAACACGTGAAATAATGATATATTCGTTGCTTCAACCGACCTGTAAGCTTTCAATGTTAGGCATATATTCCTTATTTTGTTCTTACTATATACACCTTTCGCTGCAGTGCAATTTTTAGATTTAACCTTGATGCTATTAACAGGCACATAAACAAATGATTGATCGAAACAGAACGACGGCAACAACTAGTTTAGTTTTGGTACCCGGCTCCTCTGGATTCGAATCCTTGCTCACTTCTACCAGACGAGCTTGGCGTCTACTCGACCAACCGACACACAGCGGAGCGAAGCCTGCTGAACCATACGGGGTGTAAGGCCTCAGAAGCCTTAGAAGATTGAGGAACTATGGCCATGTATGACAGGGTGGGTGTCGTGCCGTGTGGCGTGCCTCCGAGAGTGAGGGATAGTTTGTATAGAAGTGCGGCATGGCCCTTCCGTGCCGTTCTGGCCTGTTGGACAATTTGCCTGCTCAAGATGGTCATCGTGCTTTGTTGGCCTCTGTCGATGAGAGCTGGGAAAGAATTGGAGGAAAGGGTGGAGAGAATTGGTATTGAAAAGAGAGAGAGTGAGAGAGAGAGAGAGAGATGATGATGATGATGAATCGGGAAATAAATAGTGACCATAAAGTATAAAATATCAAATATCAAAAATAGCAGCAGCAGCAACATCATATCATCATCATGATCATCATCTTCCTTTCACTCTCTCTCTCCCTCTCTCTCTTTTCAATATCAATTATCTCCTCCCTCTCCTCCATTTCTTTCACAGCTCTCGTCGACAGAGGGTAACAAAACGCGATGACCATCTTGAGCAGGCAAATTGTTCAAAAGCCCAGGCTGCTGACGCTACTGCTGCTGCTGATGATGATGATGGTGAGAGATGGTGGAAATTGGGGCCCCTTGGTTATACGGAGAAAAATAAGGATTTATTTTCTTTGATTATTAATGCTAATGTATAGTTATCTCAAAACACCCTCGTATTAATTTTTTTTGTAAGTAGTTCGTGTATGTAATCTGTAACGGATGTACCTTGGGCACCTGCACGTCTTGGAGCAGGAGAGACATAGGCACTGATTTAAATTTTCAGGCCACTTATTTGGGGACTGAAATTTAATTAAATTAAGTTCAGAGAACTCGCAACATTCCGCATTACCAACAGCGCATATAAATCATACGTTTCCTTCTTCTTCTTCTTCTTCTTCTTCTTCTTCTTCTTCTTCTTCTTCTTCTTCTTCTTCTTCTTCTTCGTCGTCGTCGTCGTCGTCGTCGTCGCCTTTGTTTGTCTGTCTCTGTTTATCTCTTTCTCTCTCTCACGTGTCTGTCTGTATATCTGTACCCCTTCTCCTCTTCCTGTTGTCCCATTTGGCTCGCTCGCCTCGCTGACCCAGAACCCGACTACCATCTTGCTGCGATCCGAGTCGGTTTTCCTGGTTGACAGAACCAATACGATCCCGTGACGTCGTCCAAAAGGCGGTGCTGCTGCCCTCATCCGTTCCGCTAGCCGATACCATTAGCTTCAGTCCCCGGGACCGAGACATGCGCATTAAGTACTTAACTGCTTCCACTTGGCTCTCCAGTGCCCTGCTACCAAAACAAGTCCCCCGCACTGTCAGCCGCGTGAATACACTTTTATTTACCCCTATACACTCTGCCCTACCAAGAGTTTCGGAGCCAGGTATCTTCCTTTTTGAAAGTGTTCAAAGTTAGTGGACCATTTAGCAGATGTGACAGAAAATGAATGGAATTTTTTAAAGAGGTTGTGAGCTTTTTCGGCAAGATTTGTACCACGAAACAAACGGATTAGAGTATTGAGGTTCCTATCGCAAACAAAACACGGCACAACACCGTAAAAATGCTTAAACCAAACCAAGGAGTAGTGAAAGATGAGAAAATGAAAATATTTTGATTGACGTTTGACTTGATTTATTATAGAAAATAATAACTTTTGAAGTCAGTTTGAGAGAATAATAAAAACACAGAAACGCCTAACCAGGTGAATGTGAAAACACTAGTTATAGAACCTTTGAAGTCAACTTCCTCAATGGACGCCAGAGACTGTTGGAGTGGGAATCGATCCTCGGCTATCTTCACTAGTATGAAATTTGCTACTCTGTGTGTGTGTGTGTGTCCTTATCCACAGACTCCACTGCCTTCGCCGACATTAATCTCCGAGACAGTTTGTACTTCCAACTATATTTCGTCCTGGTAAATACTGGCCTTTGATGGTTAGTGTGCAGAACTCTCTAACTCCTCCCCAACACACCCACACCCTTTCCCCCTCGCTTTTCCCATACAATCCACCGCTGTTCCATCATCTCCAGTCACCCATCTCTCTATACAGATATGACTAAAGATGAGACGTAGCGTTGTGGAAGAAGACTGCCCTGCGGCTCCTGACTTCTTGACCGAGGCTAGCTACACACGATCAGAGGCTAGTTAATCTTAACTACACATTCAAAAGAAGATCTGCGGTCTTCTTCTTTCTCTTCTTGGCATGGATTGAGGAGCCATAATCACAGTTAATCTTAACTATACACAATCGAGATGTTCGCGGTATTCATCCATAATCTCTTCGTTGATTCGTTTGCTTCTGTAGGTTGTCTCTTGAAGAGGTTTGGAGGAATGATGTGGGTGTCGGGGTGGGCTGGTGGCTATTACGTTTTATGGCAACAGTGGTGTATATTATTTTCATGTAAAGAAACATTCTACGTTAAACTCTACTAAGTTTGGTTTTGATTCTACTCTGCTATTCTAAAAAAATGCAGTCGCATGAGTCTTCACCGCTGTCAAAATCGTCGTCGTCTTCGACATCGTCATTAATAACTTTGTCTGTTTAGACACACTCCCTCTTTCTCCTCTTCGTTTTCGTCTTCGTATTATTTAGCATGTTGAGATAACTCAGCTTTACACTTTTCAGAAGCTGTCTTGTGTATAGAGATAACTTTCGTGTCCTACTAGTAATAGAAATGACGTCAATTGTTCAGTTTAGAGACTTAGGTCAATATTTCTGAATTGTTCTGTAACTGGAAACGCGAGGAAGTCGTAGACAAAAATTAATATGCCCACCAGCATTGTAACCGTGGGCGCACGAATGGGTTTAGACTAATAGCAATTTAAAACCAGCAACTGATTATCGTATTCCTAAAAAATGTGGAGATGAAAGTCCATTTTCGTGTAACGATGGTCGGCCGTGGCCTTGACCTCACTGAGCGGGTTTCAGGGAAGTATGTGGTCAATAAAGAGAGAGGTCAGCGTAAAGCAGATTTCATGGCTATTGCCTTCCATTGGTCATCTCCGGTTCCCAGTCCTTCTCATGTGTACTGACCTCTATCGGCTGCTCTTGATCTTTTTGTCCCGAATGACCAGTGCCGGCAATGACTACATCTCTTTCAGACGAGAAAAAGAGAGAGAGAGAGAGAGGGAGAGAGAGAGAGAGAGAGAGAGAGAGAGAGAGAGAGAGAGAGAGAGAGAGAGAGAGAGAGAGAGAGAGAGAGAGAGTAGCTCTTTCGTATTTCCGTCTTGCGCCAGATCGGAAGTTTGCTCATATTTGAGCATCCCTATTTCCAAGAGACTCTCTTGGATTTCCGTTTTGTACAGAAAGTATCAGTTCCTAGCACCTATCACCGCACGGAAATAAAACTGCCTTGTATCACTTACCAATACAATTGAGACAAATGGTCAAAACCGTAATGCACACTAATAAGAGAGTGGCACTGTGAACGTTATGGTTTTGAATGTTGGTGTACTGCTACTGAAAATCTTCAACGTTACACCACAGTTACTCTGCTCAAAAGGCAGACCTTTTTTTTTTTTAAAAGGTTGTGATATATCAGGTGACAACAAACAACAATTGGTCTTCTTTCGCACTTTATTTTAAAAATTGGTCTCGCTATTATGTTACAGCGGGATATATTATAATTTAACAGTGAGATAGGCATTATTAGGTAAAAGCGAAATAGAAATATAAACCCTATTAGGTGCTAGCCTCCGTGGAATGAGGGAATGATATAAAACAATTGTCTTCCTTTCTACACTTGCCATTGGTTTGCATTTGTGGATGTGTGCTATAGATAAAGATGGCCATTTCTCTGTGTTCTCAGCTCGTCAGGGTATTATCGACTAGGCTTGGTGAATATTTCCAAAGCATGACAAGACGCCTGTTTGAAGTCCTTAGTAAAAACATCTTCATGCGAAAAAAAAACCGTATCCACAATTTGGCCGATTGGCGACGGAAATGGGAAAGAACCTGTTGGAAATAGAATGCATTGACAATCATAGTTCTGACATCTAGGGTTGCAGTCTCCATAGTTTTGGACAAAGTTATGTTTAGAAAGTGACTGCTGGCGAGTTGAACAAGGGAGATTCAATTTAATTGAATTCAATATTTTAATTTAACGTCTTTTCACAACAATGTGATTTTAGATAACCATAACAATCAAAGAAACAAACAAACAAATAGAAATTGTTAATTATAGTAACTTAAATAAATCTGTTCCGGCAATGATACACGGGATGTAACATCGAACTATATAAGATGACTATAATATTCTCTTGTGCACATAAAATAATTCCATTTTCTTTGTACAGTGCTGTTAAAACAGGACAATCAAATAATATATGTTGTAAGGAAATAGTTCCAGCACATATATACGAAACATTTTTCAAATATTTTGTACACCATGAATTCAAGCGTAGCTTATAAACTAATCTAACAATAGTTCTGGAACAACTAACAATATTTACTTTGGGTATTATATTAGTAAAGTGTTGTTTTAATAACGAATAATATTCCAATTGAGCTAATTCCACATCAGAATTAAAGATTGTATGCTCACTTTTCATTGCACCTTGTTTGGCCAATTTATCTGAAATTTCATTAACATAAATATCTAAATGTGATGGGACCCAACAAAAGGTAATTCCAATACCTTTAAGTCTTATACTATGAATAAGATATCTTACTTCAAACATTATATCTGTTCTCTTTCTATATGTACATTTCCAATTTTTTAAAGCATAAAGCACTGATTTAGAGTCAACACAAATTAATATATTAAATATTTTATAAGGAATGTTCAGTACGTATTCTAGTACCATCATTATTGCATATAATTCACACGTAAATATTGAAAACCCTTGACCAAGATAGTAAGACTTTTGAATATTTAAATAAGGTATGAAAAATCCTGCAACACAGTTTGATGAATCCAAAACACTACCAAAACACTGAATGCCTTTAAATGAATAATTATTATTTAAATGTTCTGTAACTTCACATTTTAAAATTTGACAATACTCATTTTTCGTTAAATCAGTATAATCTGTGTCAAAATGTGCATTTAAATGTTCCCAAGTTGGAAATTTTGGAATAATTGGTAATACTGGAATTGAAGAAATATCAGTATTGCAGGCTGCCATAACATCTTGTATATAATCTTTAATTGTTGGAATATAGGGAATAGTTTGAGCTCTTTTGGGATAATCCACACTGCTCACATTCAAAATTTTGTCCGTTACTGAATTTGTTTTACAGACAAACGTGTAATTAGATATTTTGAAGTGTCTAATTTACGCTGCTCAGCTAAAGATAATATACCTGATTCTTTATATGTATTTTGAGTATTATTATGAATTGGTACACCCAAAGCCAATTTAATCGATTTGCTGTCAACACTTTGTAATTTGTTGAAAAGATATAAAGGCGCAGAAAAATATACCTCTTGTCCATAATTTAATTTGGATCTCACTAATGATGTAGCCAAATGCAGTAAAGTTTTTGTGTCATGGCTAAACGGCTGTGTACTTATGATTTTTAATAAATGTAATCTTTGCCTTGCTTTATTAATTAAATATTCAATATGATATTTCCAATTTAATTTGGGTGTAAAATATACACCTAAAAATTTTATATTTTGTTTGTATGATAAATTTTGACCATTAAGTTTTATTTCAGGTAACATTTTAGGATTTTCCCCGTTATTGAACATTAGACTTGTCTTTTCTCCAGAAAGCTCTAAACCATTTTCTGACATATAATCAACTAATTTGTCAATTTCATTTTGATATATTTTTTCAATATATTTAATATTTGTTTTAATTGTACGTTTTCTAATTTGTGTATTTAACCAAATCGCAATATCATCTGCATATTGCACGACATGTGTGTTTTTTGATAATGCAGAAGGAAGGTCATAAATTAGAATATTAAAAAGTAATGGTGCAATAATAGAACCTTGTGGAATGCCCATGTTTATACGTCTGTTAGATGAATATGTTTTTCCTACTTTCGTATAAATACATCTGTCTTAAAGTAAACTTTTTATATCATAATAAATGTGACCATCAAGACCTATTGAATTTAATTTGTATAATAATCTGGCATGCCAAACACTATCATACGCTTTCTTTTACATAAAAAAATGTTGCTAATAAACTCTTTCTTTTGAGAATTGTTTTATTTTAATATTTAAAGAAACTTTGACTAAATGGTCCGTTGTGCTACGACCTTTGCGAAATCCTGCTTGATGAACAGGAATAATATTATTTTTGTCACAGATATATAACAATCTCTTTTTTTTTCCATTTATTTGCAAACATGTGATGTTAATGCAATTGTCCTATAATTATTTATACATTTTGATGTATTACCTTGTTTTAAAATACGAATTATGGGACTGTTTCCAATTATACGGTACAGTTCCACTTTCCCAACATTTTTGGAAAAGTGAATGCAATAATTGTTTCCATTTTAAAGGTAAATGATTTAACATTTGATACGAAACGCCATCAATACCCACAGCAGAATTATTGTTTACAAACGAATCTAATGTATCTAATACTTTTTCAAAAGTAATGGGACTATTTATATATAAATTATTGTCGGGTAAAGGGTCTTCATATTCCTCCTTATTTTCACTATCAATTCTAAATTTTAAAATATTTTCGCTTAAATTATTTGTTAAACTATTTTTTTTAGAAAAAATTTACAAATGCTTCCGCCTTATCTGTCTAAGAAGGAAATAAGTTATTTTCTGTTTTTACCGGATATAGCTGTGATCTATGAATATTTTTAATATCTCTTACTTTTTTCCACCCTTTATGCAAATCTTTAGATTCTAATACTTCTTTTTCATAAAATTCAATCCAGTGGTCCTTTAGAGCTTTTGCAATTACTTTGCTGCACTGAATTTTCGCCAGTTTCATTTCTGAAAAAAATGCTTCTTAGTTTTAATCCAGTTTTTTACAATTTTATTTTTTTATTTTTTACTGCGTTTTTACATTCATCATTCCACCATGAATTTCCATGCCATTCAATATGTTTCTTTATTTGAACTTTTGGAATGAAATGATCAGCAGCTTGTAAAATTACTTCTCTGAATTTTTAATAGAAAATGTTTATGTCATCTTGTAAAATTTCATTACATGGGAAAACATTTAAATACATTTAAATAATTATAAAACATTTCCCAGTTTGCACTATTATTATAAAAATTTTGGAATTTTGTCTTCAACATCAGTTTCATTAGTAGTTACAATTTGATTTAAATCAATCAAAATCGTAAATGGTCACTACCTAAATAGTCTTCCTCAATATGCCATTTGCAATTTAATGCAAGATTACCTGACAAAAAAGACAAATGTATTGCTGTAGGTCTATGAGACGAAATGTCTGGTATTCTTGTCACATTACCATCATTTAAAAATACTAATTTTGAATTAACAATATTTTTAACCAAACGATTACAAGTAACGATTTTGCAATCTTTTTCCCATAATGGTGAGTGAACATTAAATTCTCCTAAAATGGCCCAATTACCTTTAGAAAAATCAAATTTCTTAATCCAGTCAGAATTGTCAATTTTAGAGGACCATTTGGGAAATAAACTGATAATACATTAATTATACAACTATCGCTTATCTTAACACATGCTCCAGTAGCTTATACATCTTTAGTGTCTTTTACAACAGGAAACGATTCAATTGATGAATATGATAAATCACACCTGATGTAAATTGCAGTCTGAATTTTAATATTTTCAGGATTACAACTAAATAATGGAGGATAGTAGTAATTATCCAGTTTAGATAATTTAAATTTCTGAACATCCAATGACTGCAGTGCCAACACAAAACATGTTTCGTGTTCAATAAAATGTTTAAAAGATAGTAAGTTGGTAGATTTAGAACGACAGTTCCATTGTAACAATCTTGCTTGTGTAGTGTTTTTCCCTGTAAAATTAAAACTTAAAATGAATTTCTCTGTGTGGTTTTTTTTTCACAAAATGATTCATTATCATTGCATATGAAAATGCAAACCATAAAGAATGTGTTTCTATCAATGTTAATATTTCTTCAGCTGTATCTAATACCACATCCAATTCTTGTTCCACCAGTTGTTCCTGTACGCATCTCTGCCTGGACTCCTTGTTTCTGGGCTGGACTAAAGCATGTTCCTCAGGTATCGACAGAGGTTCCGAGCCAGAACACTACTGCCTGTCTGCGTGGGATGTAAACCATCACGAAGGTTGGGAAGGCGCAAGTTGTCATGGCTCACCAGACGTATTGGTCATGTCGAAGCAGAATGGCATTGAAAGCCACTCGTTTCTGTTCCAAGTCAAGCTTACGAATTGGAATAGGACAGCTGACAACAACTTTCAGGGTTGGCTTTTGTTTTGCTAATGTCTTGATGGAAGAGACCAATGATGTTGCAACAGCTTTGGGATTCTTCTTTTTCAGGTCGTTGATGCCGCAATGGATGACTGTCGCGGCGCCGATGTGATTATGTCAGACATCTCGGAGGCTACTTTGTCGATGGTATGAGCCTTCTTTTGAACAACTCGGATTCCGTATGCACGCCCGAGACGTCTGCCTTGAATACAATTTAGGTTGGAGTCGCCCACCAAAGACACTAATGGAGCATCAGAGGATGGTTGTTGCCTTTGCCTGTGGTTCTCTTTACCAATGACACTTCCTCTTACGTCAGGAGTTTTTACGTCATGTATTCTAGAACCAATGATGCCCTTGTGAGATCTTGATACATTTTTAGATTTGATTGTTTTCATTCCATCTTTTTGTTGCACATTGGATGACAATTAACTCGTTTTACTGTCTCCCTGACCTTTTGGGGATGCAGGAATGGCCTTCACCGCGGCAGTATAGGTAAGAAAGCTTGAGACTTCTGTTTGCACACCAAAGTCGATTCCACTTTCGCACCCTTCCCATTTTTCATTTTGTTGTTTCAAGGACTCTTCCAAAGATGCAATACGGCCATTTATTCGTTCGACCGCATCAGCAAGAGCTCCAACTTTAAAGTTTAGGTCAAGCAACAAACTTGCAGAATCGAAAGGTCGTGAGCCTGGTCCATTTCTCTTGTTGCAAAGGATGCCAACTGAACGCACAACATTTTGAAATAAATTTATGAGAAAATGAAACATTTTGGGCTGATTTATTTAGACTAAAATGAAAAAAAAAACAATCTTACCTTATGCAATTCACAACCATATTAAAAAAGATGTGTAGTCATCTATGAATTTTACAAGACCATTCGTAAAAGGCTTCGCACTTCTGTTGGCGGCCATGTTGACCGGAAGTCGAACAAAGGAGACAAAACGTTTGTGTACAACACAAGTGATAAAGGTTGCTCGCCTAAAAAGAAGGGACTGGAGTTTATCGATTTCATCTCTGGATACAATCCTAATTAGATGCTGTCCTCCGTGGACAGTATTATTTTAAAGCTGCTTTTTGTTACCTTAGCCACGAGCTGCTGTTTCAGCTGGTAACTTCGCTTCTTGAATAGATCCACTCTGTATGTTTTAAACCTACATATTCGACCCTACTTTAATAATGTCTTTGTAAAACAAGAAGGTGAGATATTGTGTGTATTTTTTTGTGATGAGAGAGAAAGAAAGAGACCGATAGACTGACTGACTGATGAACAGACTGACAGAATGAGAGGACAGAAGATCAGTTCGTTGAAATTAAATTAAATTAAGGGGGGGGGGGGTGTCCAAAGAATCCGTGGGCGTTTATGTGTTTTCTTTCCTTTCTGGATCTGCACAGTGCAATGTAAAAAAGTAATATGTGGTGAATGACCAAAAAAAAAAAAAAGATTATATGTAATTTTCTGTTCAGATTAGGCTTGTCAGATTTTGGTTTTCTGTCTCTTCTTTTGTGTCGCCTTGTAAGAGGTCCGGTTCGATTCTTATCGACTGTTCATCTAGTTAACATTGCGTTGTTTCGTTGTTGGCACCTTTCTTCTTTCTTTCTTTTTTTTTTTCTTGTTCTCGATCTTGTTCTTGTTATTTTTCTTCTTTCTTCTACTACTTCTCTTCGCCTCGTTGTTGCTCCTAATTTTTGTTCTACTAAGCTGTCGATTTTAAATGTGAATTCGAACGAGCGGCCACAATCACAATTTCTTCAGTTGTCGGCAGATGTGCATTTCAATGATTAACCTGATAAATCCCCGTTCAGTGTTGTAACTATTTGCAACGTTTATTTCCGAGTTTCTCTCTCTCTCTCTCTCTCTCTCTCTCTCTCTCTCTCTCTCTCTCTCTCTCTCTCTCTCTCTCTCTCTCTCTCTCTCTCTCTCTCTCTCTGTGCGCGTGTGTATGTCATTCTCATTATTTTTATAATCTTCCTGTTCTTCTTCTTCTTGTTTTTCTTGTCTTGTTGTTGTTCTTCTTTTCTTCTTCATTCTTTCTTTAAGCGTTACCGGAAGATTCAGATTCACTGGCCTGAAAACACATTGTTAGACATGATTCCCGATGAGGTTTGGCGCGTGACATTGTGAAACGTTTGAAACTCCATTCTTTCTGGCTTATTGCGTATACATGTGATCTTCCATTCCTGGACTTGTCCACTTGCATCGCGTAAACCTCCGTACTCCATCTGACTGAAGAAAATATATTAAACTCCTTCAAGCCTAATTAGTCGCCACGGGTGAAGGGAAATTAGTGAGACCGCTCGTGCAGCAAGACCCGTTTTCCTATTTGTTTTTAGGCACTTGCCGGCACGCTCCAAATTGCAGTCAAATGTGAAGAAAACGAGTTCCAAGTTCCATTTGTAACTTTTCGAGGCTTTTGAATATTCATTAAATACAAGGAGGAAAAGGAAGAGAAAGAAAGAAAGAAAGAAAGAAGAAGAAGAAGAAGAAGAAGAAGAAGAAGAAGAAGAAGAAGAAGAAGATGAAAACACGAAAGTAATACTACATTGAATCGTTAAATTAATAATAGCTTTTTAATTTTATATAAATATTGGAAATTGTTAAAGGAGTACAAGTACATTAAGTCCATTTAGGTAACATCCAAAAAATTATGTGCGGAACAAAGTCCCTTGAACTAAGATAGAGCTCTTCTTCTTCTTCTTTCTTCTACTCCTTTTCCTCTTCGTTTTTGTTCTCCTCCTCCTTCTCATCGTCCTTCATCTTCGTCGTCGTCGTCTTCTTCTCCACATCCTCCGTCCTCTTGTCCATCGATTTTTCCTTTACTGTATGTCTTCTTGGTATTTCGTTTTCACTTTCTTCTTCGTTTGTTGTTCTTGTTCTTCTTGTTCTTCTCGTTCTTCTTGTTCTTTTTCTTCTTCTTCTCAACCTCCTCAGTCTTCTTGTTCTTCGATTTCTCCTTTAATGTATGCCTTCGTCGTGTTTCGTTTTCCTTCTTCTTCCTCGATATTCGATACTATATTACGCTGCTAGATAAGGGCAATGGCAAATTATAATGGTATATATTTTATGTAATAATATTTCCATTTATATTCTTCGCCGATGTTTGTGCTTTTGTCGTTTGACTACGTTAGAATCATGTCTCTCCCTTGCCTAGTGGTTTTCTAGTAATAGGCCTAGCATCGCTTATGCAGGGACTTTACATCATCGGCCTCGATGTGAAAAAAGAAAAGTTAGGAGGCTCGATGTCCATCTATTGGATGAGAACCGTGCTTTATTATTCATAATTTGGACAGTATTCCTATATTTTGCACATTTTACAAGAAACCGTTGTATGCATGAAAGGTAATAGAACTTAAACAGTGTGTAGTTGCCAACTATGAGTTTTGGGTATCTTTGACAGCATTTCAACCGTTTAACCTATTACAAGAGACGGGGTGTCGAGTGGGAGTGAAGAAGTTAACTGAAATAAAACTCTGGAAACGGAAAGTATTCTTAGCAAGCTATAAATATTTTTAAAAGCAAGAGCTAAAATCCACTTCAGTTACCTATTGCCTGGATCTTATTTTGCAAGCCCACTCTGTTGGAAGTATATTGTCGCACTATAATTACATAATTGTCTTTTCATCTTTTCACCAATAGTCTATAACGTTAGCGCTTCATAGTGCAGCTAATTGATGTCTTGGACGACTTCTTATCGATCCCGATTTTAGCCATGGTCTTCAGCAGGTCTTTGAGCTACATAAAAAAAAAACTGTTTCACTTTGTAACTGGAAACGTTGTCATTGTCTCCAAATTGAGTCGTGCGTCAGCAAGCCTCGCACCATAAGAACGTTCGGTAATGAATACTGTCTGAAGATGAAAGTGTAATTGGACTATGCCACGGCTCTGTTGTTCCATTATGAGCCTATACTGTGGAACCCTATACAACTCATTTCAAATATGTACACCAGAAGAATATGTACGGTCTGCACACATGCTGGATATATTTTGGATGGCGTGCTTGCAAAGTTACTTTTACAAACTCTTGTTAAGTTATACTCAAATCGTGTAGACTTCAGTACTTGAAATGCACATTTTCCAGCAAATTCTTCTAATTTTCTCTGGCTGTTAAGTGTGTGGATAATACGAATGTTCTTGTGCGGACCAACCCACGAAGTACAGCTTTGTACAGCCCTATCCTAGTTGCTGGCCCCTGAGGCAGTTGTCTGATAGTGGCCCGCGACACAAGAAGTCCATCTTGGTCCTTGATGGTAATGACCACGGCGAGATCCAATAATACACATTAACACGCCCAGCTTGCGGTTCAGGCGTCCGTCTCGCATTAAACCACAAACGAGAGTTCTAGATTTTAGTGTATGAGGAAAATCAGGTGAGGTAGATACTTACAAGGCTTTCCTCCATCGACTACTTTTGATCAAGACCATTGGGAAAACTATTTGGGATTTATGATCATCGGTCGTGCTCCACATAATACATGTAGTTGGTAAGCTCGTTGTTAGAGCACTGAGCTGGCTACATTAGCGTGGATATTAGCGGTATAAAACCCCTCGATGATGATGAAGAAGAAGAAGGTGAAGAAGAAGAAGAAGAAGAAGAAGAAGAAGAAGAAGAAGAAGAAGATGATGATGATGATGATGATGATGATGATGATGATGATGATGATGATGATGATGATGATGATGATGATGAGATGATGATGATGATGATGATGATGATGATGGATGATGATGATGATGATGATTATTGATGATGATGATGATGATGATGATGATGATGATGATGATGATGATGATGATGATGATGATGATGATGATGATGATGATCCTTTTGCTACGCACCGCTGAGTCTGTCAGTTTCTGGATGCTAGCAACGTATTCCATGAGATTCTGATTCAGACTGATGATTTTCTGATTTTGGATAATATGACTATGACAGTGGTAGTAGCGGTGACGACGACGACGACGATGATGATGATGATGATGATGATGATGATGATGATGATGATGATGATGATGATGATGATGGAGGAGGTGGTGGTGATGGTGATGGTGATTTTAAAACCGTCAGAAGCTGTACTGTATCGTCTAGAGACTGACTCAACTTTGAAATCATGACCAAAGTTGTAGTTGTTTTTCGTCTTTTGCTATCAACGACAATAAACAAAAGTTCAGAAGGAAGATGTGTGTGTGTAGGAGTGTTACGTGTTGCATAGGTAGTCTGTACTTGTGAAGCTGCTTTTTGAAACCAGACAAAAAATTGAACGTTTTTGAGGAGGGTGTTTGGAATCTTTTTTGTTTGGTTGTTGTTGTTGTTGTTGCAATCTTCTACAATGCTTTCCTGGCAGTGATTTTTGACCTGTCATGTATTACAATCTTTCATCTTGACACGATAACAAATCTGTTACCAGGATATGAAAATCCTTATCTTTTTGCCGACATCTACGTGAGCCTCCCTCGCTCCCTTCTTCTCACCTCGCCCCATCCACGCCCTCCCGCTATTATCTTAATGCAGAGCAGTTCGCTCCATTACAGTACAGAAGGGCAACAATTGCAAAACCTGACAGCGTTATGGAACACGCAGAGTGGTATATTTCATTGGTCGTGTATATCGCAGTTCCAAGTTTCACACCAGCAGAAGTCCCACCGCCGTAGCTCAAGTGGTAGAGCGTTCGCCTGGCACACTGATGACCCAGGTTCGAATCCAGTGGTGGGCGATATAAAATGTGGCCATTTTCACTGTCCATTTTAGCAGTATGATTGCTCTTGTGGTTCAGTGTTGATTTAGGTCCCTACCCTCTTTCCCTGGGATAGTTATCCCCGTCTGCCATATCGCCAATGGTGGGTGTAAACTTAAATGTTCGTTCGTTCGTTCGCACCAGCAGACAACCAGATTTGAAGAACGGGTATAAAGAATAAACTTTCTGTGACACTAACGTAACGTCTTTAAGCCCTTCTCCATTGTGTGTGTATGTGTGTGTGTGATCGTTGCGCAACCACGTGGACAAATTGACACAAATAAAGTACAGTCACGCACAACTGCGCGCATACATTCATGCATACACCCACTCACAAACACACACATAAACACACAAACACAAGAGCACTCACAAACGCGCGCTCTCTCTCTTTCTGTATATATAGTATGGGATTATCTTTCTGTCTCTCTCTACTTTTCATTCGCACACACAAGCAAACACACACACGCACACACACACACACTTACACGCTCACACGAGCAAACACACACACGCAGACACACACACACTTACACGCTCACACCAGCAAACACACACACGCAGACACACACACACACACACACACACCCATACTCACGCTCTCCACACATCAGGTACATCCACGAACGATTGTGCGGACAGAGTGTTGGGACGGAGAGAAAGAAATAAGATATGAAATGCTGCGTTTGAAGGTGATGATTTGTAAATATCACTGAGAAAAAGACCATTCCCCAATTGTACCCTGTTTTGGTAACATTCCCGATTGATCGGCTTATACGTGTGTGTGGGTGTGTATGTGTGTTTGTTTGTGTGTTTTTTCGTATGCGTGTGTGTGTTAGTGCGGAAAGACGTGTACACTTGTGTCGATTTGTGCATGAATTTCATGTTACTGTATAATTTGTGGTTGAAATAATCTAGTTTTCTTATACAAAAAATACTAGGAGGAATACCACGCCTAGAAAAAGGCAGTATAGAAACAGTGTTGCAGGATTTTTTAAAACTAATATTTGGGCTGCAGATTTTTGTTTCCAATTTATATTGAATTTCCTCATTAGGATGACGTCTTAGATTTTTAATAATTAACTAGTTTTTTTTTGTTTTGTTCTTGTTTGAAACTAGTACGACCATTCCTTTTAAAATGCTTCCTTCCAGCGCCGTGAACATGCAGTACGTTTATGTAGACATGTTGATGCTCCTAAGTCCTCACATGTCATGTATTCACTGTATTGTTTAAAGCAGTGTTCCATATTGATATATTGACACAAGCATCTGACAATTTCAAATGGGTGTTCACATGATTCGTACATAAATTGTGTTGTTTACATTTATAATGAAGTAATTGTATCTATCTATAATTATGTATAATCTAATCTTATCTTATCTTACTATCTATCGACTTGTTGATTTTATTCTGTTGTGGTTTTGATGAAGGGTGTTGCAATACCGTATTTTTTAGTTTTAACGTGAACACGGGAAAGTAAGTCTATCTAATCTGTTGAGTGACGGACAGGGAAGCGGGAAGCAACGGAAAGGTCAACATCGATTTCCACAATGAAGAAAATACTTCTAAATTCACATAAAATCATCAGTCCCGCGATCTGGCCCAAGAGGTCAAAGACTTCTTTTAGTAAGATCCTTCCAAAGACAAGGTTCTCTCTCTCTCTCTCTCTCTCTCTCTCTCTCTCTCTCTCTCTCTCTCTCTCTCTCTCTCTCTCTCTCTCTCTCTCTCTCTCTCTCTCTCTGTAATTTTGTTATCTTAATAGACCGACTGTATTGTGAGTGCGTGTGTTTTCGTTTGATCAATTTGTCATAAATTTAAAAGCAGAAATATATCTGCGCTTTTTATTCCTGGGTTCTTTGCAAAATCTTTTATTTATTTTATTTTTATTTTACTCTCAAAACCAGAAGAAATTAAATTTGTCTCGTTTCTGGACGGCCGCGTTCATAGACGACTGAAGAATGCAAAGAAGCAGAAGAAGCAGAAGAGGAAAGAAAGAAAGAAAGAAGTGAAATGAGCGCATAAAACGAAGTAGGAGAAAACGAGGAATAGAAAGAAAAAGAAGAATCAGAAGAAGAAGAAGAGATGAAACGCCAGTTTATCAAAGTGGATGCACCACAACATTTCTTCTGAACGAAGCAACAAAAAAATCTAGGTATAAGAATTGAGACAAGAACTACAAATAAAGAAAGGGGAGAACGTCAAAATATGTTATTGATAAATGAGACGGGAACATCGCAGAAATCCCAAAAATGAAATAATAAACCCAACATCGTTCTCGAAACAGCCAATAAATTAAAGTTGGGGGTAACAAAAATGCTGGCGCTGACCCTCCACTATTTATCATCTAGTATGTTGGTATAGATCGCCGTGTTCTGATCCTGATTGGTGAGTACCCCCGTTGGGGTGCCGGTGGTTTCAGTATAAATAGTATCCCCACTTTCTGGAAATTTAGTGCTTTAAATTCCCACTGTCGCTGTCTTTCTCATTTGCTCTTTCTCATTCCTGCTCTGTTCTATTAATCTGCTATATTATCTTCTTCTTCGCTGGACCAGTCACCTACCTTTTTTCTTGAAAGCTCTTCCGGGACAAGACTCCTTGTTTGTGTATGAGGTCTGTTGGATCAGCTTGGGAATATTGGACGCTTTCTGCCAGGTGGTCACTAAGGCTTCCTATGATGTTATTATTTAGCAATGTAGGCATTTTATATGTATGTGTTTTGTTGATAATTTATAATAATGTTTGTATTCTATTTTGTTTTTGTAAACAGGGGTTCGATAAATTAAGAGTACAGCCTCAACGTACCCTGCATGGGATGTCTTTATTGTAAAGTGACTGGCTGGTGGAGAGCTTTCAGTTTTACCACTAGGGTTGTTTCGGCAGATCTTTTTTGCGGATCAGGGGTTGTCCGGTCCTGATTTGGCTCGGAAGAGTCCGCTGGACCTAAAGCAATTATAATGTAATGTAATGATTGGTGATTTGGGGAAAGGCGCGTGTATATATAAGCCATTATTATCATTATTTTTATCTCCATAAACTACTCACGCACAAACATACATACGTGGACGCGCATATATATGAGTTCACACACACACACACACGCGCGCGCACACACACACACACACACACTCTCACTCACACGCTCACACACACGCACACACACACATACAGGCGCGCGTACATGTATGCACGTTTGAAATCGGTTATTATATGCATCATTCGATTCAATAATTCTCTTTATATTCAGTATCAGTATTAATATATTAATGGTTTCTTTTCTTTACCTTCTTTTTTGAAATGTGTAATTGACGAATTAAGATGATATTACTCTTTACTCCTTCGTACGAGAGTATAAACCGAGGTCTAGTCTGTGTAGGCATGCATTCAATCGCACGGACATTACAGATCCTTACGAGATGACTGACGACTTTACTTGAAATGGCCAGATACATAAATACACGCAGCAAACACTAGGTCCTAGGTTGATCAAAATGTTCAAAAATGTTCAAAATGGCGCTCAGTTGTCTGGGACGTTAGACGGCGTGCTTCAAGCAGTATGTTGGCGCCTTAGTCGATTTAAGCAGCTCTTTGGTCTGGGAAAACAAAATATAAGAACATTCCATAAGATTAATCTTTTTCTACATCATCAACAAGGCCATCATCATTGCCATCAACAACAACAATATTATGAGCATGATCATCGCCATCATGATCAACTTAGGATCTAGACACTAGGTCACTAGATTCGTCCGTTCAAAATGGCGCTCAGTTGTCTGGGACGTTAGACGGCGTGCTTCAAGCAGTATGTTGGCGCCTTAGTCGATTTAAGTAGCTCTTTGAGCTGGGAAAACAAGATATAAGAACATTCCATAAGATTAATCTTTTTCTACATCATCAACAAGGCCATCATCATTACCATCAACAACAACAATATTATGATCATGATCATCGCCATCATGATCAACATCATCATCGTCGTCGTCATCGTCGTCGTAATCATACATCAAGGTTTGTGTTTGGAAAAAATATGTCTTTTTTAAACTCTACTGTTGGTAAAAAGTTTAAAGGTTTGGAAGAAATTCCCTCTGAATTTTGGGTGCGAGCCGTACGGGTTTGGCTAAGTCATAATAAAGTGCACACACCCACTACTGTTAATTCAGAGTGCTTGTGGAATAATGCAAACATTATTTATCAAGGGAAAGTGATATATTTTAAAGACTGGGCATCAAAAGGAATAACATGTGTCAATGATGTAGTGCAAAACAATTCTGTGCTTTCGTTTCTACAAGTGGAAGATCTGCTGGGGAACTGTCCTGCCTTGTTCCTTCAGTACACAGTGGTTAGAGCGGCAGTATCGGCCTACCTCAGAACACAGCCTGCTGGTAACGATAGTAAGAATTACGATGACATTACCTTAGTCTTTAATAACTTGTGCTGTAGCACTGCGAAAACGTTTCGTCAGACTTTTATAGAAGAAATATAAAGTGTCCCTTGCTGTGAACACTTTTGGCAGTGTAAGCTTGGCGTCAGTATCAACAACCAACACTGGGAGTTAGCCAGAAATACAACTGATGAAAGTAGGCTGAGAGAATTACAATGGAAACTGCTACATAACATCTACCCTACCAATATTTTACTGTTTAAGATGGGTTTAAATATTGACAATAAACGCTCCTTTTGCAGTCACGAAGTAGACTTTATTGAACATTTTTTCTTTCATTGCCGCAAGATTTCCGCAGTGTGGAAATGTGTGGAAGGGGCGGTTCACAAGAAGTTCGATATACGTGTTCGTTTGTCTGCAACTGACGCTTTGCTTGGTGTTTTGGAAAAACGTGGACTATCAAAGATTGTTCTTAAGTACTTAAACTTTCTCATCCTCATAGCAAAAATGTGTATTGGAAAATTTCGATATGGTAAATCTATATTGATAGAACGAATTTTTGAATATGAAATGTTACTAAGAAATGCTGCACCTTAAAGGAAAACAAGGAAAACAAAAAAAGAAACGGGAAGATGGAGAGAAGGGGGTAAAAGAGAGAGAGGGTGGGCTGAGAGGGAGAGAGAGAGAGAGAGAGAGAGAGAGAGAGAGAGAGAGAGAGAGAGAGAGAGAGAGAGAGAGAGAGAGAGGATTGAAGAAGAACGGTATGACAAAATTCTGTGTATGTGTGCAAATTGTCGAGTTTTCGTTTTTTATCTGTTTAACTGTCATTTTAACTGTCATTTTACCCGTTGAGACAGAAGTCATATATATCTAAAGAAAAATGATTACTGATACGATATTTGGTGTTGGTGGACAAAGTGGTAATTAGTATTGTTCATAAATTAGTTTATAGATGTGAATTGTAATAGAGATGATTAGTCTTGGTATGTCAACTGTTACTGTTCAGCTACCCTGGCCTGGCCCATACCTTATTAAGACGGTTACTCTTCAAATCCGGGCCAACAAATCGGTTTCAGTTTTCAGAATACGATATTGATTATTGGGTACATAGTTCACTTTATGGTTGATCATTGTTGATTCTTTTTCTTCTTTAGTGTAACTCTTTTTTTTTTTTTGTAAGTATGAATCTTTTGTTGTTGTTGTTGTTTGTTAAATACTTTATTTTATTTTGTTAAATTCATATTTTATCTTGTGTCTGGCTGTTGGTCCTGATTTGGCTCGGAAGAGTCCGCTGGACCTAAAGCAATAATCATGTAATGTAATGTAATGTAATGTGTTTGGCTGTAAAACTTTTTTCATTCACATAAGTGTTGCAATTTAAAAAAAATAATAATAAGGTCAACGTATGACCTCTAGTGTCAAGTTGTGGTCCTGATTCGGATCTTTGCAGTCTGCTGGACCCTGTAAGCAAAGAATAACTAATGCAGGGGCGGACGAGGGGGGGGGGGGTTTCCGGGGTTTCCGGAAACCCCCCCCCCCCAGCCAAAAAAAAAAAAAAAAAAGGAAAAGAAAGAAGAAGAAGGAGAGAAAGAGAGAGAGAGAATACAATTATAAAAAAAAAAAAAAAAAAAAAAAAAAAATATATATATATATATATATATATATATATATATATATATATATATATATATATATATATATATATTATATAATATAATATTATATATATATATATATATATATATATATATATATATATATATATATATATTTATTTATTTTTTTTTTTTTTTTTTTTTAATACGAATTTTGGAAACCCCCCCCCAAAAAAACTAACTGATCCGCCCCTGTAATGTCACGGTCCAGGTCTTTGTTTCTCAAATTGTTTTTGAATATTACAAGAATTGGAATTGTTAAATGAAATAAGATAATGTATTAAATATGTCCTAAATTATCTGATGCTGTACTGATAAAAAAAGTATAAAGACATTGTTGGTTTAAAAAAAAAATTAAAAAAATATATATATATATATATATATATATATATATATATATATATATATATATATATATATATATATATATATATATATATATATATATATATATATATATATATATATATATATATATATATATATATATATATTCAATTGTGGAGAAAGCGTACTATTTACCAGCATATTATTTGTCAACCACTTCTTTGATTTTTAACAAATTGATTAGCCTTATTTTGTGCCATTATAAAATGTGCTGTGCCTTGATGTTACGACTTCAGTTGTTTGAAAATACGTTTACAGTTTAATGAGATGTATTTAAGTATTTTTTGTGCATACAGATTTCTTGACTTGGTTTGATGTAACTGGAAGATGTAATAAAAAGAATAGAAAAAAAAATACAGGATGCTATACGCGCCTTTCCCAAAATCATTCAGGCTCAAAGCGCGGGGTAAGCAATGCATCAATTAATCTTTCAGAGAATACAGTCCAGCTTACCCGCCCTGGTATATTTAATGAATGAATCAGTTTAATAATGTATAAATTAATAAATGTATTAACGTACGTATTTATTTTAAAAAAAATAATGTATTTAAAAAAAAAAAAAAAAAAAAAACATCAAGGTCCATCACTCAAGCGGGCTTGATGCCAACGTTTGCAGGAGGAATGCTGTCATTTTTTGCCTTGATGTGCAAATTCAATGATGGCAACTCCCTGTGTGTTGGTTTTTATCTTTAAATTACGTTTTCCACCCGGCAGATATGCTCCTTTTTATGCGGCTTCAAAAACAACATTTCTCTATGGATGAAGGAGCTGGATGATAGATTGAGATGATGGTAATGTTGTTTTTGTCCAGCCCTTTTTCTGCTGTTCCTTTTCTGTGTTTGTTGTGGTTTTTTCCATTGCACTTTTG
Organism: Oncomelania hupensis; assembly: GCA_036898135.1. Lineage (NCBI taxonomy): Eukaryota > Metazoa > Mollusca > Gastropoda > Littorinimorpha > Pomatiopsidae > Oncomelania > Oncomelania hupensis. The sequence continues at coordinate 31,198,381 of CM072519.1, forward strand.
TTCTTTGTTTTTTGCGTCTTCTTCGTCTTCTTTTTTTTCCTCCTCCTCCTCTATTTCTTCTTCTTTATTTCTTCTTTTATCTTCTTTTCTCTTCGTTTTCTTCTTCTCTCTTTCCTCATTCTTCTTCTTTCTCACTTTGTGTTACAATTGAGATATTTCAGTCTGTCTGGGTGTTGTCGGTATCCTTTACTCACACACTCCGCTGAGAAAGTCCGCACAAACATTGTCCGATCCTTTTAATAGATTCTACTCATATGTGAAAGTTCTGCAAGTACATAGCCCATCTCATGATGCCACTGTTCACAAACTTGGGTAGAATTCAAGTAGGTTAGCGGCTTGTGATCAGTCTGTAACACGAACTTCACTGCTTGAAGATATAGTTCGAATTTCCGGATCCCCCATATGATGGCAAGGCACTCTTTCTCCATGGTTGAGTTTTCCAACAGAAGCCATTTTTGTCCTTCTTTCAGTGAATGACCAATAAAGTCGACGTTGTCAGTTCACAGAATGCATTTGCTGGGTCTAACGGTCAAGTTGGTTTCTGTTAGACGGTAAAACAGCTCCCTCAAGGTCTCCAGATATTCCTTCCAGGTCTGGATATGGACTAGCGAGTCGTCCCAGTGTTACACGTTGTTTATTTATCATTGGCCGATTCAGCCCCGATACTTGAATCTTGATAAGTGTAACAGATTCGTTTATCCACGCAGCATGTTCACTCAGCAACAAGGCAGACGTCGTCATATAAACATCAACAACTGCATACAAAATCACTTCAAAGATCATCATCAAAAATCACCATAAATCTCAAATAACTCTCATACAAGCAGACAGCGTGTTACTTATAAGTTATATAGCCTCTCTGCAATCCAGAACAAAGTTCGAACCTCCCAGCACGACGCAATAACACCCAATCAAAATAAAACTCGTCACCGGATCTATGCACTGTCTTACGTCATAGAACCTTATTTAGGATAGAAGAATCGCTTAGCTATTACTAGCGAAGCTTCGGTCGATTGTAAACAAGTTATTTCAGAAAATTCTCAACTATATCGGCCGACGAAAATTATCAATATTATACAAAGCTTCTTTTAGCAACCACGCAAAATCAAATCAAAGGTAAATACACTCTGTTATTGCATGCTTTGCAAACTAACATGATTGGATCTATCGTGCGCGTCTCAGACATAACACCCAGTAACACACGACATTGTCCATCCCTTTGAGCATCTTCCTCATTCCTCTCTTCAGGGTAGCACCGCTGTTGGACGGTGGCGTGGAGTTCGTCGTCCCTGACTCGTCTGGTTCCCCTGGTTCTGATTCCCCTGGTTTCCAGTCTTCTGAAAATGCTCCGTCGCCTTGGGTGCTTGGGTGACCCCAGGGGCTTCCCGTGAGCGATGTGATATATTTCAGCAGCCTCAGTTACATCTTTCAGCGTCTCTATTTTTTTTTATTTCTAAGTGGGTCGCCAGCTCCTTGTGACAGGCATTGAGGAATTGCTCCTTCACGACGAGGTCATGAAGACTCGTAAGACTTCCCTTCGCCTGATAATTCCACCCTCTTATTTAAGTATGATAACAGGCGTTCCACAAATTGCTTTGGTATCTGGTCTAACGAAGGCCGGCATTCGCGGAAGGGAATACGGTAGCCTTTCTCTGTAAAGCTGTAGCAATGCAATAGGGCCTCTTTGAAGACGTCGTAGGTTTTGCGTCTACTTTCGACTGTCTGGTGTAAACTTCGAGAAGTGCACTACGTGGAACCGCCCAGTCTTGAGATTGCCAATCGGCGAATCTTTCAAATCTCGCCAGGTAACTGTCGATCTGGTCCTTCCCGTCGACGAACGCTTACAATTTTGGAACCTTGTGGTCGCTGATAACGTTTGGCGCGTTCTGCTGTTGTTGGATACGCGCCAATTCTAGCTGGAACTGACGCTCAGCTTCAAGACGCTTCAGTTTACTCTCTCTCTCTCTCTCTCTCTCTCTCTCTCTCTCTCTCTCTCTCTCTCTCTCTCTCTCTCTCTCTCTCTCTCTCCGACGATGCTGCTCTTCTAGTTCTCTTTTTTCTTTCGTTACGATAACACTGATATTCCCTTTTTTGGCCGCTGCTCTTCAGTTTCTCTTTCATTACGCCGTCGCTACCCTTCTAATTCTCTTTCTTCACGCCGACCTTGCTCTTCTAGTTCTCCTTCGTGTATTCTCTCCTGAGACTTGAGGTACTCCGTCAGATGCCTTTTAGATTCAGTTCAAATCCTTTCTGCCAGAAGTCAGCCATCTTGTTACTTTTCGGGAAAGTTCTTGACTGTTCTGCACCTTTCTAGACTGTTCTAGAACAGCACGCTTTCTGCAGTAGCCCTGATGCTTGTCACTAGTCGCCTTCGCTGATGCAGGCCTCGCTGTCCTCGTCGTATGCGACGTTGCACCACGCTGGTGTTGATGTATACGCTCCCGTACTGATGTAGACGCGACGTCCGCTCGTCGCTATCTATAATACTGGCGATGTAGCTCCAAGACTGACCCTCGACGTAGTCTTGCAGTAGCCACGTAGTCCCGATCTGTTGTTCGCTCACGAAGCAACTCTTCGGCGACTACACGCCTTTGCAGCCAACCCTAATCTATCGGGGATGTAGTTTCAGTAGGCGTTGGTCCTTCCCGACGCAGCTCGTTGGCGGCTACCCTCGATGACTGCCTCTAGTAACGTAGACTCGCTTGTTGTCGCAGTAGAACCTTTGGCTATGGCGTAGATCGCGGCTTGACTGCCAGCATGTTACACGGTATTTATCACTGGTGGATTCAGCCCCGATGCTTGAGTCTTGATATGTGTAACTCGAATTCGTTTATCCACGCAGCCTGTTCACTCAGCAACAAGGCAGGAGTCGTCTTATAAAGTTTTGCAACTTTATTCGGCAAACATAAACATATGCATACAAGATCGCTTTCCGAAAATCATCACAAAGAAAATCCCTGCAAACAGACAGTGGATTACTTATATATCCTTTCTGTAATCGAGAACAAATTCGAACATTCCAGCATGACGCAATAACACCCAATCAAAAAAAACAAACTCATCACCTGAACTATGCACTGTCTTACGTCACACAATGTTTCCGAATCCACATGATTTTTCCAGCTTTTGCCCGTAAGGGCTAGAAGCTTCCATCGGTAATAAACAAGAAATTCCTGAAAATTTTCAACAAGATCGACGAACGAAATTAACACTATACAAAGCTTCTATCATCAACGCAAAGTCAAATCAAAGGTAAATACACTCCATTATTGCGCGTCTCAATCTTAAGACTTTTTCTTCTTCTTTTTGTTGTTATTTTTGCGTGTTGTTGTTGTTGTTGTTGTTGTTGTTCTAATCTTTTCTTATATCGTTCTTCTATAGCGCTTCTTCTTCAGCTCAAGAGTTGCTCAAGGTCGCTGGCTTTCTTTTTGTTATCCTTTCTGTATTTCTTTAACTCAAGCCGCCCGAGACGCCCACCCGATTTATTGCCTTTGGTTGCGCATGGTCGTGACGACCTTTCGGACAACTGAGCACAATCCTGTTGGCAGCCAGGGATGCTTGGGGAGAAGGACCTAGGTGCATGCTGGGTGTTTTCTCCTGTCACCGGCACTCACCCGTTTTCTAGGACATGAGCGTCAGGATCTTTAAAGTCCGTTATGGATGGAATGTATGCGTCACAGACTTCGGTTTATACTCTCATCCGAAGGAGTAGGAAAACAGGAGTAAAGGGTCTTTCCCAGGGACACAACACAATGGCCCGGCCAGGGCTCGAACCCAGGACCTTTCGATCCGCAAGCCGAATCACTACCATTAGACCACAGTGCCTCCTTGTTGTTGTTGTTGTTGTTGTTGTTGTTGTTGTTGTTGTTGTTGTTGTTGTTCTTCTTCTTCTTCTTCTTCTTCTTCTTCTTCTTCTTCTTCTTCTTCTTCAGGTTTATTCGGTCCTTTGTGTTTTCTTTCTTTTTGTTATCCTCTCTGTATTTCTTTCTTTCTTGCTTTCTTCCTTTGTTGTCCCTTGTCATCTCCATCTTCCTATATGCTTGCGAAACATGGACCTCCACAGCAGATCTCCAACGAAGAATACAAAGCATGGAGATGAGGTGCTACAGAAGACTTCTGGGCATTTCCTATACCCAACACGTCACCAACGACGAAGTCCGACAGACCATCACACAAGCCATTGGACAACACGATGATCTGCTCACAGTGGTGAAGAAACGAAACTCCGATGGTATGGCCACGTCACCAGATCATCAGGTCTTGCAAAGACCATCCTGTAAGGCTCAGTGCAAGGAGGTAGAAGAAGAGGGAGACCGAAAAAGAGGTGGGAGGACAACATTCGAGAATGGACTGGTTTGACACTGAGCGAAACAATCAGGGTTGCTGAGGACGGGGAAAGATGGAGTACACTGGTTAAACGATCATCTGTGGTGCCCCTACGACCTCCGAGTTATGGGATAGGATAAGATAGGATTACAGTGTACAGTACGTCCCGCTTCACTGTACAGAAATAGTATTCTGTTGTCTGTATTTTTAATAGGAATACAGAATGGTTCGTATTGTCAACGCTATTGTGTACACACAAAGGTTTCTAAATATTGCAAGTCCTACTACATGGAAACAAATCGGTAAACCCACAGGAAGTAACCTTTACACTTCCCAACATTGTATTTCCCACGGGACGATCGTGAATATGAATGAAACGCACTGGGTATTGTAGACTATGCGAGTTAGGCCAAGGGAATATCGTAAGACTATCCTAAGAGTCTAAGGCTTTTTCTAGTCTCAGCGGCTGCCCTGACTCGGATGTCACAACTACTAACAAACCTGGTTGGTTGATTGATTGACGGTAGACTGATTGATGCGTATGCGTCCTCCAATAAAGGATGAGATAGATGGGTCAGTATGACGAATCTATGGTTGCCGGATCGTTCGCTGGACTAAGTGCGATATTTGGCTGGGATCAATTTGGTATTCAGCTCACCATCGCTGTCAAATCTTTTCCCGTCTGCTTAACTCCACGCAGACGGTGGGAAATTATATATACCCTCTTCCCCACCACTCTCTAACCACACAGTTTACCAAAAATGAAGTCTGTGCTCTTACCTTTCTGCTCTCCGCCCTCCGTCTCCCATTCCTTACGTGTGTGGGTATGTGTGTGTGTGTTCGCGCGTCTGTGCATGTGTGCATAGATCTTGAATATATTCAAACATGCTACTGTTAGATTGTTATACTAATTATTAGTGTTCAAGCCCCAAGGGCAAGATGTTTAAAAAAAAATGCTTAGTCTTTTACCCTTGTTAAAAAAAATGTTTTCTTATCTTACCTCAAAACTGCCTCCATATTTAAAGTTTTGATGACTTATGATCGCGGGTTTGGTGGAATTGAATTGATCGTTGAAGCAAGGAGAATGAGACCTATACTAGCCACTTAGGCGGTATGCGTTTCAGGCAAGTCTAGGTGCTACTTCGTGGCATGTTACTTACTTCCTCCAAGAAACTCACCTGTTGTGTGAACATGAAAATCGTATCCGTTCACAATGGGGTTTTGTGTGCGTTGTTGCCGGACAGAATACAGCCAGATATGGTGTTGCTAATTTGTTTGGAAACAAGTTTGAATATAAGCTACACAGTGTTCTAAGATATTTACAGGGACGTTACATTATTATTGATTGAGACATTTTGAACAGACGAATGACTCTAGCTAACATATATGCTCCAAGCTGCGGGGACCGCTGATTTTTTTCGATAAAGTATTTAATGAAATGGTTGCTATGGATAATGACTCTATGGTTGTTGATGGCGTCTGGAACGTTACAATAAATCCAAAAATTGATTTTAATCATCCAAACAACACGTACAAACCCAGAAGCAGACAATGCTGAATTTGTATAACTGATTATGAGGTTGTTGATGTTTATAGATCTTTGTTTCCTGCTGTTTGAAAGTACACCTGAAGAAGGTTCAACGCTTTACAGAGGAGCAGACTAGATTTTTTTTTTCCGAAGAACTGTGCTTAAATATTTTTGATGCTAAAATATGTCCCGGTTATCTTTTAGACCATTCAGTGGTTGAACTGTCATTTAAAACTGCTGATGTTAAACGACAACGTCCGTTCTCGAAATGTAATAATTCTTTGTTGAGAGATGCTACATTTGTTGAGATTGTTAAACAAATTATTCTTGAAGTTAAAAAAAAACACAACGTGCTGTACCTGATTACGACTTTGATTCTTTTCACCTTGTACACGATGCAGATTTATGTCTAACTATAAGTGGTTAGTTGTTTTTGAGACTATTCTTTTAGAAATTCGAGGGAAGTGTATTTCTTATGGAAGTTACAAAAAAGAGAAGAAGTTAAAATAGAAGAGACCTTGATTCAAGGTATTAAATTGTTAGAGGAACACTTGTTAGACAATGATATCGAGTTCTTGGAAAACAAGAGAAGAGATCTCGAAGAATTAGGAAGAAAGAAGATTGAAGGTATTATTATTCGCTCACGTTCTTGGTGGATTACCGAAGGTGAAAAAAATACTAAAAATGTCTGTAACCTTGAGAAAAGGCACTCTGTGCAAAAAAATATGTGTATATGCTTCAAGAGAACGTGATGTTGTCAATGGTAATTTTGATACTTTAAATATGAATGCTAAACTATCTGATTTAGAACATGAACAACTAGAGGGTCGTGTCTCTGTGCACGAGGTCTGTTCTGTTATGAAAAAATATGAAGAATGATAAGAGCCCAGGATCAGATGGATTTACTGAGGAATTTTTCACATTCTTCTTCATTGATTTTGGGTGAATTTTTAACGTGATCTATTAATTCTGGTTTTGATAAAGGAGGAATGTCCATTACTCAACGACAAGTGGTACTAACCTGCATTAGAGTAAAGACAAACGTTTTGTAAAAAAATTGGAGACATATCACGCTATTAAATACTGTTTATAAAATCGCTTCTACTTGCATAGCTAACAGAATAAAATTGTTTTTAAATCAGTTAATAGATGATAGCAAATTGGTTTTTTTTTAAGGGCGATTTATTTGTGAAAATATTAGACTGTATTATGATACACTTGTTTATTGTAATAATAATCATGTTCTTGGGTTGTTATTTATGGTTGATATGGAAAGGCTTTTGATCCTGTAGCCTGGTCTTTCATCGATAAATGTTTATGTAGCTTTAATTTTGGTCCTGACACGAGACGCTGGATCAGTACGTTTTATAAGAACATTAAATCTTGTGTTTATGTCAATGGTCATTACTCGACGTGGTTCGATATTTGTAGAGGAACGAGGCAAGAAGATCCAATATCCCCGTATATTTTTTTGTATGTGCTGAGATCTTGTCCATCATGATTAAGAACAATAAGGGTTTCAGGGGTTTACAGATTTTAGATGAGGAAATATTGCAGTCCCAGTATGCTGATGATACTACATTTTTTATTTGGTGGCAGGAAAGAATCATTTGTTGAGTGTCTAAACGTCTTAAAGCTATATGCAGATTACTCTGGTCTAAAAATAAATGTTGACAAATGTACCGCAGTTTGCATTGGGTCCATAAAGTACTCTCAACAGAGGTTTGTGCCAGAACTAAATTTCCAATGGAATATTGCTTCTTTTAAAGTTCTTGGTATAATTTTTTTCTGTGCATGAGTCAGAAATAGTAAAGTTGAATTATTATAATAAACTGATCGATTTACGAAAGCTGTTTTCTGTTTGGTGTAAACGAATTTTGACACCTTTGGGGAAAATAATTAATGAAAACTCGTGCCGTTTCGAAGATTACTCATTTGTTAACGCAGGCGTTGAATTTTTTAATGCTGTTAGCAAAATGTTTTACAAGTTTCTTTGGGATAATAAACCGGATAAAGTTAACCGCACTCATCAGGATTATCCGCAGGGTGGCTTGAAGATGTTAGACATTAAATCTTTTATGTTAGTTTTGACAGTGAATTGGTTGACGCGCATATTGCGTGATGAAAGGAAAAATTGTTAAAGCAATGTGTCACTGGATTGTTTAATGTAAAACTGTACGGCGGAGAAATTGCTAATGTTATTATGAAACAATGTAATAATCTATTTTGTGTCGACGTATTTAACATGTTAAACATTTATTTTATAAATGCATACCTAATATATTCAATGATTTTGTATTTGAAAACCTTTTTTATAATGCCAATATTTGCAGGGATCACAAAGTAATCTTTCTTCGGGACTGGTTGCAGAATGATATTGTTAAAGTTGGGAATATTATTGGGCCGAATGGCAATTGATCTTTTATTGAATTTAAGCATAAATTCCCGAATGTTACAACCAATTTTGTGTTATATGAAGGTGTAGCGCATGCTGTCAAACGCTACCAGAGTGCACGGCGCATTTAAACAGAAAGCGAATTTGTAATCGAGAATGCCACAGATTGGCGGTGCTTATCTAAAGGTGATGTGAAGCAAAATATTATATTCAGTTTTAGTTTATTGTTCAGATACCCCTAAAGATTGAAAAGTGGAATGAAGAATTCAATACCCAATTAGGCTACCAACGTTGTTTAAACAAATCATATTTACAACGCTTGATTCTAAACTTACATGGTTAGCTGGTTATGAGGTTCTATACTTGATTCTTCCCACAGGTCGCTTTCTATACTTTAGACGTATCATTCTCTCTGCCTTATGTACATTCTGTCAGCAACAAGAAGAAACCTTACTGCATCTTTAATGGGGGATTGTCCTAAATGCCAAAATTATTGGATTGAAATTCAAAACTGGATCACCGAATCCTTTCCGCATTGCTCAGGTTTTATACTTTCACGGGAACTAATTGTGTTAGGAACTAAAAATAATACAAAGACTGACAGAGTTATTGATCTTTTCTTGTTGACAGCAAAATACAATATCTTTTGCTTCAAAAAGAAGGCAATGCCACCGTCGCTAATCTCTTTTCTAAGAAGACTCAAACAATATTTTGAGGCTGAAAGAGCAAAAGCCAATATTAACCCCTCCTGCTTTTTTTTCCACTCCAATTGGATGTTGTATAGAAAAGCTTTTAAGTAATTAAAAATGTACAGTGGGTTTTTGTTTGCATTTTAGTGTTTTTCCTCTACCTCTGAAATGTAAAATATTATGTTTCGATACTAAAGACTCGATCAATTCTGTTATCCTTACATGCCGCTGTGAAAAGTAGTGCTTCTAGTGTTCGTCTCTCAAAGTGAGTGAAAATGTATTTGATGTTGTTATTGCACGTATGGTGATTAAAAAAATGTCTTTTATGTTGATAAATCATCCTCCACAGATGCATAAGAATAGGTAATCATGACAAGTTTCGCACTCTCGCAGCTTGTAAAATAAATAGTGAAAATGGAAAATAGCACAACTCCTTGTATTTGAAAATATTGAAAATAGTTATCCTCTATGGTTGTTCCGAGCAGGAAGGTGACAGCGATCTTACTCTCGCGCCAAAAAGCACGGCATTAATATACAAGCAGTATTGAAGAATGTTTTCTACGTCTACGTCTCGAGCGGAATGCATTTAATTTATTTTCAGTCAGTCAGTCCAATACTTCATATTATTTCAATTTAATGTTTGCTGTGTTACGTTTGATCCTAGCCATCTGTCGTTTGCCGTTTGATCCTAACCATCTGTCGTTTGGCCTCAGTGACCTGCTGTCTGAATAGTGAATAGCGTAAGTAGGGCCTACTATACTACCAACCAGACACATTATCTTGGAATGTTGGTAGTCTATTCCTTGGGAAATATTCCTCTATTACTTAGGTAAACCGTAATAGGAGAAGCAGGCCTACTCTATTTTCTTTGGTAACTAACTATAAAGATTGAAAGTGATGGATAGTAGAGGATGACAGTTTGTGGACTTTTTATATTCCTCAGAAGGACGGCAGTGTTTACATACAATACATGCGACCAGACGGTCTACAGGAAGAGAAAGCGCTAGACTGTTGTAGATGTTGACGAAGGCAGTTGTAGTGGGTAGAAGCTGTTGTAAGTGGACTTCCCTGATCACCACCACGACTTAATCAAACTTCGATTTTTAACCCTCATCCCTGAAAGCAGCTTCGCCTTGAGGTGCGGGTCATAGTTACTGGAAAATGGCATCAACTCACTGTCTGTGTTGCTACGAACGTTGGAGGAGCTTCCAGGTTGTATAGTTTAAGATTTGCTCGGGAAAGGAAACCATGTTTCTGTGTTTGGAGAGATAAGGTTCAGGAGTACTTGGCCGCTTCAATAAATAATGTTTTCCCGGTTGAAGGATGTACTCCGAGCACAGACTATGAGAAGAGGATGAAGTGAAAGAAAGAAAGAAACATGCATAGGAGGAGGAGGAGGGAGGAAGGAGGAGGGTGGTGAAGGAATACGCAGTTTTGAGGGATAGGGAACAGGGGTCAAGAAAAGCAGCATGTTAGTAAGGCTTGCGTCATAACCCTAAATCGCAACTATATCAAAAGTGGGTTCAGATTTATATTAGGATAATATTAAATAGTACTGCTCCATTTTTGGCGACTCTGCGTTTGTCGTGCTTTAAATGTTAAATGTACATGTATATGTGATTTGTTGAGTAATCAAGGTGTTTAAAAATAACGTGTAGAGGTTGTTAATGTTGAACATATTTTGTACATAATTTATCATTTGTTATTTTCAAGCATTTGGTGGCTGTTCTGTTTTCTTTTCTCTGCAAGCGCATTGATCATGTTATTATGGAAAATCGGCGCTCTACCAGACTATATCATCCTATCCTATACTATCCTGTCCCGTAACCCGGAGGTCGTAGGGGCACCACAGATGATCGTTTAACCAGCATACTCCTTCTTTCTCTGTCCTCAGCAGCCCTGATGGCTTCGCTCAGTGTCAAACCAGTCCACTCTAGAATGTTGTCCTCCCACCTCTTTTTCGGTCTCCCTCTTCTTCTACCTCCTTGCTCTGTGCCTTGCAGAATGGTCTTTGCAAGGCCTGATGATCTAGTGACGTGGACATACCATCGGAGTTTCCGTTTCTTCACCACTGTGAGCAGGTCATCTTGTTGTCCAATGGCTTGTGTAATGGTCTGTTGGACTTCGTCGTTGGTTGATATCATCATCAACATTATTTATTAACCAATAAAGATACTTAACGCTACAGGATGATAGCTTTTGATATTATTTCCAAATGTGTAATAATAATAATAATAATAATAATAATAATAATAATAATAATAATAATAATAATAATAATAATAATAATAATAACAATAATAATAATAGTAATTTTAAAAAAATAATTTAAAAAAATGTATGTTAAAAAATATTAATAATTTGCATTTATACAACGCATTTTTCATTAGAATAACAACTCAATGCGCTTACACACATCGTTCGAACGCATCATCACAACATTCGCACTTTATCATGTACAGCATAATTCAGAAAGTATTATTACTGATTTTACTATTTACACAGAAAACTTCTTGCGGAACAAGTGCGTTTTTAAGCAGCTCTTGAAGAAAACAAGGTTTGTACAATGTCTTAAACCGGTAAGCAGCGCATTCCAAACCTTGGGTACTTGAAAACTAAAAGACCGCTCGCCAATTGTTTTAAGCCGACACTTGGGCGTTTTCAGAAGTTTTTGATGTGTACGCAACGTTTATTTGGGGAGGGAGAGGGTTAGGGGGGGGGGGGGGGAAGTGGCAACTAGATGCACGTTTTTTTTTCTTGAAAATTCATTTGAAAGTGCCCATTCAGAAAACCGTATCACGTTGAAATTGTAGTAGGATCATCAATATTGCATCACTAGATCAAAATTTTGGGTTAACGCTTTAGCCATTCATAAAAGAGACAACAATTTGCTGCGGGATGACAATTCCGTCACACTGTGATTGACCAGACGTCTGAGTGTGGTGAATGACGTCCTTCGCCTCACTACAGCCAGAGCCCGGCACCCAGCATTTTTCTTCTATTTCCAGAAATGGCGGCGACGCACTTCCGGGCTGACAGTTACACTTGCCGCCGATTGGATGAAATGAGACGCATACAAACGGGACTGGAGGCCTCCGTGATAATTGATATATTTTCTCTGTTGCGTCACATTGTACGCGCCTGGCTGAACGCTGCCGTTTCTGTGGGTATGCTTAGGGTATGAATATGCATGAGGCTGGGAGTGTGCTCGATGAACCGGAATCCGTTAGGACCTAGGAGACTAGAGTCGCCCCGGACCTAGATCTAAGTGTTCCGGTTGGGAGAATTCATTGCCTTTTTTTTTTCTCAGCAGAACCACGTGGTATTTCTACCTGTTCGTACCAAATCTTTTAGATCGCACGACCCAGATGACGCCTTTAAATTTTTTTTTGGTCTTTTAGTTTTAGATTGCATTGAGCAGATGATTTTGTTTAAAGCGTCTTTTAGGCAGATGACGTGTTTATTACGTTCCTTCAGTCACGCTACGCAGATGATGTTTTTTATTAAAACCAAATTGTGTTCTTTAAAATGTCTGGCCAATTGGTGTATGCGTGTAATATTCTAGCACTTTGTCTTACAATTAATATTGAGGTCAAATCCAGTGTTATCCAATATTCATTGGCATAGGGCTCAACTAACTCCCGCCAAAACAGACACAGGTCTACTCCGGTCGCTAAAACAGTATGTGAGCATGTCAACCGCGAGGTTTCAATGCTATAGTAGCAATGTTAGAGAAATAATTATTGAATATTAAAGAGAGGGAAAGGGCACGCCAGTATTATTTTCGTGAAATAACGGAATTCTCTGTGTGAGGAAAAAAATGTTGGATAACTGTTTTTGCGTTTGTCCTTTTCATTTTCATTATTGTAAACGTTATCGTTGTCGTCATTAATCAACATAATTTGGTGTTGCCATCAGTGAATTGTCTTCATGGTAAAAAAAAAGGTAAAGGTGGTCCCATAGCCTTGTTTTCGTAGGGGTGCGTGATGTTGGAGATCACACTTATCTTGGGCCAGCGTAATGAGGGTGATACCCATCTCTCTCCCTCGCTGCTTTACCTTCCCCACCCTTAAGAGAGTAGGTACTAGGTACTCAATCACAGTTGAGTCAACTGGGGGCGTTGTTATTTGTCGCTTCACGTTTTGCGGTCACCCATCCAAGTGCTAACCGCACTGGACGGTGCTTAACTTGCGACACAGTAGCGAGTGCTCCATCCACTACGCTATCCGAGTACAACAGGCCGAGTTCCAAGACTCATAGAAACAGCAAAAGGAAAGCCGCTAATATCGTTATTGAGTCACGCATATATACTTATAACTCCAGGTTTTCCGCGCCTCGTGAATGAGAAGAAGAAGAGGAAAGGGAGATGAAAACGAGGACGAAAAAGAAGAAGAGGAGGAGGAGGAGGAAAAGAAGAAGATGAAGACAAAGACGAAGAAGATAAAGAAGAAGAAGGAAGAGGAAGAAGAAAAGAGGAGGAGAAAATAGAAGAAGAAGAACTCCGTAGGCGGTCATTTTCTTTGTGGCGGAGTTAAACGTTCTGTTGCAGCGATCAAATCATTACATTACATTACATGATTATTGCTTTTCCGAGCCAAATCAGGACCAGACAACCCCTGATCCGCATAAAAGATCTGCTGAAACAACCCTAGTGGTAAAACTGAAGGCACTCCACTAGCTAGTCACTTTACAATAAAGACATCCCATGCAGGGGACGCTAATGCTATACTCTACTTTATCGAACCCCCGTTTACAAAAATAAAATAGAATACAAACATCATTATAAAATATCAACAAAACACACACACACACACACATCTATCTATCTATCTATCTATCTATCTATCTATCTATCTATCTATCTATCTATCTATCTATCTATCTATCTATCTATCTATCTATCTATCTATCTATCTATCTATCTATCTATCTATCTATCTATCTAGCTATCTATCTATCTATCTATCTATCTATCTATCTATCTATCTATCTATCTATATCTATACATATATCTATATATATCTATATCTATCTATCTATCTATCTATCTACCCCTTGGGGTCATGAGCAATCTTGCCACTGTAGATTGTTCTAACCTATAAAGGGAAAAGTGAAAGCCCCAGTTGAAAACCTGTCTTGCCTTTGTAGGCATGACTGATTGACTGCGGCAACAGTACCCCCGTTGGAGTGCTGGGGGTTTCAGTATAAATAGTATCCCCACTTTCTGGAAATTTAGTGCTTTAAATTCCCACTGTCGCTATCTTCCTCATTTGCTCTTTCCCATTCCTGATCTGTCCTATCACTCTGCTATACTATCTTCTTCTTTGCTAGATCAATGACCTACCTTTTTTCTTGAAAACTCTTCCTGGACAAGACTCCTTGTTTGTGTATGAGGTCTGTTGGATCAGCTTGGGAGTGTTGGACGCTTTCTGCCGGGTGGTCACTAGGGCTTCCTATGATGTTATTATTTAGCACTATAGGCATTTTATATGTATGTGTTTTGTTGATGATTTATAATGATGTTTGTATTCTATTTTGTTTTTGTAACCAGGGGTTCGAGTAGTTGGGGTAAAGCCTCAGCCGTCCCCTGCGTGGGATGTCTTTATTGTAAAGTGACTGGCCGGTGGAGGGCATTCAATTTTCCCACTAGGGTTGGTTCGGCAGATCTTTTATGCGGATTGGGGGTTTGTCCGGTCCTGATTTGGCTCGGAAGAGTCCGCTGGACCGAAAGCAACAATCAATCAATCAATCAATCAAACTATCTATCTATCTATCTATCTATCTATCTATCTATCTATCTATCTATCTATCTACCTATCTATCTATCTATCTATCTATCTATCTATCTATCTATCTATCTATCTATAATCTATCTATCTCTATCTATCTATCTATCTATCTATCTATCTATCTATCTATCTCTCTCTCTCTCTCTCTCTCTCTCTCTCTCTCTCTCTCTATATATATATATATATATTATATATATATATATTATATATATATATATATATATATAATATATATATATATATATATATATAATGCCTACATTGCTAAATAGTAACATCAGAGGAAGCCCTAGTGACCACGTCCAATATTCCCAAGCTGATCCAACAGACCTCACACACAAATAAGGAGTTTTTTCCCCGGAAGAGTTTTCAAGAAAAAATGTAGGTGACTGGTCTATTGAAGAAGAAGATAGTATAGCAGATTGATAGAACTAAGCATGAATAATAATAATAATAATAATAATAATAATAATAATAATAATAATAATAATAATAATAATAATAAACACAATAAATGTAGATTTATATAGCGCCGCATGTGCTCTCCGCGCTTGACACATTCATACACAATTTATACTGCACAACAACAGGTATATAAAGTCTGAATAAATTCACTAAAAAGGACTGAGAAAGAACAAATGAGAAAGACAGCGACAGTGGGAATTTAAAGCACTAAATTTCCATAAAGTGAGTATACTATTTATACTGAAACCCCCGGGACCCCAAAGGGGTGAGCGATCAAGTCAAGAAGTGTGATTGGTGGGTTGCCTAAGAAAGGCCAGACAAGAGGATCCTAGATGGGAGGTCCATCTGAAAAAAGCTAGGGCTGAGAAAATGGGATCGGAGAGGATGGAGTTAGCAAATAGACATTTCGAAGTATTACGTCTTTATAACCCCCGTGGATCAATTCCAGACGCGATTGATCCCAGTACGTTACACGGATGCGTCTTTTTGTTTACAGCGCGCTGCCTGCATTTTCAATCCTCATGCTGGGGTACTACACCGGCGGGCGAGAAAATGGGTTTACTGAAAAATTATGTTACTTCGTTCGTAAAGGGTCAGGGTATCGAGAATGTGGTGTGTATTGTTTGTGACACTGAGTTTACTTAGGAAATTGTGTATTGTTGTCCCAAACCGTGGCTCGTTGCTTAAACCTACCGCCAAGCTTTCAATTGTAGTCGTCTCTTCCTTGTTATGTACAGTGTACACAAAACAACTGTGCATACTATGCACCATTTCGTTGCGATGCTAGTTCTAGAATAGCCATCGATGATATAAATAGGCATGACATAATGAACGAATGAATGTATGGATTTATATCAGAACCGTACTTTTCAAAGATGCCATTTTCTATTTTTTGCGGGGGAGGAGTGGGTGGAGGAGGAGAGGTGTTATCTTTTTTTTCAGGTGGGGCAACACTCGCTGTAATTTTAAGAAGGGTCTGCGACCAGATGTCTGATCTCGGGGCCCTTTAAAATGCGTTGCATGCAGTTGCTCAGTGTGCATGCTGGTAGTAGGCAGGTGGGCGACAAAAAATAAGGGAAAAAAGAATTACTGGAATATTATGTCACTTCATGCTTAAACAAGGACTTGTGAAACAGTTGTCTGCAGGCCATAGGCGCAGGGTGGGACAGAGAGAGAAATAGAGAAGAAGAAATTACGGGAATATCATGTCAATT